>JAJTUV010000227.1:0-600000 GCA_021653895.1 Mastomys natalensis | reverse complement strand
TAAATAAAATCTTTAAAAAAAAAAATCTTTGACTGAAGACAATTCAGAGACTTGATAATTGGATTCAGATAATGAGCCTCACAGGTTGATATATAATTTATTGTTCTATTAATAAACTTTATAAACATGGAACCAAAATACACAAATTTTATTAGTAATTTTTAGGATACAGAAGAATATTAAATATTAAGTATTTTTTTCAGGTAAGCTGAATTTCTATAATTCTCATCTATCCTGTGACTTCCAGAGCTCGGAAAACTTCGGAAATTTGAATGTCATTTCTAGTCACTCATCCAAACTGCCTTAGAAACTTAAATTTTCTCAGAAGACATGTATGAAGTGGCTTCAGATGAACAGAATTTCTATGGAAGCTGGCTTCCTGTTGGTTGCTCTAGTCCTAATGTTTTATTGTTGTTGTTGTTTTGTTTTGTTTGTTTTTTTTAAACAACAGGACACATTTTCTTGGCTCTCTCATTTTCTTGTATTCCTGATTGCTCCTCTCTTATATGGAGGATACAACAAAGAAGAAATCTTTTGTATCTAATTGTTTTTTACTGCAGTGATAAAACACCATGATCAAAAGCAATTTGAGGAAGAAAGGGTTAATCTCATCTTCCAACTCACAATCCATCTCTGAGGGAAAGTGAGAGGAGACCTCAAGGCAGGAATCATGTGGGAACTGGAGCAGAGACCACGGAGGGAGCTGTTTACTACCTGCTCCTCATGACATACTCAACTTGCAACTAGGTCCACCTGATCAGGGGTGGTGCCACTCTGCTGGACTGAGCCCTCCCACATCAATCTTTAAGAAAGAAAACGCCCTACAGACTTTCTATAGGCATTCTGATGGAATGATTTTCTCAATTGAGATTCCTCCTCCCAGATGACTCCAGCCTGTTTCAAGTTGACAAAAAAAATCTAATACTCTTCTCATTCCCATAGATTCAACTGCCGTTATTGACTGAATCCTCACACTTAGCAATTCACCCTCATCATGTGTTTCAAAGCAAGGTGCAAAATTCTCAAGACTCTGAAGTCAATTTTCATTCATTTTACAATGGTATACAGCACAGACCGCTTTAGGAAAAGTAAATGGTGTTTTGTAAAATCAAGTAGACCAATAGTGGAATGCTACTGTTCCCAAAGGGCTGAAATTTACTAGTTGGGCAATTTAAGTGGTAAGTGCAACCCATTTTCAGAGAGAGAAAAATGGATGAGCTGCTGCTTCTCCTTTAGTTGATGTCATTCTATGCTGTTCCCATGATGGGTGTTCTCCCAGGGATGCATACTCCAGAAGAGATGTCAGTGTTCACAGAGGTATCAGGAAGATGCAACTCTGTTTCTGAGCCAGAGTGGGTTTACATCCTCATTGTTAAAGGTACCTTTGAACTTACATTGTTTTTCAATAAGGTATATTAGCTGTCCTCCCTCCAGTTTTCTGATTTATCATGTTTTATACCATCCTCTTCCAACGTACACTCTACATATTACTCTGTCTTTGAATTTTGCTCATTCCCTGCTTCTCATTAAACCCAGATTCTTGCACCATGTCTTATACTGTCTGTCTCTGGATAAGGTGTTGGTCACTCAAGAGGTAGATGAGGAATGGAATGTAGGTTACAAATTAGAATAAGTGTCAAACTGAGGCTCTGTGAGAAGGTAATAGAACGCCTTTGCAAAAATTATTTGTAGGGACTGGAGAGACGGTTCAGTGACTAAGAGCACTAGATGCTCTTTCAGAGTACCCAGGTTTGATTCCTAGCACCCACATGACAGCTCACAAACTGACACCCTGTTTTGGCCTGCACATACAGGGTGTACAAATAAAGATGTAGGTAAAATATCCATGCAGATAAAATTTCAAAATGGAATAAACTCTGAAAAATTGAACATTGAATTTTTCTATTCTGCTTCATGCTCATCAACACAGGACTACCTGGGTGACCCTGTCAAAATATTAGGGGAATTTTCATTTACCTTGTACACTGATATGAGAGAAATGATCTGTGTTGTCAAAGACTGATGTTGTTCTCTATCAGGGGAGAAAAGGAGTATTAGGCACTTGTCATTACATCTGTAGTATATTGCTACATCTTTTTTTTTTTAATCTTTCTTTAGTCTTTTATTATCCTCTTTATAAGGGTGATTTCTTAATCAACTGATGTTGAAGACTTTCAGTTAGTCCCATGGAAGCTGAGAGTCCATATATTGTTTGGATCAATCAATTGTGATATTTAGTCAGCTCAGAAATGATCTATGTGTATTCTTATTTGATCTTCTGAGTCTTAAACTATTTGAGAGTCAACGCAGTTCCTCCCATGACGTCCTCGAGAAATGTTCTGGGGTGTGCTCGTTCTGCCCAAGTTTGTCTCTTTCCCAGAACATCCCACTTGTAGATTTTTCCCCTGGGATGGGGTTAGGGGAGTATCATTATGTAGCCCTGGATGGCCAGGAACTGAGAGATCACTTGCCTATTCACAACTTCTTGTTAGAAACACACACTTCTTTCCCTATATTCCTAACACTCATCAATTCTATCTCTAAGAATCCTTGGAATCTGTTCTTTTGTGTAATATAATAACCATCTTTGTCTCAGATTGCTGGGAAACTTCTTGATGTCCAATTTCTACCTCTACCTTCACAAACCTAAATATCTTACTTTCTGCCTTAGATCTTCAATAGGTTTTTCATGCTTTTGAAATAAAGTCCTCTGGAAGAGAAGTTGGTGCTCTTAACCACTGAGGCATCTCTCCAGCCACTTTTTAAAAGAAGAATTTGGTTTGTTAATATTTAGTTTTTTGAGGTCTTTATATATTTTTGATATTAGCCCCATATTGAGTGTGGAGATGGTAAAAAAAAAAAAAAAGACCCAAAACAACAACAACAATCAATAAAAACCCATGTTATACTTTGCTTTACTGTCTCTTTTCAGTTCCCCAAAGTTTGTTCAATCAATTGTTGATCTTCATGCCTATGTTGTCAGTGTTCTACTATGTTAATTCTATGGATCCATGAGCATGGAAGATCTTTCTTCTGTTATCTTCTTCAATTTCTTTCTTTAGACTTGAAGTTTAAATCATACATGTCTTTCATTTGCTTGGTTAGAGTTACTTCAAAATATTTTATTTTAAGATATTGTGAAAGATGTTATTTTTCTAATTTTTTTCATTCCATTTGTCATTTGTATATAAGAGGGCTGCAGATTTTCTTTTTGAGTTAATCTTGTGTCCGGCCACTTTGTTGAAAGTGTTTATCAGCTGTCAAAGTTTCCTGATGGGATTTTTGGGAGTCACTTAGTATACTATCGTATCATCTGTGAATAGCGATATTTGACTTCTTCCTTTCTGGTTTGTATCCCCTTGATCTCTTTCACTTGTCTTATTGTATTATATCAAGTAGATTCAGAGGGAATGGACAACCTTGTCCTTTTTTGTGGAATTGCTTTGAGTTTGTCTTGTTTTAACTTGAAGTTGGCTATATGATCGCTGTAAAATGCCTTTATTATATTTAGGTATGTATGTTGTATCCCTAATCTCTCCAGAACTTTTAACATGAAGCATTGCTGAATTTTGCAAAAAGCTTTTTATTATGTCTAAAGAAATGATCATATGGCTTTTTTTCTTTCAGTTTATTTTTGTACATTTACTGATTTTTATATGTTGAGACATCCCTGCAACTCTGGGATGCAGCCTACTTGATCATGGTGGACTATCTTTTTATATGTTCTTGGATTTAGTTGTGAGATTTTATTTAGTAATTTGCATCTATGTTCACAAGGTAAATTGGTCTGATTCTCTTTCTCTGTTGAGTTTTTGTGTTGTTTAGGTATCAGGGTGACTGTAGTCTCATAAAATGAATCTGGCAATGTTCCTTCTGTTTCTATTTTGTGGAATAATTTGAGTAGAAGTGACATTAACTATGCTTTCATAGTCTGGTAGAATGCTGCCAGAAAACTGTTTGGGCCTGTGTATTTTTTGGTTGGGAAATTCTAATGACTGCTTCTATTTCACTAGGAATTGTATGTCTATTTAAGTAGTTTATCTGATCTACTGTGGAAAGTTGTACTTATAAAGAAAATTATCCATTTCTTTTAGATTTTCCAATTTGTGGAGTAGAAGTTTTTAAAGAATGCCTTTGTTTCATTAAATTTCCTGTGTCTGTTATTATGTCCCCCTTTTCATTTCTGATCCTCAGTTAGTTTAGATAAGGGTTCTTCTATCTTGATGATTTTTCTCAAAGAATCAACTCTTTATGTCACTGATTTTTTGTGTTGTCCTCTTTATTTCTATTTTATTGATATTATCTCTCAATTTGATTATTTCTTGCCATTTTCTCCTCTTGGGCATGCCTACCTCTTTTTATTGTAGGTCTTCCAGGTGTGCTGCTACGTTGCTAGTTTGAGATCTCTCTAATTTTTTTTTTTGATGTATGCATTTAGTGCTGTGGACTTTCCTTTTAGCCCTGCTTTTATTATGTCTCATAAGTTTGAGAATGTTGTATATTCATTTCTTTGAATTGTAGAAAGTCTTTAATTTCTTTATTTCTGTCTTGACCTATTTTTCATTCAGTGGTTTCTGTTAAGATTTAGAAAAATAAAACATTCAAAGCTATAGATCTGCAGGGCCTGCCATTACAGAAAGGCAATGCTTGAGTTCCAAGGATGAAGGGAAGGGCTCCACTGCCACAGCATGAGCTACCTTGGTTGTCCCAGAGTTAGGTTTTTTTTTTTTTTTCCTTTATAGTGGGAATAACTCAATATCAATGGTTCCTTTATGTAAAAAAATTAAAACCAGCCCAACTTCTAGTGCAGGAATATTTACAATTCAGACATGTCTTAAACTTATTGGTAAAGAGCCTATAGAGATTATATGTCATTAATAAATGCATTAAAAAGTAATATTAGTTCTGCATTGGTAGTAATTGGTAAGTTACATTAGCATCTTACTTTGAATCTGTAGATAATTATCCAGAATATTACCTTTTAAGATTTTCTGAAAATATCCCATGGGTACTCCCTAAAATTTCTCCTAAAAATTCTATGGAGATTACTTTTTAATGCTTTTATAGATGATTCTTTAAAAAGACAAGGAAGATATATATTTGTATATATCTTATATACAAATTCCACATGCTCCCCTGGTTATGCAGCTCAACAATTGCTCGCTATAGCTGACCAGCTTATTTTTTAGTCATGTATTTATTTATTTATTTATATCCCAGATTTTATTCCCTTTCCTGTCCACCCTCTAACTGTTCCACATCTCATACCTCCTCCTCATCTCTGTCTCCATGAGGATGTCCCAATCATCCACCCCCACCCCACCAGACCTCTAAACTCCCAGGGGCCTCCAATCTCTTCTGACTGAACCTAGACCTGTCAGTCATCTGATGTATATGTGTGTGGGTCCTCATATCAGCTGGTGTATGCTGCCTGGTTGGTGGTCCAGTGTTTGAGATATCTCAGGGGTCCAGGTTAATTGAGACTGCTGGTCCTCCTTCAGGGTTACCCTCCTCCTCAGCTTCTTCCAGCTTTTCCCTAATTCAACCACAGGGTCAGTAGCTTTTGTCTATTGGTTTGGTGCAAATATCTACATCTGATTCTTTCAGCTGCTTGTTAGGTCTTTCAGAGGGCATCATGCTAGGTCCCTTTTTGTGAGTGCTCCACAGCCTTAGTAATAGTGTCAGACCTTCCCTTGAGCTGGATCCACTTTGGGCCTATCACTGGATCTTCTTTTCCTCAGACTCCTCTCCATTTCCATCCCTGCAGTTCTTTCAGACAAGAAGAATCATGGGTCAGAGTTTTGACTGTGGGATGCAACCCCATTCCTCACTTGATACCCTTTCTTTCTGCTGTCAGACCCTAACCCACCCTGAAACTGTATATAAGGGTTCTATTCAGGAGAAGTAAAGGTGTGTTCGAGAATCTTAGTGTCTAAGAGTGATATTGCTGGGTCTTCAGTAGATCTATTTTCAATTTTCTGAGGAACCTCAAGATTGAGAGTGGTTGTACCAGTTTGCAATCTCACCAGCAATGGAGGAATGTTCCTCTTTCTCCACATCCTCACCAACATGTGTTGTCATCTGAGGTTTTGAACTTAGCCATTCTGATTGGTGTAAGATAGAATCTCAGGATTGTTTTGATTTGCATTTCTCTGATCACTAAGGACTTTGAACATTTCTTTAGGTACTTCCCAACCATTCGAGATTCTTCTGTTGTGAATTCTCGGTTTAGTTCTATACCCCATTTTTTGATCAGTTTGTTTGCTTTTTTTGGTGGTTAGCTTCTTGAGTTCTTTATATATTTTGGATATTAGCCCCTTATTGGATGTGGAATTAGTGAAGTTTTCTTCCCAAGCTGTAGGTTGCTGATTTGTCTTATTGACTATGTCCTTTGCCTTACAGAAGCTTGCCAGTTTCATGAGGTCCCATTGATCAGTTTTTGATCTTAGATCATGAGTCATTGGAGTTCTATGTAGGAAGTGTTCCCCTATGCCAACGAGTTCAAGGCTCCTTTCCACTTTCTCTTTTATTAGATTCAGTGTATCCGGTTTTATGTTGAGGTCCTTGATCCACTTGGACTTGAGCATTGTGCAAGTGACAAATATGGGTCTATTTTCATTTTTCTATATATAGACAGCCAGTTAGACCAGCACTATTTTTTTGAAGATGCTTTCTTTTTTCCATTGTATATGTTTGGCTTCTTTGTTAAAGATCAAGAGTCTGTAAATGTGTAGTTTTATTTCTGGATCTTCAATTCTATTCCATTGATTAAAGTGTCTGCCTCTGTGCCAATGCCATGCAGTGGTTTTTTTTTTGTTGTTTTTTTTTGTTTTTTTTTGTTTGTGTGTGTGTGTGTGTGTGTGTGTGTGTGTGTGTGGTTTTGTTTTTTTTTTTTTTTTAATCACTGTTGCTCTGTAGTAAAGCTTGATGTCAAGTATGGTGATTTCCCTAGTTGTTCTTTTATTGTTAAGAATTGTATTCATTATTCTGGGTTTTTTGCCTTTCTAGATTAATTTGAGAATTGCTCTTTCTATGTCTTTGAAGAATTGTGTTAGGATTTTGATGGGGATTGCATTGAATCTGTAGATTGCCTTAGGTAGTTGGCCATTTTTACTATGTTAATTCTGCCAATCCATGAGCATGGAAGATCTCTCCATTTTCTGAGATCTTCTTTGATTTCTTTCTTGAGAGGCTTTAAGTTATTGTCATACAGATCTTTCACTTGTTTGGTTAAAGTTACCCCAAGATATTTTATATTATTTGTGGCTATTGTGAAGGGAGTTGTTTCTGTAATTTCTTTCCCAGCCTGTTTATCATTTGTATAAAGGAAGGCTACTGATTTATTTGAGTTGTTTATCTGCTGGAGAAGTTCTCTGGTAAAATTTTTGGGGTGGCTTATTTATAATATATCATCTGCAAATAGTGATATCTTTATTTATTCTTTGCCAATTTATATCCCCCTTGATTTCTTTTTGTTGTCTTATTGTTCTAGCTATCACTTTGAGTACTATATTGAATAGATATGGGAAGAGTGGGCATCCTTGTCTTGTTCCTGATATTAGTGAGATTGCTTCAGTATGTCTCCGTTTAACTTGATACTGGCTGTTGGTTTGCAGTAAATTGTTTTTATTATGTTTAGGTATGGACTTTGAATTCCTGATCTCTCCAATACTTTTAACCTGAAGGAGTGTTGTATTTTGTCAAATGCTTTTTCTGTATCTAAGGAAATGATCATGTGATTTTTTTCTTTGAGTTTGTTTATATAATGGATTATGTTAATAGATTTTTGTATATTGAACCAACCTTGCATCCCTGGGATGAAGCCTACTTATTGTGATAAATGATTATTTTGATATGCTTTTAGATTAGGTTTGCAAGAATTTTATTGAGTATTTTTGCATCAATATTCATAAGCGAGATTGGTCTGAAGTTCTCTTTTTGGTTGGGTCTTTGTATGCTTTAGGCATCAGAGTAATTGTGGCTTCATAGAATGAATTAGGTAATGTTCCTTCTGTTTCTATTTTATGGAATAGTTGAGGAATATTGATATCAGGCCTTCTTTGAAGGTCTGGCAGAATTTTGTACTAAATCCATCTGGCTCTAGGCTTTTATTGGTTGGGAGGTTTTAATGACTTCTTCTACTTCCTTAGGGATAGGGGCCCATGTTTAGATAGTTTACCTGCTCTTAATTTAACTTTGGTATGTGGTATCTGTCTAGAAAATCATCCATTTCATTTAGATTTTTCAGTTTGTTGAGTATAGGCTTTTGTAGTAGGATCTGATGATTTTTTGAATTTCCTCAGTTTCTGTTGTTATGTCTCCCTTTTCATCTCTGATATTGTTAATGTGGACACTGTCTCTGGGCTGTTTAGCCAGTTTGTCTAAGGGTTTATCTATCTTGTTGATTCTCTCAAAGAACCAGCTTTTGGTTTTGTTTATTATTTCTATTGTTCTCTTTCTAGTTGGTTGATTTTGGCCCTGAGTTTTGACTATTTCCTGCTGTCTCCTCCTCTTGGTTGTGTTTGCTTCTTTTTATTCTAGAGCTTTCATGTGTGCTGTTAAGCTGCTAGTGAATGCTCTCTCCAGTTTCTATTTGGAGGCACTCAGAGCTATGAATTTTCCTCTTAGCACTGCTTTCATTGTGTCCCATAAATTTGGGTATATGTCAACATTTTCATTTAATTCTGTGAATTCTTTAATTTATTTCTTTATTTCTTTCCTGACCAAGTTATCATTGAGTAGAGAGTTGGAATCAAGAAATTTTGGATAATATAGTAGTCAAAAAATATGCAAACATATTATATGTTCTTAAATCCCTTTAGAGGCCAAAAGAGTTTAGCCAAAAATACAATCAATAAAAATAAGATTATTTTGAAGTTTCTACCTAAAATTATTTTTGGCAAGCCTGAGAATCTGTTTCTCTAAACTGCCTACTGAATGTATTAAAAAACTAGAGCCATCAGCGGTTAAGAGCACTGACTGCTCTTCCAGAGGTCCTGAGTTCAATTCCCAGCAACCACATGGTGGCTCACAACCATTTATAATGGGATCCATGCCCCTTTCTGGTGTGTCTGAGGACAGAGATAGTGTACTCATATAAAATAAATAAATAAACCTTAAAACAAACAAACAAAAACTAGAGCTTTCCAACAACTTCTTCCTACCTGAAATGTTATGCTTTGATATTATTCACAATTTTGATTCATTAATAGTATCAGTCAAATAGATACTTTCATGAATACATGGGAAAACCCAGTTGTTTTCTATTTCAGGGTTTTCTGTGATTTTTTTTCCTCAGTTACTTTTAAATATCTTGATACCTAGTAGAAAGGTCTTCCTGAGATCAACATTAAAATTGTCCTAAAACTTAAAGACTCCAAAATTCCAGGGTAAAAGCTTTGAGTTTAAATTTAAAAAATTTTAAAAGTTAATGACCATTGTTAATTAAATAGGGTTTTTATTTTTTGTTATTTAGTTTTATGTTTTTTTCTTGGTCTGACAGTAGATCAGACTCTGGCAAGGAAAAATAAAAAAGAAGTTCATGAGAGCTTTTCCCTATTAAAGGCATTCATTTTTTATAGTATAAGGACAAATTTTATACAGTATTGCCGACTTCTAATGATAATTAGTAGAGGATGGACATCAGCTTGCTATCTGAAAATATCTGTCTCTGTGGCTGTCTCTGTCTGTGTGTCTCAGACAGTCTCTGCTGTCAGGTAAGATATGTCCTTAAAGTGCACTACAGGAATGTACAATGTCTGTCCCTAACTAGTCAGCTACAGAACACAGCTCTAGATGTAGTGTGGAACCCTGGAAACTCCAGAAAAATACCACTGTGTCGTCTATGAAACTTAACTTTGCCACAGAGTCCTTTATGCATGTCCCATTTGTATGAACCATTATTGTAGGGTTAGTGGGTCCCGTGTCTGCTCTGCTACAGGACTTGAGCTGCTCAGGGAGGCAGGATGAGGGAGTTTTGACTGCACTTACCCCATGCCATCGCCAGGCAAATTTTGGGTTGTAGGGAAACCACGGGACACTGCTCTGGGGGTGAGGAAGTGGAGTCTGAGGTCCTGGGGACAGCCAGAGCTGGCTCAGGGGTCTCCAGGCCTGCAGAAAGGCCTGGGCCATCTGGTTCTCAGGCTTTGGGCACCTAGGTGCCTCTGGGAGCTGTGGAAGAGCTGAGAACTGAGTATGATCTAGCCGGTGGCTGAAGGGGATAAAGAGGGGAGAGCTCCAGTTGGATCCTGCAAAGATGAGTCCTTGGCTTGTCAACAGGCAGCTGTGGCTGGGCTTGTCTTGTCTTGGTTGGCAGGTAGCTGGCTTGGGTTTGGCGGGTTTGGTAGCCATAACTGGAAACACAGAGAGGCTTTCTATGGAGATTAGACGTCTTAGACAGTGGCTCTTTAGGTGAAAACCTTCTCCATTGGCTTTCCACGGTGGATCCCAATGAAAAGAGGCAGTCCATGGTTTTAAGACATTTACTGTCATGGCAGAAAGTGGATGAGTAAAACTGTACCCCATTTCTCAGGGCAGGCCTTTTGGAGGGAGGAGTTTCTGGGAAAGAAAGTTTATTGGCTAAGTTCACCAGGCCTTTAGGTACTTCATTAAAATGGAGATCTGTGACTACAGGTCACAACCTCTATCTGTGGAGGGCTTGGGGTTCTGCTCCTATGTGACTGATTGCCACAGATCTATGGAGGGCTGTGGAGGGCTGCAGCTACGTGACAGGAGCCGGGTGCCCAGGAGAAGGGCAAAATGCTTTCTGCCCCTTTAGGGTCACCAGGTTTCTAGCCTTTGCTTAACCAGGAACCAGGCTGCTTTTCATGGTCCTACACATTACAACTAAAATATTGTAATAGTAATGAGTATACTACTCAATGTTTTTAAAATTTTTAATATTAATCATATTATTAAAATGCTTTACTATCCACAGGGTCACACGATACTTAATTGGCAAATTATATATAAATAAATGAGTAAATAAATAAATAGGAATATTCTAAAAACCCACCTAAATCCTTACATAATATTTATTTATACAAAATTTAAACTTTTCTACTTATTTATTTGTTTTTAATTTATGTTATATGCTGATTGCATTTTCTTCTCCCTCCTTTCCTCTGAGTCCTTCCCTCTCGCCTCCCATCCTCCTGTCTTCCCCTTCTCCTCAGGAAGGGGAGGACAACCTGCCTTGGCATACATATCAAGTTGCAGTAGGACTAGGTGCATCTTCTCCTATTGCAGCTAGGCAAGGCAGCCAAGTTGAAGGAAAAGTATCCAAAGGCAGGCAACAGAGTCAGATACATTCCCTATTCTTGCTGTTAGGAGTTCTACTTGAAGACTGAGGTGCACAACAATTACATATGTGCCAAATGCCTAGGTCTATTCCATGCATGATTTCTGGTTGGCAGGTCAGTCTCTGTGGACCCCTATGGGTCCAGGTTAGTTGATTCTGTAGGTTCCTTTGTGGTGTCCTTTACCTCTCTGACTCCTTCAATTTTTTCCCACCCTCTTCCACAGGATTCTCCAAACTCCAAGTAATGTTTGGCTGTGGGTCTCTGTGTCAGTTTCCATCAATTGCTGTGTGAAGCTTCTCAGAGGACAGTTATGCTAGGCTCATCTCTGAAAGTACAGCAGAATACCATCAATAGTGTCAGGGGCGGGCTTTCTTTCATGTCATGAGTCTCAAGCTGGGCCAGTCATTGGTAAGCCATTCCCTCAATTTCTGTTTAATCTTTACACATCTTGTAGGCAAGACAAATTGCGGGTCTAAGGTTTTGTGGTTGTTTTGGTGTCTCAGTCCCTCCATTGGAAGTCTTTTCTGGTTACAGGAGATGGCCAGTTCAGTTTCTATATTCCCCATTGCTAGGAGTCTTACCTAGGTCATGATCCTAGGGTTCTAGGAGTTTCTATTGTTCAAGATTTCTAGCTTGTCCCAGAGATGCTCCCCTCCCTACCAATTCCAGTTCTCTCTCCAAGTACTCTCTCCATGTGACTTTCTTCCACCTGATCCATCCTACTCCTCTCCCCTATCCATCTGCCCCTGATGAGATTCAAGCAACACCAGTTGGGCCTTCCTTGGTAGTTAGCTTCTTTGGATTTGTGCATTGTAGCATGGTTATCCTGTACTTTATGGCTAATATCCATTGATATATATATGTTTATCCTGTTTGTCTTTGTGACTATATTTGTGGTTTAAAGTTTTATTTGCAATATCAAAATAAAGTATCTTTTTAAAGAATGAAGTCATAGAGATGTTTCTGATAGATTGTGCCACCAATACTGATTTGTGCTTGGTGACACTAATGAACTAGACTGCTGGTATCATGGCATACAGAGATTGAAATTGCTCCAAATAACTACTTCTAAACAGATACACAACTTCTTGACATATTTACCATCTTTTTTCCCCTACCTTTGTATGGTGGGCTAGAAAGGGGTGAGTCAAAGCACTATAGAACTCTTATTAAAAGTAGTTTTTGAAAAAAATCTAAGCCTACAATCCACTTATAAGTTAGTACATATCATGTTTGTCTTTCTTGGTGTGGGTTAATTTTTTTTCTAATTCCATCCATTTGCCTGAAAATTTCATGATGTCAGTATTTTAGTAGTAGAGTAATATTCTGTTGTGTAAACTCACCACATTTTCTTTATCCATTCTTCAGCTCAGGGGCATCTAGGTTGTTTCCAGTTTTAATGGAATTGCTTTAAGTTTCTTTGCATTTAATTTGATGTTGGCTATTAGCTTGCTGCATATTACTGTTGTTGTGATAATGTATGTGCCTTATATCTGTGATCTGTCTAAGACTTTTATTATGAAGGGGTATTAAATTTTGTCAAATGCTTTTTCAGAATCTAATAAGATGATCATATGTTTTTCCCCCAGTTTGCTTATATGGTGGATTGCATTGTTAGGTTTGCATATGTTGAACTATCCCTGCATCTCTGGTAGGAAGCCTACTTGATCATGGTGGATGATGTTTTTGATGTATTCTTGAATTTGGTTAGCAAATGTTTTATTGAATACTTTTACATCAAAGTTTATAAGTGAAATTGGTCTGATATTCTTTTTCTTTGTTGAGTTTTTGTGTAGTTTAAGTATCAGGAGGACTACTGCCTCATAGAATAAGTTTGGCAATGTTTTTTCCATTTTTGTTGTTGTTGTTTTTTATTTTTTATTTTGTGGAATAGTTTGAGGAGTATTGGTATTAGCTCTTTGAAAGTCTGGTAGAATTCTTAACCATACTGGTAGTCTGTCTCTGGACTATTTTTGGAGGTGAGGGTTTTGGGAGACTTTTAATACCTGCTTCTATTTCTTTAGGGGTTTTAGGTCTACTTAAAGTGTTTAATTGATCTTGATTTAATTTTGGTAAGCTGTGTCTATCAAGAAAATTAATCATTTCATTTAGATTTTCCAATTTTGTAGAGTACAGGTTTTTGAACTATGACCTAATGATTCTTTGGATTTCCTCAGTGTCTATTTTCATGTCCTACTTTTTGATTTTGTTAATTTTGATATTTTCTCTCTACCTTTTAGTTATTTTTAGCTAGGGATTTTTATCTATCTTGTTGATTTTCTCAAAGAACCAGATCTTGATTTCATTGATTCCTTGTACTATTCTCTTTGTTTCTAATTTATTGATTTGATCTCTGAGTTTGGTTACTTCCTGCCATCTACTCCTCTCAAGAGGAGTAGATGTTCTTGAATTTTCAGGGATTCTAAGTTGCTATAATGAGATCTCACTGTAAGGTTATGAGACTCATTGGAGAATGATACCACAAATTCAAATAGTATGAAAAAACAAAGAGTATTTATTCAGAAGAATTTCCTGCATGCAGAGGTCTCCCTATTCAGGAATGGAGACATAGATGTGTGCTATGCAAGGTCAATTTAAAGCCATTTAGGGTAAGAGTGTGTGACTTTTACCTTTCCTTTCCTTGGTTGGTTGGCTCTCTCTCTAGAGATATGTGTGCTTGTGTGATTGGTTAGAGCTCTGGAGACTTTCTAAGGTAGCAAGACATCTTTGGATTGGCTGCCAATAGTTGTGGTTGGGTGACCATTGATTCCTGAATCCTGATTCTCATTTCTTGGAAACAGAAACTTGGGACTAGTCTTCCAAACTTCCAGTTTGCAGCTTCTCATAAAGTTAGCCTGGATCCTGTTATCTCAGTCCTCTCTGATTTAAAACTGAATCAAACCATTGATTCATCAGTCCCCTCCTCTCCTCCCAAGGTCTGAATCACTGGCCAAAGTGCCGATTGGGACATAAGAATTATAAGCTAAGACCAAAATGTGGGCCTTTTGACTTAGCATCTTAGACTATAAGGTAAGGTAATAGACATCTTTTTTTTTTCTATAACTGATTCCTGTTGGCATTAGGACATTGTCAAAGGAGCCCAAGAAGACAGAAATGTTAGTCAAAGGCTGGGCAATGGGACATTTATCAGAAGTATCTAATTAGTATCTGATCCAGATAACAGACAGGGAGCCATCACATCAGTCAGACTGGTTAACATCAGCTTTCAGCAAGTCTAGAGTGCAGTAGCTCCTCAGGTAGTCTGTGGATAGAGTCTGTCAGCCAGGTGAAAATCTGCTGAGACAAGTATAGACTAGGGATAGAAATTAAAATTTGTCTAGTAATTGGGAAAGTAAGAAAAACCCCAAGACCAAAGGATAAATTCTAGTGTCAAGAACAGGCAGCCATACCCATCTGAAGTCTATCTGGTCTGTGGTAAGTAGATTCAAATCTTAGAACTTTTGATTTTCTAAAGCTAATGTGAACTTTACAAGAGGATATACAATCTGTATTATCGTGGCATTGAAATTTTATCTTAGAAAAATCAGTTACCAGGTGTCTGTAAGATAATAGGAGTAGACTTAGGTCTTTGAGACCTCGTAAAAGCTATAGTTTTGTGTTAAAAGGAATGGAACATTTTCTTCAGTCCAGAGGGCTAGATATACAGATTGTACAGAGATGTTTTTAAAATGATGAGAAATACCTTTAAGTCTACATTTACAAGACAACAAAAGACATAAAAACCTTGAGCTTGTGACTGAATCATTAGCAGCCAATACTCTATTTACTTATCAGAACTCCATTGATCAATACTAAAATTTCAAACATTACATTAAAATCTTAATGTAATAATAGCACAGATGAGGTAAAGAAATCTGAAACATTTTAATTTTTTTTTAGAAACCTTAAATTGCTTTTTTATATCTCTACAATTTGGAGTTAACACACCTTAGATACTTTTTAGGTCCTCAGAACCTAAGCTTTTACACCCTCAGACTTTTATATGCTTTAGGACATTAGGAGCTTGCATAGACTTTGAATCATTTTTTCATCTAATCATTTATCAGAAGCATGAGTAGTTATTACTGAGAAAAGCTACTGCAAAGGAAGTTTTCAAAAAGGAAAAATAAAATGCTACATCTGAATTCTGTTTATATTTTAGTTAGTAAAGCAAACCTGTCTGACTTTTTAAACAAGAGACCTAGTAGATTTAACTAATAAATTAATCAGTCGACTAATACAGTTGTGGATTACTTTAATGTAAGGAGCTAATTGCCTGTTGTTTATCTGTTAAACTGAAAGTAGCTGCCAATGCAATTAGAGAACTTGAAGAAGGATAAATTGTAATCAACTCACTATATATCAATTAAAATGACAGATTTACCCATTATCAAAATGACTACCATATTAGGTTCCTATGATTTCAATGGCTTCATTGGAGACAAAGGTCTCAATGTAGGATCAATCTTCAACTGCTAGGCCTAACAATTCTGAGAGGTCCTCCTGAGGAGTAGGGATAACCTCAACTTGTCAATCAATTCTTTGGGTGTCTTATGTTTGTTTACAGTTCAGACTAGATCCTGGCACTTGGCATGGCAGTGGGACAATTAATCCAGTGGTTAGAATACCACAATCCTGGTGGTAGATGTTCTTTGTGCCTTTTTTCCTTGCAGGCCATGGGAGGGAGCATTGTTATGATTTGAGAGTCTTTTTCAGTTATAGTAAATTTAACCACATTACATGCCATATTCAGTGTATCTCTGATTGGTTTGAGGGCCAGTACCTGCCTAGCATATCTGAGCTAAACAATTGTTGTTTCAGTTATCTATTCTAAACTGTAACTTTCAAATGTAAAACATTGACTAAATAAAGCTTGGTCGTGTAACTGTGTCAGTTTTTAGTCTGGCAATAGATTCTGTTAAGTTTGAGCCTTAAAGTTCAGTTTTTAATTGAAGCTCTTCTAGTATTAAAATAAAACTTTTTAACCCAAAAACATACTCCATAAGGAGACTTACAAAACAGAACATAACAGTTTTCCATATAGTTAAGTTTAAGCTGAAACAAGTGTCAAGAGAGCAAAAGATTAATAAGTTGGGGCTGAGAAAACTCTTATCACTCTTTGGGCTTCTGGAGGCTTCCCAGAGCTCATGCAAACTGAAAAGAGGGGGTAGATTTTAAAAACCAGTAAATTTTAACTTTAATGTTTTGACCTTTAAATATAGTTTTAAAATTATCAAATTATTTAATTTTAATTTCTGGTATCATTATTATAATTTACAGAGTAATATATACTTGATATTAGAAAAGGACAAAGCTACAACAAATTAAAAACCTCAGGAAAGTATATTTGGTTGATATCATAGTACATTAATCAATAGCTGAATTTTTTGCAAACTGTGGCTATGACAGTCCCAAACAATAAGGGTTGTCTTTTTAAGCTGTAGTACCTTTTCTAATTATAGATTATTGGTATTATTGGGGCATTTTAAAAAAATCACTGTCTCAAAGTAACCTGTAGTTTTCCTGACAACTCTTCATTTTTTCTCCCACCAAGAACATTTTTGTTACTATATTTGTTATTTTTAACATCAGATCCATAACTATCTTCATAGAGACTACTTGAGCTTTTCCCATCAAAATTGTCTTCTCCCCATAGGTTTATAACATGATTATTGTTGTCTAATAAAACTTTTATTGTAACCATCACACCAACACAGATGTTTTAATTATCTAATAAAATTTTAAAATGTCACATAATTATATAATTTTTAAAAGTTCCTTTTGCAATATCAAGATAAAGTATCTTTTTAAAAGAATGAAGTCATAGAGCATAATTACAATTTTTAGAAGACAAAACCAAGTTTCTAACAGTATTATCATAATTTTAGAAGACAAACAATTTAAAATGTTTTTAAACAATTTAAAGAATTCAGTGTTTCTAAAATTAATATCAAGTAATATCAAGCATACTTTTATGTTACAAAGTTTGGCTGCCAGCAAGAAAAGTTCTTGTATACCAATGCATGAAGATTAAGCTTTAAAACCTCATTAAAAACATTTTTAAAATCATATCTGTTGTAAGTCTGATTTTTAAGATGAGAACTACATAAAAATACCATCCCAATTTGAAAGTGTCTTTAGAGACCTGTTTCCCTGGTTTGGTTCATGTTGTGTTTTGTCACTCAGAGTGACTTGAACCCTGAGTTACCAGTTTTAAGTTAACTTTCTGTTACTGATGTTACAGATTTTTAACCATACCCAATAATTTATAAGCCAATAATCTGTAACCAAGACATGCAGAACATATTTATACATTTAAGACCAGCCAGAAACAAACATGAAGTAGCCATACATATTTATATATTTGTACTAGACAGACAAATATTTTTTAATTTATTTTCAGCTGTAATTTCAAAATAGGAGCACCTTGTCACCTGCTGAATCCAATTCTTATGGGCACAGAGATTTTTGTAGGAGAAGCAGTCAACAAGTTTCTTACCAGAGAGTCTGGGAAGCTGCTGGCCCTGTGAGAGCACCTTGATAGACCAAGCTTTCTTGTTGCCAGCCTGATCCAGGCAGGAAGCAGGGCTCCAAGGGCAGCACAAGTTTATCAGATTTTGTTTTTCCAGTTTAGCCATTTTTTTCTAAAAAAAAATCTTTGAGTTCAAACTAAATCAAGGGGTGAAGGGTCAGCAAATGAAGTTTTTACCATTTTCCTCCAAACCCAGATGTACTGCCAAAAGGATCCAGACATTCCACAGTTCAGGAGTTGAAGATAAAAAACAAGAGTTTATAGACTTGCTGACTATTTGTTCCTGCAAAATGTGGTTAGTTTCTCCAACCATAGAATTAAGCTTAGATTCTCTGCCAGGCATCTGAAGTCCTTGAAGTGTAACTGGACTAGGTCCAGAGGAGTGAAGCTGGCTGTCTGCCTGTGGTGTCTCTCAAGATAAGAGGGGAGGACAAATAATCTACAGGCACATAAAACACAGACACAGAAAGGTGTTCCCAGGAAAGCAAAACAAAACAACAACAAAAAAACCAAAAACCAAAAACCAAAACAAAACAAAAGGTTGTCTTAGATGGTCTTCCTTCTTGTACATAAAAGGTCCACAGACCTATAGGCAATTCAAATATCAGTTGAGAACTAGCAAGTTTTCACAGATGGGTTTCAGGAGCATCCTCTGTAGTCCCCAGGATGGTTGACAGAATACATGTCTCCTCTATCCTTCTTTGCTTCCAGATTGACAACAGAAAAACAGAAACAGATATAGACAGAGACGAAGCACTCCCAACTTACTAATTAGTGAGGAAAGAAATTTTTCCAAACACACTTAGCTACTTGATTCATTCTCTCTCTGTCTCTCTCTCTGTCTCTCTCTGTCTCTCTCTCTGTCTCTCTCTGTCTCTCTCTGTTTCTCTCTCTCTGTTTCTCTCTCTCTGTTTCTCTCTCTCTGTTTCTCTCTCTCTGTTTCTCTCTCTCTCTGTTTCTCTCTCTCTCTCTCTCTCTCTCTCTCTCTCTCTCTCTTCTCTCTCTCTCTCTCTCTCTCTCTCTGTGTGTGTGTGTGTGTGTGTTCTCCAGAAAATCCTGGATGAACCCACAAATGTAAGGGTTCAAGAATCACTGGAGAATGATACCCCAAACTCAAATAGTATTCAAAAGCAAAGAGTCTTTATTTAGCAGAATTTCTTTCATGCATGGGTCTCCTGAATGTCTCCATTCAGGAATGGGGAAACAGGTATGTGTATTGCAGAAGTAATTTAAAGCCTGTTTGGGTAGGAGTGGGTGACTTTTACCTTTCTTTTCCTTGACTGATTGGTTCTTTCTCCAGGTGTATGGGTGCCTTTGTGATTGGTTAGGGTTCTGGGGACTTTCCAAGGTGGCAAGGCATCCTTGGATTGGCTGCCAACAGCTGTGGTTGGCCGACCATTGGTTCCTAGATCCTGATTCTCATTTCTTGGAAATAGAAACTTAGGCCTAGTCTCCCAGTCTTCCAGTTTGTAGCTTGTCATGGATTCAGACTGGCTCTAGATAACTCAGTCTTCTCATCACTGATTTCTTTATGAAGGTATTTAGTGCTAAAAACTTTCCTCTTAGCACTGCTTTAATTTTGTCCCATAAGTTTGGGTATGCTTTGGATTCATTTTCATTGAATTTTAGGAAGTCTTTGAATTCTTTCCTTATTTCTTTCTTGACCCAGTCAGTGGTCAGTGAATAGAGAATTGTTCAGTTTCCATGAGTTTGCAGGCTTTCTATTGTTTCTGTTGTTGCTGAAGTAGAGCTTTAATCCTTGGCAGTTTGAAAAGATACTGGAGGTATTTTAATTTCCTTGTATCTGTTGAGACTTACTTTGAGATGGAGTATATAGTCAGTCGTTGGAGAAGGTTCCATGATGTGCTGAGAAGGAGGTCTATTCTTTTATGTTTGGGTGAAATGTTCTGTTGATATCTCTTTGGTTTGTTTGATTCATAATATCTATGAGCTCCATTGTTTCTCTGATTAGTTTGTCTAGATGACAGGTCTAGTGGTGACATATTGATGTCTGGCACTATTGATGTGTGAGGTTCAATATGTTATTTAAGCTTTAGTAATGTTTCTTTTACAAATGTTAGTGCAGTTCTTAGCCTTAGCACTATCTTCATCGAAACTCCTGTACTGTGAGAGCAAAGTGGCAGAAGAAGCAAATGGGCAGGCTAAAGCATAAGAGAAGAAAGATGAGGCAGAGGTCCATGTAATTTGACTAGTGCACCCACAATGCCTGTAGGAGCAGAAGTAAAGGGTGCTGAAGATGGGGACGCTGGTACAAGTTGTTGAACTGTATGCTACTGTAGGTAAAATGTCTCAATGGACCTGGAGCATCATCTCACTGAGATTGCCTGAGAAACTAGCTACTTTTCTTACAACCAAAACAGTCTTGTTAGTTCTCTGTCCTGGATCTTTGGCATTCTGGACTAGTTGTATTCTCATTTGTGGCCAGGGATATCTCATGTACAATAAAACACCTTTCTTTCTGTCTCAGCTGAGGAATCAAAAAGGGAAAAATGTGGTGCTGTAGGGGTGGTTTTTGATGCTAAGGTCCTGTTCTCCAATTGGTTCTTGCTCTGTTAGCAAAGAAAGCCATGGGTCAATTGTTGGGTGGAAGGTACACGTAGGGCTTCCAGGTCCCTGGAGGTAAAGAGAAGATGCAAGAAAGAAGAGGAGGGAATTCACCATGCTTTGGAGAGAGAAGAACTAGGCAACCATGTGAGGTCTTGGGAGGAGTGGTCAGCTGTGGCTGCTCTTATAGGCAGGTGGTCAAAGATGTTTAGCAGGGACTAGATTCAATTGACTGACTAAATTAGGTAAGGGCATGTTATCCAGTCAGGAGATAGTAGTGTCCAGCAATTGTGACAAAAAGGCAAGTTGAAAAGGAACAACTGTGTGTGTGTCTTATATCCATGGATTCAAGGGAAGCTGGGTACAGGCTGTTAGTACAGGGCATTCCCAGAGCATAGGTAGGGTGGCAAAAACTACATGAAACATGATAACATTGTATTTGGGGCATAGATATTCAGAACTGATACTTTATCTCAATGGATTTTTTTCTTTGATGAGTATGAAGTGTTCTTCCCCATTTCTTTTGATTAATTTTGTTTGACAGTCCATTTTATTAGACGTTAGAATGGGCTACTCCATGCTTGGCCTTTACTCTGGAGTATGATCTATCTTTGTTGCTGAGGTAGTTTTGAATGAAGGATCCTATTTTTGCATCCATTCTGTTAGCCCATGTCTTTTTGTTGGGGAATTGAGTCCACTGATGTTGAGAGATAATAATGATCTTGAACTGGAGAGTTGGCTCAGCAGTTAAGATCACTGACCGCTCTTCCAGAGGTCCTGAGTTCAATTCCCAGCAACCACATGGTGGCTCACAACCATCTGTAATGGGACCTGATCCCCTCTTCTGGTGTGTCTGAAGAGAGCAATGGTGTACTCATATACATAAAATAAATGAATAAATCTTTAAATAAATAATGACTAATGATTGTTTATTCTTAGTATTTTGACTGTGGTGGTAGTTATGTGAGTGTGTGTGCATGCATATGTATGTATGTGTCTATGTGTGCTTCTCTTCTTTTGGTTTGCAGGTATGGGATGGCTAACCTTAAACTTTTAAATAAAATTTTTCATCTTAAAGGATAATCATAACTAGTCTTTGGCTATTTAGTGAGTTCTCCTCTCTTCCACTCTTCTTCACCACATTTTTTTAATCTTTCAACCTCCTAACACTAGATAAGAGAGGAAAAGGATAGAAATGAAAGGAAAGAGATTCCTTGAATAAAGTCAGGGTCAGAACGTGTGCAATTTATCATTAGACTGCTTCCTGTTGATTAGGGGCATAGAGTTCTTTGGAGCAAGTTTGAACTTCATTGTCAGGATATCTAATTTCTTCTTCCATTCTGATGTTAATATATCCTTATTGTATATAGGCTGCATTAATTCCACAGTTTTTTCCATAACCCAGTGTCTCTCAGTTGCTGTTGTTCCTTGATTTAAATGGCTCATAAATTTTGCTACGGGGTGGGAGACAGAGGCAGGGCTGAGCCAGGACTCCAAGGATGGTTCCTGATGGTAAGAAATTGTCTTGGATATCTCTATTGGACATACATTTTTATTGGTTCAGTGGCAACCCTTACCATATTGCCTGTACACCCTGGAAGCCTAGGACTTCTTTCTGTTTTACATTTAGAAAAAAGACAAAAACAAAAAACAAAAAACCATTGCCCTTAGAGATGTCTTGGTCACCTTTCCGGGAGAAAGTACTATATATATATCACAGTTAATGCTTCTGGCATTTTGAGATCTGAGACCTTCTGCAGTTTGGCCATAGTCTCTTTGCAAACAACCATATTTCTTAGAATTGAGGTACCAGGCATTTTGATATCAGAGACTCTGTATGACCACTGGGTAAGCCAATGGTGATTTAGTAACCCCAGACTGTTCCCCTCCCAGTATAGTAGTCCAGTTGGTTTGAGATTAACCCTTTCTCTCTAAATGTCCTCCTACTTTTTCAGCTTTTCTCTGACCCAACTGCCTTCTGGCACAGTTTCTTTTCCTCTTTTCTTCTGTGAGAAACCCCAGCTTTCTTGCTGAGTCAGCTAGACTGAGCCTTCCTGTTCTCCCTTTCCTGGTGCTCCTTACCTCTCCAGAACTTCCACTACCATCTTCAAGTGTACCATCTGCACAGCAAACTCTGCAACCTATTCAAAAACACAGAGCAGAGTGAACCCTTCAGTTTTCCCATTTCAGCTATTTTTCTCAGGTCCCCACATTTTTACTTGCAATTGCATAGCCACTCTCTCAACCTTTTTTGAAACAGAATATAGGGAGAAGAAAAGGGAGAAAAGCAGCAATGTACCTTGCTTAGTGGCACTGACAGCCAAACCTTGTAACATAATATTAACTTACTTGGTATTGATCTTGGAGACAGTTAAATCATTTACACTTAGAACTTGTTTTTGTCTTCTGAAAATTATGGTTATGCTGTATGTCTTCACTCTTAAAAGGTACTTTATTTTAATATTACAGGTACAGTTTAGAGCAGATAATCTCAAACCTTATTTACCCACATATAAGTTTTCAAGGTAAAGCCTAGGATAGATGACAAGCAAAGTTTGTTGATTCAAATATACTTTAGATACATAGATGGTCCTTGTGAGACCTAGGCAACCACTCCATTTTGAATGTAGGCCCCTGTATGTACCAACTGCAGCCCCACTTAGCTTCCTAGTCCCAGGAAAAGTCCATAGGCAAGGCCTGAGCAAGAGATGGGGCCATCTCCCATAGCAACAGCCAATCAGGAGAAATCTGTTTTTCTAAGGAGGCCAGGTGTCTTTGCTGATAAATGCCTCAACAGTCATGAGGGATGACCTTTGTAACCACTCTGTAACTGGTCCTTCCTGTTTGTGGCACAAAAACAAGTTTGAAATACTAACCAATCAGAAGCCTACTTATATGGAAAACTACTGACTCTGTCACATTTCCTACAAAAGCTCTACCTCCCCTGATATCAGAGCTCTTATTTCCAATCCACAGGGTTGGTGACAGTGAAAGTCACTGCTGGAGCTTGTAATAAAAGACCCTTGTGTGACTTGCATTGAAATTGGTTCCTTGGTGGTCTTTTGGAACTCCACAATCTGAGCATAATCATCCTCAGGCACTTTAAAGACATGCTGAATATGGCATCTAAGATGCTTAAACTTATTAAAACAGATAGACTTCCAAATTCTAACAGTGACTTCCTACTAGGTCTCTAAGAAGATACAGGCAAATGACAAAGGACTTCACCTAGATTGTGGTATGATAACCAATGGGCATACTGCCCCAATGTCTTTCTTGCTGCCAGGAACCTGCACAAATTGTGGACAAATAGGACACCAGACCCACCTCAAGGACAGTATTCCAAGTTCCTGCTCCATGGGAAGGCCTCTCAGATTTGTTGGGCCTGGCAGCTGAAGACTGATCCTACCTTGGGCCCTGTGTCCCCAGCTAAGACAACACCACTGAAACCTTGGTAGGGCAACCATTTAGGTGACAGATGTTTGTCATTTTAATTAATACATAGACCATTTGGAATATACTTCCTGCTTGCTGGTAAAATTTATCCTTCTGAGGTCTCTAAGCATTTTGAAGACTTGTGAAAGAAGTAACTTTTTATTATACTTTTATCTAAAGGAACTCACTTTACAATGAGTGCTCCCATTGATGAACCACTTGTGTCACATGGTGAATAGTTGGTGTCTTAGTTAGGGCTTCATTTCTCTGAACAGACACTGTGATCAATGCAACTCATTTAACTGGGACTGGCTTACAAGTTCAGAGTCTCAGTCTATAATCATCAAGGAGAAATCAAGGCAACATCCAGGCAGGCATGAGGTTAAAGGAGCTGAGAGTTCTACCTCTTGTTCCAAAGGCAGCTGAGAGAAGATAGACTTCCAGGATGAGGGTCTTAAAGCCCATGCCCACAATGACACACTTCCTCCAACAAGGTCATGCCTATTCCAACAAGGTCACATCTCCTAATAGTGCCAAGGGGCCAAACATATTCAAACCATTACTGTTTGACAGGAGAAAGCATAAAGGTTAAAGTTTATGTAAGTTCTGAGAATATGAAAGCTTCTAAGAAAGTGTTTGAGGATCTAAGAAAGTATTTGAGTGTCTAGGGAGGTGTTTTGAGGTTGGTAAATGTAAATTATGAATGTTAGAGGATGTGAAAAACTTGATAGATGATAGGAACGTGGTTTAAGGTACATAGGAGGAATGAAAAATGATTCATATTTCTTCCCCTCGCTGTCCTACTGTTGTATTGAGACTTCAAAGTTCAGAGCTTTAACATTAAATAGGGATAATACTGACGTTTGTAAAATTTATCTCTTTTTGTAAACTTAAAAGATTTTTATAAGCTTCAGGGAATCTACTTGAATTCACCTCTCAGGCATCAAGTGGACTCTGGATAAGTATTGCCAATCAACAGCCTGTTTCTCTTCTCATCTGCCTATTTATGAGGGTGGGATTTATTCCTCTTTTCCTGGTCCTGGGATTCCTCCTTCTCCAGCTACCAAGACCATGGTCCTAAAGTTTCAGATGTACACCTAAGAAAAAAAATTTTCTACCTAAGCTACTTAACTTTATCTTCTGCTACTTCATGCTTCTGTTCCAGCATCCTGCTAAGACCACATGTTTACTCAAAGTATGCATCTAGGACAGTGCCAAAGCAGTTACCCACAGGTGCTCTGGTCCAGCCCCAGAGGCTGTTTTAACTGGACCTGCACACTTCTACTCCCAGATAGTTTCATGGCCTGGACAGCAGTGAAACAACCAGCTCTCCCAGGACTTGACCAGCATCCGAATTTTTTTAGGATCTGCAAAGATGATGTCATTCCTAGTGTTCACAGAAAGTGTCCATTGCCCATTATTCATTTATTATCAGCAAAAGGCTGAGATGTTGGGAATCAGGCCGGGGACAAACAGCTGAAATGTATATTTAACATAGCAAAGTGGACCTGGTCTCCAGGTTCTCCCCGCATCCTTCAGTCACTACCTTGCATACCTTGTCCTGTACTCTGAACTTTCTAGCCAGGTGCTTGGTTTCCCTTCCCTCAGAGGCATTTTCTTATAAAATCCAGACATGTTTGTCTCTCCTCTCTCTCTCTCCTGTTCTCTCTCTCTCTCTCTCTCTCTCTCTCTCTCTTCCCTCTCTCCCTCCCTTTCTCTTTCTCCTTCTTCCTCCCTCTCTCTCCCTCCCTTCCTCCTCCTCTTCCTCCTCCCTCCCTCTCTTTCCTTCCCTCCTTCTTCCTCTTCTTCCTCTCTTCTCTCTCTTCTCTCTCTCTCTCTCTCTCTCTCTCTTTCTCTCTCTCTCTCTGAGGGCACTTTCTTTCTCTTCACCCTGCCTCTGTCTCCTAACCCATGGCAACATCCCTAGCTTTCTTCCTTGGGACCAGGGAAGCCACTCATAAGCTTACCTTACCTTTATATACTCCAATCTGGCTTGAATTGGCTCATTTTGCCACAGTAATACTCATCATACTGATGGAGTATTAACTCATCAGTTATCAATAGACTACTTTCTGCTAGAGCACAAGGCAAGTCATAGTTTCTGTCAATGATCTGAAGCAGTCCTATTTTCCATACTTGGATTAAAATGAAAGTACATTCCCATACCTGTGTTTTCAAAGAAACTGAAACTCTATAAATTGTCACTATAGATAATGCGTTTTCTGCTCTTCAAATGCATTTTGTTATAAAGGAGATGCAATCTGAAGTATATGTTAAATGAAATGATCTAGAAATCAATCAAGAAAAAGACCCAATGTTACTATTTGGATGAGGTTGTACTTATGTATTCCCAGAAAATGAACTGAGTCCCAGAAAACTCCTCATCAGATGCACCCAACCAGGACATCTGGAGACCATTGTACCAATAAAACATCTGAAGGTAGATAAAAAAAAAATCATTTGAAAGGAAACACCCCAAAGAGGAGGAGTAAACTGAAAACTTGGGGAGACATTAGGACTTTAACTTATCAAGCTGAGACTTTGGGAAAACAACAAACACTAAACCCAAAATGATGCTGTGTATGCTAATAACTGTACTGCATGTTAATTCTAAGCAACGCAGAATCCAAATGCCTTTTGTCAGGAGAGATGAAAGATACGCCTGTGACAGGAGACAGTATGATATTGTTTGTCATGCTAAGGATTGTTTACAAAGATTTGTGTGCAATTGGCAGTATTATACTCATTTTATTACAGCAAAAATATTAGTGGTAATTAAGAGGTAGGTAAACTGAGGATGGATTTCTTCTGTTATCTAGTCTTATAATTCTCTTTTGCTTGCCTATACTAATTAGAATAACCATGGAGGCAATGAATTCTGCCATATCCTGTACTACAACCACTATATTTTTCTTTAGAAGCATAGGAAAGGAGGAGATGTTGGGTCCATGACATGGGAGATGCCATGACAAAGGTCCTTGTGATCACATATCACTAGGAAAACCAGGGATGTTAAACATACAGGGGCCTCTTCCTAGTGGAGAAGATAAAAGAACTGCCCACACAGAAGGTGGAGTAGATTTTGTTAATGAGCAGGTGACTTTTTTTCTTCTATATTTGGAGGCAGACCTCACTCAAATTCCCCAGAATAATTATTGCAGACTCTTCTCTTCCTGTTACACATCTCTAGGAGAGATATCACTCGTACTTTATCACCTGCTGATCTCTATGTTATCTGTCAGAGACCACATTAGATTCTAGGTCTTTTATCTGTATGGTCACATGTATTTTGTACAGGAGTTTCTACATAGTCACACCTTAAGCTTTATTGTGAACCTGGAATTGAATGATTATTGCCTGAAATTCTTTTCCAAATTGTACTGTGTTTAAAATTTACCAACAATAAACTGCCTGACCATAGACTCCCTAAAGTCTGATACAGGTTGATAAAGTCATATGAACTATGTTTTTATTCTCATCTCTTTGTAGAGTCACTTCCCTGCCATGACAACTTCAGAGTCCCCATCAGGAGGCAATGTCTGAAGTTCATGGGATATTTAATAACATTCATTATCTCATTTATTTGCTCATTATTTATAAGCACCAATGTAATACCCACCCCTCTCTTTGTGGTATACACATATGTCTGTATGGATGGATGTACATACATATGTCTACACCTGGAGACCAGAGGAGGACAGCAAATGTTCTACTTTGCCACACTCAGCCTTACTCTCTTGAAAAAGAGTATCTCACTGAACTGGGGATAGACTGGCTTATTGTTTCCCCAAGGTATAGTCTATGTGTTGCTCTTACTTGGATTTCATGGAAGGGTGAACACATAGCAGACACTATATGTATTTGCTATTTCATAGGGTTTTGATATTGTCATTGATTATCATTTACAAGTTTTTAAAATTTGGTGCCTTAAATGATTATCAAAGACTGAATTCCAATGTACTTATTTAATTTGAAAGAGATTTAACTTTTTTCACTGTATGGCATAGGTCATCTTTACATAAGCATACATAGTATATTAAACACATTTCCTTTTACCTGATCTTACCATTTGCTTTTTTACCCTCATTATTTAGAGTTTTTTTTTTCCTATGAAGAGACACCATGACCACCACAACTCATATAAAGGAAAACAATTAATTTGGGGCTAGCATATAGTTTCAGAGGTTATTGTTATGGTAAGAAACAGCAAAATGCAGGCAGACATAGTGCTGGAGAAAGAGATGAGAGTTCTATATCTTGATCTTCAGGTGGCAAAAGGAGGCTGTATGGCACACACTGTATGACCTAGCATAGGAGACCTCAAAGTCTACCCCCTCCAGTGACACACTTCCTCCAACAAGGACACACCTACTCCAAGAAGGCCAGACTTACTCTATCAAGGCCACACTTCCTAATAGTGTCACTCCCTATGGGCCATGAATTGAAACACATGAGTCTATGAGGGGAGGAGTATACCTTTCACATATCACCATATCCTCTCACTCCCATTAGTTTCCTTCATTATCCTAGACAATTTCCCTTCTACTTCAACACTGTTCATATTATTATCTATATTATCTATATAAAATCTAAGAACCGGGTCTGTGCCTTCTATTGGGATAGATCATCAGTGTGTCTGCTCCTCTGAAGACCCCACAGTCTAAAGGCCTCCCAGGAGATCTGTTGCACCCAGGGCACAGACTCCAGAGTCTGAGGCCTCCCAAAAGATCTGTTGCAGCCAGGGCCACAAGTCTCCCAGGAGACCTGCAGCAAACCAGGGACACAGGAGGCAGGGTCCAGACTGAGGCACACAGGCCAGTTAATACCAGAGATAACCAGATGGTGAGAGGAAAATGCAAGACCATAAGCTGCAGAAGCCATATAATTTGACACCATCAGAATCTAGTTCTTTCACCAAAGCAAGCCCTGGATACACCAAAAAACCTGAAAATCATGGTTCTGATCTAAAATCCTATCTCATGAAGATAATAGAGACCTTTTAGAGAATATAAATAACTCTCTAAAAGAAATACAGAGAACCTCAGGTAAACAGGTGGAAGACTTTAAAGAGGAAACAAATAAATCCCTTAAAGAAATATAGGAAAATATATTCAAATAGGTAAAGGAATTAAACAAAGTGGTTCAAGAGTTAAAAATGGAAGATAAAGAAATCACAAATGGAGGCAACCCTGGAAATGGAAAACCTAGGAAAAAGATTAGAAGCTACAGGTGCAAGCAACAACAACAGAATATAAGAGATAAAAGAGAGAATCTTAGGTATACAAAATACCCGAGAAGATATTGACAATTGACAAAAGAAAATACAAAACATAAAAATCTCCTAACCCAAAACATCCAGGAAATCCAGAACACAATGAAAAGAACAAACGTAAGAATAATAGGAATAGAAGAGAGCAAAAGTTCCTAGCTCAAAGGACCAAAAAACATCTTCAACAAAATCATAGAAGAAAACTTCCCTAACCTAAAGAAAGAGATGGCCATAAACATACAATAAGCCTATAGAACACCAAACAGATTAGACTAGAAAAAAATTATTTTGTCACATAATAAACAAAACAGTCAATGAACACAGAAATGAGCTCAGAACAAAGAAAAAATATTAAAAACTATAAAAGAAAAAGGTCAAGTAACATATAAAGCAGACTTATCAGAATTTCACCAGAATTCTCAACAGAGAACCTAAAACAAGAAGGAAAAAGGTCCTACATACTCTAAGAGAATACAAATGTTAGCCCTACTATACACTGCAAAACTCAATCATCATCAATGGAGAAACAAAAATATTCCATGAAAAAAAAAACAAATTTAAACAATATCTATCTACCAATCCAGACCTACAGAGGATTCTAGAAGGAAAACTCAAACACACAGAGGGTACCTACACCAAAGAAAAAACAAGAAATTAATTATCTCACAATAAAACTCAAAGAAGGAATCACATACACATAATGCCACCTACAACATCAGACATAACAGAACTAACAATTACCTGTTTTTAATACCTCTCAATAACAACAGACTCAATTCCCCAATAAACGACACAAGCTAATTATTGGATATGCAAGCAGGATTCAGCATTTTGCTGCATTTAAGAAACATACCTCAATGACAAAGACAGATACTACCTCAGAAAAAAAGGCTGGAAAAATGTCTTTCAAGCAAATGGTCGCAAGAAACAAGCTGGAGTTGCCATTCTAATGTCCAATAAAATAGACCTTCAACCAAAGTCTTCAGGTGAGATGGGGAAGGACACTTCATATTCATCAAAGGAAAAAATCTACCAAGAGAAAGTCTCAATTCTGAACATCTATGCCCCAAATACTAGGGCACCCACATTCATTAAAGAAACTTTACTAAAGCTCTAAGCACACATTGAATCCCATACAATAATACTGGGAGATCTCAACACCCCACTCTCACCAGTGGACAGGATATTGAAACAAAAACTAAATGGAGACACAGTGAAACTAATAGAGGTTGTGAACCAAATGGACTTAACAGATATTTACAGAACATTTCACCCTAAAACAAAAGAATACACCTTCTTCTCAGCCCCTCATGGTACCTTCTCCAAATTGACTATAAAAACAGGCCTCAACAGATACAAGAAGATTGAAATAATCCCATGCATCCTGTGAGATCACTGTGGCCTAAGGCTGGTCTTCTTTTTTTTTTTTTTTTTTTTTTTTTTTTTTTTTTTTTTTTGGCTTTTCGAGACAGGGTTTCTCTGTGTAGCCCGGGCTGTCCTGGAACTCACTCTGTAGACCAGGCTGGCCTCGAACTCAGAAATCCGCCTGCCTCTAAGGCTGGTCTTCAATAACAGTAAAAACAACAAATAACCCATAACCCCATGAAAACTGAACAAGTGTCTACTCAATGATAAGTTGCTCAGGAAGAAATACAGAAAGAAATTAAAGACTTCATGGAACTCATTGAAAATGATGACAACATAACTAAACTTATGAGACACAATGAAAACAGAGCTAAGAGGAAAAGTCACAGCATTAAGTGCCCTCAGAAGAAATAGGAAGGATCCTATTCTTAACTAGCAACTTAACAGCATACCTGAAAGCCCTAGAACAAAAAGGAACAAACACACCCAAGAGAAGTAGATGGCAGTAAGTAGTCAAATTCAGGGCAGAAATTAACCAAATAGAAACAAAGAGAACTATACAAAGAATCAACAAAACCAAAATCTGGTTCTTTGAGAAAATCAACATTATAGATAAACCCCTAGCTAAACTATCTATAGGGCACAGAAATGTACCAAACATGTACCAAAGTTAAATCAAGAGCAAGTAAACAATCTAAACAGTCTCATTTCTACCAGATCTTCAAAGAAGAAGTATTACCAACATTCCTCAAACTATTCCATAAAGTAGAAACAGAAGAGACACTACCTAATTCATTCAATGAAGCCACAATTGATACCTAAACCACACAAAGACCCAACAAAGAAAGAGAACTTCAGACCAATTTCCCTTATGAATATTGATGCAGAAATACTCAATAAAATTCTAGCAAGCTGAATCCAAGAACACATCAAAACCATCATTCACCATGATAAAGTAGGCTTCATCCCAGGGATGCAAGGTTGGTTCAATATACAAAAGTCTATTAACATAATCCACTATATAGTAAAACTGAAAGAATAAAAATTACATGATCATTTCATTAGATGATGAAAAAGCATTTGACATAATACAACACCCCTTCATGTTAAAGGTATTGAAGAGATCAGGAACTCAATGCTCATGCCTAAATATAGTAAAAGCAATATACAGCAAATCAACAGCCAATATCAAATTAAATGAAGAAATACTTGAAGCAATTTCACTAATATCAGGGACAAGACAAGGCTGCCCACTCTCTGTGTATCTATTCAACATAGTACTTAAAGTTCTAGCTAGAACAATAAGATGACAAAAAGAGATCAGGGGGATACAAGTTGGTGAAGAAGTAAAGGTATCATTATTTACAGATGATATGTTAATATACATAAGTGACCCAAAAAAATCTACCAAAGAACTCTTACAGCTGATAAAAAACTTCAGGAAAGTGGCTGGATACGAAATTTACTCAAACAAATCAGTACTCTTCCTTTATACAGATGATAAATGGGCTGAGAATGGAAATAAGGCAACAACAGCCTTCACAATAGTCATAAATAATATAAAATATCTTGGGGTAACTCTACCCAAACAAATGAAAGATCTATATGACAAGAACTTCAAGTCTCTCAAGAAAGAAATTGAAGAGGACATCAGAAAATGGAAAGAACCCCCAAGCCCATGGATTGGTAAAATTAACAGTAAAAATAGCCATCCTACTAAAAACAATCTATAGGATCAATGCAATCCCTATCAAAATTCCAACACAATTCTTCACAGACATGGAAACAGAAAATCTCAATTTCATATGAAAAAAAAAAAAACAAAAAACAGGATATCAAAAACAACTATTAACAATAAAAGAACTTCTCAGGGAATCACCTTCCCTGACCTCAACTGTATTACAGAACAGTAGTGATAAAACCTGCATGGTATTGGTAGAGAGGCAGACAGGTCAATCAATGTAATAGAATTCAAAATCTATAAATGAACCCACACACTTATGGACACTTGATCTTTAACAAAGAAGCAAAAAATATATAATGGAAAAAAAGAAAGCATCTTCAACAAATGGTGCTGGTCTAACTGGCAGTCAGTGTGTAGAAAAATGAAAATAGATCCATATTTGTTACCTTGCACAAAACTCAAGTCCAGGTGGATCAAGGACCTCAACACAAAACCAGATACATTGAATCGAATAGAAGAGAAAGTGTGAAAGAGCCTCAAACTCATTGGCACAGGGGAAATTTCCTAAACAGAATTCCAATGGTTCAGGCTCTAAGATCAAGAGTTGATAAATGGGACCTCATTAAACTGGAAAGCTTCTGTAAGGTAAAGTTCATAGGACAAATTGGTAAACTACAGCTTGAGAAAAAAAGCTTCATTAACTTCATATCTGATAGAGGGCTCATATCTAAAATATATAAAGATCTCAAGAAGCTAACCTCCAAAATAAAGAAAAAAAAAACCCAAAAACCAAAACCAAAACAAAAAATGGGGTATAGAATAAACAGATAATTCACAACAGAGGAATCTCAAATGGCTGAGAAGCACTTAAAGAAATGTTCAAAGTCCTTAGTGATCAGGGAAATGCAAATAGAAACAACCCTGAGATTCCACCTTACACCAATCAGAATGGCTAAGATCAAAAACTCCAGTGACAACACAACACATGTTGGTGAGGATGTGGAGCAAGAGGAATACTCCTCCGTTGCTGATGGTATTACAAACTGGTACAACCACTCTGGAAATTAATTTGGAAGTTTATCAGAAAATTGGAAATAGATTTACCTGAAGACCCAGCTATACCATTCTTGGGCATATACCCAAAAGATGCTCCACCATACCACAGGGGCATGTACTCTACTATAGCCCTATCTTTGATAGCCAGAAGCTGGAAACAACCCAGATGTTCTACAATGAAAGAATAGATACATAAAATGTGGTTCATTTTCACAATGGAATATGATTCATCTATTAAGAACGAGGATATCCTGTGTTTTGAAGGCAAATGGATGGAACTAGAAAACATTATGCTGAGTATGGTATCTCAGATCCCAATGGACATGCATGTTATATACTCACTAATAAGTGGATATTAGCCAAAAATTATAGAATACCTAGGATATCAACCCACAGAGCTCAAGAAGGTTAATAAGCCAAAGGGTCCCAGTGAGGATGCTTCAGTCCCACTTGAGTGGGAGAAGAAAGCAATCATGGGAGGCAGAGGGAAGGAGGGATCTGGGTAGAAGAAGAGAGGGGAGAGAAAAAGGGGAACATGATCAGGTATGGGGATGGAGACAGAACAGAAGCCCTGAGGACCAGCTAAAAAGTACCTTCTAAAAAGTACCAGTGACCTGGGAGGTGAGAGATTCTCAGGACTCAAAAGGAGGGTCCTTAGATGAAACGCTCAACAGTGGGGAGAGGGGACTTGTAGAGTCTGTCTCCAGTAGAAAGATGGCATCAAGTGGAGGGATGGGGTTACCATCCCATAGCCAAAAACTCTGATCCAGAATTGTTCCAGTCTAAAAGAACTACAGGGACAAAAATGGAGAAGAGACTAAGGGAAACTATCTCAACTTGGGATCCATCTCAAGTGGAGGGTCCAAAGCCTGACCCTGTTAGTAACACTATGGTATGCTTATAGAGAGGAACCCAGCATGGCTGTCCTCTGAGAGGCCCAACAAGCAGCTGAGACACATGCAGATACTTACAACCAACCATTGGACTGAAGTCAGGGAACCCCTGTGATTGAATTAGGGAAAGGCTGGAAGAAGCTGAGGATGAGGGTGGCCCTATAGAAAGACCTGTAGTCTCAACTAACTGGGACCCCTGAGATTTCTCAGACATTGAGCCACCAACCAGTCAGCATACACTAGCTGGTCTGAGACTCCGGACACATATAAAGCAGAGGACTGCCTGGTCTGGCCTCATTGGGAGATGTCCCTGACCCTTGAGAGTCTTGAGGCCCAAGACAGTGGAGAGGCCTGGCAGGGCCTGAGGGACATGCTCTTGGAGACAGGAGGGAGGAAGAATGGGATGAGGAACTGTGGGAGGGTGGACTGAGAGGGGGGCAATGACTGGAGTGTAAAAAATTAGTAAATTGTTTTTTCAACACCAAAAAAAAAAAAAAAAATCTAAAACCCATGAAGAGGAGAAAACACCCAGTATATTCTTTTAGAAACTGGCTTAATTTGGTCACTATGATACTCCCCAGCCATATCCATTTCCCTGCAAGTGATAGAACTTTTTTTAAATACGCAAGTATCCTAGTGGTATTTAGATTTCGAGTTGAACATTTTAGAGGAACAGATCCTGCAAAGGAGCATGCTTGAGAATGTGTTCAACTTCTTTTGAGTAATGCACAGGAAGGACTAATATCAATTGACAAAACCTGCAAAATGCAAGTCTTGCTATGGAAACATAGGCAGGACACAATGCATTCTCCCTCAGCTCTCAGCTAAGTTAAGAAGCAATTTGATTTCACACGCTACCTCCCAGGTTACAAATCTTGCAAACTCATTTATCACTTAGCACCATTAGGAGCCTTCTTGGAAGCCACAGAACCTGTTTGAACAGGTCCAGCTGATTGAAAGTCAGAGTGAATGGGTTTCAAGGCAGCAACATCTGAGCATAGCTGCAGTACCAACAGAAGACAGAAGTACTGTTCTAAGAACTACTTGGAAGCAATGAAAGAGATTTATTTTTGACAATGATTTTTTTTTTTTTTTTTTTAACAAACCTAAACTGATAAAAAGCAGATTTAAGAAAGTAGTAAAACTTAATTCAATTGAATCAAATGATCATAATCACTGAGCTAGGTCTTTTTTCATAATAGATATAATTTTTTGTTTTAAGTAATACAATCCTGGTTCCCCATGAATAAATACATCATCGACCGCAGATATAATTTTACTGGGTGATAAAACATTGCCCAGTTGCACAATTCAAATGAGTGTTGATTAGAGAACAGCCTTAGCTAGATTTATGCCACTCTATGGAAACACAGGAAACATGAATTTTACAGGAATGACTGGAAAACCAAGGACTCCTGGGAACACTGCTTGCCAAATGTCAGAACAATGAATTTTCGATCTGCAGATCTGAGGACCTATTATGCATATTCCAATAAATCGTCTGTCAGACAGAAGAGAATCTATTCTATTTATGAAGAAGACTAAAGAAAGACAGTCCAATAAGAAACATTAGTTAAAGAATGCACATGTAGATACAAAGATTGTGAAACTGGGGCTTGCAGGTTTTGGAACCCTGAAGCATGACATCTCTTGGAAAGAACAAAAGGACAAAATTCCCGCTGTTATGGATTTAACATGTCAGTGGGGGTGATGAGATGACAGAGAAATAGCAAGTGAGTTGTGTCTTGTGGTTGATAGTTAAACAAGGAAGAATGGTAGACAACAAGGAGAGTAGCAGGAGGAACAGAAGGAACACGGTTGGTGTTAAATGAGATGCTATGGAATGTGATGCCTTTGTACTTATGGGGGTTGGGGGACAGGAAGGAGGTCCTACTCTGCTGGATCAAACTGAAGTGAGAGGTAAGGTGCTGTAGCTTCTTCCTGCTGCTGGGATGAAATACTTGCACAAAAACAACTTAAGGGGAAAAGAGTTTATTCAGCTCACAGTTCCTGATGACAGAACCTTGTAAAACGGAATTCCATGGCAAAAGCTTGGAAGGACTGCTCAAAAGTAGAGGGCAATGGAGTGATACAGGCACATTAGAGCTCAGATCACTGTTTCCATCTCAGATAGATAGCCCAGGAAGCTCTGCCCAGCAGTGGTGCCAGCTCCAATCGAGACTGGTCCTCCCACCTCACTGTCATGTAATCTAGGTAATACCTTAGGGACATTCTCAGAGGCTGACTTTACTAGGCAATCCCTCACAGGTCCGCTAGAGGCTGGCCTGCTGGACTTCAATTCACAATTAACATGAACCTCCAAAGAACCTCATAGGCACCACAACCTCAAATAAGGAGACCAGGCTGATCATGTCCCCACTTATAGCCCATTTGACAACTTCTACTTATATCAGGGAGTAAGGCAGGATTGCATGAAGCACTTTTGTATAACTTATGCATGATTTAGAGCTGATTGTTATTTTCAAGTTCTGCACTATGTACTTAATCACACACCCTTATTCCATGAGATGTTGAGACTTAATTCATGATGTGTGTGCATTGGAATATAGTATTTTTAGGAGGTAATTAATGTTAAATGGGGTTATCAAGGATGAGTCCTAAGTCAGTAGAAATTTGGCCCAAGAAGATGAAGTTCCTTAGGTCTGTGGAAATAGCTCAGTTCTTAAAGTGTTTGCTGTAGAGCAGCATTTTTAAAATTCATAAGCTCCCTATGTATTATTAAAACATCTCAAAAGGTGTTAGAATTATGCCAAATACACTGCACTTGTCATTAAACTTCTTCCTAATTATAATGACTACCACTGTAAACTGTAGAACTAACATGAATCCAATGGTATTTGGCATGACACTCAAGATGGCTCCTTACCTTTAAATTCTGAACCTCCTACCAGTGACTTGAATAGGATAAAGAGCATCAATCCATTCTTCCAAATGCCTATCTAAATCCTCTGGTATATTCAACACATTAGTAACATTTTTTGCTAAATGATTAACAAAAGTAGCTGCCTTAACTTCTTGTGTCACAGCAATTGCAGAAGCAGTGGTGCTAGAAATTAATGTAATTAAAGCTGTTATACCAGCAATAATCAATCCCACTACCCTCTTGCTTCTGCTTAAAGCATGACTCATTTCTTCCAGTACTTGAAAGCTATTTTTAGAATACCAAGGTTCTGTGATACCCAAGGCACTAAAACAAAAGCTGGTTGATAGACCTCCATAACTGACATGCCGGATTTCAAAACACAAACACAATTAGAAGGTGTACAATCAATGCAACTTACATTAAATACTGTAGAAGAAACAAAAGTGTTTTTAACTTGACAATTAAAAGAGCCTTAACACATGTGCTAACACCTGTTTGAAATCCAGTTATTGCCCCAACTTTATCTCTTGCTAACATAACATCATAGAGAAGTAAGCATTGATGCGGTAGATACTGCAGATAAAATTACCCATGGCCTGAGGTCAGTATTGCTATTTTTGGTCAAGCTTCAAATATGGTATATATAGCTTGATCATGCTAGCCCTTTTCTGTCCTGGGAATACTTTTATTCCTGCCCATTGTGTTAAAGCTTTTCTTCAACAACATCAACATGTTGGCAGCCAAGTACATGGCTTGAACCTGAAAATGGACCCCCAGACAGAGTTATTAAATTAACATGCTGGCAAACCAAGGACTGGTAAGATTCTGCACAGCCTAAGTATAAGTATAAGCCAAAGACAGAAGTGCATTGCTTTTGATAATGCATATTCCATGATGGGTAAGGAAGGCATTCTGGTCAGAATGACCTAAGACAGGCTCAGTCTTGTTAATGAAATAAAAAATAGGGAGAGACGGAGAGACTTTGGGGCTGCTTGGCATGAATCTGACATGGGCCAAGGGCAAGGAAATGGGCGGCTTGGCAGGGATATGACATTGATCAAGGAAAAGGAAGCAGGCTTCAGGCAGGAATCTGACATTAGGGTAGAACAAAGAAGTAATCTCAGGCAGGAACCTAAATATTAGGCTAGAACAAAGAAGTAATTTCAGGAAGGAATCTAAATTTTAGGCTAGAACATGGAAGTAAGCTTCAGACATGAAAATGACCTTGGGCTAGGACAGAGAAGTAGATTCAGATACTTTGGTAATCCTGATAAGCCCTTAGAAACAGTGATCACGGGAGTGTTCATGTAATTTGGTTTAATGCCTTGCTTTTCCTTTGATTATTTGTATTTATTGTATTGCTTGTTCTTTGACTATTTGCATCTATTGTATTACAAGACCCTCAACCTAGAACTGAACTTAATACATACATGTAATCAAAATGGTATAAAAACATAAAGGAGGAGGGGGATGGGATATAGGGGGTTCTAGGGAGGGGAAATGGGGAAAGGGGATGATATCTGTATTGTAAATAAAAATATCCAAAAAAAAAAAAGTGTTTGCTGTATAAGGACCAAAGAAATCTCACGGACACATGAAAAGGCTGGTTCTGGTGGGGCATGGTTATAATCCTAGCATTGGGAGATGGAAACAGGCAGGTACTGGGACTTCATAGAAAGCCAAGTGTACCCTATCTGGTGAGTTCCAGACCACTGAGAGACACTGTCACAAAAACAAGGGGAGTGGCTCCTGGACAAACACACCCAAGGGTGCTCTGTAGTCTCCACATGCATGTGTACAGGCACATCACTCTTTGTTGATCCTCTTTCTCCCTCCTCCAGTTTTTCTTTTTATGCAAGCCAGGAGGAGAGTTCTCATCAGGAACTAAATTGTTGGAAAACCTTACTCTTAGCCCTTCTAGTTTCCAGAAATGTGAGTCAATGAATTTTTGTTATTTAAGTCATCTAGTCCATGGAGTTTTGGTATGACAGCCCATTAATACTAAGTACAAAAATGAAAATCTTGTTATTAGGAATATTTTGATGATTAAAACATGAACAGGTTTATATAACTATCCTTTACATGTGTGATGAAATGAGTTATTTAAAACTAAATCTAACTACAATTTATTCTGTCTTGTAAGGCAGTTGAAAACATTCATATCTCTTGGGAAATGGATTTTTTATAATGCTCTCTTCTGCTTTTGAAGTGCAGATAGAAAACAAACCCCATTTACAGACTTCTGAATTAAAACTTGCTTGGCATCTTATTAAACGTTTTATTTTTAAAACTGCAGGAAAGTGGTCTTTTCTTTTTTGTACTGTACTTTAGCCATTGTGTATTAAAAGGGGTTTAATAGGCTACCCTGGAAGCATTTGTTGTATTATTTCTATGGGGAAAATACAGTTTGATTTCTAAATCGTTGATTGCCACATGAACTTTAAAAGTAGATCCTGTTAACAACCTGGAAATCACCTATACAAGCAGATACAAACAGGAAGCTAATGATAATGATCAACCCTTGATAGCTGAAATAGTCTTAATGAGTCTCTCCAACAGGATGGTTTTACTCACGCTCTGTGAAATGCTTTCATGGGTTTAGCATGCAATCTTAGCTACTCAGTCAAGATTTTCTTGTTGACATTGATATTCAGACTGTTTGAGAGATTTCATTTCTGGACTAAAATATATCGACCAAGGTAAAGCTTGATTCATAGACTAGAGAAAACCTGCTTCCCCTCCTCCCCCAACTCATTTGGTCTTTCCATCTGTGAAATGACTTCTGGCACCTCTTCTGAAGTGACACTGACACAGAAGGCTGTTTAGACCTGGTCTCCCAGAACATTTATGCACTGGAGAGGATAATTCACAACTACTGGGAGCAGATGCTCTGAAGTTAGGCAGAGCAAAGCATGGGTCCCACCCCTGCAACTGCTGGGTGATAGGCTCTGGGCATTTTAACTGTCTTCTCCTTTAGGCTACTTTGACTTTCTTCAAAACTGGGATTCCACCTATTTGATTTGGTCAAATGAAATACTATGCTGAGTGTGTAGCCTATGACTGCTCCTGAATGGGTGCAAGATTAATTGTAAAAATGACTCTGCTTCAATGCACTTTCCATTATTCATATCCTTTGAAATATGATGTCCAACTCGTTTCTCTGTCTCCTATCTTGTTTTAGGAATGGTGGGATTACAGTGAGCACTGCCACATCAGGTTTACATGGGTTCTGGCAATCTGAACACAGGTTCTCATACTTATGTGGCAAATACTTTTCCACTGAGCCATCTCCGCAGCCCCCTTCTGCTTTTTTGTTACCGTATTCCCATCTCCCTTGCCATCCTTTCCTCCCTGCTCATGATCCCCCTTTTAGTTTCATGACCTCACCCACACACACAAATACACATACACACACAAAAATACATATATAAACATATATGCATATATACAGACATATAATTTTCAAACTTGTTTATTTATGTAAGATATACATGTAGTATTTTTCTTTTATGTGCCTAGTTTATTTTGTTTAGCATAATTTTTGGTTGTATGCATTTCTTATAAATGTCATACTTTCATAGTCTTTATGGCTCCCTAATATTTCACTGTGTATATACACCAAGTTTATCTCATACATTCATTGTTGAGGGACTTTAAGGCTTGTTCCATTTCCTTGCTGTTTCATACAGTGTCACAGTTAAGTACATACCTGTGACATGTTGATAGAGAACCTGTAACATGTATCTCAAGATGGTACATCTAGGGTCACAAGATAGTTCTATTTTTAGCTTAATGAAGAACATCCAGACTGACTTTCATGGTGGCCACACATATTTACACCCCCAACAGCAGTGAAAGGGATTCTTCCTTCCCAGATCTTTGCAGGACCCATTAGCATTTGCTGTCTTGTTGACAGTCATTCTGATTGAGTAAGAAGTATTCTCAAAGAATCAAATCGCAGTTTTTAAAATCAAGCATTTGAATACAATTTAATCCAAAGGTACATTGATCTGATCCTTACATGTTGAGGAATGATGGTAGAAAAATATTAGAAGTCTTGTGTGTGTGTGCAATGCAGCAATAAACATAAATGTCTATGCGTTTTTGTGATATGGTCACTTGGACTTCTTCAGGGCACGTGAAGTCCAAATTTTGGTTTTTTGAGAAGTCTCCATACTGATTTCCATATAGTCTGCCTAAGCAAGATCAGAAAGAAACAGTCTTTGCTTAAACAAAGACTACACCAATAGACATGCTAATGTGAAAGGGGAAAGTTCTTGAGGCCTTAATCCCTGACAAAGAACTACAAGTAACTAAGGAAAGCTGAGAGCAGGAGAAATAGTCTTCCCCAGAGAAGAGTATGCCAATTTGTTATCTAATACCAAGGTCAGCGTTGAAAACATACATACAAGTAAAACTCTACAGAGTGTGGTATTGTAACTACAGTGTCAGTGTAATTACATTTTTGCTTAAATCTATGTATGGAATTACGCTTTAAATTCCATGGGAAAATATGTTTAACATGGCTGGGCCATGTGGTAGAGTGCTAAACTTCTCAAGAGACACAAACCTCTTATCCCATGTGGATTACCACTCCATACCCTTACTAGGTGAGAGAGCTGGGGAGCATAGACTCCATTAAGTGCTGTAGCCAGAAAGTAGGTAAGATGACTCCTTTTGGCAATTGGCTCACTGCCAATTCTGACACAGATGTTGTCCCATTTACACAAGGCACTTAACGTACCCCCTTTCAGTTTTATACAGTACATTTAATGGGTCTCTCATTGACAGAGACATTTCTTAGCTGCCCCCATTCAGCCAACATTACATTGAACAGTCTTGTGGTGATTTTGAATGCTGATTGATACAAATTAACTTGTAATCTTTGCCAACAGGTCCTTGAGTTATTTTCTGGGTTGAGCAGGCTAATGTCTGTCTACATGCCATTTTTATTTTAGTATTTCAGACTTTGATCCAGCCTCCTAGTCAGCTCCACAGGTGGAAGATGAGCTGCTAGGTTCTGGAGCTGCCTTTAACTTTCGCAGTGGCATAGGAAACAGCCCACACTGACTCACGGCCTCCATATGTCTCAGACAGGCAAAGTAATGAACGGTGAGGGTGGGAAGGAGTGCGATTCACTCACATGGATGTCTTGGAGAGGAAGCCACATGGATTGGCAGGGGACAAGGAGACAAGAAATGTTGCCATCTGTACCTCCTCTCTGGAACGAAGCTGGAAAGATCTCCCAGACTCCACAGGCAGAGCAGTTATGGCAATGAAAGGTTCTCACTGAAGTGGGAAAGCACTGGATGCTTGGGAAAGCGGAGGTAAATTAGATGTCAGAGCACTTTCAACTGAATTGTTTGGCTGTCATGCCGGGGCTGCTGTCACCCTCATCTTCACTTCCTCGTGGGTGCTGCCCTGCTCTTGCCATCAGGAAAGAGTGCTAAGCTTGCACACGGAACTTTTCTTGGTGGCTTCTACCTGCTTTGTGGCACCAATAGCTTTTCTTTCTAATTTTTAAACTCTGTGGTAAAATCTATACTTAACATCAAATTCATAGTTTAACTATTTCTGGGTGTACTGTTCAATGGTGTGTAGTACATTCACAATGCTATTGAGACCATCACTGCTACTAATTCCTGGAACTTTGATGTCCTGGCAACTACCCGTTCATTTCCTGCCTCTGTGTGTTTGGCTACTGCAAGTTCCACTTAGAGTTAGGATCATATATTTGTCTTTTTTTATGGCCTTATTTTACTTACGAATACCTTCAGGGTTTATGTATATTATGCAGCAGGTATAAATATTTTCCTATTTCCAATGTTTAATAATACGTCACTGTTGTATGTACCATTTTTTGTTTTTAATTAATGTCATTGAGCATGCAGATTTTTTGTCTCTGAGCTAGTGCAATCGATGCATCGATAAACATAGGTATAAAACTGTCTGTGTTCCACATTTCATTTATTTGTGCTACGTACTCAATAGTAGATTTTCTGCATTGTTTAATAAGGCAAGACTTAATTTTAAAGGTCTAATATGATATTTTCCACAGTTGTCATGCAATGTTATATTCTGACTGGCAGTGTGCAAGTGTTTTAATGTCCCTGCATCTTTCTGTGTAACTGTTGACAGTCACAGACACATAGATTTTTTTTACATAGTTTTTGCTTTAATTATATGTTACTTAGACACCTAGCCATTGGTTCTTGGGAACTATCTAGAGGTGTTGGTCAAATTCTTCTGTTCAGAAATAAACCACATATATAATAACTATCCAGCATATGCATAATATATATACCTGCATTGTATCTGTAACATACTTTACACAGTATCCCACATATATATAGATATATGAGCACACATATGAGTCCCATATTAATGCACATCAAATACTGAAACTATTAATACAATGAGGAGAGACAGGCTTTCAAACATCAGGAGGGATTAACTCAGGAATTAGAGTTCTAGAAACTCACAGTTCCAAAACTTCCACCAAATCTGTGGCTCCATGTCCTTCTTGCCTTGTAAATCTGAAAAAGAAATTTTCTGGACTGCAAGGAGGGTGAGCTTTTAGAAAAGAGTTTATTATGAGTACATACATGATAGGTTAGGAGAAGCCAAAAAACAGATCTGTGAGCAGATCCCCAGAGCCAGATAGCACTGGACTGCTGTCCCTCTGGGGCTTTTGGTATGACTGATGGTAAACACTAGGCAAGACACTGGGTGGATAGTTTTCACTATCCTGGGTTTTTTTTATTCCAAATAAATTTGAGAATTTCTCTTTCTAACTCTGTAAAGAATTGAGCTGGTATTTTAATGGGGATTGCATTGATTCTGTAGATTGCTTTTGGCAAGAACTTCTGGAGGAATCGCCATCACTGACCTCAAGCTGTACTACAGAGCAATAGTGATAAAAACTGCCTGGTATTGATACAGAGACAGGCAGGAAGATCAGTGGAATAGAGTTGAAGACCCAGAAATGAATCCACACACCTATGGTCATTTGATCTTCAACAAAGGAGCTAAAACCATCCAGTGGAACAAGGACAGCATTTTCAACAAATGGTGCTGGTTCAACTGCAGAAGAATGCCAATCGGTCCATTCTTATCTCCTTGTACAAAGCTCAAGTCCAAGTGGATAAAGGACCTTCACATAAAACCAGACACACTGAAACTAATAGAAGAGAAGGTGGGGAAGACCCTCGAATACCTAGGCACAGGGGAAAAGTTCCTGAACAGAACACCAATGGCTTATGCTCTAAGATCAAGAATTGACAAATGGGACTTCATAAAATTGCAAAGTTTCTGTAAGGCAAAGGACACTGTCAATAGGACAAAACGGCAAGCAACAGATTGGGAAAAGATCTTTACCAATCCCACATCTGATAGAGGACTAATATCTAATATATACAAAGAACTCAAGAAATTAGACTCTAGACAACCAAATAACCCTATTAAAAAATGGGGTACTGAGTTAAACAAATAATTCTCAACTGAGGAAATGTGAATGTCCAAGAAGCACCTAAAGAAATGTTCAGCATCCTTAGTCATCAGGGAAATGCAAATCAAAACAACCCTGAGATTCCACTTCACACCAGTCAGAGTGGCTAAGATCAAAAATTCAGGTGATAGTAGATGCTGGCGAGGATGTGGAGAAAGAGGAACACTCCTCCATTGTTGGTGGGACTGCAAGATGGTGCAACCACTCTGGAAAACAGTCTGGCGGTTCCTCAGAAAATTGGACATATCACTACCTGAGGACCCAGCTATACCACTCCTGGGCATATACCCAGAAAATGCTCTAACATATAACCAGGACACATGCTCCACTATGTTCATAGCAGCTTTATTTATAATAACCAGAAGCTGGAAAGAACCCAGATGTCCTTCAACAGAGGAATGGATACAAAAACTGTGGTACAACCTGCGTTGGTGGTATAGTGGTGAGCATAGCTGCCTTCCAAAAACTGTGGTACATTTACACAATGGAATATTACTTAGCTATTAAAAACAATGAATTCGGTAAATTCTTATGTAAATGGAAGGAACTAGAAAATTTCATCCTGAGTGAAGTAACACAATCACAAAAGAACACACATGGTATTCACTCAATGATTATTGGATTTTAGCCCAGAATCTTGAAATACCCAAGTTTCAACTCACAGACCACATAAAGCTCATGAAGAATGAAGACCAAGTGTGGGGGGCTTCAGTCCTTCTCAGAAGGAGTAACAAAATACTCAAGGGAGCAAATATGGATACAAAATGCAGGACAGAAACTGAAGGAGGGGCCGTCTGCAGACCATTCCACCTGGGTATCCATCCCATGTGCAGTCACCAAAGGTAGACGTTGATGTGGATGTCAAGAGGTACATGCTGACAGGAGCCTGATATAGCTGTCTCCTTAGAGGTCTGCCAGAGTCTGACATATTCAGAGGCAGATGCTCACAGCTAACCATTAAAGTAATCATGGGGTTCCCAATGGAGGAGTTAGAGTGAAGACTGAAGGAGTTGAAAGGGTTTGCGACCCCATGAGGAGAACAACAATACCAACCAACCAGAGCCCCCAGGGTCTAAACCACTAGCCTGGGAGCCCTTAGGGAGGGACCCATGGCTCCAGCTATATATTCAAGGGTGTTATAAGTGGGAGAAGAGATCCTTGGTCCCATGAAGGCTGGACATCGTGGGGGGGGATTCGAGGGTAGGGAGGTGAGGTGTGTGGGAGGGTAGGTGGGAGGACACCCCCATAGAAGCAGGAGGAGGGGATGGGATAGGGAGTTTCTGGGAGGGGGGAAATGGGGTAAGGGGAGAACATCTGAAATGTAAATAAAATTTCCAATAAAAGAAAAAGGAGAAAAAAAAAGACACTGGGAGTATCAGGAGAAGTCGGTACAGTTGGCCTACCCTTGAGTGGCTGGATGCGGGTTCTCTTGTATATCACTGTCTAGCAGATCATTTTCTGGCATGTCTGGCCTTCAGCAGGCATAAATCATGTTCTTGCTATACATCTGCTTTACAAGCAAGCATAGAATCTAATTTCTAGTCTCTTGCTGTCTGATTGACTCTTTCTTGTTCCATATTAAAAGATATCAAATTCATTAATTTCTTCCTCTTTAGTTCCTTCTCTTGTCTCTCTTTTTACCTTCTTCTTTCTCTTTCTTCTTTTTCCTCTTCTTTCTTCCTTTCTTTTTCCTTTCTTTCCTTCTTTTCTTTCTTTCTTTCTTTCCTTTCTTTCTTTCTTTCTTTCTTTCTTTTCTTTCTTTCTTTCTTTCTTTTCTTTCTTTCTTTCTTTCTTTCTTTCTTTTCTTATGGTGAAGAGCCAAACTTCATATGTCAATAAGTAAAAAGTGGTTAATTTGCAATCTTGGAGCACCTGACAGAGATTCCAGAGAATTTTTGTTTTGTGCTTCATAATTTAGAGTCTCCATGGCAGCTAACCTGATTGTCAAGAGTAAGAGAAGAAGCTTCCCATCATCACAAAGTAAGGAAGAGAGTGGCCAAACCCAGGAGCAGATTGAATGGAGTAGGACACATAGCCAGTGCAGCTGGGGAGGGGACTTGACCTAGATGATAAGCAGAAGGGATAGTTTCAAATGGCACTTGCAGGTTACATCAGAACAAAGTCAGCCTTACCACCATAATGCCTCATGGCAGGAGGCATTGACAGGAAAAGGTGCCAGCTGAAGCAGGCTGTCATGATGAGCAAAAACCTGAAGCAGCACTATCCTGGAGGCAATTTCATCACTGGAAAGTCACTCCCGCATGGGTGACAGCTCATGAAAGCTGCACCCCTGGAGCTCCCTGGACAGTTGCAGGCAGCTCACTGGTTGGAGGGTCCCCTCTTCCCAGCAATTTTACTGTGGTTAGAACCTTGCAAGTTCGGAGCTGACTGAGATGCTTTATTTACTTTATGAGTCTTAAAAGGTTCCCTCATCTCTGCAGAAGTGAATATTTCAATTTGGAAAACACTGCTACACACCAAGTAGTTAAGATTTAAACACAAACAATAACAGCAAGATCACGGGCAGCCATCTATTGAAGTGAACTGTAACTATAGGTAAAGTACTAAGCAGAAACTGTAATTTTACACTATATTATTACATGTCTGCTTCTGATGGTGCTTATGTATTTTTAATGTAATGACCTTATTAAATCGTATAAGTCCTACCACAGCAACTGATTCAACTGAAGTTCTTCAAGAGTAGCAAATACCTCCAAGTGTAGGGGTTTAATGCATCAAATGCTGTTTCTTGCTTCTGGAAAGACTTTTGGAGCCACAAGGAAGTCTTCCAGGGCAGAACCACTCTGAGTTTCAGCCTGGCATGCCAACTTGCTTTAACTGTATCACATTTTCCTGTCTATGCATCCTGCCATGATCTGTAAGGCTGAATAGAAAAGGTTGACTATTAACATTTGCCATTAAGTGCACTCACCTGGAAATGAGACAGCATAGTCGCTGACATTTCAGTGGCCAGAACTGATCACATGACCAGTACTAACCATAAGGAGGCAGGCTCTTTCAGAATGCCTAGCAGAAAGGTCATTTCTGTAACTCAGACTACATATGCCTCATCAGAGACATAAGTGCCACTGTTGTCCTCACTGATGATGAACTGACCCTCAGGAAGGTTGAAAACACTCTTGGAAACCCACTCTGCTACACAACTGCATGCTGACTCTCCTGAGACCTCAGGACTTGTACCTCTGTGGCCCCTCCTCTAGAATATTTGAAGGTAAATTTCATGAATGTATCAGTGTAAAGATGAGAATAATCCAGGGTGAGTTCATTAATCTCACATTCAGTTTTTTTAATTAAAAAAACATCAAAACATTTTAGAGGCTTTAATGTGGCTTGTGCATTCTGAATTAAATTGGCTTTGGCTCAGGTGGATAGTATTAAGAGACATGTCTGACTTCTAACCCTGTGCTTTCCAGTGTGATATTAAAACTCTCACCTACACCAAAGAAACCATAGTGAATCAAAGCATTTTTATTGATCATGGTTAAGTGTGTACTTTCAACAATGTGGGAAAATGAGAAATAGAATTTAATATCAGAATCCATTGTACTTCGGTATGAAATTAGGAAGGTGTCTAAAGAACGAGATGGCTGGGCTCAGTTGTGCTGAATTAAAAAGTAAGCCAAGTATAATTCTTTCTTGAAGGTGACTATTTCTTCTACAACCAGTCTGAAGGGTTGAGCTTATGAGAATGCAACATTCCACATGGACTGTCCTTGACTGAATTCAGTTCAGGACAACTGCACATTTCCATGGACAGTAATGGAAAGACTCTACTGGAAAAACACCATAGCTGGGACTCTATTCATATACCTTCTCCATGGAATTTTACACTTCAACTCTGGGGTTTAAAATATCACTGCATTTAGTATGCCACCTGAATTATCATGTGCTGTTTTGGGAAGCTGAGACCTCAGGCACTAGATTGTCACTATCCAATAGAAAGAATGTGCTAACTACACATAACTTTAAATTTTCTAGTACTCACATTTGAAAAGTATATAGCAGATGAGGAAAATTTTAAGAATAGTTTTTATTTAATCCAGTATATTTTAAAACCCAGAATATTATAGTTCAGTATATTTATTCAACATAGTATGCTGTTTGAGCATATAATTAATGTAAATTTATAAATGAGATATATTATTAAATTACCATAAAAATGATTGAAAGTATGTTGTGTTTTATGCTCATGATTCATCTCATCTTAAGTACTCAACTCCTATAGTGACAAATTCTGAGTTTTCTCTTCAGTGGTAGTGAGGTGGGAACAATCAGGAAGAGCAGTGGAGTCTGGGAAGAGAGGTTTGTAATGGAATGTGAAGACAGATGTGGCAGATGTGGAAGGGCGTGGTCCGTAGGAGGAGCTTGGAGCTACATTTTCTGTCAGCTGTGGCATGCTGCAGTGTGAGCCCTTCCTCTATCAATACTTTTGAACAATATTAGTAAATATTTTACAGATAAATGTCTATTGTAAATAGCCAGGAAAACTACCCTTATTATTTTTTTTCATGATGGGGTAGAAGATGGAAAGAAAGTACTTACAAGATAAGAAGTACAGGTTGGTCCAAAGGGATCCAGAATGAAAAGGGTACTGAGGTTCTCATTACTGGCAGAGCATCAGTTAGAGCAGGGCAGGCAATAGATTGAGCTTCAGTCTTCCTCGGTCCTGATGGGGAGCAGAGAGCAAGGAGATCTTTTGCTACAAGGTCCAGGTGTTACTGGGGAAATTGAGGTTCTTTTAGGGATCTTAGTCTCATTACTAAAAGAATTTTAAAAATAGTTACAAAAGACAGCTCAAGAGTTTGAGAGAAAAGGAGTAGAAAAAGGAAAATAGAAAATCCTAGCAGATGTCAGGAGAAGAGAGTATGTGTGAAAAAGTCAGACCTTTTAAGTTAGTCATGGAGGCCAGAGACTCAGGGAGAAAACCCAGAACATCAGGAGAAACATGAATGTGTTGAGCCATGTACCTAAGCTCAAAGGACACTGGATTCTAGAATTTAGACTGTCACTATCTGAAAGGGTCTGTTCCCTGGAAGATGAAGGCCAGGCTTCCTGTGTATGTGACATGACCCTGTTTCCCACCAAAGCTATTTATGTCCTTGAGCTAAAAAGATTTGAAGATAACTCAGCATCCAGATTACACATGCAGAGTGGACTTCGCCATTGTATAAGACAAAGGCCACAATGCAGACACAGTTAAGAATTTGCTACTTTTCTACTATATGCCCAGCCACTTGGTCAGGTTCTGGGTAATAATGTGGACAAATGGGGCCAAGCCTATGAGAAAGGTGACCAACTCACATATAACATGCATCCTAATTGTCTTCAAACTATGATAAGTTTAAAAGTAAAGTGTAATTTTCATGATTCTTACTAGACTTGAAATAAAACTCTGTGTTTGTATATTTCAAATAATATTTAAATGCACTGTAACAGAACATAAGAGCTCAAAGCCAGCCTTCTTAAAGACCACAATGTTTTATTTACAGTGAAACAGTGGGCAGACTCTATTTTTCTGAGCATTATTTGAGCTAGAACAATTTGCAGTGTTCTCATCCTGTAACCCAGAAAATGGTTCAGTTCTTTCCCTACTTAATCAAGCCAAGGCGCAAGAGACAAAAGAGAGAGAAAGAATTTTATTCGATGACTAAAGAATAGAGGCATAAGGTCTCCTGTTACAAATCAGCCTCTTATCATTGGGGAGTTGAGTTGTTAGGCAGGAGGCTAGCTCCAGGAAGAACTCACCAATAGGTTTCTCCAGAATAAGACAAACAAAACAAAAGAAAACAACAACAACAACAACAAAAATTGCATTACGTAACAGTGGTCCCTCTGACCATGCCACAAAGACACTCAGTGGTAGAGATGAATGCAAAGGGATGTACAGACAGTCACCCCAGATGGACTTGGTTGATGGCCCCCAAAACAGGGTGCAAGGAACAAGAGGTAACAATGATCTGTAGCTGGATTAATTTAGACCAGCTTCATGGACTTCCTCACTAGCGGAGCATGTGCAGAACATTAGCTGTTACTCCTTCCCTAGTACCCTTGTCAGCTTCAGAGGTGCCGAATCACATGTTCTTGCATTTTATACATCTACTAAGGCAGTTCTGCGTAAAATGGCTTCTAAGCAAAGAGTTTCCTTTCCTGGAAATGCCCACACAAGGGTTGACAAAGGGAGGGAGCAACAGGGAGAGGAAAAATACAAACCCCATACTTGCTGGGATGGGGCTTTCAGTGCCAGGTGAGGTGGGCTCTTTTTCTAAAGAGTGTAAATACATTCTTTCTTCACTGCTTGCTTTAACACATTACCACTTACCTTTCTAGTGAGATTGCTGCTAAGGTCAAGACTAGAGGAACCTAAAGATGTCTCTGTAACAGAATAACAGGTATAGAGTAGGAAGGATGAGGATGAAAGATGACCTTAAATAAGAAGGAATATCTGTATCCTTTCTGTGAGCATGGGCTAAGATCCTTCAGAAATAATACAGCTAACATTTTTTGTTTTGTTTTTTGTTTTCCCTTGGATTGGTGTTTCCTGCCAAGGCAACTGATCATGGCTTGGTGTTTTCTGTCCTGGAAGCTGGTAGGTGTCTTTAGCCCACTGTTAAAGGGTTAAGGGAGACGGGTGACGTGTGAGGATGCTACTGGTATCTGCAGACCAAATGAGGCATCGTTGTGTTGAGCAAAAAACAGGTGTCTTATCCCTGAAAAGTGACCTGGGCAACTGGTATTATAACCCAGAGGACAGAGTTGCTGTCCACAGAAAATCTCATCAGGATCAAATATTAAAGTGGCCAGATGTGTATCATCCCAAATTAATTGTTTCTAACCTCAAGAAAAGGATAGTCGTTTTTTCCTTTGTGACAGTCGTAGTCATCAATTTTCCTCTAAACTTGATTGCTTTTTATTGAGGGATGTTTATTAACTTTGGTATTTATATTCCTTTCTCTAAAATACACAGAAGTGTTCTGGTGGAATTAAAATTTAGATTAAGAAATGGTCAACATGACTTACTAGGAAATAGAGGGTATCAAGGACACGGTTTGATTAACTTGGGACACTCTTGCTTTTATGTCATGCCTGACTAGTTTAGCCCAGGCTGTCCTTGAGAAGGATAACCAGAATGAATGGAAGGCAGAGGAAGTAAAAAGGAAAGAATCAGGAATCCACTGTGAGAAGGGAAGAAACTAAAAGAAAAAATTATTTTCTAAGAAAGTCAGAAAAGTCCAATTTATTTGATAAGATATTTCTGGAGAGAGGATGTTAGTACCGAGTACTAACACTCCTGCTTTGAGGGTTATATCGTGTGTGTGTGTGTGTGTGTGTGTGTGTGTGTGTGTGTGTAGGTATATTGCATGTAGCTCCACCTTCCTGAGTGTGGTATGTTGAATCAAACTGCTTAGAGAATAAGTTTTCTTTTCTCTGGAAATGTTAGAACCTGGAAAGTTACTTATATGAAAGAGGGAGAAAAGACAAAGAGCCTGAAACCAGTTGATGGGCAAAGTGCAACAAGCATGCAGGGAGATACATGCTCCTGAACAAACACAGAAGGCCAGGATAGGTTTTCTGAGCTAAAAATAGGTGGCTATTGTTCTTTCTGCTGAAAAATTTTTTTCCAGCTGAGAAATCATGAGGAAAAGGAAGGTTTATTTTTTCTGATAATCTATTCCAACTGTTTCTTCAGCTAATATTACTTTGATTTTAAATAACTATTTTCATGAGAATGTTTTTTCTAATTTCCTTTCTTGCACTTTGATAGTCATATACATTAAACAGATATGATAGTCATATGAGAGTCCACAAGAGAGCCAACAAGAATAAGTACAAATGCTAATGCTAGCCATTGTCTAAGGTCAAATATATGATCCTTTCAGCTAGATATCTGAACTCTCATAGAAAGAAATGAAGTAGAAAAAAATTGTTAACCTTTTGCATTAATGAAGTATAAAACTGGAAGACGAGAAGAGAGAAGCACAAAGATCACAGAGCTTTGTTTCTACCAACAGAACTCATACCAAAAAAAAGAAGGAGAAAGAAAGAAAGAAAAGAAATGAAACAAAACAAAGTTTGGAGGCATGGCATAGTGTGCCCACCAGGCATTTTGCTGTAGTTAGGGAAAAGTCACAGAGGCTACTAGAGCAAATAAAGCTACACATTATGTGGACTTCCCTCTGATAATTTCTATTGTTTCAGAATGGGTTTTTCAAATGCTTGACTGTGCACATGACCAGTGATCTGACAGTAGATTTTTATTTATGCAAATGATGGGAATCAATGATATTACCAACTTACTTCAAAAGATAACGAATAAAACACCCACAGAAAAGAGCAGATGGGAGCTTTTTCCTTAGATAGTACCCTAGTACCATTGGAGTGTATTTGGAGTTAAAGGAGCATTGCAAGTTGCATTTGCTGCTTTGAGCAGCTCAGAGAGAGCCAGGCCAGCTTGGGACAGATGCTGCAGTTTTTCACAAATGCGAGCAGAGAGACAGTGCCGCCCAACTTTGATTTTGCTTTGATTTTTCTCCCCTAAGGAGAAACATGATCTTCAAACAAGATAAACTAAAAATCTGTAAAAATGAATTCAAGTTTGAGAGGGATTTTATGAAAAGCACTTGGGCATTTATTCCAGGAGCTCAGATCAAAAGGCCAAGGCAACTGCTAGATTATGACTCTGATCAAAGAAATACAGTTGGTAATCTTTGAGAAAAGGCACGCAAGAGGGTTTACAGACCATGGGGAGGAGGGACTATCCCAATTTTTGAAAGGAAAGGCTAACACAGCTGGTTGATAAAATTAATGTTGTATAGTTAAAATATTTGTTTGTAAATAATAACTCTAAATACAAACTGTGGTGGAGGGAGTAATGATCCAATTTTACATTAGCTTCTCAAAGCTGGTGGGGGATGCTTTTTGGTTCTTATCAAGCCTTATTGAGGCAATGGTCAGAAACAATGTCCACCCATATTATGATGATGTTCTTTGACCCAGAAAAGAGTGTGGGCATAAGACTGGGTGGGGAGGTAGGGGCTAGAAGAGATGTTGTAGGAGCCCCAAGGGCTAAGAGAAAGGCAATAGCCATGCAGATTGGTCAGTGTCCTTGTGTGTACGTTGGTGCTGGTCTGTCTGTGAACATCTACCACATTTCTCTTGCAGCTCCCTTCCTTCTCCATTTCTCTTGGTTCCAGCTAGTACTACCAAGTTAGTTAGAGAACCCAATCAGAATTTAAGTTAGCATATTTGGAATTCAAAGAAGCCAACATTATATCAAAAGGCTCTGTTCTATAACTTTTGGTCTCCTGACTCTGTGAATATAATCTTTAACCACTTTCTGGTAAAAGAAACCTTGCAGTCCCATTTTTAAAGCCTAAAAGTATACAATAGTTCTGAATAGTTTTGAAACTCAACTGCCCATTTCCCCAGCTTATACGAAACCAATGATATCTATTTCTTTTTATCTGCTCAAAGCTCTTTAGTCTATACAATGTTCATACATTACATGTGCTATTATATGTGCTATCTATCTAGTTATGTCTTGGCCTATCCTGTGTTTGACATAAACGGTAGTATCCTATGTATACAATTTCTTTCAGATACTTTCAGAGAACCCTTTCTTGGTTCCCCATGAACATCCTTATTCTTCTGTTAAGAATGCATACCTTCCACTCCTTACCTCTTTAATGATAGACTCTCGAGTTTTTAGTACTGCAACCTTGTTGTAGTGAATAAATTTGTATGTTATACTATTTCTTACAAGAGTAACTACATATTTCCTGTAAGGGTTAGCTTTGATTATCAACTTGACACATTGTCAATCACTCCAGAATAGTCTTAATGAGGAATTCTCTAGTTTAGATTGGCTGGTGGGCATGCCAGTCAAGGGATTTCCTAACTGGATATATTGAGGTGTGAAGGGCCACCTACTGTGGATGCTATTATTCCCTAGATAGGGAGGGGATCCTGGGCTGTGTATGAGTAGAGAAAATGAAGAGCTGAGTACTAGGATGTGTGCACCAATTCATGCTCTCTGCTCTTGTCTGTGGATGAAATGTGTTCCATTCTCTCAAGCTCTTGCTGCTATGCCTCCCTGCCCCAGTGGACTGTAATCTGGAATTGTGAGCCAAATACACCTCTTTTACCTAGATTGCTTTTGTCAGGGTATTTTATCACAGTGACAGGAAATGAAACTTAGATAAATTTAGGGAAAAAATCCTGAACGTGAGGCTGGGGAGATGGCTCAATGAGTCAGAGTGCTTGCTCTATAAGCATGAAGATCCGAGTTTACATCCTAACTCCCATGTAAAAGTTGAACAGGTGTCTGTAATCCCAGTGTTGTTGGGAGTTAGAGAAGAAAGAAACGTTGGGTCTTACTGACTTTCAGCTTAGTCTCAGGTTCAGTGAGATAGCCTGTTTCAAAGGATAAAACAGAAAGTGATAGAGCAGGTCACCCTTTTTGGACCTCTGTGTGCACAGATGCATGTACTTGCACTCACATGTACACATATGCCACATATATAATACACACACACACACACACACACACACACACAGAGAGAGAGAGAGAGAGAGAGAGAGAGAGAGAGAGAGAGAGAGAGAGAGAAAAAATTCCTAGCCATGGAATTGCCAAGTAAAGGAATATGAAGTTTTGACTTTGATAAACATTACTGAATTTCTCTTTAAAGGGTTAGCATCAGTTTACACTCTCCCTGCCTTCCTTCCCATATCTTATGAATAATCAAGTCACTGTAGTTTTAAATGATCTCTTTCTTAATTGTGAACATACATTTTGTGTCTAAACGTCATTTGCATTTGCTTGATGTGTCTATTTATATGCTTGGCCCACTTTCTATTGGGTTACTGTCAATGACTTGCTGATGTCTCCAAATCCTCTGTACTTTTATCCACTGGTGATATGGATTACATACAGCTTGTGGGAATTTAATTTTGAACATGTGTCTACATATACCATATCCATCTCTTTTCTAGGTTCACTCATGGGTTTATTGTTATGGTTGGATTTTTTGTAACCAAGCCACTTGTCAAACAGGAATAACCATGGTTTAGCAAAATACTGTTCTCAGGGTCATGGCCTGCTTTTGTAAACAGTGTTTTACTGGAATACAGCTATGCCTGCTTAGTTACATATTGTAACATAGAGCAAACTTGCCATGACATAAATATATGATCCACAAAGCCTAAAATACTCGCTGCCTGACCCTATTATGGAAAAATATTTGCTGACCCCTTCTTAATCTCCTTCTTTGAGGTTTTGCTCAGTTTTTAAACTATGACCCACTTTTAGCAAATAGCAGGTGGTCTGTGCTCTGAATAGTTTGTGGGTTTTAGTACTGCAAGGTTAAAAATTTGATTCAAAACATGACTTCCTTCTGAATAAGAATAGCATTTATTTTATAAAAAATTTGTGGAGCATCTAATATTTATCTAGCAGGGTTATAGTGCTATGAATAGAACAACTAACAATTATGCAAATTTTCTTATCTTTACAAAAGCCACCAGACACTCCTTACTAATTTGTAAGTATAAGTTAAGCTTTAGAGGCTGAGTCAGGAACATTTCAAGTTCAAGATCTTGTCTCAAAAAAAAGAGAGGGGAGAGGGGAAGAGAGAGAAGGAAGGAAGAATGGAAGGAAGGAAAGAAAGAGGAAGGACACGAAAAGATAAGAAGAAAATACTTGTTAAAATTAAACCTAGGACAGTGTTTTCTAAGACCACTGTCAGTATACAGTCTTCCTGTATGTGCTCTGTATAGTCTCTGTAATATACAGTCATCTCATACAGTGGTATTGTCTCTGTCAATGGCAGCTGTCCCTTACAGGTTTTGTATGACATCTTGTAGTCATTCTGTATGGTGTTTATATGATCTCTGTTCGTATGTAGTCATCCATCATGGTGTTCTGTATGATCTCTGTTAGCACACAGAAGTTTCATATTGTGTACTGGTTAGGAAGGTAGCCCCTTGCATGCATTATAACTACTGAGTTTATGTAATGGACTAGTTTGCCTCGAAATCTTCAATAAGTGTAAAATTCAATCTGTCAAAGATTTATTAAAAGAAAACAGCCTAAAGTATCTCTTTATTTTATTCTCTTTATTTTATAGTTATTTTGTACTTATTTCTTTTTGATGTAATGTATTTGGTATATACAAGAAACAATGGAGGCCCAAAAGCAGTGAGACAGAATATGGTTTAATTGACAAAGCCTATCTTTGGGTCATTGTCTGGATTCTTTCTTGCTTCTTTAAATAAATGCAATACAGATGTTTTGAAACAAAAAACTACTGTTTGAGTATAATTCACCCAATCTCAAAAAGTTGGGTTTTAATTCTAAATTATTAAATATTTAGATTGAACAGATTTGTTTGCCAAAATGCTTCATTTTCAAAATGTGTGGTTTTAAATGGGCTTCTCTACTCGGATGGTGACATGGAAAGGAATCACATGATGGATAGTACAGCATTATTAGTTGATAAGTCATATTTTTGACAGAATAATATACACTTAAAAGCTCTACATAATGGGAAATGACAAATTCCAGGAAGCAATTGAGCTGAGAGTTTCTCCAAAGATAAATGTTACCATTTGTATGTGTGAAAACCCTGCTACAAAGGCAAACTTTGTGTGTGGAGTTGTAAGCTGCAATGTCACAGTCTGCTGAGAGTCCTGGTATCCTTCCTACTCCAGAGTGCCTGTCCTCTGAGGACACTACCTCCCACTTCCAGAGAAAAAGAATCATAACTCTGGGCTCCTTATACTTAGAATAGTCTCCAGGCCTTCATCCAAACATTTCTCCAAGCATTAAGTCCAATAGTTGTGTATCCTAGGAGCATGCTACTGATGTATTCTGCAGAGTCCAGAGTAACATAGCATTGAGCAAAAACTAGCATGGAGACCATCCAGGTGACTGATGTACCTGTGGAAGCCATTCCTAAGAAGGAGAGAAACATCAGTTGTGACTTTCAAGGTCTCTCTTGGGTCTCTCCTGGTGTAATAGAGACATCACAATTAGCAAAACAAAATGTTATTCTTTCTATCTTCTGTGTTTCTCTTTGTGACAGATAGAAAGATCACCAAGTAGGGAGACAATATAAGGAAACACAGCCACAGAGACATTGAATAGCGAATCTTCTCACATAAAGTTGTGCCTGAGAAAAATATTCTTACTGCTTATGGCAAAGTTGATTTGATTGCTTAGCCTGGTTAATCAGGAATCTGTACAAAGACAAGTGTCTAGAACAGCAAGGAGTTGACATGACCATTAAACTAGGCAAAACTCAGTAAACCCAGTTACAGGGTCATATGTTTCCAATCCTAACCAGAGTACACATCAATCAAAGAAACCACAAACCAGCTAATGAGTGAAACAAATCAAAACAGCACAGAGTGAATAACACATGTGAGATAAAATGTTCCCGTATGATGCTCACTGACAAGTGGATATTAGCCCAAAAGCTTGAAATAGACAAGATTCAACTCACAGACCACAGAAGCTCATGAAGAAGGAAAACCAAGTTTGAGTGCTTCGGTCCTTCTTAGAAGGAGTAACAAAATACTCAAGGGAGCAAATATGGAGACAAAGTGTGGGACAGAAACTTAAGGAGGGACTGTCTGGAGACCATTCCACCTGGGTATCCATCCCATGTGCAGTCACCAAAGGTAGACGCTGATGTGGATGTCAGGAAGTACATGCTGACAAGAGCCTGATATAGCTGTCTCCTTAGAGGTCTGCCAGAGTCTGACATATTCAGAGGCAGATGCTCACAGCTAACCATTAAAGTAATCATGGGTTCCCAATGGAGGAGTTAGAGAGAAGACTGGAGGAGCTGAAAGAGTTTGTGACCCCATGAGGAGAGCAACAATACCAACCAACCAGAGCTCCCCAGGGTCTAAACTACCAGCCTGAGAGCACATAGGGAGGGACCCATGACTCCAGCTGTATATGTAGGGGAGGATATCCCTGTCAGGCATAGGTGGGAGAGGAGATCCTTGGTCCCATGAAGGCTGGACACCTGAGTGTGGGGGAATTCATTCGAGGGTGGGAGTGGGAGTGGGGGATAGGTGGGGACACATCCTCATAGAAGTAGGAGGAGGGGCATGGGATAGGGGGTTCCTGGGTGGGGGGGGAATGGGGTAAGGGAATAACATCTGAAATGTAAATATAATATCCAATAAAAACACAAAAAACAAAACAAAATGTTCCCTTATGATGCTCATGAAGACCTTCTTCTCTCTCTCTCCTCTCTCTCTCTTCTCTCCTCTCTCTCTCTTCTCTCTCTCTCTTCCTCTGGATTGGTCATTTCCCCATGTCCCTTGTCTTTTAACTCTTTTTATAGTTTTCCTTCCATTCTATTGACTTCTCCCCCCCTTTTTTTTTCTGAAAAAAAAAAGGGGGGGGTGGAGGTTACCTCAATTTTGGTCTATTTGTTGAGTTCTTAATTTCATTTTTGGAACTTAAAAATTTTATAATGTCAGTTATTTTCCCTTTATCTTTTTTAAGTTTTAAATTTTCCACTCTATTCTTTACTATCTTCAATACAATGATTGACTGCTAAACTATCCCAACATAATGTTTTAACTTTTATCATTGTTTTATGGGTATGAGTGTTTTGCCTTTATGAATGTCTGTACGCTACATGTATGCCTTGTACTCAAGGCATCAGAAGAGGCCATCAGATCAACCTGGATCTGGAGTTACATATGGTTGTGAATGGCTATAAGGGCACTGGGAATTGAACCTGGGTCTTGTGAAAGAACATGAAGTGCTTTTAACTGCTGAGGAATCTCTCTAGCCCATAATATGACATTATAATAATTATGTTTTTGATTTATTTTTATTGACGTACTGTTTTGACTTTTAGCAATTCATAATATGTTATGTTACTTTAAGTTCCATGTAATTATTTTATATGAAAACTGTAGGAATAATTTGATATTTTTCTTTAGAGATATGTATTTTTTTTTTCTTGCAAGCAGACAATGTAGAAGCATAGCAAATTCCATTTATAGGTTGAGCAGATTAAAACCTAAGCTTCTGTTTCTGTGAGGTTGTGCCATAGAGTTCATGCTTTCAAGCACTTCAGGAGCAACTGCACACTTGTGGTGACTGCATGCCTGTGGTGACTGCACACCTGTGATGACTTCACATCTCTAGTGATAGCACACTTGTGGTGACTGCACACCTGTGGTGATAACTGGGTCCCTCCTCCTGAATGGATTATGAATATCAGTGTTTCTTCAGCTTTGAGAACTACACATGGTCTTTCAACACGGCCAACACTTGAATTCCATTTTCTGCTCGATTTTTCTCATTTCTCATTTCTTCCTGGGGTATTTAGGGGTATACCACAAAGAAATGGCAAATGCCTTTTCTATGACACACAGCCATTTAGATGCTCACTGACTTGGTCTTATGGCTTTAAGAAAAGTTTAAAAATTACCACCCTTCCTATTGTAATTATAACAATGAAATTCATTTCAAATAAGCCATTCCACTGTTTGAGAGAGAAAAAAGTACTAAAATTAGCTTTCAGTCATTCTGAGATATTTTCATCTCTCTGATGGTAAAGGAAATGTAAGCAGATGAGCTCTTTTTTTTTTTTTTTTTTTTTGCAAATCAACTATTACTAGTTGATAACTGTGATCTAAGTTTAAAATTCAGATATCTAGACAGCTATCCTGAAGCTAATGTTCTTATTTATAGGCACAGTAAAATACTGCAATGTATTAGGAAAATATACTTAGTTTGTGAATTCTGTTTAGAAGCTTTCTTTTCCACTTATAAACATGAAATTTCTATTTGTGCTAATAAGTGTACTACAACTGTTTGAGCTCAAACTTCAGTAACATTTCCCACATTGCTATGGTTTAAATATTGTTCTATATTTTCCAAGTTTTATCAATTTGACAGGAGATCTAGACAGATCTTGGAAGATAGATTCTTAACTGAGAAAACAATCCTATAGCATTGGCCTGTAGAGATGTCTATGGAGTACTTGCTTAGTTAGCAGTTAACGTTAGAGAGTCCAGCTCACTTTTGGTGCTGCCACTCCTGGGCTGGCAGTTCTGAGTTGTACAAGAAAGCAAGCTGAGCAAGCCAGAAAGTGGTTTTCCTCCATAGCTTCTGCTTCAGTTTCTGTCTCCTGGTTCCCTCCTTGAGTTCCTGCTCTGACTTCATTTGATGATGTATAGACTGTAATGTGGAAGTTTAAGACAAAAACCCTTTCCTCACCAAGTTGCTTTTGGTTATTGTATTTTATTGCAGCAATAGAAATCCTAAGTAAGATAAATATGGTGTCCCACAGGCTCATGTGTGACCTCTTGTTATACAGTTGGTGGTACTGCTTTGGAAGGGTGTAGAACCTTGGACATGGGACCGTGGTTTGAAGACATAGGGTTTGTAGGGTAGGACTACAGTATTGTAACCTAACTCTAATCAAAGGCTACTAAGCATAAAGATGTAAACGCATCTGGGAATAATTTCTTTAAAAGAAAGCGCCTGGGAAGAGAGAACCTCTAGGTACCCTATTCAAAAAAGGCTACACAGGGAAATATTTACCGAGGTATTTTTGACTAAGCATTGGAAGCTACTGTAGTTATAGTCCATAGGGTGTTGCTTCATATTGAGCTAGCAGTAAAACTTGGTACCATCTATGTAATGCTGGTTTTGCATTCAGGAAGAATATTAAGATTCAAAGTTTCTTGGACACCTGCTCCAAAGTTTCAGAAAACCTATGGTACTAGTCAGTGTATATATCAGTTCCAGATTCTATTCATAGATTTCTGGAGAAGTAGAATTTGAAGCTGTAAAGTTGAATTATGAGTGGCAGTGAAGCCCCTAGGATTCTGGTAATCACACAAACATGGGACATCTTTCAAGGAGAGCTTTAGGCACCTATGGAAGCCAGCTTAAGAGCTATGTGTTGTAGGCAGAAGAACTATAAGTGCAGGACTGTGCAAGTCCTTTGGAGTCTGGATAATGTCATCTTGAACCAAAATACTAGACATGGAAAGATAAGGTTTAGTGTCTGACCTACTGGATTTCTGCCTTGATTAAGTCTAGTGTTGTTTTGTCTTTATTCCACTTAGGATAGAGAATGCTTACTCTGTGCCATTGGGTACTGGATGCTTGTGGTTTGTATTATGATTTTATAGGCATTCATAGTTAAGAAATTGTCTTGAGTATCAAAAGGAACTTTGGACTTTGAACTTCTGAACAGTGTTGGAGCTACAAGACACTGAGACTTCTGCTGAAGTTTAGAATGGATGCGTTTTTGCATTATTAGATAACCATGAGGGGGATGTTATAGCTAAATATGGTATGTTCCTGTAGACTCACGTGTGTGAACACTTGAATCTCCAGCTGGTGATGCTATTTTGAAGCAGGGGAAAGTTGAATCCTTAGGACATGGGCCAGATGGTAGGCTCTGGCTCACGCTCTCTGCTTCCTAGCCAAATAAGAAGTCATACTCACATATTTCTGCCACCATGATGTCCTCCTTGCTTTCCCTGACAATCATGGCTGTACCAATCTCAAACCATGAGCACAAACTAATTCTTCTTCCTCGATTATCTCACTATTTTCAGTTAAGTAACTAAATTGTGTACATTTGGATATTCAATAATCAGGCAGAAGATGAAGGACTAACTAGCATCAATTAGTCCTTGTAGCCAGCCCTGTAAAAAACGCTTCATTCAGAGGCTTTATTGTGGGACTGTGAAGGGATAACTTGGTTTCCTGGTCGAGCATAGGCCTCGAATCCTGGACCCTAATGGGACTATGGTAGGTGTCTGGTCATGCCCTCAGACCCAGGCTCCTGACACAGTCCCCTCCTCCCCCCAAGACCTCCATTGATCCACACCTTCCAGTCACATGAGCAACAGCCCTACCAGCCCCTCCACAGTAAGAGCGTGGCTACAGGCCTCTCAGCCTCAAGAGATTTCCATATTAATGAGATACTTGAAGGCCAGAGGGATAGCCAATTAAGCATTCTTTCCCAGACCTCATCCCTCCTCCCTCCCTATTTAATTCAGGTCTGCCCTGAGTTTAGGGGGAGTACAGCAAGATCCACTCCCATCACCTTGACAATAAAGCTTTATAAAACCTTGGACTCCCTGTGCCCTTGGGCCCACCAGGGGAACCATGGAGAAGGCCTTTAATGAGCCATTGTCGCTAAGGCCCCAGCTGTCTAATTTCCCATCAAGGACTTCCCTGCTTTCCAGCCACGGGGACTGCCAATTCAACCAAGCTAGTTGGGCCACAGAGTCAGCCAAGCAAGTACAGTACCCAAATGGTCTCTTTCCCTCCCCTTTGTCTCTCGGGCTGCAGGCCTGTTCAGCTCATGGGTCCCCAGTCTCAACTTTTCCACGCTTTCAGCGGTGCCTGGGAGAGCAGGAGTCTGAGACCAGTCGATCTCCACAAGCCTTCTTGTCCAGAGGTCCCCATCCAAGAGGTCTGCCCCCAAGGGACCTCAGACTGAGTTTTCCCCATGCCAGGCATGGCCCCGCAGGGCCCGCCCTTAGCCGTGCGAAGTGAACTCAGTCAAATTCCTGCCCACTTTGCCTCTCTGTTCCATGACAGACATGCAGGAACCACAACTCCGCCCAACAGAACTGACACCCGCCCCCACGCACGAGTTAACAACACCATACTTTATTAGCTTAAGTCACACATATCATTGGCAAATGACAGAAGTATATTGCCTTGGTGATAAAATGGAATGAATCATGGTAGCCAAAGATACAAATACCAGGCTTAAATCACAGACAAGCTATGTGACTCACAGCACTGGCCTCCTTGAGTCACCATATTTCCATACAGTAACAAGAATTCTCTCATAACAATGTGGTGAAAGAATATAAGATGAGATGATGTGTACTAGGATGCTTTAGTGCCAAGGATCTTCATCCCTTCCTGTGTAACAGTGAGCATTTGTTTGAAAAGTTCTTCAACTCATTCAAATAGTTTTTCAAGAATAGGATTAATTCAACCCTTACAAAAGTGCTGAGCATCATTCTTCACAGGAAGAAAGTAGAATGGAGTCACTTTCCTGAGATTACAAAATTTATGGATGGAAGGGTTAAGTTTTGTGAACTGCTGTGTCCCTACCACCATTTATATATGACTATAATGGTGAGTTTTATATATTAATTACTATTTTAAATCCACAAAAGGAATACTATATTTAAAGGATCCTGGCAGTGAATGCATTTGTGACATCAGAATAATTCAAGAAATGTAAATTTTATTCTATTAATTTATCTTTTATAAATTTGGCTTTTACTGTATCTTTAGTTGTGTTTAAAATATTGACTTTTCCATCCTGGAAATGTCTTCCTGTTGATAAGATATTGTTACTTCATTTCTGGAATCTAATTAAAGTTGATAGTACTCTAAGGGACAGCAAATGTCAAAATCCACTAGGGTTAATTGTTTTGAATGTCTGTTTAAAGTAAAAGAACATATAAAAATCAATGAAACTGTGGTAGCAGAATTAAATTATCCTGAGCCTGTTTTCCTCAAGTATATGATTCATTTGAACATTTTAATGTTTTGTTCAAGAGAAATGTTTATGCTATTGCTAATATTCCAAACAGCGATTCTCCCATCAGATCCATTACAGACTGGCCTCTATGGATAGTTCAAGTGGTAACAGTTGTAGAAGGTTTCTTAACTTTCAGTGGAGAAATCAACCCTGTTCTGTATTTCTACATGTAATTGGTTGGTAGATCCATCTTCTAGTCTCCCAGTTGAGTATATACACTTTAAAAATCTCCTTTTGTTCTGGTCTTACCAAGATCATATACTTACCTGTGTCTGTACAAATGCCCAATGCATCTTCACACATTAAGTGTAGTGACTTCTAGTCTTTCTCCTCAGAAATGTCAGAGGAAGATATCTAAGTATAGTACACTTGTTTGACTAATGCTACTCTCACTAGGTGTGGCCTAAAATACAGCCAGGATCTATCAGTATTGGAGTCCTGGTTGTATGCCATCCCTTTTTCTACCATTCTCCTTTAGCCATCCAATATGTTGAAGGTACTAGGATTAAAATAGCCACCCCTGAACTTTGACCATTTGTATGATGATGGTCCTATAGGTCTTCATTATTTTGGCCACTGGTCAGATGATATATTAAATGATTCTCTGATATTGAACTGTGAGTCTTCATTTAGCCATGCTAAAAGAAACAACATGAAACTATGTAGTCTAGGACTTCACAGTGGTTTGTAACCAGGTTGACAGGCATAGCCATTATTGACAATTCTATTCTATATTACAGTTAATAACATTAACATGCTGAATAATTTTTTTAAAAAAGGTGATTAAGATTTATTGTTTCTATTTTATTTTACCTATGTTCTTGGTGATATTTTTCACTATTTCATCAGGATGGAGGAAACACTAAAAAGGGAGCTACAAGCACATCTCTTTCCAAGTTCAGATGTATATGTCATGATGGAAGCTTGAAACTGGGTGTAGTTGGGATGTTTATTTCACATGCCTCAGATCAGCCATTTTTCCCTCAAGCCTGCCATGACACATCTACCAGCTTAAGACTCATGTTACCAAAGATACGTTGTGAGTGACAGTAATTGACAGGGAAGTATTTTCTTAGTTCTCAAAAGATGTTGAAGTGTCCTTTTCTGGCACATGAGTATTTTATTTAAGAACTGTAATTTTTGTTAGCAGTTATACCTTTTTCTTTGCTTAGATTATTGAATACTAAAAGCCAAATTTAAAAAGAAAGCAACAAAACAAAATAATAAATCAAATAATAGCTCAAATATTCAGGATTCAATTTGATTTTACTACTTAGTTTCCATTTGCTTTCTCCCTCCCATCTCAACATTTCCTCCCACTCCTCTCTTGTTTTGTCTTTCTTCGTCTTCTGTATTTTTCTCTTTGTTCTGTTTTACATTTTTGAGTTTATTTATATACATGGATTTTATTAGTTAGTTCAAAATATTTTTAGAAGAAAATGGCAATATAAAAATAAGTGATACATTTTTCTGAATCACATTTTTTTCAAGGTCTTATCATTTATTTGTTACTCTTAAAGACATATTTTTGACTAGACTCAGACTTAAAAGTAGAATCTCTTAGAGAGGACAGCCTACATCTCCATCTCTTTACAATCTGTTCTGGGCTTATTTATTTATTTATTTATTTATTTATTTATAGCTTCCTTTATGACCTTAGTAAAGAGTTAAGCATATTCTGCAGTTTCCTTGTTTTTCTTGGTGTGTTGTTTGTTCAGAGCAATTCATCAGAGTTGGAGGACACATGGAGTAATAAGACATGGAGACTTGGGTGTTTTGGTCCTGGACTTCTCACCTTCTTCATTTAAGGGCTTTCTGACAACAGATTGTTTGACATCCTCTTTTTTAGAGAAATTGAAAATCTTTCTGATTCTCCTAGCTCTTTGGGGGTCCTACTGCCAAGGCAAAGCAATATCTATCAGTCTAGGACTATCATTCTCCCTTTGTTTACAATAACCAAGTCAAGAAGATTCAGATTGGCATCCAAGCTGCATCTCTGAATAGATACTTCTTCTCTTCAGTTCTTCATCTGCAACAAGAATATCCACTAGTCAACAGCAAGATCACTCTGTCATGGGTCATGACCCCTTGTTTTAGGGAAAACTTTTTCTTATCCCGGTCATGGATTCCTACCATATAATAATTCCACCCTTCATCTAGGGCATCAAAGTTACTTCTGCTGCATTGGCTTCTCATAAAAGGTGCTAAGCTCTGTGTATCTTTTACTCCAATGAATTTCTGACAGCAGGTGGCGGGGAAGGAGACATTCAGCTTCACATTGACACAGTTGCCTGCTAGGGGTTGCCTTGCAAAAGACCTCAAATCATGTACTTTTAATGATATTGATTATTAAGGTTCATGTTTTATTTATAGATTTTTTTCTTAGTATACTATTTCTCAAGACTTCTTTCTCTTCTAAAATAAAAAATTAAAACATTCAAATATATCACATTCTTATGCAGCTGGGGCCCCTGTTGATGTTCATGCCCTGTGATGCTGAGGGCCATGCAGATGTGAGTGGCCTGTGCTGCCACCTGAAATCATATTGATATCCCTGGTACATACTGTTGCTGGGAGCCTTGTCTGGATCCAGGATCCTGTTGCAGCTTGGGGCCATGTTGCCATTAAAGGCTTTGTATATGTCTGTAGTCTGTTCTATGCTGAAATCATGTTGATGTCTATGGGCTATGTTAATGCCAAGGACCATGTATTGGCCTGAAAGCCATGTAGATATCCATGTTCTGTGCTGCCATCTGAAGCCATGTTGATACACGTGGACCAGGTTGCCTCCAGTGACTGTGTTGATGTCTGTGGCCTATGTTACCACTAGAAACCATTCTGAAGTCCATAACATGTGATGATGCTAGAGGCTAGGTGGATGTCTGTTGTCCATGCTGTTGCCAGATACTGTGTAGAAGTCCATGATCCATGCACTTGCTGACTATAAAAGACAAAGAGGAGGCTTCTTCTGCAATGGTATGGGTGACTGCAGACTCACAGTTGAGAATGAGAGACATAGAAGGTATCTTTGACTTTAAAGATGCTAGAGTATAGTTCCCTACAATAGTTGGTTAGTGGCAAGGATCGGGTGAGGTAGACTTACTTTCATTTAGAGGATGGGCACCCAAAGTTTGACCAGGCTCTAGCTACTTTATGAACGACACAAATTGGACTTTTTTTTTTAAAAAAAAATCTTTTGGTAGGGAAGGCCTCCGATTCTGGGGACTTGGAGGAGTGGGAAGTAAGGGTGACCAGGGTGCATTATGCAAAACTCCCAAATAATCAATAACATACTATGTTTAAAATAAAATAAAAGTTTAAATATATGCTAAGATGTTAAGATATAGACATGCTCATTTATTAAGAACTCATAAAGTGTTCTCTTAAAGGAAGAGAATGGCTTGCTAGACTTTGTTATTATCTAGAGTGTAAGTAGCAGGAAGGCTTAGTGTTTAGAACTACAATCCATATGTTTGAATGAATAAATGCCTGATTCATGAATTTTCTGATGCTAGTGGTTCCTAATATGAATATCTTATTTTTAAGGAAGGAATACTCATACTTGATGAATTTTCAGTTTCTCTTTATCACCTCTACTTAGTCTCTATATCTCTAGATTGCAATCTTTCAATTAAATATTCATTGCTAATGATGTTTCCCCACTACTTTCATAGAAATACAGTCACACATTGTAAAAAGAAACAATTTGGCATTTTCTATTCAAGCAGAGAGTCCACATGACTCTAAATTAAGCCCAAAGTTTAAAGGCTCTGTTTCTCTGATGAGTTTCACGAATCATGAACTCCGATTCTGTTTCTTTACGTCTTGCTTACAACAGGAAGAGAGAGCTAACATTTGTGTTAGGAATTTGCTTTGTGTTTAATTATGGCCATATTATTTACTTTCATAACAATTCAGGAAGCAAGTTCTTTCTTTATTTAGCAGATGAAAGATCTAGAGCTCAAAGATTGTATAATATTCCCCCATCATGGTTCAACTCTATGTCTCTGTAGATTGTCACCCAGCAGCCATTCATTGCCCCCTTACCTCTGTCTTACCCTCCCCTTCACAAGTATTCCCTTAAATGTTCTTTGTGTCTCTTCATTTGGTGTGGGGGTTTAAATAAGAATGGCTTTCATAGGTTCATATATTTGAATATGTGGTCATCAGAGAGAGGCATTATTAGAAATGATTAAAAAGATGTGTGGCCTTGTTGGAAGAAGAGTGTCATTGAGGGTGGGCTTTATGATTTCCAAAGCCCATGCCAACCCCAGAACTCCCCCCGCCCCGTATCTGTCTGTCTTTCTTGTAGTAGAACAGGATGTAGCTTTCAACTATTTCTCAGGCACCACACCTGCCATGATTGCCACCATGCTTCCCACCATGATAATATTTGAAGTTGTAAGCAACCACCAATGAAATGATTTCTTTTATAAGAATTGCCATGGTCATGGAGTCTCTCCACAACAACTGAAGTCACTAAGACAGATGGTGAATAAGCATTAGTGGAGGGATTGACACCAATGCTTTTGAGGACAGAAAGTCCAAGGGAGGCAGGGGAATATATCAAGTCATAGAGGCTGCAAATTCAAGAACAGACAAAATAATGACTGGTGCACTTCAATGTCCTTCTCACAGGAACCTGTCACATGTTCTTTTATATGGCAAAGAAAACTTCATAGACATCATTAATACAAAAGACTTTAATCATGGGACAATTAATTATCTCAGATTATCTGTGTAGTGTTAACGTAATCACAAGAATGCTCAGAAGCAGAAAATTCTCCCCAGTGTCATTACAAGGACATGTGCACACTGAAATATGGTCATGGGTTGCAGTGTTAGGAAGAGGTGGAAGACAAGTGACTAGGGACCAAAATGTATACGTGGCCTCCATAAACTGAAGGAGGCAAGGCACTGAATTCTTTCCTAGAACATCCAGTAGGGAGTGCAACTCTGATAGAACAATGGTCTCAGGCCAGTAGAGCGCATGTCTAACTACAGAACCATAGATGGCTAGCTTGTTTTGCTTTACACCACTAAGCTTATGGTAACTTAACTGTAGACAACAAATAAAAGAGTGTAGCAATAGACATGTCCTTATGATTAGCAGGCTCAGCTTTCCTGCTTCCTTCTCCCACTTCCATCTCATCTGTCCCTGCTGTTCCTTTTGGAAGTACCCTTTGTCACTGGACTCTAGGCAGGCTACTCTTGACTTTTGCTCAGACCTTGCTATTTTCTTATCTGCCTGTGATGCTTCTTTCCAAAGTTCCCTCCCTCAGGGCTATCTTCCCTGTTTCTACCTCTTTCCTCTCTATGCTTTCTGATTTCCTCCAGCATCAGTGTATAAGAGACACCATTAGCCTCTACCATGTCTGCAAATTTAATTTCTGCTACACGTTACCATCTAACCAAATAGTCTAACATACTATGTGCTATTTAGTATTGCTTCCTACTTTAAATGTCATATACTAGAAAATGTAATAGATTATGTGCTTTGAATTCTGATTTAGTGATTTTGTACCTGTGTATCTTTGCCAATATATTTAACTTCTATGTTTCGGTTTCCTTATCTCATTTAGAATGCAGATGAGGTGTTTTGCATATGTTTGGCCCATGGGAAGTGGTCCTTGTTGGGGTAGGTGTGGCCTTGTTGGAGGAAGTGAGTCACTTGTGGAGTAGGCTTTGAGATCCTATGCTCAAGCTCTACCCAGTGTGAAGGAGACCCTCTTCCTGCCTGCCTGGGAAGAGAGCCTCCTTCTGGCTGCCTTCAGACCAAGATGTAGAACTCTCATCTGTTTCCCCAGCACCATGTTTGTCTGGACACTGCCATATTTCTTGCCATATTAGTGGACTAACCTCTGAAACTGTAAGCCAACCCCAAATAAATGTTGTCCTTTTAAGAGCTGCCATGGTCATAGTGTCTCTTCACTGCAAAAGAAACCCTAACTAAGATAGTAGATAATATCCACTTTATAAGGATTTGTAAGAATTAGAGAAACCTGTTAATTTTCTGTGCCCCTGGATCACCAGGACAATGTCATATGATTCTTTTCTATCAGCAACATTGAGTAAGATGAATGAGCTCATAGTAGGCTTATAGATTGGACTACATTTTGTCACAAAGCTCTTATTTTACTAAGTATTTTAATATTTTGTATTTCTGTACCCCACTAGTATACGTTATCTTAAAAAGTCTGCTTTTAAGTCTTAGTAACTCCTATTTATTGAAAACGTTGAGAAATTTCCTATAGCCATCTAAAAGTCTTAGCTTATAGCACCATCCAGTTGACTTCTGACAGACTCGTATGTTAAATCCATAAAACATTTCTCTGCCTTCTCAGTATACCTCTCTTTCTGTCCAGGACTACTCCCTGCAGACTCCTCCCGTGGCCCATTTTATGTGATTTTCTGATCACAGCCTTCTGACTCCACAAGGCTGCCTGCCTTTACTCAATGCTTTTTCAGCTTTCGTTTGATAGGCACCGTCCTTGGTGGATTGCTCGTGGATGGAGATGTTTCTGTGATAGTGTTTTATAATAAAAGTACAAGTGCTCCTGCTGCCTGCATCTTCCAGATTTGCATGTGGGGATGCCTGCTTTGGAAACTCTCTTTGCTTTTCACAGGTCTGGGCTTCATCTCTGTCTCAATAAACATTAACCCTTGATTGCTTCCTTGGGCTACATTTTGCCAGCGAGTTGTGTTTCTTCTAATGTCCTAAGGAGCCTGGGAAGCAGGGCTTTTATTTCCTCAGGAAGTCTCTGATCCTTGCTCTTCTTTGATGATTTCCTGCTGATACCCATCTCAGGTTTGGGTCTTTTGCCAGGTGCACTCTGCTTCTTACCACTGTGCTCTGAAAAACCTTTATGCTAGAGTTACGGAGGCTGATATGTATTTTGCTCAGAAGTGCAGGAAGAAATCTTTATAGGTGAGATGACATTTCTGAAAAATGAATCCCAAAAGTGTGACTTATGAAACTATGTTTTTTCCTTGTTGGTGTAGGTTGTAGGCATGTTAAGAGTTCCTTCCCACTTCCGTTGATTTCCTGTGACTTGCAGAGAGTTTCAGGATAACACTTATTTTTGGAAATCAGCAGTAATAATTCTCAAGGACTAATTTTAGTTCTTGAATGTCTAATAAGTCTTACTGTTGATACACAGTTACTACATTGGTTCTCAACTGATACAATGGGAAGTGTTACACAGCAGAACCCTTTACAAGAATGTTCCCAAACCTTGTCAGAGGTGGCTAACACCTAATTCTCCTGTTTTGCTGTTAGGGTTGTGTATATCACATGGATCATCGAACTGACCAGACTGTAATCAGGGTTCTTAGCCTGTCTGATCCCAAAGATTGTGCTCAAAGTAGAAAACAGTTCTCAAAGAGACTGAGAGACAGATTCAAGATGCTCCTGGGTAGTAAGATGACCACAGTACTTTCCCAGTATTTGTGAAATGATAATACAGTCATAATTAGTATTTAATAAGTGTTTTTGATTTTGTATAGTGCTACTGTGACTCACGGTTTTGATGCTACAACCCATTGTATAGCACTGAAGACACACTGTGAGCACAGCATTGATGCTACAACCCATTGTATAGCACTGAAGACACACTGTGAGCACAGCATGGCTCGTTATGAACAGGCCTAAAGGATAAGAAGCCTTACCTCGTTGTATGTTTTAATTTGGCTTATGGATGGAGGGGATTTTTTTTTGCATTATTAATTGTTCTGCCTGGTCCCAATGTTCTAATGACCTTTCAGCTCTTTGAAAATAGTTTGCAGCTTAGGGGCGGCTATTTGTATAGATAGAATTATGCCTTTCTGAAATCTTTTCCCTTGCTTTTGGGAGGTACCCAGTGGCTTTTATTCATTCTCTTAGTTCCCCCATCATTTGCAGATTGCAGAAACACAAAGGTGGCTGAAGCTGTTCTGACACAATGCTGTGCCTACAGTTGTCATGGTGCCATCAAAGCAAGTGCACCAAGGCTTTTTTAGTAGGAGTTTTTATAGTGATCTTCGTTTGATGGATGAAAGACCAGCATCCATGGAGCAGAGGTTCTGTGCCATCATTGATGCCTTTGTACAAATTTGCAGCTAAAAGGTGTGGGAGTTTTCATACTTGCTTTGCCATTACATAATATGCTATGCTTCCTTCTTCCAAAAATTCTAGAGCTATTACTCTGGTAATTCAACATAGTTTTCAGAGTTTACCAAGGGGGTAGAGTTTCAAAATTTTGAGATCTTGTTTCATTAATTCACATATATACAATGAGTTATTTATTACACTCAAATACCCAGAGGAAACTTCCAACTGTCAAAGAAGTGAAGCATTAGGCTCCCATGTTAGTAAATACAGCATCACAGGTCTCTGCAAGTTTCTACACTATAAACTATCTTTGCTTCATTCAGATAAAATGACCCCATATGAAAATACACTTGTAAAATACCACAAGTAAAATTATTGTTAAAACAAAACAAACAAACAAACATCCCCAAACCAAACTAGTCCAAACCCAAACAAAAAACCCAAAAAACCTTCCTTATATAAGAAAGCCTTTTTTGTTTTAAGTTTGAAATTGTCTCCAGGGAACAGGGACAAGACTTGGTGCTGGTTAATCTTTGACCTGAATGGTTTTTCTGAATTTCAACCAGCAGGGTGCAGTATTAATCTTAGTTACTGCTCAGGGGGTCTGAAGGAGAAGAAAGTAGTAATGTTCTTTCCAACTGAATTAATTTATACATCCTGGTAATTGGACATTTCTTTTGGACTTGAGCAGCATGCTTGATTCAATTCTTGATTCCTTGGGTTCCAGCCACTTCTTTTCTAGTACCAGTGAATGAACTGAGGGTTCACAGAGGGGTAAGTTACCAGTCTGGGAGACTTGAGAGATGTAGTACTGTTTTATTTTTTTGATTTTCCTCTCTGAGGGAAAAGTTGATATTTTTTGTTACAGAAGAATCATGTTGGCAGTAGATGCTTCCAGATGCTCTGGAGCAGTAGTTCTCAACCTGTGGGTGGCAACCCTTTTGGGAGTCACATACTCAATATTTTGCATATCAATTATTTCCATTGTGATTCATAGCAGTACCAAAATTACAGTTGTGAAGTAGCAGTGAGATAATTTTATGGTTGGGGTCACCACAAGATGAGGACCTGGAGTCAAGCATCCAGAATTATGAAGGTGGAAATGATTCACGGGAATACTCCCAACCTTAACATTTGGGTTCAGTTGCCTCCGTCTTCCCTTCGTTCCTGCTTTTTTTGGGTTATCATCACTGTTGAGTAACTAGTTACACTCTGGCTATAACAAGGAATAAAGAGATGCTCCACAGATTGTCACAGATTGTGAGATATTAGATTTTTATTGGAAAACATGGATATACTTCTATTCTTAAGAGGGGAAAAAAACTAAACATAGTGCTTTCATCTAAAGCTTATTGCCAAGAAATCATCTCAGTGGTTCACATGGGAAAATGGTGGGATATCTATGAAAACTTTCCAAAACTTGTTTGTAGAGCCATTTTGGGGTGGTAATTGCATAAATATAAAAATATTCATCTAGTGTTAGCTGTCTCAAGGAAGGAATCAGCATAGTAAACTTCCGGCTCTTCATTACTAGACATTTATTAACAGTAGTTTAGAATTCTCCCAATAGTTTTTCGAGTAGTTTTAACTGCTAACAGATGCAAAAGGAGAACTTCCTAATAGGTTAAGTAAAAAAAAAAAAAAATTAGAGTATCGAGCATGGGGCTAATAAATGCATGGCCCACCATAACCTGTCTTGTGTTTAATGTAAAGAGACAGTCCTTGCCTCAGGGAAGTATGATTAGGGGATATTTCTCTATCTTTTGACAATTCCGTTGTGTTCAAATAATCTACAAGGAGCATGTTGTATTCATAACTAGAGCAAAGGAAGGATAGTTTGTCTTGTACAAACAATCTGTTTAATTTAGTAGAAAACCCACCAACACCTTCTTGTTACAAATACATTTTAACATTTGAAGGGAACAAGTAACAGAACTGGTCAGGATTTAATGTTTAAAAATCAGCTTTAAGTGATCAGCACCCACTCTCTAAAGGATGCTGTGTGCATTTGGGTATCACCTTGATACCCTATCATTTTCATCATTGCCCCAGTCTTGTCTGCCTGTGATTAAAATAGCTGCTGTCACTCCTTTGTGTTCTTCTACTTTGGGGATTGGTCACCTCTTGAATTAGCTTAATTGGATTCTCCACACTACAGAAAAACAACTCCAGCAACTGAAAATACATTTTTAATTAAAAATTTGGGTTGAAAAACTTCATACATAATTTCCTTACCTCCAACATCCCCTCCAATTCTTACTATGCTCCTACCCCCAAATTTATGAACTTCTCTTCTTTAATTATTCTCTCTCTCTCCTCCCCTTCCCCTCTCTCCTCTCTTTCTCTCTCTCTTCTCTCTCTCTCTCTCCTCTCTCTCTTCTCACACACACAACACACACATACATACACACACAACATACTACACACACAATATCAACACACACACACACACACACACACACATCCTACTGAGCCATTTAATGTTGCATATATATATATGTTTAAGGTTTTAGATAACCTATCAGGTTGTACATACCTGGAGAAAATAGATTTATTCCTCTCTCAGCATCCATTGATGGCTTAGAGCTCTTCATCTAGGGGAGTCTGTGAAACCTCCCCTATCTATATCAGTATGTAGTTTTATGATTTATTGTAGGACTTGTTTAGGCAGCCATATTGTTGAGATCTTATAGGCACAGCTTCTCTGTCGTGTCTAGAAGACACTTTTAGCAGCAAATGTCTTGGTCCTTTGGCTCTCAAATCTTTTAATTCCTCTTAAGCAATTTTCCCTGAGCCTTGGGTATGTATTATATTGTAGATCTATCAACTCCAACTAACACCCCAATTACTTATTTTCTGCATTTTTTCCACACATATATAAAATATTAGAATTATATTGATTTAGAAAAATGCCTGTAGGTTCTCCTCTGGGGTGTGTGATCTCTCAGTCCTGGTAGTTGACTAGGTTTAACTAGGCATAAATTTCCTCCTACTGAGTGGGCCAGCTATTGGTTTTCTCCAAGCTTAAAGTGTCTCTATTGAGATATCTTGCTGGGTCAGTCATTATTGCCATTCATGAACTTTTCAGTTGGATAGACTATTGACTGATTTTCTCCCTTGGCAATTTACATAGCACCTAGAAAGCTACTCTTTGATGCTACAAGAACTAATCCTCAGGGAAGAGGCTTCCAGGTCAGTTCCACTCCATTCCTTCAAGTTCTGTATCCAAAATATGTGGTGTCTTCAGCAATAGGGTCTTATGTTCAAGTTCTGGGCAGTAACCAAGGGCAATGGCAATAGCCTTGTTGTTTGGAGAATTGTCCTGGTATCCACTTTCTAGATCTCCTTCTAGCTATAAGTACTGGAGTACTTGATCAATTAATGATCACCATATTTACTTTACATTAATGCTTTGGTTTCAGATTCTATAACAACAACAACAAGGATGATGGTGGTAGTGGTGGTGGTGGTGGTGACAGCAGCAAGTTGAGTCTCTCAGCTACACATGAGCAACAATATTGTTTAATGGGATGATTTTCATCAGGTGTATTGCAGAAGGGATCTTACTATCCTGAATTTACTATAAATATGCTTTTGTAAGGCATGATCTCGGGATACTATAAGATAAATGAGACATTGGATTCACATAAGGCCCTGCCTTATAAACAACGATGGAAATTGCTAATTCATAGAAGTTTTTCTTTACCATAACACATACACACACACACACCAAACACACAAACACAAACAGACACATACACACAAACATGAAATGTGTACAATTAAAATATGTGGAATTAAAGTAACATAGTATTGAAATAGTGTTAAATTACAAAAGCAAATCAAAGAGAAATTAGAAATATTCTTGTATAATGAAAATAGTCCTTGATATCAAAAGTAAAACTTTCTGTAGGAAAATAGCAATACCACAAAAGATCTCAAGCAAACTGAGTTGACAAAATAAGGGCATGGAGGACAAAGCCTCCCAATGAGCAGAAGAACGATGACAACAAAGATTAGAGCAGAAGCAAGTGAAAGTAAGAACCGAAAGTCAATCAAAAAAATCAATGAAATGAATTGGGTTGTTTGTTTGTTTGTTTGTTTTACAAAGATAAACAAAATTGATAAGTCTTCAGCTAGGCTTACTAAAATGGGAAAAAGTGGACTCAAGTAAGTAAAATGAAAAAAATGAGAGAGAAAGGATTTTCCCAAAACAGAAATAAAAATATCATAGAATAATTTTAAAACACATTTTAAAATATTTTTCTGCAGATTCAGAATTATAATCTAACAGGTGTTTTATTTCAGTTACTTCAAACTTGCCTGTTCTATTTGCTTTTTTTCGGGTTTCTGATGAGGCATCTGCTCTTAATTCTGGTCTGGCATTTGATAAATTACTTAAGCTGGCCTTGAGCTCCTGTTGTAGCCCATGCTTTCTTTGCGTTCCTGATGTTGTGTTTAGCCTTCTGAGAGGTGGGACTGCTTAAGCCATAGTTTCTTCAAGTGTTTTGGTGCCTGCCTTTTCTTTTTTCCTTCCTAATATTTTGATCATAGATGTGTGAAACTGGATAGCAGTTTAACTGAGTCTCTGTTTCTTCTTATTTTTTAATTTTTTTCTCCTTACTCTTCACCTTGGACAATTTCTATTCATCCATTTTCAAGTTCCATACTGTTTTGTCTGAATTTTGTCTGTTTTGTTAATTGAATGAGTTCTTTCTATCTTTCTATTCCTCTGTTGAGACTTCCTATCTTTTCATTCATTATGAGCATACTTTGTTTTATTTTGTCTAGTAGTTCAAGTATCTTGTGAAGTTGGAATTGGTTCTTTCTCCCAGAAAAAAAAATGACTCAGACTCAAAATATATTTACAAATAACTTGGCCATATAGCTTGGCTCTTCTTTGACTAGATCATAACTTATCCCATTTATTCTAATCTACATTCTGCCATGTGGCTGGTTACTTTTGGTCAGGTACTCTGTGTCCCTTTTGTCACATCTTCCCCTGGTGAATCTTTCTGAGCCACCTCTATCCCAGAATTCTTTTTGCCTCCTGGATGTCCCACCTTCTATTCAACCCTTTCCTGTAGGCCATAGGTTTTAAAATTGACAGGTAATGCATCCATACAAGAATTTCTCTCTAAAATAACTGGTTCATTTTAGGAAGTAGAGGAAAACTGAGTGATGCCTTGCCCCTAATTGCAAGGTGATAGTGGAAATCTGGCCTCTAGAGTAGAGAGAGAGAGAAAGTTGTGTTTTAAATCACAAAAATTCGAACAAACTAACACAGCATATGGAGAGGGATAATCCTTATGGAAATCTGCTGTGAGTTTTAGAAGTAAAATTGAAGTTTTCTCTAGTTCATGATTCTTTAAATGTGGAAACCTAAGGGATTCTGTGTACTTGTTGGCTATTTAAAATCTTAGGTTTGTTTGTAGTCACTACTTCCTAGTGAAGCACTGTAGTCACAGTTTTCTAATGTAGGAATCTAATGAGGATAGCCTAGAAGAAGAAACAGAAGTGGACTTTAAGTAACTTTAGTGGATTGAGCTGTGATTTTTATTTGTTTGTGTACAGTAACTCATACTCTGTCTGGGTTGCTCTGTGATTTTTAGTCTATCTGGTTAAGCCCTTGGAGTTCTAAGGAGGCTTGGAAAACAAGAGCTTCCTTCTGCCTGCCGCATGAATCTAATTTTCTTAACGTTGTGAAATAGTTGATGAGAGTTTTCTATCTTTGTTCAACCTCCGATGCTTTTGAGAAATCCATTTGAGCAGAAAAAAAACTAATTATTAGTTAAAATTTTTCCACTGTAAACGAGTCATTATTTCTCTTACATTCTTGCTTATGCTATTGTATGTGAGCACACACATGCTCAGGCACATGCGTGGGCACACACATGCACACATCTTCATGAATGTAGTGTTTACATTTTACTTTTATAAACAGCATTTTTCACTTTTGCTGTGCTGCTTTCCTACTCACCCGAGTTTACTCGCTCTCGCTGAATCATCTCTCCCACCGGCAACACCAGTCATCACTCTGCTGTGCATCTTCTACAGTCTCGAGGGGTACACATAGTTACAGACAAACATTGCTTCTAGGTCACAGATAAAATGTCACTGTGTTATTTTACTACATTTCCTGTGTCTTTTGAAAGATTTACTAGCTAATACTAATAGATATATCTATAAGTCTATAGACTTAGCCTTCATTCCTTCTTTATATTGAAGACAAAATGGTACTTATTGTGGCTTAGGTATATCTTATTTAATCTGTCATTGTTGGCCATCACTTATTTTCTGGTATTTTGTATATTAAGCAATGTATACAGACATCCTTATAAATGCATTTTATGTTTTGTCCTTGAGGAGAGGTATGAAATACAGAGTAGCAGAGGCAAAGTGTACCATACCTTTACGTCTAGAAAATTCTTCTAGATTTTTTTTAGTAAGAATATATCAATTCATATTTTCACCAGAAAATATGATATACCCCACTTTATGTCATCTTCATAAACCATAGATACTCTTGCTACTTGAATTGCACTTTCCTAATAAATAAGATATACTATTTATTTAGTAATTGTTTGCCAGTCATTGCTAATTAGGGTGATAATACAGTAAGACAGCACATATTTTCATTTTTCTTGTTATTATCCATATTTTTTGCCCATTTTTCTACTGGATTTTGCTAGTTAATATTCATTAGTTAATTAAAAATTTCTACCTCACATTGGGTTAGCTCATTTATCATATATATATATGTGTGTGTGTGTGAATTTTTACCTATTACCACCACTGTTTTTTTACTTCTACATGCTCATGGAGCACAGACACCCTTATATGCACGTACACACATATGAAATATGCACATGACACCACACACAAATATAAAAATAGAGAAGATAGATAGATAGATAGATAGATAGATAGATAGATATGCAACCTGGTCTATCCATTTACTTGTGCTTGTTTGATTATCTTTTAGTGCCGACCACTTGGGTTAGGATAAGTTATTTAGTTAGGGTTTCTCTTGCTGTGATGAAACAACTTGACCAAAAGCAAGTTGGCAGAAAAAGGATTTGTTTGGCTTATACTTCCACATTGTAGTCAATCACTGAAGGGAGCCAGACAGGAGCCAGACAGGGTTGTACTGCATGGAGAGGCTGTGGAGGAGTGGTGCTAACTGGCTTGCTCCCTGTGGCTTGCTCAGCCCATTTGTTATATAGTAGGCTTATAGCTTCCTAGTGAACTATAGTTTCTCTGCTCACATGGTATCTATCCTGAATATCATCAGGTTGATCTCTTTATTAATGTTGTTACTGTCATTTCCACTTTCCTTTGTCTCCATTAGCTAAATATGAGGGAATTTTTTTTTTTTTTTGGTTTTTCGAGACAGGGTTTCTCTGTGTATCCTGGGCTGTCCTGGAACTCACTCTGTAGACCAGGCTGGCCTCAAACTCAGAAATCCACCTGCCTCTGCCTCCCAAGTGCTGGGATCAAAGGTGTGCGCCACCACCGCCCGACAAATATGAGGGAATTTTTAACTGTGGCTATTTTATTTCATCTGTGTGGATACACTTCTGTTTTATTGTATCCCATAACATGACAGGCTTCTTCTGTGATAACACATTTTTCTCCTGTTTAAAATTATGAACATGTAGCTGATTTCAATCCTTCCATGCATTTACTTGGTCATTTATTCAACAAACATGTTTTAGGATCTTACTGTGTGTCAGTGTACTAGAGGTTTGGCGATGAACAAAACAAAGAAGTTCTCAAACAAGTTATTCACAGTATACCTGGGGATAATGGGAAAGTAATGGTTATAGCATGATGAGTGTATTAAATTGTAAACGTTATGCAGAACCTTGTAACAAGGGTAATGTTGCAGGTAATTTTCAGGAGGTGCTGTGGTTTGACTGTGTTGTCAAAGCCCATATTATTAATTTGATTTCCCTGAGAGATGTTGGGTGGGGAGAGCTTTCAGAGGTGTTTAGGTCATGAGAGCTCAGCCCTTGTGAACAGATTGAAATCAGTCTTTTTCTGGGCTCTTCTTTCCGCTTCTGCCATGTAATACAGCAGGCGGCCTTTGCTAGAGGTCAGCGTGCTGCTATTAGACTTTTCAGCCTCCTGTACTGTGAGGCATGTTTTTGGTTGTTCTTTATAAACTACCCAGTATGTGGTATTTTGTACCAGTATCCCAAAAAGAGCTAAGATGGAAAGTTACAATTTAAAATGAGGTAGGCAGAGTAGATTCTGCTGAGATAATGACACTTGGAAAAAAGATAGAAGGAAATGAAGCGAATCAGGTAGGTAACTGAGATAATAGTCTTCCAGGCATGATGAATGGCCATTGCCATCTTTAGTGTGTCTGGCACACTTAAAACTATCAAGGAGGCTAGAATGGTAAGTTGGAAATGAAATAGGTAAAAGAGAGACAATGATGTTAAGGAAAAAAATTGGCAGTCCTTTAAAAGACTTGTACTCCAATTGAATTGCAATGTCACTAATGGTGTGCTTTGTTTTGGGTTTGAGATGGGGTCTTAAGATTTTGCTAAGGCTGGTGTAGAACTCACAATCTTTCCACCTTAGCTTCCTGAGACATGCATTACTGTGTCTGGCTACAATGAGTTGTATTTTTGTATTTTGTGGCATGAGAAATTGAACGTAGAATCTTGCATGTCCTAGAGAAGTGCTCTATCAGTGTGCTGCATCCCAGACCAACTATTATGTATAAACATTATACTTATTCATATTTATTGAGGTATAAATTTATATATAAAAGGTATACTTTATTGAGTTAGGACATTTATGTAGCTGTATAGAAATAAAAAAATCTTGATTAACCAGAAAGTTATTTTGTTCCTTCCTTAGTCAATATCCAATAGTCAACATTCCCTGCCATATTTATTTGTCACTGAATATTGGATGTGTATTATATAGTCTTTCAAGTAGTAAAACAATAAAATGCCCTTCAGTATCTGGACTCTTGTTTAACAGGTTATTTCTGACATCATGGTCTAACTTCTGATGTTGTATCTATCACTAATTTGTTTCTTTTTTCTGAGTAATAGTTGCATATAGAAATATACCTCAATGTAGTCATTTACCCTAAATACAAGTACTATGAACACTCATATGCAGACTTTTATCTATTTGTTTTCATTTGTCTTGGATCAATATCTAGGAGGACAATGGCTAAGTCATACACTTTGATATTGCAAAAAGCACAAAACTGTTTTTCCAAAGTGGTTTGGCCATTTTGCATTTACCTGAAATTTTAAAGAGCTCTGAGACTTGTTTTCTTCATCATAACTTGGTATTTTCAAATCTTGATTACTCTATATGTCATAAACATGGTGCAGTTTTGGGGTTTTATATATTATCTAAAGCAATTTAACTTTACAATTTTAAGACGTTCAGCCTTATAATAGGTAGGAGTGGTATCATATTATATTTCAAATTTTTATTGTTCTGATGACTTATGGCATTGAAAATCTTTAAGAGTGCTTATTGCGTATCACAGTAGCTTCTATGGAGGCTTCGAATCTTTGTCTATTTTTGTGTTTTGAATGACAATTGTCTCCCATAGGCTACATACTTGAATGCTTGGCTCCCAGCTGCTAGTGCTATTTGGGGTTGTCAAGAGGAAGTGTCAGGTCAGGCTTTGAGGTTTTCAAACCTCACTTCCTGGTTTCGCTCTGGTGTGTGTATCAAATGTGATCAGCTAGCTTCCTGCTTCTGCCACTTGCTTCCTCGAACTGTCCCTATGCCTTAACTACTGATAAAATAATGTTTAAGAAATAAAATTTCATGTTGGAAATTTTCTTTAAAAATATAGTTTAAAAGTCAAGGCAATGAACTTTCTGAGGAACAGCATTATAAACACACTGAAACTGCAGAGAGAAAGCTATTGTGCAACACTAATTGAGGACTACATATTTTGTAAGTCACTGTGTGGAAGTATTATTACAAATTCTTTAATTTCAAATGATAACATTAGCTCTCCACTGGATACACACTGAATGGCCTTATTTTACCACTTGGCACATTATTTTTCTATTCCTGTTGGCTTTCTAGAAATACTGCCTGGTGAGCATATTTTACTATAGATGTTACCCAGCATATCACAATTTAGACTGTTACCAATGATCCCCCTCTCCACTCTGCAGCTCAATTGATCTAGAATTAGGCTGAATAGTTATGTAGCACGATCTCACAAGGGTGAAGTTATATTCTCGCAAGGATGGAGTTATATTCTAGGGGCCTGAATAGATGCTTTTACAATTTTATCAGTCTGGGGATAACAAGATCCATTCTCCCAGCAGTTACTTAATAGCATCATCATATATCCTTTACCTGTTGGGAGCCCAATAGTGCATCTCTTTGTGCTCAGTTCAGCCTGCCAGCTGAGTCCTTCTTTGTTCTCTCTCCTCTGTTCCCTTAACCTGTGCTTGCATAGTATACAAATACCAGAAACCAACCTTTCAATTTCCTCAGAATTAGAAAATATTATCCCAGCCAGGGTATTGTTGAAAAATTAACAAATAAAGTGCAGTGGAGTTTTAAATATAAATCAGACACATCCCTGGGATTTGCTTTTAACTGCACACCTTCTAAAAATTATATTTTTACTCCCGGCAAATTACCTAGCAGAAAAAAATGACAAGAGTAATCTATTTTTTTCACAGCTGGTCGGTTGGCCAGAGTTTCTCATCAAGGAGTACATGCTGTTTGCTCCCCAGATGGACAGCCTGGATGAGCTACAAATCCATGGAGCCTGGGACACAAGGTAGAAATTAGACTGCCAGTACTTTTAATCTTGCATAGCTCTGCACACTCGAAATTGCAAGAGGCCCATTTCCAAATGAGCATCTATTGGGACAATATCCTATATCTTGTCAGAATGAGTCCCATTAAATCCTCAGCTGGAATTAGACCAAAACCTTGTAATAATTACGGGAAACTTATTAAAAGTTGAAGCCCGAGACTGTGACAGTGGAAACACTCAGGCAACATTAACAGTAATTGAAATCTCTGTGAGTTTTCCCTTTTCAATCAGTGGTTGTTGATGGCCCAGAAGTTAAAAAAAAAAAAAAAAAAAAAAAAAAAAGAAAGAAGGAAAGAAAGCCTAAATGGGAAGGTGGCAATTCAACCCACCCAAGCTGGCATGGGTAAATTTTGTTTGTGTTATTACAATGTCTTATTGAGGTGGGGCAAGCTGTCTACTGCGGGTGGTGGCAACTACCAAAACAATGCCTAGTGGTCTTACAAAGTTCACTTGTCACTCTCACACTGTCAGGGATGTGCACAGCCAGCCTCTACCTCATGTCTATGGCCGTCTTCCTTTTACATCTCCCAATTCACCTGTGAAATCCATTGCTTCCTTTGCTGTGTTCTGAGAGGTAAGGATTGTGGGGGAGCAGAGGAAATCTTGAGAAAATGAAGCTCAGCATCAATGTGTTATTGACATTCAAGGACTCGGACTTGGACCCATGGGAACTAGTCAGACACATGTCCCATGCTTGGGAGAAGTGAATGACAAAGCATTTCTCTGGATTGTGAATGTAAAGGATTAATCAGTGAGTGTAAAACCTAGCAGTTGCAGCTTTCTCCTCCACTTACGGCCCGAGACCTCTTATTGAAGCTAGCTAACCTCTCCTCCCTGCGGTGAACACAATGAAGTACTGCGTTGTCGTGGGTTGGAAATGTCCCACCTGGTTCTGGCTTTCCTGTATGCATGTCTATCATTTCCTTGCTGCCCCGAGTTTCAGAGTTCCAGGATACAAGTCACACAAATTTCAACAAAGAATACAATTTTGAAGAAACAGTGTTGTCGTCAGTCCTGGCAAATATTTTTTTCTAGTCTATAAAATCATCTTTTGTTGGTTTCATTCCATTACTAGACTAACACTCATGTTCAGTTTATCCTTAGATGGGAAAGTTTTTGAAAGAAAATTATTCGGGATAGGCGAGTTTTTTTTTCCAGTTGAATTTTGTAATTTAAGATTAAGAACATTACAATTGACTGGCAGTTGTGGGAGGGTAAATCAAAACCAAGTATGTGTGAATATGTCATAAGAAAACATACTTTACATGAAAAGCAAAGAATGACACTTAATTTCTATATTCTTGAAAGTGACACTAAGGCAGCCTTAGTTTTGCTTTGTTTTGACTTATATAACTTAGGATGACTTGCAAAGAGTAATTTGGACTCTTAAGAAAAGAACAGAGGGCTAGAGAGGTGATGAGTCAGCAGTTAAGAGCACTGGCTGTTGGTCTTGAGTTCAATTCCCACACCCATACAGTGGCTCACAATTGTCTGTAACTGTAGTTCCATGGGATCCACTGGCCTCTTCTGGTGTGTAGATGTACATATAGGCAAAATATCCATATACATGAACAAATACATCTTAGAAAGGAAGGGAGGAAGGGAAAGAGGGTGAGAGGAAGGGAGGAAGGGAAGGAGGAAAAGAGGAAGAGAGGGAGGAAGGGGAAAGAGACAGAGAGAGGGAAGGAAGGAGGGAGGGAGGGAGGGAGGGAGACAGAAAAAAGAACAGAAAGTTGGTCTTGGTGGAGAGTAGGCCATGCTCAATGCAAGACTGACTTGGGGCTGTTGATGGAATTATTCCTATCTTAGGAATTCCAGTGTTCAACCAGGTGCTTCAAGTAGATACAAAACCACAGTTGGAGTGCCAGGCCAGGGCATGGCAATTAGTTTCTAGGAGGGCCAGAGACAAAGGCAGACCCAGAGACAATTATCACAGCCAAACCTCATGGTTACAGCTACAAGAATCATTGAGTCCTGCCTGGGCAAAGAGACAGGCTAATCATTTTGCTTGATTGCCATGTGCAGAAAGTGACTCAAAGGTAGACAGCAGGAACCCCAGTGTATTATTTCCTAGCATGAAGAAAAGTGGTGTGTCCAAGATTAGAATGAGTTTCATTTCCATGGCAGTGTTTAGGGGAGGTTTGGGCAACCATTAGCCTGAGTTGCTGTTGGGGAACTCATAGATGGACAACAGGAGAATGACTCTCGGTCCCTTCCAACTTGCATGCTCAGTTGTTTTGTAAGACTTGATTGACATTTTTTAAAAGGACAGAACACATTTTGTAATTAGTATCCAAATAAATATAAGCATTCTGCAGAAAAATCATCTTACCAAATAATTTATGGATTCTGCTGTTACGATATTCTTTATGACCCTCTTTTTATAGAGGTTGTACATAAACCTGACTCCAGTAAATGTTCAATTGAGTGGGTCCTGGAGGAACTAACATTTGATGATTTGCATTTGAAGTGCAAAAATGGGTGCTGAAGATGATAATTGGGACCACCTCAAGCATTTGTTTGAGTAAGATATTAGCTTTGGAAGGATATAAAGTATTCTTCAGAAAGGATCCAGAACTGGCTGAGTTTGTCTTCTAAACATCCTATGCTATAAGACAGTGCCTCTTCACTAGATTTCTTGTTCCTTCAAATGTATTGCTGAGAAGAAGCAGCTCTAAACTCTGCAACAGAATTGAAATCTCTACCTTGCCAGATAAGAAGTTACTCTTTGATTGTTAAGTGGTAACACAAGTAAAATGGTACCACAGGCACCGTAATCATACTTGATAGATAGCAGTGGAGGTTCAGTGAGAAAGTATTGAGTGACAACCTGGAACATGGGAGGTTCTATTTTCATTCAGCTCAACAGCTGTAATAGACTCTTTGCACAGTGAACTACAGTAGTGTTCTCTTGAGTGACTGCCTGCTTAGAAGAGATTAAGCCTAAGAAAATCCAAGGACTGATATAATAGGATAGTTTTAATCCTGCTTCTCAGAAGAGGAAGGGCAAAGAAGGCCCAGGGAGTGTGGAAAAATGACAGGAATTAGGACAAGAACATTCAGGAACTATTGTGTCTATCTAGACTCCATTGAGCTTTTACCTAACAAATCCTGTTTGTCAGTTGCTGTCTGTTCTTTCGGCCTCCATGTTATCTTATTTATGATATGCTTGTGTCATGCGGTGCTCAGAAGATAGAAGCCTTTTCCCTAGTTCCTGAAGAATTAGATTAAGACAATGGTGAAGTTCAACAGTCAGCTTCTTCCACTTGCAGGACAGTAATCTCAGAGTCAGCATGGTCCTTGACTCTTCTTTCTTCAGCCTCTCTATGGGGGCTATAACAAGCAGGTTTGACTCATCTCAGCCTTGGGTCTCTTCAGCAGGGATGATATGTTGGAAGGGATTTGTCTTGACTGTGCTGCTGGGATCTCTTTTGTCCTGAGCAGATCCTGAAGAAGCTTTGCTTACTTAGGGAGCATAAATGGAGATCAAGTTTGAAAAAAAATGTAGAGTCATATCAAGTGTGAAGTCTAAGTGAAGTTGTAAAGTGAGAACAGGGTCAATGCTTCCCACCCTTTTTTCCAATCCAGCAGTCCCTTCCTTCCACGATTGTTCTACGGCCTGCCTTCATTTCCTTCCCTGTTAACCTTGACTTGCTGATCCAGGAACAATGACTTGTATCCTGTCCTATTGCTAAGGAAAGCTGTCCACTGGTGGCCACATCTGGGCCTCTATATTTTCTCCCTTTTTCTTCTACTGACATCTGTCTGTACTTCGCTCTTTATCCCAAAACCTGCTGGGAGATGATAAATGGCTTCCTGGATAGCACAATGGGACACAGACTATCCCATTCCATACAAATGGGGTGAGTTGTGTATTGGTTTCCTCTTGCTTCTATACCGAGTTACCATATATTTTATGGTTAAAAACCAATATGGATTTAATTTAGATATGTGGAGAACCCAAATCCACAATCACGGTGGTGTGTTCTTTCTGGAGGTTTCAAGGGGGGCTGTTCTTAAGCCCTTACCAAAGTGATTTGCATTTTTTGTCACCCCTTCTTCATCTTACTCTATTTGATTGCCTCTGACTCCACCATTGTTTCTCACAACTCTCATTTTGTTTCTTTTCTCAGGAGACCTTCAATGACCTAATGTAGGTCTTATATCAGGTCTAAATGATACTCCAGAATAATGACCTAAACTTTCTAGAGAAGGTGATATATTCACAGATTCTAAGAATTATAGTATAGATATCTTTCTGTATGTATGTGGCATGTGAGTGTGTTGGGAGGGGCAGATTAGTGAGCACATTCTTCTCAGTCTACAAGTATTTTTCTGGGGAGAGAATTCTTAATTTAGTCCTTAAATTTCAAACACTATGTAAACCATTTTCAAAGGAGTGAAACTTTATCAAGTCCACATCCTATGTATTTTAAGTTGTTACGTAAGTACATATAGAATACTTGAACATGCCTATGTTTACAGCCCCTCATAGCTATGACACTAATCATAAATTAACACAAACAAACCATAAAATGAAGCCCTTCAATATGAAAGATGATGTCGTTTGTGGAGAAATGATGGGCGTGGTCTTGACCAGTAAAGTCATTCCATCATACTCTTGGCCATCTGAACCCTACCCCCAGCCTCTGCTCCCTCACACTGATGGGCTGGTGGCTGAGGACCTCTGAGGAAGGATAGACCCACAACATCCTGCATCTCTTTAAGGAGCTTCCTTGAAGGATGAAAAATTTCACTACTCCTTTGAAGATTTTGGCATTTCCTAATTTGATTTATAAAAATTTAAGATTTTCTATATGTGTATTGTATTTTCATTGTTTGCATCTTTCCCTCTCCCCTTCCAACTCCATCTGTTCTCCCAGTTCCTTTCAAGTTCATGACCTCTTTTATAATAATAATTATTATCACATACACTTGTTTTCTAATTTGCTCAAGACAGTGAATCTATGTACCCAGTCTCAATACAGATCTAAACTTACATGACAGCGCTTTATTAAAAAACGATCAGCCAGGTGATCCAGGATGTAGGTGTGTATGCATGTTTATATGTTTAGTTTTGCAAATTGTGATTTAAATTGATTTGAAAAGTACTGCTTTAACTGTGATTTTAAAGGTGAAATTCTATTCAGAATATCTTTTCCTGCACCTATATATTGTATAGCACTGCTTATGTTCTTCTAGGAGTTTGAGCATTTCAGGTTTTACATTAGAGGCCTTTGGCCCATGTGGGGTTAATTTTTGTGAAGAATGACAGATATTGGTCTCATTTCATTTTTCTAAATCTGAACATCTAGTTTCCCCAGCCTTATTTTGTTGAAGATGTTGTTTTTCTCCAAAAATGTGTGGTTTTGGTGTCTTTGTCAGATTTTTATCAGATTGTAGTTTATGTAGTCTAGCGTGAGTGTTCCATTTTCTTCCACTGGCCTACTTTTAAGGGTTAACAAGAGCTTCTTAGGAGTTGCTCATCCTGTTAGACCTTGCTTATGTATAATGGGTACACATTTGATATTTGGAGAGTGAGTGGATGGACAAATGAACAGTGTCATAAAGCTGATTTTGGATTTCAGTTTAGTAGACTGCTTAGCAAATCAAGAAGGACAGTGAGGGAAGATAAAGGGAACATGGGAACCATTTGGGGTCTGGTTTGTGATTCCTCATTGGCTCAAAGTCAAGAATGTGACAAAGCTGCTGCGAGGATCATCGGGATGGAAATAGTACTCCCTTCTCTGAAATATCTCAAACCACAGCATTAAAACAGCTAACGAACCGTGCTTAAGGTCACAGAGTCTGTCTTACACTCTGCAACCTTTGAATTGAACCTTGTAGGCATCCTCTCTGTTCCTTAGCCTTAACAATGAACCTCATTAACTGCCTTATAAGTTTGCTTCTGAAAGGAAGTTTTTCACAATAAGAAAAATAAAACTTTAGTTAATTTTTAAACTTTGCTTAATCTCTGAGTCACATGGTAAAATATATCCTCTGAACCATGCTGCTTCAAAAGCTGCAAAAATTATACAGTTTTTTTTTAAAGGCTGCTCATCAAACACTTTTCTGAGTTTTTTTTTTTAATTATTTTTAACATTTATCTGTGTATGTGTGCCTATGGTACTGTTTGCCATATGTGTGTTAGTATATGTCACATGTGTCTTTATGTATGCCACATCTGTGTCCAAGCATGCCACATGTGTGCCAGTGAATGTCACATGTTTGTCTGTGCATGCTACTTGTGTGTAGGTGGATGTCACATGCCTATCAGTATGTGCCACATGTGTGTCCATGTGTACCACAAGTATGTTCATGTATGCCACATGTGTGAGAGTGCATGCCACATGTGTGTAGATGCATGCCACATGTCTATCAGTGTATGCCACATATGTGTTTGTGTATGTCATATTGTGCCAGTGCCTATGGAAGTCATAAAAGGTAACTTACATGCTAGGAACCAAATTCAGTTGCTTTTAGAGCAGTTCAAACATTCTTAACCACCAAGGCGTCTTTCCAGGCCCTTACATAGCTGCTTTCAAGACGCTCACATGCATACTTTTCTTAATGCTGGCACTCTGAATCTTTGAGTATATACTTTCATTTTTTTAGTAGACCCCAACTTTTTGCTTCACTTCTGAGTCTCTCTCTCTCTCTCTCTCTCTCTCTCTCTCTCTCTCTCTCTCCTCTCTCTTTCTCTCTCTCTCTCTCTTAATCTGACTCCTGAAATTCTTTTCTTTGGTGTAGGTTAAGATTTTCACCCCACCTGAAAGGCACTGGTGACTAGTGAGGTGAGAGTGCCATTGGAGAAAAGTTAATACAGGTCTTCAGTGTGCATTTGGTATCTCTTAAGCACACGGCAAATGATGATGTGAAACCAGCATTATGGTTACTGGATATGACTATTATATCATTATATATATATGTATATATTATATATATATCATTATATATATATTGGATGTCTTTATAGTGGCTTCTTTGATTTTTGAGCAAAAATATTTAAATTTCAGTTTTTCTCCATGCATAGATACATTATCCCGTTCTCTCAACTAAAATGTGGCCACACCATGGATCTGATTGGAATCTTTCTAGTTAATTTTTATTTTTAAGATATCATTTTCTGTTTTCCTTTCTCTCTCTCTCTCTCTCTCTCTTCTCTCTCTCTCTCTCTCTCTCTCTCTGTGGTGTGTGTGTGTGTGAACATTTCTTAGGTATATTCATGAAACAATCTTTTAAGTTCAGAAATCACATTTTAAAGGTTTAGTATTTTTCTGAACATGAGGTAGAGATGGCGACAGGGGCATGCATTACTTACTTTTCTGTGGCTGTGATAAGAGACCATGGCCAAAAGAAACTTACTGAAGTAAGGCTTTATTTGGGCTTATAGTTCAGAGCAATGAAAGTCTACCTAGAGGGAAGGCATGGCAGCGGGAGCAGGAGGCTGAGGTCAAACTTCTTGACTATGAGCATGAACCAGAGACAGTGAAATGGAAGTGGCTTGAGGCTTTTAACCCTAAAGCTTGCTCCCTCACTTTCTCTAGCAAAGCTGCTCCACCTAAACCTCCCCCACCAGCAGCAGCATCTGCAGGCCAAGTATTCAAATGCCCTAGACTATAGGGGTCATTTCTTATTTAAACTGCCACAGAATGATAAGTTAATATTCTGCCAGCTTCTGCCTATTGTGGTTGATATTTGAATTTATATTGATTACACCACCCCACTCCTTGCCTTTTTCTAATGACTCAGAAGAGTTGTCTGCACTGATGGAGTTGAACAGGTCCTCTCATCTCATCTTCTCTTCAGTCCTGTCTTGTTGGGGCTTCTACTTCACCACTGGATCCAGGTCTCCATAGCCACTGGTCAAGTGAGTCCTACTCAGGTCTTGTCATGTCAGGGCATGTCATGACGTCTCTTCTGTATATTCTGCATCCTCCAGCAAACCACAGCAGTTCCAGCTTCAGAAAATGCCTGAAATCTGATCTTTGGCCCATGAATAGCTACTGTCCTGGTCCAGGAAGAGTTAGTATCTGAAGTGACTGAAATCCCCTGGGTGTTTGTCTTCTTGTGTGTCTGCTTAATCTTAATGTTTCTATCTCTAAAATTCACAGGTGGAATCCTAATCTCCAAGGTGACTTGATGAGGAGATATTTGAGGAGGTAATTATACCATAAGACCCAAGCCCTATGAATTGAATATGTACTTTTATGAAAGAGATCTGAGAGCTAGGCATGGAAGTACATGTACATAATCCCAGTATTTGGGAGAATAGGCAGGAAGCTCAGGAGTTTAAATGAATCCTTGCCTACAAATGAGATAGGCTAGCTTGGACTACAAGACTATATACACATGAGACCTTGTGACAAAAAGAAGAAAGGGACAGAGAGAGAGAGAGAGAAAGAGAGAGAAAGAGAGAGAGAGAGAAAGAAGAAGAAGGAGGAGGAGGAAGAAGAGGAGGAGGAGGAGGAAGAGGAAGAGGAAGAGGAGGAGAAGAAAGGAGAGGGAAGGAGGGGGAGGGGAGGAGAGGCAAAAAAGATGTTCAAGAGAAGTCTCTGTTCCTTTCCAGGCTTCTGTCCTGCAGGTCAGAGTGAGAAACACCTATAAGAAAGTAAGTCTCCCCAATACTAAATCTTTAGACACCTTGATTTTAGGCTTTAGCCCCAAGACTGAGAAGAGAGTTTATATTGTTTATAAGTCTTTGATATTTTGTTACAGTACCCTGGAATGTCCAAGAGAATCTTCTACTTTCCAGGACATCCTCCACATAAGGATTGACTCTGAACATAAGCATTATCATGTCATATCTATCTAACTACTGCCAACCTCACTGCTGGAAAATCCTTAGAAATTCTATAATGGTCTACATGACTTGTGATGATCATGTCACTATTCACTGCCTCATTTTAAGCTCGTTTTATCTGTTCTAATCATTCTGGCCTCTTTGTTGCCTCTTGAATACACTAGCAAGTCTCCTGTTTATCAAAACATTTGCTATTTGCTGTTCCCAGTGCTGTCAAGTACAACTGTCTCCTCTTACCAGCCTGCCCTGCCCTCGCTTCCTAAGCTCTATTGAAAGAGAGGTTTTTTTTTTTTTTCCCTAAGCATGGGAGTTCCCCCAGGAGCTCCTCTGTTCCCACCTTGCTATGTTTTTCCCCACTGTGCGTGTCACCTCAGATTGGACTTCATAGATACCTGCATCTGTTTGCTCTCTACATGTTGTGCCTAGAATCAAGTACCATGAGATTGGAAACTATTATCTACTGTGCTATTATCTATTATGTACTATTTCCCCAGTGTCTAGCATTATGGGACACACCCAAGAAATATTGTGGTTATAAATAAGCAACTTTAATATTCTTCATATTGTATAACAAAGTTACTTTTTATGAAAGCCATCATAGGAAACATAACAAACTTTTAAAAGCCTAATAATTTGTTGGCACTTCTCCATTTCCAAACTGTTTTTCCACAGCATTGGTCATAACAGCTCCTTAGTATCCTGTCTTAAAGACGTGTGGACATTTTAGCTAATGCTATGTTAATACAAGTTTGGAAGGTGTGCCAACATCTCTGATGAAATAAGATGGACTTAAGAAATACATCTCCCCTCTTTTATGCTGTATCTTTGATTTTTGTGGGCAAACACTGGCAGACAGACTGCTGGCAAGCCTTGGATTCTACAGCTGTCCCCTGAGTTTATGGCACCCTCTGTGGGCTTCTGCTTTCCTCAGATTATAAATTTCACATAGTCACCCAAATGGTGGATGTTACTTCCCATATGGTACATTTGACGCAGTAATGGGACAAGTCTATGATTTCCATTCTTTTTTCCAAATGAGCGTCCTGTGTCTTTGTGAACTATAGTTCAGTCCTTTTCCAAGTAGGGTGTGTTGTCAATGCCTGAGTCTCTCCGTAATCTTTTTCCTTTTTAGGGGATTTTGGTAGACCACAGAGGAATCTAGCTTATTTTACTTTAATAATTTCATTCAAACTCTTGTTTATGACATTAGCTTCAGCACTTCAGGAAGCAGAGGAGATTTGGCTCTGGTGTCTACTTTTGCTGCCTACTCAGTGATTAGTAATGCCTGTTGAGAACTAACCCTAAGTCTTTACTTCTTGATATACAGCAAGCACTGATCTGCCCCTTGAGTCCTAGTTTGAAGAACTGTACCTGTGAGGTGAGGTGATCTTACTCCATTAGAAGATGAACTCCTTCAGAGCATGAACATGAGCAGAGACTGCCTTTTCACCTACCCAGAGGGATCAACATTTTAGTTTTTCTGCAACTAAAAGTTTAAACAGACAAAACTGCATGTGTTTGTGCATGTGTGTGATCTTGAGAGTGTGTGTATGCATGTGTGCACGTATGTGTGTGTACATGCCCATGTGGATGCATGTGAGGTGATATTGGTGTGTTTCTCTGTAGCTTTCCACCTTACTTTTCCAGACATGGTCTGTCATGAACTTTGAACCTCACTGCTTCCAGTAGACAGTCAGGCCAGCTAACAGCTGGCACCTGAGAGTCTCTGCTCTTTCCCATTGCTGACTTTGTAGACATGCGCCCTAGTACCTGGCTTTTATGTGGGTGCTGGGATCTAAGCTTAGGTTCTGAACAAGCACTTTACCCATTCAGCCATTTCCCAAGCCTCAAAAAAGACATCGTTTTGAGTTGTCCTTACTCAAAGACTAAGAAATAAAAAGAAAATTTATATTAATAAAACAACAGTACAGACTCCTAGGAATGGTAGATTATATTTATCTAGAAAATATGCTGTACCTAAATTAGTGCATGACAAACACAGTGGTTGCTTTGTTGTTGTTGTTGCTATTATTTGTTTTTTAGCTAGGGTCTTACTATGTAGTCTAGCATGGCCTTGAAAGCTGAGGCAGAAGGATCAATGGAGTTCCCCATAGCCAGGACCAGTGGTGAGCACCACAGCCCCCAACTCAATACTTATTATTTTTTTCCTAAGGTCCAGATTCATCACTGATATAAAGGATGCAGCAATCCAAATCCTATCCACTAATCTCATTCTTATGTGTCTTAGGCGTCTGGCTCTATCTAGTGCTTTTTTCCCATCGTGCAAATTATTATCCTTTGATGAGCAATTTTAATCAATGTATATTTTGGTGCTTTCCCTCCCCATGGGCACTGGGGTATTTGGACTACAGCAGGGTCAGTAATCTTATTTTTAAAAGACTCCTCAGCTACATATGAGGCTGGAGTCATGAGTCCCTTCATGTATACTCTTGGTTGGTGGTTTAGTCTCTGGGTGCTTTGGGTAGTCTGGTTGGTTGATATTGCTGTTCTTACTATGGGGTTTCAAACCCCTTCAACTTCTTCAGTCCTTTCTCTAACTCCTCTATTGGGTTCCTATGCTCACCAATGATTAGCTACGGACATCTACCTCCGTATTTGTCAGACTTTCGCAGAGCCTCTTAGGAGACAGCTATGTCAGGCTCCTGTCAATAATCACTTCTTGGCATCCACCATAGTGGAAGAGAGGCCCTTGGTCCTATGAAGTCTCAATGCTCCAGTGTAGAGGAATACTGGGTAGGGAGGAAGGAGTGGGTGGGGAAACAACCTCATAGAAGCAGGGGGAGGGGGATGGGATAGGGGGTATCCTGGGGTGGGGGGACCAGGAAAGGGGATAACATTTGAAATGTAAATAAAGAAAATATCCAATAAAAATAAATGATAAAAAGGCAAAATTACAGTATCTTTACACCCCAATGAAAGAGATAATACATATACATAAGAAGGAACGAAAAATCTGCTTATTTTTCATTATTTATTGTTTTTAAGTGAAACTTTAATGTAAACTGAAAAAAGACTCCTCAGTTAATTCTAATATAAAGTCATAGACTGTGTTGCCACTGCAGAGTCCCAAGCAGGCATGAAACAATATGCAATTAACAACTCGTAAAGATAAGAAGCAACTTAGCTCCAGAATCGGAAATAAATGTCTTTATTTTGCCATCCCTCAATGTCATCAGGAAAAAGAAATCATGACTGGGAGGATGGACAGTGATCAGGATGTAAAGTGAATAAAAAAAAAATCCAGAAAAAAAAGCATGTAGCTTTTATGTTTATTGGGAATTACAGTGTGGTGGAGGCTCCCAGATACTATATGAATCAGACTCCAGGAAGACCCACTATTGCCTGACAGAAATGCCCTTTTATTACATAATGATCACTTATTTTAACCCATCTTTTTTGGGATTATTAAGGTGCTATTCATGATGTTTTAAACCTCACCCTAGCAGCTGACCCCTGTCAGTGAATTTCTACTCTTTGTTGAAAGTTTTTAAGTGCTAAGACTTGGCTTTCTGTGTTTTTTCCCCCTATGTTTCCTCCTGTTTGAATAGCGTTGGGCCCTCTAAAAGCCTCTGGCTGTGTGTTTTGTACACACTGGTACAGAAATGTATTGGCATTCTCTGCTAGGTGCATATAAGCACTGTTGAATCAGCTGGGGCTTCAATGGTAACTTCTGCAGGAAGTCTAACTATGTGCACATATATAGTGTGCGTATGAGTGTGTATATATGTGTCTTTGTCTACGTGTTTGTGTGTGTGAGTCTGTATATATGTGTATGTGTGTATATATTTGTGTGTGTCTATGTATGTGCACATGTCTGTCTGAGTGTGTGTGGTGTGTGTGTCTGTGTGTCTGTTGGCTCAAGTGGCTACATATGGTGGTCAGAGATTGAGGTCAGGAAACCTTCCTCAATTACTTCTCTACCTTATTTTTTCTGATTTGTTTTTAGACTTTTTTATTTAAATTAAACTATAATTAGACAATTTCTCCATTTCCTTTTCCTTCCTTCACTCCCACTCCATCTTCCCCCTCTCTCATATCCCCCATTATTTCTTCTCATATTGATGTTTTCTGTCATATTTTTGGAGACAGGATCCCTTGATGAACAGCTAACATTTTGCTATACTGGCTGGCCTAACACACCTCTGAGATTCTCCATGTACCTGCTTCCCAATGCTGTGGTTACAGGTGGAAGCTTCAATGACCATCCTTTTGAAATGTATGTGCTAGGATCCGAACTCACCCTTTCAGGCTCAAGTCCTTTACTGAGCATCGTTCAACTAATTATGTCAGTGTTGTCTTCTCCCCACAAGACATGCTCTGGCCATCTCACAGAGCAGTTTCCTGGGCTCTGAAAATGTTGCTCAGAAACCACTCAGAATACGGACAGGGCTTCAAGTTGCCAGTTACATGCAAAGGGAGACAATATTTATTGATGCAATACATTCCAAAAAAGAAACAGTGATGTGCTGACTCATGTGTTCTGTTCCCCATTCCCTGCTCTTTCTCCCTTACTTCTTGTCCTCCTCCTTCTTTTTCCTTCTCCCTCTTCTCATCCCCTCCTCTCCCTTTCTCCTTCCCAACAGCTGCATGAGCACATGTTAATACACACTAGGAACCCCATGCTTTACAATAGACTTTTCTCTCAAAACACATCCTGAGGTTGGTAGGATTCTTGCACTAACAAGAATTTATTTGGATTTGAAGCTCAGAGGATTTAACTTTCCTGGAACTATAGACACAGGTGGAATTCCAACCCTGATCTCTCTGATTCTGAAGACTGTCGCCTTAAGTGTCTTTGAGCTCTTTGGATGGAACATCTAGTTGGAACAAAGTAAAAGAAACATCAAGTTATGCAGTTCAAGCTGTCTTGCACTTTCTTAAGCCCAAAACTTTGAATGAAACAATTTGACAGGATGAGGAAGGGGAATTTAAGGGTCCTGGTAATTTGAGTGAATAGTTGTATATTGTGTGTTTCTTGTGTCTAAAGAATGACACATGATTATAATTAACCAGTTCAAAAATTTCCTCATGATAAGTGAAAGAACTCTTCATGTTGAAAAACCCTGGAGAGTATTTAAATAAGAAATTTCTAAGAGGAGTCAAATATCAATAAAACATCTGTGCGGCTAATCAGAAAGGTGGAAAGCCACATTTAGTCAACAGGAAGATTCCCTAAAGAAAGACATTACTCAGAGAAGTGCCATATGATTTATTTGCTGTAACTCAATTTCCATCTGTCTTGTAAATTGATTGTATATGTACTGAGTTCCAGGGCAAAGGGCTGAGACCCCTCCCCTCCCAGGGCTGTTAGTGACAGGATCTGCTAAGATCCAGAGATGGTCCAGGGTGGTCTACAGGAGCACATCTTAGACCATATCACTGACGTCTCAGACTGTTGGGATTTGGATAGATCATAAGCTTTAAGGAGGCTTTCTGACAATAATGGGCCCAGGTGGGTTTTGAACATCACGTTCCTTCTAGAGACTCCACTGACTCCCATTCACGGGCTCCAGATGGTAATTTTGCCAGTTCAGGCAAGTTGTTGCTCAGAGTTGCTTATATTTCTCATGCAAATGGAACATGGACCAAGTAAATGATGTTTTACTATAGTGTACGGAAGCAAATGGATAAAATTGAAATCCTCCTGTTCCGTAAATTGTATACACAATATAGGAAGTGCTTATGGCCAAGTTAAAATGTGCAGCTATGCAAGCAAACAGCTGAGTAAGAACCAAATATTCCCCTAGCCTTCTGAAAAGTAAGGATTATTTCTGCACTGAAGAATAAGCTTTCTGCTTATTTCTTGTAGCGAACAGAGTTCTTATCTGTTCTTGTTTCTGAAGCCTCATTGTTTAGGTCACTATAATACCATTGGTTGGTTTGGAGGGGGGAGGGAATAGAGGAGAGTGGGCACTCAGTATGTGGAGATAAAACCACGTGTCTAAAGGTGCATGCCTGTATGCTCATTCTTAGGTATGCATACTTGTGTGTGCATGCCTGTGTATGCAGCCTGTGTGTGCAGCCTCTATGTGCATGATTATGTGTATAGCCTGTGTGTGCGCATGCCTGAGTATGTAGCCTGTGTGTGCATGCCTGTGTGTAGCCTGTGTGTGCATGAGGAAGCCAGAGTAGGGTTCTAAGTGTATCTCTTTGTCACTTTCTGCTTTATTCATTTTAGATTGGGTCACTCATATTCTCTGGCTAAGCTCATGACCATCAAGTCTTTATATCATGTTATACCTGTGTTGGGATCCGATACTCTTCCTTGAACAGAAAGCATTGCAGAGACAGCTGTCCATCCCCTCAAAAGAAAGAGATTTTAGAGAAATGATTTCTATAATTTCTTTTGTTGGACAAGGCCATCTTGGGAAAGTCAGGGCTATGACATATTTGTTGTCGAGAATGAAGGAGGGATGTAGGCATCCAAGTTGGGGCATGCATTCTAGAACAGTAGCATTTCTATGAGCATCTGTGAGCTCTGTGACTTGGGACAGGCATTTAATGATACAGAGAGTTACTAACCTTGCCTATGGTATGGAGATAATGTACTTAAAATGGACTATTTTTGCAGGATGGCCAAAGATTGTATAAAACTCTGTCCTATTCTACACGCTGTGTAGACAATGTTCAGCAAATATTCCAGCTTAGTGGAAGGATCACACTGGTACTAAGAGTGGCAGTTTTCACTCTTCTGTGTTGGAGCATGCACAAGGACTCACAGAGTTCCACAGTGAATCTCAAGGAGAGTCCATTGTTTTCTCTGCATGGTGCTGGGTGCTGAGCAGATGAAGGAAATGACTCCTCCTTAGAGTTAAGAGTTTTCAGAGTTTAAGTCAGTTTCCAGCACAGATACAGCTATTTAACAATGAAGATAAATTCTTAGAGCCCTGGAGTGATGACTCAGGGGATAAGAGTATTTGCTTATCCTAGAAACCACAGGAAAAGCTGGTTTTGTCCTTATGTAGGCCTTCCCAGTGCTGAGGTGGAGGCAGTGCATCCCTGAAGCTTGCTAGCCACCGCTCTGGCTCCAGGTTCAATTTGTGATTCTTGTCTGAAATGGGTAATACAGCAAGACACTCTGCTGTCTTCCATGTGCATGTGCAGGTATGAACACCTGCATATACCACATACACATAGCCCCCAGCCTTCTCAAATGCTTTGGGGCGATTTTAGCATTATTGCAACATCAGTTATACAGACTAAAATATCTGTAAGGTCACCAGGTGATGGGGACTTTTCAGTTTCATTGTGCCCCAGTGAGCACCTATGGTTTGTGTATTTCTTTTTTTTTCAAGCTTAATTTTAGTATTTTAATGATATAATTTTTGCAGTTTAGATCTTTGCAAGTAAAACAAATTAGCTTAGAATAAATATAGCACTGCCCTTGCCAGCGTTTAATAAAACAATACATTTTTATTGCACACAAAACCAGAATCTTCCAGAATATGTCCCCTGTGATTTTAATCAGTTCTAGAAAGTGTGATCCTTGCCTAAGAAAAGTTATGAATGAGCATTTTCTAGTTAGGTCATATGTGTACTGCTTTTTAAATTTTTTACAGTTTTCCCTTCCTTTATTCCTCCCAGTTCCTCTCCAGTTCCCCTTCTATCCAAATCCCATCTACACCTTTCTGTTTCTCATTATAAAACAAAAAGCCTACTAAGGGACTATACTAAGATATGATATATTATATAATATAATGTGATAAAATGAAATGAGCACATTGGAATTGGACAAAACAAACCAACAGAAGGAAAAGAACCTAAGAGAAGAGACAAGAGTCAGAGACCCACTTGTTCCTATCCTCAGGAATCTCATAAAAACACTAAATTAAAAGCCATATTATATACTCAAAGAACCTGGTGCAGACACATGCAGGCCCTGTCCAGAACTTTGTGAGTCCATATGAGTTGTGATAACGTTGATTTAGAGGGATTTCTTCTCTTGATGTCCACCATCCCTTCTGGCTCTCACACTCTTTTAGCCTCCTTTTCTGCCAAGTTCCCTGAACCCTTAGGGGATAAATTTGATGAAGACAGACATCCATTTCAGGTTTGAAGCTTCTCTAATGATGGCTAAGCAAGGTGCTGATCTCTTTAAGTATAGCAGAATGTCATTAGGAGACATTTTGTTGCTATGTTTTGTTTTTAAAACGCTAGTATTTGATTTTACCATTCATCACTGGGCTATCTAGTCTCAGGTTATTAGTTGCCCAAGCAGAGTCAGGTATGCATTCCATCTCATGGAATGAGATTCAAGTTCAATCAGGTATTTATTGGTTACTCCCACATGCTCTGTGATACTATTGTCCTGGCAATCATGTAGGCAGGACACTATTGTAAAGCAAAGGGTTTGCGGCTGATTTGGTGTATGCAGTTCTCTTTTGATAGTGCACACAATGCCTTCCTGTACCAAAGACACTAGAACATAGGGGTGAAAGCTCTGTGGAGGCACCAGCTTGACTCCTCCTTTTTCAGTGAGTTATGCAGGTGTTTCTGGTAATGGGGCCTTAATTTTATTAGACTTTCTCTGTATTCTTTTTCTTCCCCTCCTCACTTGATCTCCCCATTCAAACCCCAATCTACTCATAACTATTCCATTTCCTTTTCCTAACAAAATTTCTCTTCCTTACTTCTTTACTGTATATCTAACCTCTTTGGTACTATGAATTGTAGCTTGGTTATCATAGACTTAACAGCTAATATTCACATATATCTGAATGTATACTATATTTGCTCCTATGGGTCCAAAGAACATCACTCAAAAGTTTTTTTCAGTTTCATCCATTTATCTGCAAATGTTGTTTTTTCATTTTTTAAAAAGCTGAATAATACTCCATTTTGTACCACGTTTTCTTTATTCATTCTTCTGTTGAGAATAACATCTAGGTTATTTTAAAAATCTGGCTATTATGAATAGAACAGCAGTGAACATGTTGAGCAAGTGTGTCTGTTTTAGGATGGAACATCTTTTGGGTATATGCCCAAGAGTAATATTGCAGGATCTTGATGCAGATCAATTCTCATCTTCCTGGGATCTGCCAAACTGATGTCTATAGGGGCTATACAAATTTGTACTCCCACCATCAAGAGATAAGTGTTCCCCTTACTCTATATCTTTGACAGCATGAGATGTCACTTGTGTTATTGCTCTTAGCCATTTTGACAGCTGTAAGATAAAATCTCAAGGCAGTTTTGATTTGCATTTCCCTCATGGCCAAGAATGTTAAACAATCTGGTAAGTGTTTTTCAGCCATTTGTGTTTCCTCTATTGAGACTTTTCTGTTTACATCTGTACTCCATTTTAAAATTAGGTTATTTGTTTTCTTGATATCTAGTTGTTTTGTGTTCTTTATATGTTGTGGACATTAGTTCTCTATTGAATGCATAGTTAATAAAAATCATTTCCCATTCTGTAGGCCTGAACTTTGTCCAAATGATAGTGCCCCTTCCCTTACAGAAGTTTCTCAGTTTCATGAGTCCCCATTTATTAATTGCTGAGTTTAGTGCCTATATTAATGGTGTTCTGTTGAAAACTCTTTTCCAATGAGTTCAAGCTATTCCTTACTTTCTCTTCTGTCAGGTTCACTATATCTGGTTTTATTTTGAGATCTTTGATTCATTTGGAGTTGATTTTTGTGCATGGTGATAAGTATAGACCTATTTGTATTCTTCTACATGCAGCCTACTATATCCACGAAAACTCTCAATCACCATAGATGGAGAAACCAAGATATTCTATGACAAAACCAAATTTAAACAATATCTTTCTACTAACCCCACCCTACATAGGATACAAGAAAGAAAACTCCAACGCAAGGGGGATAACTAACATGCAAGAAAACACAGAAATTAATCATCTCACAACAAACTCATAAGAAGAGAATCACACACATACACACATAGTACCAACTCCAATAACAAAATAACAAGAACTAACAATCATTGGTCATTAATATCTCGCAACGTCAGTGGACTCAACTCAGCAATAAAATGACACAGGATAACAGAGTGGATATATAAAGAGGATCCATCATTCTGCTGCATGCAAGAGACATATCTCAACAACAAAAATAGAAACTACTTCAGAGCAAAGGGCTGGAAAAGGTTTTTGAAACAAACAGTTCCAAGAAACAAGCTGGAGCAGACATTCCAATATCTAATAAAATAAACTTTCAACCAAATGTAATAAAAAAGATGGAGAAGGACACTTTATACTCATCAAAGGAAAATTCTACCAAGATGAAGTCTCAATTCTGAGTATATATGCCCCAAATGCAAGGACACTCACATTCATAAAAGAAACTTTTATGAAATTACAAACACATGTTGAACCCCACACAATAATAGTTAGAGACTTCAACACCCCACTCTCACCAATTGACAGGTCATCAAAACAGAAACTAAACAAAGGCACAATGAAACTAACAGAAGTTATGAACCAAATGGATTTAACAGATATCTCTAGAATATTTTACCCCCAAACAAAAGAATATACCTTCTTCTCAGCACCTCATGGAACCTTCTCCAAAACTGACACAAAACAAGCTGTAACAGATACAAGATTGAAATAATGCATTCTATCAGATCACCACGGACTAAGAGTGTACTTCAACAACAACAACAACAAAACCAACAGAAAGTTCACATCCTCACGGAAACTGAATGACTCTCTACTCAATAACTTGGTCAGGAAAGAAACAAAGAAATTAAAGACTTTTTAGAATTCAGTGAAAATGAAGGCACAGCATACCCCAACTTATGAGACACAATAAAAGCAGTGTTAAGAGGAACATTCATAACACTAAGTGTCATCAAATGGAAATTTGAGAGAGCCTATACTAGCAACTTAAGAGCATACCCAAGAGGAGTGGACAGCAGGAAATATTCAAACTCAGGGCATAAATCAACTAATTCAAAAAAGAGAACAATACAAAAATCAACAAAACCAAGAGCTGGTTCTTTGTGAAAATCAACAAGACAAACAAATGCTTAGCCAAACTAATTAAAAGGCACAGAAACACATCCAAGTTGATAAAATCAGGAATGAATAAGGAGACATAACAACAGAAATTAAGAAAATTAAAAAAAAAAAAAAAACATCAGGTCTTACTTAAAATGCCTATACTTGACAAAACTCGAAAATCTAAATAAAATGAATGATTTTCTAGACAGATACCACATAGAAAATTTAAATCAAGATCAGGTAAATTATCTAAATAGCCCCATAATCCTTAAGTAAGTAGAACCAGTCATTAAAAATCTCCCAACCAAAAAAAGCCCAGGGCCAGATGGTTTTAGTACTGAATTGTACCAGACTTTCAAAGAAGAGCTAATATCAATACTATTCCACAAAATAGAAACAGAAGAAACATTACCTAATTCATTTTATGAGGCCCCATTTACCCTGATACCTGAACTACACAAAGACCCAACAAAGAAAGAGAACTTCACACATTTCACTTATGAACATCAACACAAACTCAATAAAACTCTCATAAACCCATTCCAATGCCACACCAAATACATCATTCACCATAATCAAGTAGACTTGATCTCAGGGAAGCAGCGATGATTCAATATACAAAAATCCATCAACATAATCCATTATATAAACAAACTCAAAGGAAAAAAAATCACATGATCATCTCATTAGATGCTGAAAAAGTCTTTGACAAATTCCAACACCTCTTCATTTTAAAAGTCCTGGAGAAATAAAGAATTCAAGGCATATACCTACACATATTCAAAGCAATATAGAGAAAGCCAATAGCCAACATCAAATTGAATGGAGAAAAACTTGAAGCAATCCCACTAAAATTAGGGATAAGACAACTCTGCTGACTCTCTCCCTATCTATTCAATATAAAACTTGATGTTTTATGTAGAGCAATACAAAGTGGAACCTCCAAAATTCTACCAAATGCCTCTCACAGTTGATAAACATCCTCAGCAAAGTGGGTGAATACAAAATTAACTCAAAAAGTCAGTGACACTCCTTTATGCAAATGAAATTAGGCTGGTTTTAGTGCCTAATTCTACTGAGGATGAAATTAGGAAACAATACCATTTGCAATAGCTACAACTAATATGAAATATAAAATATCTTAGTATAATTCTAACCAAGCAAGTGAAAGATGTATATGATGAGAACTTCAAGTCTCTGAAGAAAGAAATTGAGGAAGATAGAAGATCGCCTGTGCTCATGGATAGGTAGGATTAACATAGTGAAAATGGCCATCTTACCAAAAACAATCTACAGATTCAAAGCAAGTCTCCTCAAAATTCCAACATAATTCTTTACAGACCTTGAAATACCAGTGCTCAACTTCATATGGAAAACAAAAAACTCAGGAGAATCAAAACAATTCGAACAATAAAAATACATCTGGAATACTCACTCTCACTGATAGCAAGCTGTATTACAGAGCAATGACAATAAAATAGTACATGGAAATGGTACAGAAACAGACAGGTTGATCAATGGAATAGAACTGAAGACTTAGAAATAAACCCATACACCTACAGGCACTTGATCTTTGGCAACAAAGCCAAAATGATACAGTGGAAAAAAGAAAACATCTTCAACAAATGGTGCTGGTATAAGTATATGTCTGCATGTAGAGGAATGCAAATTTGATCCATACTTTTTACTCTGCACAATGCTCAAGTCCAAGTCAGTCCAGGACCTTAACATAAAACTGGATATGCTGAATCTAATAGAAGAGAAAGTGGGAAATAGACTTGAAAGCACTGACACAGGAGAAAATTTCCTGCACAGAAAACCAATGGCTCAGGCTCTAAAATCAACAACTGATAGATGGAACCTCTTGAAATTGAATATCTTTTGTAAGGCAAAGGATACTGTCAGTAGGACAAAATTAGCCTACAGATTAGGAAAAGATCTTCAGCTGACATCTGACAGAGGGCTAATATACAACAAGCCCACTTTCCTCTTGCTTCTGCTTAAAGCCTAACTTACTTTTTCCAGCACTTCAAGAATTTTTTCAGAGAGTCAAGGTTTACTAATACTCAGGGCAGGAAGACAAAAGCTAGTTAATAGACCGCCATAACAGACATGACAGGTTTCAACACATTAACACAATTAGAAAGTATACAGTCAATGCCACTTACAATAAATGCTGTAGAGGAGACAAAACAAATTTTAGCTTGACAATTAAAAGAGCCTTAAAACACTCACTAACCCTTGTTTAAAATCCAAATCCTGTCCCAACTTTATCTCTCACTAACAAAACATCATAGCGAATTGCAGCTAACTTCCAAATATGTCTCTGAAAATGTCCAGATCCAGCCTTCCAAGTGAAGACTGTCATTTCCAATATTGGATTGATTTCTAGACCAGTATATGATTGAGTCCTAATAACTAGTCACCTTTAAGAAAAATACAAGAGACATTATAATTTCTTTTTTTGAGTTTTAATTTCATTAATTGCTAGCATCACTGCTTCTGCAATAGCATTGACACAAGGAGTTAAGATAGCTATTTTTGTTAACCATCTACCAAAAAAATGTTACTAATGTATTGAATATACAAAAGGATTTATATAGTGACCCGACCCACGGGCCTTGGTTATTCGTGGGGTCCAGAGGGAGACCGTCACCTGAAAAATAAACATGGGCAAAGAGAGAGAAAACGGAGATTCTGCAGGCAGTTTTGTCAAGATCTCACTTTAATGTGGGGCAATTTTCAATATATAGTCTTGGGGAAGGAGGAGGGCAAAGGTCTTCTGGAAGAGCAGACAGTGTTCTTAATAGCTGAGCCATTTCTCCAGCTCCTAGGAAATACCAGATGTTCTTTAGGTTTACTGAGACCTGAGATCTGACGGAGCCTATCTTTTTAACCTGGTACTGATTAACTGGTGACTCTCTGAGGCTCTCTTGAAACAATGGGTAGCTCCCTGGGCTTATCTCTTGACAGAGCAAGAGAATCTTCTTTGGTCGAAGGTCAGGTTTTTCCCAGAGGAGGCAGTTCCTCATAAAAGCAGTTTACAATTTTTATAAGCTAGGATGGTGGTCCAGGGTCCCCAACAATATAGGTGTCTGGAACAATGGATTGATGCTCTGTATCCTGTTCAAATTATCTGAAGGAGGTTCAGGGTTCAAGAGTTAGGAGCCATCTCAAGTGTCATGACAAATACCATTGGAGTAGTGTTACTTCTAAAATTTACAACGATTGTCATTATAATTAGAAAAAAGTTTAAAGATACCTGTAGGATATTTGGCATAATTCTAACACCTCTTTGGGTGTTTTGACTTTGCATAATGAGATTATAAATTTAAAGAATGCTGCTCTGTTGAACTCTGATGCTGCAGATAATGCCGATAAAATTATCTATAGCCTGAGGTCAGTATTTCTATTTTTGTGCAAACCTCAGGAATGGCATATATAGCTTGATCATGCTAGCCCTTCTTGTCCTGGGCTAGCATGATCAAGCTATATTCCTTGATATACTTTTATTCCTGCCCATTGTGTTAAAGCTTGTCTCTAACTTCATCAACAGGTTGGCAGCCAAAGTACATGACTTGAAACTGAAAATGGATCCCCAGACAGAGTTTTTAATTTAAGAGGCTGGCAAGCCAAGGACAGGTAAGATTCTGCACAGAGCCTTACCAACCTAAGACATAAGTGTATTGCTTTTGATAATGCATATTCCATGATGGGTAAGGAAGGCATTCTTGTCAGAATGACCTAAGACAGGCTCAGTCTGGTTTATGCAATAAAAAGTGGAAGATGTGGAGAGCTTTTGGGGCTGCCTGTAAGGAATCTGACTTTGGCCAAAGACAAGGAAATGGGCTGCTTGGAAGGAATCTGACATAGGCCAAGGACAAGGAAATGGACTGCAGGCAGGAATCTGGTATTAGGCTGGAACAAAGAAGTAATTTCAGGCAGAAATATAAATCTTAGGCTAGAACAAAGAAGAAATTTCAGGAAGGAATCTAAATCTTAAGCTAGAACAAAGAAGTAGGCTTCAGGCATGAAAATGACTTTGGGCTAGGACAGGGAAGTAGGCTCAGTTATTTTGGTCATCCTGATTACCCATTAGACGTAGTGATCACAGGACTCTGTTTATTGTTGTGTGTGTTCTTTGACTATCTGGGTTTATTGTCTTACTTGTTCCTTGACTATTTGTATCAGGAGTATTGCTAGTTTCTCAACCTAGAACTGACCTTAATACTTGCATGTAATTTAAACAGTATAAAAGCAAAAAAGAGGAGAAGGGATGGAATAGGGGAATAACAGAGGGTGGGAGATGGGGAAAGGGGATAACATCTGATATGTAAATAAATAAAATATCAAATTAAAATAAAAAAAAGAACTCAAGAAGTTAGACTCCAAAAAATCAAATGACCCAATTAAAAACGGAGTACAGAGCTAAACAGATTTCACAACAGAGAAATCTTGAATGGCTGAGAAATACTTAAGGAAATGTTCAACATCCTTAGTCATCAGGGAAATGCAAATTACCCTGAAATTCCACCTTACACCAATCAGAGTAGCTAAGATCAAAAACTTAAGAGAAAGCACATGCTTACAAGGATGTGGAAAAAGAGGAACACTCCTCACTGCTGGTGGGAGTGCAAACTTGTACAACCACTCTGGAAATCAATCTAGCTGGTCTCTGAGTTCCTAAATTTTTAATTTCCAGGTTCCCTCAGGCTAGAGTATTTTTTAAAATTCTATTTCTATTTTTCAAGTCTTGAACTATTTCATTTCTTCTTCTTCTTCTTCTTCTTCTTCTTCTTCTTCTTCTTCTTCTTCTTCTTCTTCTTCTTCTTCTTCTCCTCCTCCTCCTCCTCCTCCTCCTCCTCCTCCTCCCCCTCCTCCTCCTCTTCTATTTCTTTCTGTCTCTCTGTCTCTGTCTCTGTCTCTGTCTCTGTCTCTGTCTCTCTCTCTCTCTCTCTCTCTCTCTCTCTCTCTGTGTGTGTGTGTGTGTGTGACTGTGTGTGTGTGAGTGAGTGTCAATGTGTGTGTGCTTGTATCTGTTTTCATAGATTTCTTTACAGATTTCATTCATTCATTTCCTCTTTAAGGACCTCTCTCACAGTCATAAAAGCTATTTTAAGGTTGTTTCCTGTGCTTTAGCTGTGTTGCAGTTCTCAGGGTCTGCAGAGTAGGATTTCTCTGCTTGAATGGAGACATAGTGTCCTGGCTGTTTTTAGTTATGGTTTTACTCATATGTCTAAGTGTCTAAGATTGGTAAAGACTGTAATTCTAGGTGCACATATGTAGTCTTGCCTTTGTTGATTAAGTATTTTGCTTCTTGGTTTCTGTTGCCTATTGTTTCTTAGGACAGTGTGGTGGCTATGTGTTGACTGGTAGGAAATTCATCTGGAATCCTGATAGTTGTGACTACTGGGGGTTCCAGCTAAAATATGTTTCTAGGTATTATGATCTGAGACTTAGGAATGAGAATAGAATAGATAGAGAGCTGAAGGTGTCCACAGGAGGAAATAAAGTAAAGTATTACACCAGGGTCTGTTCAGTTCTCTTAAAATGGGGGCAGAGAATGAGGAAAGGCCACAGATCTGAGAATGGGACTACCACAGATTTGGGAATGGGACTAAAGGTTTGTTTGGACTTGGAGGAATAAACTAGAGGTGAAGATTTGCAGTTAGTCTACCTATTTAGCTATCTTAAGTGGCCTGTGATTTCCCAGGGAATGCCTACTGATGTTGAAAGCTATGATAAATCAAAGAGGTGTTGGGAGGGGAAGGAGGTTATGAGGGGGAAGATCTGACTGATCCACTGGACATCACAACAGGGTAGGAAGTGAGGCTGGCACAGATGGTCTTCTAGAGAGCCAGAGATGAGACTGAGGGATTATATTTGAAGGATCTGATGGAGAAGCAACAATATACTGTTATATACATGCTTCCCTGGCCAGAGTCAGTTTGTGAGCTTGTAGTGAATCCCATACTATCCATGATTATGGGAAAAGAGCCACAAGGCATAGGAAGAAATGACACTGGCCCATGGAGCAGGTTCACTGCAAGGAATACTTATAAGTCAATGCCCTCTGGAGTCTAGTATGTTATCCAAATGAGTTTATCATCAAGAATTCAAACTAGTGGGTTTAGGCAAGAAAACATATGCTACGGTGAGTTACATAAATGTTTGGTGTCCAGTTGGTGGAACTGTTTGGGAAAGATTAGGAGGTGTGGCCTTGTTGGAGTAGGTGTGTCACTGGGATGGGCTTTGAAGTTTCAAATGCTTGTGTCATTCCCAGTTAGCTCTCTCTACCTCATACTTGTGAATCATGATATAAACTCTCTGTTACTGCTTCGGTTTCATGCCTGCTACCTTCTGTCATGCTCCCTGACAAGATGGTCATGGCCTCTAATTCTCTGAAATTGTAATCCCCAAATAAAGCCTTTTTCTATAAGTTGCCTTGCTCATGGTATCTTATCGCTGCAAAAGAAGAGGTGCTAAGAGAACCACAAATCATATAGTCCACAAATCCTAACATACACGCTATTTAGTCCTTTCCAGAAAATATGTGCTCAGTCCTATCCAGAAGATGGGTGATAACCTTTGAGGGAGCAACAAGGCTATCATTTCTGAACTGTATTTAAAGTTTGCAAGAAGACACAAAGGACTAGGAACATATCGGCATTTTCTTGTTCTTTCCTCTCCCACAAATCTATCCTCATTTCCTCATTCTCACCTCCATTGTCAACAGTGAGGCTCTCCCACATCCATATAGGCTGACATGCAACAGGACCACATGGTCAGCCTCCATTGCCAACAGTGAGGCTCTCCCACATCCATACAGGTTGACATGCAGGGGACCACATGGTCAGCTCCTGTTGCCAACAGTAGGGCTTCCCACATCCATATAGGCTGATATGCAACAGGACCATATGGTCAGTTCTATGCTATTTAGATTTATCAGCATTCACAGGTGTTGAAAAATGATCTCTCTTCTTAGCTCTCATTTGGGAGTAGTCTAGGCCCTGGGCAGTGACTTTCATGGACAAAGGCAGATGGGAGACCAGATGGGGCAGCAGAGTAGCAGTCATGAAGTGATCACAGTATTGTACAGTCTTCTGTTTACGACTCCTTATGTGAGGTGTGATTCCTGTTCTTGGCTCTGGCAGAAAGAAGCCTATTCAAGTCTCATCTTCATCAACTACATTAGAATGCTCTTCCCTTCCTTCTGAAAGTTATGAGCCTGAGTAGAGATACACAAAGCTATTTCTAAGACCTAGGCCTGTTCCCAGATCATCAAAAATGAACATGATATCATTAAGATAATTGTCATTAGTATGGTGTCACACTCACAGAAACACCCATGATCTCAGACATCTTGCTAGAAGGAAAGGAGCACTACAAGTTGGAGGCCAGTCTGGTCTACATAATGAGTTCCTGGCAAGCCTTAGCTACACAGAGGGACCTTGTCTCAAAATAAAACAAGTCACCTGAATAAATATAATTAAACAGTGGAGTAGAACAGCAACAAATATGGCATTAGTAAGGCGTGTGTATCATGAACAGGGAAGAGAAAAATGATAGCAGCATCTTGGTTCATTTCTTTGAAGCCTCTATCCTCATCAGACCAAATATCAGTCTACTTTAGCCTCATGCCAGAAAGCATGCATGGGGTATAGCTCTCCTTCATTCACTTTCATGATCAATCATGAGCCTTCTGATTATGACTTGTCTTCAGGGAGAACATATGCCAACCATATCAATGAGACTGCTGTAATCCCAGTCGTGGTTTATCAGAAACAATCCATTGGCAATCCTGTGCTTTACATCATACTTCTGAATGGGGCTAGTGTGAATTTATCTTGAGTGTCTGTTCTATTCTCAAGTCTGGAATGTGGTTTTGAGGTTTGCAAAGGGGAGACCTGGATAGGACTCAAGCAAATACAAAAATGATGTACATTTCTTTCAAGCCTTATCTCCCAAGCATTCACCCCATCACATCTTCATCTTTGAGAGCTGCTAAGGCTCAAGTCCAGTACATGTGATTATTATGACCCCTACTTTCTTATTTGCTGGTAGTCCTGTTCTCATTGGCCTCCAAAGCTCTGTAGGCATCATTTGTATAAACCTGTCTTAGAACAGTTCATCCTGTACTGTAATATTTTTGCCCATAGGTCATTTCTGTGTGTAAATTTGGAACAGAGGCAATAATGTACCTAGTAGGATAGTAGCATGTAGAACATGGTCAGACAGATTTGGTACTCTGTATGTGTACATGCATGTGTAGGAGTTACATCTGGAGCACAGGAATTTTCCCCAGTGAGAGAGTATAGCCAGTTGTGCTGTATTGTGGGGACACAGCAGGCTGGTCAGGAACAGAAAGTGACCTTTTGCCTAGAGTAAGGGCTGAGTCATGGTTCTGAGGCCTGTGAGCATAACTACTTCCTTAGCTCTTCCAATGATCCTGTGATGCAGATAGGTGAACTCTTCTACCTTTACAGCCTGTGGCTACATATAACCCAGTATACCATGAATGTGGCCCAAGGCAAAGTTGTAAACTTACACAGAACATTGTAAGATTGAAGAAAAAAATTGAAACTTCAGTGTACACTTCTCAAGTGTGAACTTTGTAGATAAGCTTGTGTCCCCATGTCAAGAGCATGACATACCACGTCACAGGTTCTTGTAGAGAATGGCCTTAGAGAAGATCAAAGAGAAGGGATTACCATCAATCAATCACTCTGAGGAAGAAATATGAAAGAAAGCTGGGCTCACGTTCCCCAGCCCTGATACGAACCATGTTTTAATGTATAGCTCTGCTCTGGCTCTTGTGTGTGTATAGGGTAACTTCTTTGTACAGACTCTGGGATTCATCAACACTGATTTTAAAAATCTATCCTAAGAGGAATGCCTATGAATGGGTTCATTTCAGAAGAGGAAATACACTCCATGTCCCTGAATAGCCATGCAGTGCTGTTGGTAACTTCTAAAGATCTCTCAGCTGTATAAGGGCACAGAGACTCATGTGTATTTTAAAAGTTTCAGCCTTTAACTTTGAGCTACGCCCTAGCTCCTCTAACCTGACTAATTCTGCTTACATTCTGCAATGACCTGGGATTCCTCTCTGTTCCTGTTCACGTCAGTCCATCACTATCTGCTTGTTGAATTATCTCTTATCATCTTTTCCCATGGTCCTTTTCTCTTTACCAGGAAGTCTTATACTTTCCTTGCCTTATACTTTCTGCCCAGCTATTGGCTGTCAGATTTTCATTAAACTGATCAGAGAATGCCTTAGCTTCTGAGGAAGGACAGGCAAACATCTTACAAAAAGATTCTCCCAACACAGGGTGGCTATGCCGAGATGACAGGAGTGCTTTAACTGAAAGGCATAAAGGTTCTCTTTGGAATGACTCAAAAGAGACTGAGTCTTCAAGAGAAGTCCAGCCAAGCAGATTCAGGTGGCTCCTGGTCAACTGCTTTGGTGTGGGTGGTGATGGGTACTGAAGTTGGCCAGCCCTCCTCCTTCAGTGTTTTATTACCCTGACACATACCTTTGGATGAAAAACTCGGATGAGAAGTTCCACATGTATTTTGAAGAGAATGGATCTAGGAGCCCTTTAGGTAAGGCTTGAAGGTTATTGCTTAGCAAAGTGGTTCCGAGGTTCCAGCTGAAATACCTTTTTTATTCAATTTGAAAGCCCTTTCCCTTTCCAATTTGCTAAAAACAAAACTCTGTGTTTACCAGTGAACTCACTGAACTCACTGCTAGTGAACATGGCCAAAGGGGCTCCGAGGATGCTAGCAAGTTGGCGTCTCAAAAAATAAGACTATGATCCTAGACTTTGGTGAGGTCTAGGGTAATCACAGGGTTCCTGTAAGATGAAGGAGTCAGAGGTGAGGAGAGTACGGATGGCAATGAGGGAACAGAGTGAAGTAAGGAGACTTGTTAATGATGGAGAAAGGGCTGTGAGCCAGTAGACTCGGATATGAAAAGGCACAGAGACACTCTTTCCCTTGAAGACTGCAGGATCATACTCCTGAAAGAGAAGACACTGTGTTGCTTCAGGATGCTAGTTTGTAGTTACTACAGCAGCCATGGGAAATAGCTTCCTTCCTTCCTCCCTTCCCTGTCTCTGTCCTTCCCCCTCCAGCCTCTTCTCTGCCACCTTTTATCTTCACGTCTCTCCCTCTTTCTCTCAGCTCCTTTCTCTCTTTCCCTTTTGGGATCAAATAATCCAGGGAGCAGTTAGGAAGAGACCTGATGATTTACTAACAATGAATACTTTTGTTTATGTTAAAGTTTTCTCTGATTATTATGAGTTCTGGTGAGGAGATTAATTCAGTTTCAGTGATTTGTTTCCTTGTCTTGACTTCATAAAAATCACTGAGATACAATAATATAGTTATACATCCCCTGGGCTTGAGAATGCCCAGTAATTACAAGTGATTCACGAGAACAGCTTAACTTATAAGGGATTGTATTGTGCTCTGTGGTAAGCAGTCATTTATTGAGTTTTAAAAGTGCCTTTAGAAAGGATATAATGTGATCATCCATTAAAAGTACGTTTGGAGAAAACTCTTGGACTGTCAGTGGTAATTTTTCTTTACCCAAACTTGCCAACTGTATGGCTGCAGAATGCCTATCTCCGCTTTAGAAGGACTCCTGCTCCTCGTGACACCATCTGAGGACAGACAGTGCGGCTCAGTGCACAGTGAGGTCCAGATGGCTCTCTTAGCTACCGAGGTCACTGAGAGCTGTGGCTGTATAGGACTTACACGCAGCACCGCACACATGGATTACTGCCCATGCTACTAATGATCAGTAGGGCCACTAACAGAAGACCAAGAGTGATCTTCCAGTAGAAAACAGCCTTCTCTTCTTTTCCTCTGGTGTGGCATGGAAGAGGCCTTCACCTGCATGTCTTGAATAAGCAGCATGTTTTCCCCCTAGTCCTGCAGCTTGGAACCTGGTACGAGGTCTGATGCTGCCAACTTTCAGCCTCAGGGCCCTTTTGTTCTTTGCCTCTCCCAGACTGCTCTCAGCAAGAGTCTGTGCTTTTCAGCCCCTGGAGCAGACCAAGCATTGTCTGTGGCCTGTCCTGGTGGCTCTGTGCATTGCCTACAGCTTCTCTGCCTTTGCTGATACTCTCCTGACAGGCAGCTTGGGTTCTTGCCTCCTCGTTCTGCAGCCAGTGACTTTTAGGCATGCAATGCTGTCTGCTGCTCCTGTGGCCTTCTCCTGGCTTGTACACAGTCTCTCCATGGCCTCCTTTCTCTCCCCACAGAGACAGATTCATCTCCTCCTCCATGAAACTCACCAAACATCACACCTGGTGTGGATGCTTTTGGTCTCTCTGTTCATATCCAGATGGCCCATTTTCATGCCTCTTATTTTCCCCCAAGCCCTCTCAGTCTGGCTCCTGGCCCTAATTTTCTACTCTAAAGTGCAGCCAGTTGGTACTTATATTGAAAATTTCCCTGTTCCCTTTTCATGTATTCATGTTATATTGTATACAGTTGCCCCTACTTACCTGCCACAGTTTAAAGCTTATTTTTGTTTAGTTTCTAGGCAATCTTCAAAATCCTCCAGGCTCTCTTGCCTTCCCCACCCCTGCCACCCATTGATTGTTTCTGTAATTTGTCCTATGTCACTAATGACAGCTACACTTGGTTCTGTAGATCTACATCATTATTCCCTTCATTTCAGTCATTCCTCCCTCTGCCCCCTTTCTCAAACATAACATCAATGTCTGCTCACAGGTCATTCAGAAATATTCTTGAAGCATCTATGAGGATGTTGGACATTTTGGTACGAGGGCACATAAAAAACCAATGAATTTCATTTTATGGGGCTTGAAGTCTATTGGCAAAAAAAAGAAGGCTGTTAGAAAAGTAACCAGACAAAGAGAAGCCCACTTTGCATGTGTGGCAAGTAAGGAATGTAAAGGCCAGAAATGTGGCATCTTGAGAAAAATGCAGTGGATGAGCAATGACAGTGGAATGAGGACTCTAGGGAACACTTAGAATCTTAAGTCTGCTTAGATGATGGTGAGTTGGAAGCAGTGTATAAAGATGTTTATAAGCCATAGAAACTGTGTATGCAAAGGCCCTGTGGTGACAAAGGCTAAGGAATGTGTCAGAAAAGGCTAGTGGCAGGCAAAACCCTGAAGATTTAGGGTTTGGAGATAGTCGGATGATGAGGGATTTCAAAGGAAGTATACAAAGGGAGCATGGTGAACCTTGTCTATTGCCAGCATCCTGGTCTTTTAGTCTCCATTCTCAGAACCAGTTCTATTTCACAGTGTATGCTTTTGAAATTTGCGGTGACAGAGGGTAGACTGGACTGGCCATAGTGAACTCTGTTGCTGGAAGTTTCCCATCCAAATATGTAAAGCAGAGTAAACATCCCTCCCAGAGGGAGGGATGAAAAGATCGGTGATTGAGCTGAGTTGTCTATCCCCACTCCCATCTTATTGCAGCCTCTCTGGCTGAATGACATCAGGTCATGGAGAAACAGCTGGAGGCTCTGGAGGTGGCAGGTAAGTTGCTGTGGGCAATTGAAGGTAAAACCTTAGCTAATTGCCTTCTAAATTACAGTCATTGTTTAATTTGTTTCTTAAAAGTACTTGATGCTGTCAAGAGGAAAATTCTTTTCCAGAGTAGAGGAGTGGCAGGAGTGAAGGAAGGCTGGAGGCATTGCTTGTGCAGAACGTGATGTTTGCAAGTGTGGATTTGAGTGGTTTGCTCAATTATTTTCACCTTGTGTGTGCTAACGGTAATAAACTTGGAAAACCGAAACACGTGAGTCTACAGTAATTGTTTTGCAGATAGGGCAATAATTCACGATAATTGCCTGAAAAACATTTCCCCCTACCTTGTCTACAGGGGTAAATACATTACAGCTGCATTCTCCTATACTATTTTACAATCTATTAGCATAATAACCCATTGTAAAATAAGTCCTGCTGCTATGGGGAAGTGTGTGGTACTGGCCCATTAGACACCTTTGTTGTGTATATAAGCAACTAATGGTGCTATTTATGGCCATCCTGAAGCTTCAAATTCTAGATGCTTGCTAGCAGCTAAAGGATTCAGACCACCAAGGTGTCTAAAGTTATCCTGTACAAAACATCAGCCAGGGCTCTGAGCTTCTTGCTCTCTTGAAAATCGCTTTTGGCCCTGTTGTGAAAGGTAATGCAATCGTGATAAATTTAGTTGCAAGCTACGTTATAGGCAATGTTCACAGAAACTAATCAAATTAGATCTTAAAGCCTTTAATTTCATCGTCAGCATGTACTAATTTTCCCTAAACCCTATGGTTAAATAATATATTCAGAATAGATATTTTCTTCTGTGTATACATTTATTAGGTGTCTGGGGTTAGTTTTAGGCATCTACTAGAACATACATCTGCTTGTCTTTAAATTAGAATGGCCTTAATGACCCCTCTACAATTAGAAAAGTAATTGATTAAACTAAGGGAATTTGTGGCAAATAAGATATCATTATGTTTACACAAGTACTATTATAATCTAAGAGTTGTTTAATTAGCCAAATTATACAGAGAAACATTAAATACTCATTATTTAATTTTCTTGGATATTTTGTGGGTTCATGAAAATTTTTTACTACACACATGAGATTAATTCTTCTTGAAGTTTACATCTGCTCCTACTACAAATCAAATTTCAGATAAATGTTCTTTTCTGACTCTCAGAAACGAGGCCAGAGCTTTGCAGTTACAAATTAGCTATTGCTGTGGATTGTATGGGTTGTTTCTATGGCTGTCCTCAGTGGCAGAGCAGCAGGTCCTGGGTCATGAATTTGTCCTGGTTTAGAATAGATATTTTCTTTTTTTCCATATACATACATACATACATACATACATACATACATACATACACACACACACATATATATATGGTGTCTGGATTTAAACTTGGACCTCTAGTATAGCATATATCTGCTTATCCTTAAATTAGAATGGCCTTAATAACACCTGCATAATTAAAAGAGTAACTGATTAAGTAAACTAAGGGGATTTATGAGCTAAGATTAACCTTTCCAAAGCTACTGGGTTGCTCAGGGCTTTCTGGGCAGTCTACTCTGGCTGAGTGATTTCTTCTCTTGTCACCTAGCCTTTTTTCCATCTTGAAACAGAATCTACTGCTGGGTTTGGTCTCACTAATTATTTCCCAAGAATATGGGATCTTAGTTGTCAACATGATTGCATGTGACTATCACTCAAGGGTCAATTACAGGTCTCTAGCTCAGCTTCTAGACATTTTAATGCTTTGTAATCAGAGATACTGATGGTAGTGGTGCAGGCGACCAGCAGGGGTGCTCTTCTAAGGGCAGAGCCACACTGCCCAGGGTCCTGAAATGCATGTTTCTCTACTGAGTTGAAAGTCCAGCAGCTGTGGCTGACTGATCAGGCCTGACACTCAAAATGAAGCAGATATGTCATTCCTGGCTGGAGGAGTCATGTTAAAGACAGGCAATTCTCTCTCTCACTTGATGAGTATCCAATAAAGCATACTTCCTGAGTGCTAGGCACTCTGGGAGAGTGTCTAGTGATAAAATAGTAAATAGGTACATTTTCAAACATGGAGGGGAAGATGGACAGAAAGAAAAAGAGGTTCATACAATATAACAGCCATTTCCCTGGAAGGAATCAAACATAGGATTAAGGCAGACAGTAATGATTTCAAGTCCTATAAAGACCTTGAAAAGATGGGGGTGGAGCCCACCCCATCCCAGGAAGTAGTTAAGGACCTCCTATCAGTGTTTACCCCACATTTTTATTCCCAATGTAATACATGTATAGCCTGAGTGCAATGTGAGGCCACTGGTATAAGCCACTTTCCTTGGAATGCACCCTTTGCTGTGCTCACCAAATATCTTCCTTAGCCATTGATGATCTTCATGCCCAGACTCTCACTTATCTCAGCCCCATTTATGGAGATCAAACCCAGGAAAATTAACTCCAAAGTATAACTGTTATTCTCTTGTTCTTATTCCTCTGTCTCTGTTACCCTGAACCCTCTACCTCAAAACTGAAGCCCTTTAACTTGGTTTCCTTTCTCTCTAGGACTCCTGTGGACAGAGTTTGAGCACAAGAATAGAATACTGTTCTCTAAGATAACTCTCTCCAGCAAGGGAGCTCCTTGGTGCCCAACTATTGATATTGCCTCATTCTCTTCTGCCACGTTGAATACGTATATTTAAAATGGGATTAGTTTGTGAGTTCTTGGCCTGAGTTAGAATATATTTTCTATTCAGATATGTGCTGATACTGTTTATCTATACAAAATAAATATTAAAATTGCATTTGAATATCATATTAAATTTATATTCATGCTATTATGATTTTGTTCTGTCAAGTAATATTCAGTTTTCAGATACAAGAATAAATAAGAGCACAGTACACATTATCATTATTTGGGCTTCTCTTAGTAGTCTAGCTAACAGGTCACCTCGGCCTGCTCCTTGTCCCACCTACCATCTTTTAGTACCAGACAGATGAATATGTGCTCATTGATTCTGTGGTCTGTCTACTCTGAGAAATTTCTGTTAATGAACTTTCCCCCTCATTACTTGAATCCCAGTCTAGAGCAGCAAATGCTCTGTCTCCTGCAGTAGCACACAGTTGGTAGGGTAGAGTTGTAAGGTAGCAGTGCCAATTGTAGAATTTGGAACTACCACCATTCACCCATTTCTTAACTAATTCGTCTGAGAAGTAAAGGCCAATGACCTCACATGTGACACTACTCGGGTCAGAATCTACTGGCTTGGTTGTCACACTGATCTGACTCCTCTGTTGGGACAGCACCATTCAGTCTATAGTAACAATAATAATAGTTGGAGTGACTGGATGCTATTAGTTTGAAAACTTAATTCTGTAGTCTCCTTCCTCTGAGAAGTTTCTGCTAATGATACTTTTTTTTTTTTTTTACTCATTACTTGAATCTCAGACTGGAGCAGCAAATGCTCTGTCTCATGCAATGTTTGGTTGGTCATCCATTCGGAGCCAGAGGTCAATAGTTGATAGAATTGGTGTGGGAAGAGATTATGCTTTACACATTGCAACCCAGCTTTAATTCTGAAAGTGAATGTGACTCTCCAAGTTTTAGAGAATTGGGCAATGTCATTTGCCATTACAGTATTGCCAGTAGTGCTTTCCAAGGGCTGATGTTCATCTTTGCTTGTCTTGCTTAGAGTAAGCAGTTTAGTTAAATATGCCTAAATGAGGTGGTAATTCTTGTCTTTCAAAGTTGCTTGACAGTGCCTAATGGAAAACGTTAAATATGAGATTTATCGGAGTTACTGTGTATTATAGTGAATGCAGGGTACTCGGAAGAACAGGCCACATACTTTCATTCTACCGTACAGCAAACAGATGCAGTTGTATTAGCATTGTGCCCCTTTACAAGCCAGAAACTGAGGCTTACAGAAATTAAGTAATGCATATGAAATTGTGTCGATGACTCCATAACGGAATTGAGAATCTGACAGATTTGCACAGTTCCCAAGTCAGCATTCCTACCCTGCTTCATTCCCTTCTTTCCATATGGAAGAAGTTCTTGAAAATTTGAAAGAGCTTTGACATCAAGTTTTAGATCTTTATTTTAACTCAACCCAAGGAACACTAAAGTAAAAAGCAGGTTTTCATTTTAATCACTTGCTCCCTTTGTGCCTTCAAATAAGTAGTTTCTCAGTTTGGGGTCTTCCTACACTCATTTGAAGAGGAAAGCTAATGATACCTGATTTAAGGGAAGCAATGAGGGAAGTCTTTTGTAATTGAAAGATACTCTTTGAATGGCCTATCAGCATGCCACACACTCTCCCCCTGGTTCTATCTCATTCAATCTTTTCATTATCTTGAAATATAGGTCACAATCAACACGGGTTTGGACAATAGACATTGGAGAATGATTAATCAGAAACGTAGGGTGAACTGAGAAATTGAGACATTCACAATGAAATATGTCCCCTTTAGAAAGCTACATAATAATGATATTCAAACTCATGGCAAAAACAATGCTTAATGTTTATTAGCATTAACTATGTACTAGATACTATTTTATGCCTTTTGCATATATTATCATTTAATTGTCAGAGGCACCGTGTATAATAGGCACCATAAATTGTTTTACTTCACAGGTAAAAAACTGGATCACAAATTGGTTGATTTAATGTTTAATCTGTGTGAATGTGTGTGTGTGTGTGTGTGTGTGTGTGTGTATGTGTGTGTATGCTTTCATGTGTGTGTGCCTGCATATATGTGTGTCTGTGTGTGTTTGTGTGTGTTTGACAAACAGGTGGAAAACAGAGAAGATGGCATATAAGTTCTTTAACATCACATCACAGTACAAAGCTCAACAAGCTAAAAGTTTTTTGCCACATTAATAGAAATATTTATTACATTTGGCCGAGAGTTGGTGATCTCAGCCAACATCTTTTTGGATGGTCCACAAGTTTTAAATGTTTCTACCCATACATCAAGAGCCATTGGTAAACCAGAGAACAGACAGAAAGAAAAAAATCTGAAGGCTGTTTAAGGGAAGATCAATATGTTAGGAAAGGAGGAGAGGACAGATTGGGACAGTGGCATGTAAATATTTGTCACGTAGAGTTTAGAACTGAACTGGGAACTCCATAGAGCAGACCTGTGCATATAGGTAGAAGGATGTTAGAGAAGGATGGAAGGTAGGAGGGAGGGAGAGAGAGGAAGGAAGAGAGAGAAAGAGAGAGAGAAGAGAGATCTTTTGTTCAGCCCAAACTATTCTAGACCTGCCTGAAGATGAATCTGTCCAGCAGTAGGAAGGCCTCTGCTAAAAGGTATTCATGTTGAGAACATTTCCATCCAGAAAGCTTAGCTTTTCAGAGATTTCTACGGAGCTTGGAAAATCTGCTGGATAGTTCAGATCCATTCCAATCTCAAGGTTCCATCACCCCTTTTCTCAGGCATCATCTCTCATGCTTCATCCTTAGACATAGACAATTTTAGAAATTATTTCTTTTATGTTTGAAATTATAATATAATTACATTGCCACCTTCCTTTTCCTCTCTTCCTTCATACTTTCCCATATATCCTTCTTTACTCTCAAATTCATAGTCTCCATTTTCATCAATTGTTGTTTTATACATATATGTATGTAATCATACATACACACACATGTATGTATTCCTAAATACATAAACACAACTTGCTCAGTCTCTACAATGTTACTTGTATGTTTATTATTCTTTTTTAGGGTTAACCATTTGATTCTGGATAACCAGCTGATGTGTTCTTCCTTGGGTAAGACTCTGTATCCAGATTTTAGTATTCCTTAGTTGATTACAGGGTTGAGGCCTTGTGGGTTTTCCACCATATACTTTGGCATGTCTATTGTTGTTCAGATCATGTTTAGGTAGTCATGTTGGTAAGACTTTATAGGAGTAGCTTTTGTCAGTACTAGGAGATGTGATCTCACAGCAAATTCCCTGGCCTTCTGGCTCATAGAATCTTTCTGTACCTCTTCTACAATGTTCCCTGAGCACAGAGATCTTTTGTAGATGCATCCTTTATGGTTGGGCTCTATAACCTGCATTTGAATAGTTTTGGTCTTCTATAATGATCTCTGTCTGTTGCAAAGAGAAGTTGATGATGAGTGAGGACTATAGCTATCTATGGGTACAAAATAAATATTTGGAATACAGTTAGGAAGGATACTGTCTTAGTAAAGTGATTATTTGTAGGTTCTCCTCAAATACCATGACTTCACTAGCCCTGAGTAGTTAACTGGTATTGGGTTTCCAATACTAGGCATGATTTCTCTCTTGTCAACTAGGACTTAAGTCCAATTAGAAAGTATTGATTACCACCAAGGTATACCACCAAGGTATAGCTACTGCTATAACTGTAGGGTTGTGTACATTGCTGGGGCTTGGGGGAGATTGAGAAGAAAAGAGTAGGGTACAAGTTATCTGATCAGGGAAATGGTAAAACAGGAAAAGCTCTAATCAGAGAGATGGAAGGGACATAAATAGAGATGGAGAGGAATGGATAAAATAAAAGTAATGAAGTTTGAAATTGTCATAAAGAACCATACTATTAACTATCTCAATACAAATACCTACAGTATATAAGTCCATGTATAAATGAACATATATAGTTTAAAAAATTCTTCATATGTGCTGACAAGGAGCCATAGAACATCTAACAAAAATCTCAACACTGGGAATGACAAACTCTCATTGGAGTTGTTGGTCAAGATTGGTGAGGAGACTCCCAAACATTACAAACTATTGCTATTATATCTGGTTTTCCCCTAGACATTGAAGATAAGGTGCTATTACTGAAGATGCCAATCACTTCAGATTCAGAGTTCTGAACTGGAACTGACATGACAGACTCCCTCCTCCCTGAGGACTAGCTTTCGTGGTGCCATAGGGCACCATGCTAGATTACAATAGAGAGAAGCAAACAAAATTACTACCCAGTTATAATGCCTATGAATGACGCAGATGGTTTTATATAGGATAACATGAGAGAACTAATGTTGAGATTAGTTGAAGATTTGTGTGTTCCATTTATGAAGTAGCCATAGACAGCTGAATGAGCCTGGGGTAAACCTATGAGTCTAGTTGGCTCAATCAGGCTCTTTCTCTTGACATTTGGAGCTGGATGTTTTGCCTGAAACTGGGAGGTATTGGAGCTGTTGCGATAGAATAGTTATTTTAATGCTGTAGTGGAGAGACTAGAGACAATGGAAGGCAAGGGCAAAGGTGAATAATGCAATTAATGGCAGGATGCAGATGGAGAAATCACTTGACTTAACAAAGGCAAGGTGGAATGGGAAGAGAGAGTAATTGAGTACAGAAGTGAGGAAGTTGGCTCCATTTTGTTCCTAGCAGGTTTTTCATCCTAGATTGCATTTCTCTCCACTCTGACTTGGTTTGTTCCTAGGTTCAAGGAGATCTGATTGACTTCATGTTTTTAATTAGTTCTCATTATCTGGCTTAAACCAGTCTAAGTAGATTTCTATAAGTTGCTACCTGAAGTTCATTCACACTTTGGCCTATTCTTTTTGCATAGGGTGACTCATCTTTTTTGATATCAAAAACTTGCTTTCACTGTCTTCAATTGGCCACTTAAGAGTAGCAAGTCATTACAGGTACCCATTTTCTCCCAAGATATAATGGTTATAATTAAGTGATTCAAAAGCACTTCAGTGCAGAAGGGCCAGGGCTATCCAAATGTCAGACTAAATTATAAAGTGAGCAGAAAGAAAATGCCCCAAGATGGAACCATCCATAATTTATGAGAAGCCGGATCAGATTAGTCCAAAAAATGAACTGGAATAATTTTTTCGCAGTTTCACATGTTTATATATTAAAAGACATATCTGAGTAGCAGGGAAATACTGAAGAGAAATAAAATCTCAGGAGTGGAACAATCTTACCATATCCCTGGAAACGCATGTATTGGATCATGTGCCATGGGAAATGTCATTAGTTGAGACATTCCTTTATCAGCCTGTGGGAATCAGAGCCATGAATATTTTAGGCACAACCTGGTTCTCAGGAGGATCCCAGATTGCTAAGTTGCCATGGAAGAAATTCATGTTTCTTCTTCTAGGAGAGACACCCTCTGAAATGTAGACTAGAAGACAAATTCTCACAGGCCCCTAGAGCAGACCTCTGTCTACCAAGAATAAATACAAATTTGAGACTATTTGCAATGGTTCTATATGTCAGAAACATTTGCAATCAACTTGTTGAAAATGTTTGTTTTTCAGGGTACACATCAGTAAAGCAGTAGATTCTTGAGTAGGCTGGACAGTGCTGATGAGATGCTTGCCAGAAGCACACACCATCAGCCTTGTCTCTGAAATCCATTTGGGGGTTGCTACCTTAGCTGATGGCATGTACAGCTTCAGTTTCATGAGAAATGAGCAGAAGGATTTGTCATAATTAAAGCTCCAGTCTTTTTTCTAGGCATCTAAACCTTCTAACCATATTGTAACCCACAGAGTTTGAGCCATATTGCTCTTCAGCAAGTGCTGGACAGCTGTTCTTGACATGTGTGGAATACACATGTTCCAGAGATCTGTTAGTACCTGTGTAAAGATTTATTTATAGAATTGTCAGTGTGTGCATAGACCTGCTAAATGATTGGGGAAAAGCAGCATAGATATTTTCACCGTTTCTTTGGGCATTTTCTAAACACTCAATCACAAGTGCCCAAAGAAGACAGTAAGTAGTTAGTTCATGCATAGTGCAGTTACCTTCAGTCCAATTACCCTGAATCAGGACTTTTTTTTTTTTAGTTCTGGACATTGACACTGTGTTTCATGTATTGTAAAACTGTATTCCTAGAGCAAGGCATGGTGGTATAGACCTGCAATTTCATCATTCAGGAGACCAAGGAGGAGAGAAATCTCTAGTTTGAGTTTAGCTTCATCTGAAGAGTTAATTCTTGAAAATTTTTCTTTCAAGTAGCAGATTTTCATGTGTCAGGCACACGACTTTAATCTTCTTGGGTTACACACAATACTTTCATCTCTTTGTTCCTTTTGTCTTCTATACTCCTCAGTTTAATTTTTTTTTCTCTTGGGTTTTTAACTTTTGTATTCTCATTAGTATTCTTTAATCAAATTTGACCATGAAATATATATCAATTCAAATCTTTCAGAGTGTCAAAATTGTGAATGCAGGTTGTGAGTAGGTGATAGATGAAGAAGCTACCATTTTAAAATTAAAGAGCAAACCAAGAAAACAATACTGGGAACAATAGAGTTTCAATCAGTCTAATACATCTCCCAGATAACAACTAAATATATTATCAATGAATTAAAAAGTGAATATAGCTCACTAAAATATACTTACTTTATGAGAAATTACATAAAACCATATTAACTACTTTTGTTTTGTTTTTTTTTTTTATTTTCAATGCATTTTTGGAGCTAAATAAATAAGAGTTTACCATTGGTCTGTGACTAGTAGAATTTATTTTTCTGTATGCGCTAGGAGGCAGAGAACTTGACCTGTTGAAGTTTATACATGAAGCTTCTGTTTGGCTATTGGCATTAAAACAACATTCCTCCCTACATGCCTGGGAGGGAGAGTGAATATTTTGAGAAATGAGGAATAATGCCTTCTGATGTTAACTAGATTCCTCAGAGCTATAATGCCAAGTTTTCATTTGTTTTTCTGAATTTTAATAAGTAGCACTGGGGTTTGTTCAATTTCTTTATCTTCAAGTTTTATTATGTATCTGGTGAGAATGATGAAATTTCTATAGTTAAATTTATCTAAAGTTATTATGATGTACCCAGATTATTCCTGAATCTAGTTCCACTGTGGATTTTCATGAGCTGTGTTTGCATTTAGTGAGATAGAAAAGCTCTGTTGTAGTTGTCTTATTGGTCTCATTGACATTCCTCAGACCAAGACATCTTGCACTCAAAACCATGTTTACTTCTCCATTGCTTACATTTGCTTATGGCCTATTGTGTGCTAGAAACTCATTTGCATTACCCTGATCGATGCACTGATAGATACCTGTGTGTGCATACGTTGTGTGTGTGTGTGTGTGTGTGTGTGTGTGTGTGTATGGTGTGTGAGTGTGTGTGTTTGAGTGTGTGTGTAATTTACATATGCATGTACCTGTATATGTATGGAGATGAGGGACTGACACTGAGGTCGTTCTCAGTTGCTTTTCACTTCACTTTTTGAGACAGTCTTTCTTCTATGGCCATGCCATCCTGAATGCGCCTGATCTCATCCCATCTTGGAAGCTAAGCAGAGTTGGCCCTGGTTAGTACTTGGTTGGGAAACAAGCACACTCATTTGACATGGTGCTTGTTGATTGTCTAGATCATCAAATCCCAACAATTCTTCTGACTTTACCTCTCTTATGCCACACATATCTAGGCTGTTTATGTCATGAGTATCGTATGTAATGATGTAATGACAGACATCTTTTAGCATACTGATTGGTGATCTTCCTAGGCAACATGGCAATTCTGTCTATGAAGCCTCCAAACTATTTTCCAAAGCAGCCAAGCCAGTTCTCATTCTAACCTTCAGTTCACAAGGATTCCATTTTCTCCACATTCTCATCAATATTGTTGATTCACATTTAAAAAATAACAGTCATACTAAGTAGGCTAGCATTTATTTCCAAAGGTATTAACCCTCTGTACATCAGAATGGATACACTGTATACTGTTAAGCCATCCAATTAAGATGTTAGCTTGGATGAATTTTGATCAGGTATAAATCTGTACCTGGTCAAATGCTGACATTTGTGTGTTTCATGACACTATAGACTGGTTCAATAGATGATTATGTTCCTTAGCAGGCTTCAAGATGTATCACTGACCTAAGAGAGGACAATTGCAAGCCAGAGAGAAAACTAGATTCTAGGATATTCTATAAATAACAGTCTGATTAATGGCTCTGCCAATAAAGAACTGAAGTCCATGTGGTGTCTCAAGACAGTGATGCAGTTGCCGCATTGTCTTTCTACATGTTTCTAAAACTGACCCATTTACCTAGATCACCTGCTGAGTTTGACTTTTTTGTTTAACCTTTAGATGTTTCTAAGGTTTAATCTTTGGGGTACATAAGCTCAGCAGGTGGGATGGTTCTGTCTAAAGCATTCCTCCCCTCTTGGAGATGACCTTTCCTGTGCAGTTTATTGTATTTACAAGCCTTTGAGATAAACTGTCCATCAGACTATGGCAACAAAAGTCATTCCAAGCCCCCATGATCCCATCTCTAACGTTATATCATTCAGTTATCCACTTCAGAGGTCCAGCAAAACTCAGCTTATTTAATAGTCACCTTTCCGATGCTTGGGCTGAACTGGGTGGCACAGCTAGGTGGCACAGAGACATGCCAACTTAGGTTCTACATTCCCCTCTCCCAGCTTTCTCTTTTCCCTCTCTCTTCTTTCTTGAATTTCTCATATGTCAAGTTTGAGCAGCAGTGCAGTCTTGGAGTGGCTGGATTTCTTACTTATTGGCTGACTTCATCCAGAGCAAGCACTAATGTTGGAAGCTGTGAAGCTTTTTATGATCTCTTCTTAGAAAATCCACAGTGTCACTTCTTTTTAAAGATTTATGTTTTTATCTTTATTACATATGTGTACCACTGTGTAGGGGTATGTGGTGTGTGTTGTGTGTTGTGTGTGGAACTTAGGCATTCATAGAGGCATGAAGCTTTGGATCCCGTGGTTCTGGATCACTGCTAATGAAAGCCACAGAACATGGCTGCTGGGAACCACACTAAGGTCTTCTGCTAGAGCAGCAAGTGCTCTTAACCATGCAGCCACCGCTCTAGCCCAATAATGTCATTTCTCCTTCATTTAATTAGTTAAGTGAGATTCTGAACTCCATCTCAGGTATAAGAGGGATGGTATCCTTACTACCAAATGATATTACTTCAACAAAATCATGATAGTCTTTAGCCTACTGATGTCTATCTTTCGATCATAAATCATTTATATTTGCCACACATGCCAAATATACCTATTCTTTTCTATGCCTTCCATAATTCCATTATATTGAATAACTGTCTGTGAAAAAAAATCTTTGCTGAAATCCAAACAGGTGTGAGTACGTCTCCTTGCTGGGGTACTGAGTACTAAATTTGAGAAGAGAATCTTCTGCAGCTGAAGACCTGGGAGCTACACAAACAAACTTTTTCTGCAGATGCTCCCCTAGCCTACAGTGTCAGGACTGCATAGAGCAAGCTGACTAGCTTCATTTGTAAAGAAGGATTTCTGAAATCTAATGAGGTGTATGTCAGAATACCTGTGAATGAATTTTGTTCTGGAGACTTCCCTCCCACCTCACCCTGAATTCCAGAGAGAACAGAATGAGACTATCTGTATTTTATTCCTGGCTCCAATGTTAGGAGTTATGTAAAGTATTATCTTACTTCTCTGGACTTCAGGCTCATCGCCTATCAGAAGCACACACTCTATTTAATGTACTATCTTCTTACACTGTTGCTGTTAATGTTATTGGGAGTAAATGACCTACTGTGTATACTTGACATGGCACTTCCCTTTCAGCAACAATTGTTTTTTTCTCTCTAAGTGATACCATAGCATTTTTAGGCAGTGGTAAAATTGTTGCAGGCCTTGAGAAGAACACAGAAAAGCCCCAAACAAAGGCTATTCTGCAGCAATTTACAGAACTGACTGTTAATTGAAGGATGGCTTTTGGAATTGACAATAGGTTTTCATTGTGAAAAGGAGTTTTTGAGAGAATCTCATCAGATTGCTTGGTAAACAAGAATACTCATGGTTTCAGAAACTATGCCATGACATACTTTTTCTTTTTCCATTTTAATGTGTGTGGTAAGCATGTATGTGTAGTGTGCATGTTTTCCATGTGTGTAAGTTCACATGCACATGTATATGTGAGCATGTGAATTGCATCATTCAACATATAAGATAAAATGCTATATAGAAACAGTGAGATCTTTAAGATTTATATTACTTCTTCATTTTTAGATTAGCTTATTTCTTCATGGTTGCCAATTGCTAACTTTTATTTCTTTACAGTTTCTGCATACTAACTCTTTATCAGATCAATTGTTGGGAATTAGGTTCTTGCATCCCATAGATGGCTATTTATTTATTTTTATTTATTTATTTATTTATTTATTTATTATGTTTTGCTTGCTTGCTATATAGATAGCTCTTACTTTGTTGTGATCCCAGTTGTCTCTTTTGCTCTGGAGTTTTTCAAAAAATTGCTGCCTGTACCAATTTCTTGAATGTTTCCCCCATGTTTTCTCTTAACAGTTTTGAGTGTTGTGCATAGGTTGAATATTGGACAAGGTGAGAAATTGGAGTCAAGTTTCAATCTTCTGCAGTAAATAATCCTTTTCTTAGCACCTTATACGGAAGAATCTGATCTTCCTTTGATGTGAATTTTGGCATGTCTGTCAAGAGTCAGATGAGCCCAGTGCTTGGGCTTATTAACAGGATCTGGATTTTGTTCCATTGGCCTAAGCATCTGTTCCAGCCTGGTTCAGTTACAGTGGTTCTGCAGTATGCCTCCAATGCAAAGATTCTGATATTTCTAGCTTTCTAGCTTTGTTCTTTTTGCTTAATATTGTTTTGGCTACTTGGAGCCTTTTATGTTTCTATATGAATTTGGGGATTACTTTTCAAGTAACATGAAAACTTTGTTGGCTTTTAAATAAAGATTGAACTGAATCTATACATTGCTATGGGAATATCAATATTTTAACAAAATTAATCCTTCAAATTTATGGACATGGCAGATCTTTCCATTTTGTGATTTCTTTAATTCCTTTTATCATTGATTTTTATACTTTTCATTACAATGTTTTTATTTTATTTTATTATTTATTTATTTTTGTTTAGTTTCTTCATTACATTTATTTCTAGGTATGTTACTATTACTTGTTTATAGTAGGAATTCAGAAAAGCTACTGTTAGATATATGTTGATATTGAGTCCTGAAACTTAATGTGGGAGTTCTAGTGGACTTTTGAGATATATATTTACATAATCTATGCACACATACTTTGTTGTCTTTTATTTCTTTTTCTTGCCCAACTGCTCTATTTAAAACTACTGGAAGTGTAGTGAATTAGAGAAGAGATAGTGACCACTCTTGTTCCTGAATTTAAAGAAATTCAGCTTAGCCTTACTGTTGGTTGTGTCTTTGTCTCATATGACCTTTGCTATATTGAGATATAGTTCTTCTATATCTAAATTGTTCAAGACATTTACCATACTACAAAATAATGAGCACCATATATCATTTAAACATAAACAAAATATTTTATGGGGACCTAAATGTATCATGGATCCTAGACAATGTATCTCGTGGACCTATTTGGTACAATAGCCAACCCTGGTTTCTGCTCTCTTTGAGTTTACATTCCAGAGGAAGAAACAATAACAAATATACTTCATAAGTAAATCAAAGTTAGCATATCAGAAAAGAATTATGAGGAGACTTGGACAGAAGACTTAGAAAGTGACAACAGAAATGAACTGCATAGAAGCATGTTTAATACAAGCTATCTGGAAGAATCACACTTGAAATGAGAGTTGCCGATTTTTTTTTTAAAAAAAAACTCTAAGTGCTCATAAGAAGAATCAGGAGAGAGCTTTATATATTGTGGAGAGTGTGAAGGCCTCTGAGCATATGCATCTTCTATGAATCTATGCATCTTCCAAGCATAGACGATGGAAGAAGAACAATGTGCAGTAATTGTACCATGCACAGTCAAAGCTCAGAATTTATTCTAAGCTGGAAAAATCATGTGGCTCAGCTTGCAGAATGCAATGCAGGGAGAAGGGAAGACTACTGGCTGCTGCAACTCACCCAGGAAAGACAATGTGCTACCTAGTGCCAAAGAGATGATAGTAGAGATGAAGAAAGGATAAATATAAAATGTCCTTGAAATATGACTGCTGATCAACTGATGCAATTGTGTTAGATGGAAAGAATGAAAAGAGAAGTCAGGGAGACTTTGGAGGGTCAGATTGAGAGAACTCTCTGGAAGGGGGGTGGTATCTGTGTACATTGGCTTCTGCAAACACTGTTCTGCAGTTTCACTTGAAGATGATGACCTGATTTACTATGCTCATCGTCTCATCTTTTCTGGAGCATTCTAAGACAGAAGCAATCAAATTTGTGAATTGAGTTACTTCTAGGATCATGGAGATAGCTGTTTGGGAAAAACCATATTGTTTATTGCACTGTCTACTATTAAACTCTTATCTTTTGCCTCCTCATTCTACCATTCATTTAAGTGTAGGTCCCTGATTTGCTCATACTTCCTTCTTATATTGATCTGATCCTTCTAGGACACTGCTTCTCAACCTTCTAATGCTGCAACCCTTAATACAGTTTCTCATGTTGTGGTGACACCCAAACAGAAAATAATTTTCATTGCTACTTCATAACCATAATTTTGCTACTGTTATTAATCTTAATGTAAATATCTGTGTGTTCTGATGATCTAAGGTGATCCCTTTGAAAGGGTCATTTCACCCACAAAAGGATTGTGACCCAGAGGTTGAGAACCACTGTTCTAGAAGGATCTAATTGGTTCAGAATTCCCTGCTCCAACCTGGTCCCCAAACCATCTCTGTACGTGAAGCACCAAATTTCTTTTCAGTGGTCAGGGTAAAATTGGTCATTTTGACCTGGATTGTCTATGTTCACCGACATGTATTTCACATCACATGGTATGTCCTTGAACTAGATGACCGAAACATTAATAGATGATGAACTCAGATGTTTATGTTCACTCATTTTAACTTCTTAGTTTGTATTTTTCTTTTCTGAGCCATAATACGAATTCTTCCATTCTTCAAGTACAATATTCACAAAGCATATACTGTATGTGCCGGACATCCATGTCATCTTCAAGATACCCCATGAGAAAGGTACTAACTACTCTTATCTCTATGACTCATGAAGGTACAGGAGTTTAATACTAGAACTTTGACTAAGGTCATTGTGGCACCTGATTGAGCCAAGATTCAAACTCATGTAAGGAAACCAAAGTTTTTAATACAAATCACCCTACACTATCATCTCTTATGTAGCTTTGATGATATATCTAACATACGAACTTCAATATTCATTTTTTTAGAATTTTGTTTGAATGTTTCACAAGAAATTAACTCAAATTATTTAAAACTAGCCATTCTTCTCTCCCTATAGACCATTTTCCTCATAAAACTCAGAGAATAATATTACTAGCAGTGATAACTAATCTTAATTGTTAACTTGATGAGATTTAGAATCACTATGGAACCAAATCTTTGGACAAATCTGCAAGGGAGTCTCTAGATTGGGTATTTGTATAGGAAGATTGACCTTAAAGTGGGCAGCACCACTCTTCAGGCTGGGGATCTGAATTTAGAAGAAAAGGAATATGAGTTGAATGCCAGTGTCCATCAATCTCTGGTTCCAGGTTGGAGGCACAAGATGACCAATAGTCTCATGCTCCTGATGCCATGATGTTTCTGCCATGATGAACTGTATCCTTGTTTGTGAGCCAAAGTAAACCCTTCTGTTCTTTCTTATGTTGACTTTGTCAGTTATTCTGTCATAGCAACTAGTAGACCAGCTATCCAGCTGCCTAAAAGAGAAATTGTAATGTCATTTTTTTTTTTACTCTCAAGAATTTCACTACTCAGAGAGTATCTGTTTATTTACACATTTCTCATCTCTTTCACAACTCGTACATGTTTTGACTTTATTCACTTCTTTATCCCCATTTTATTTTTTTAAGATTTACTATTTTTGGTTACGCATGTGTATGTACATATGTGAGTGTAGGTATCCATGGAGTCTAGAAGAGGAAGTTGGAACTGGATTTACAGGTGATTGTAAACCACTCATCACTGATACTGGGGATCAAACTTTGGTCCTCTGCAAGAGCAGTATGTGTTCTTCACTACTAAGCCAACTCTTTATCCCCTAACCCTAGTCTTTTCACATCATTCTAGTCCCCATCTCTTGTTTCCTGATTTCACTGTGTTGTGCTTTATCCGGTAGATAATGAGAATTTATGTCTGTGATCAAAAGGACACAGTGTCCATGACTAGGAAGAATATGAAGAGTGTTGTGATTAACTGATGCTATCTATCATCAGAGCAGTGGTCACTTTAGTACCAGAATTTGCCAGCCTTGATTGCCTGTGCTTAAATTTAGATCTTTAAACATATCTAATATATGGAGAACACATAAATGATTTTGAATGAATGAAAACATCAATTGCAATGTCTTATTATCTCTATAAACTAAGGGGCAATGTCCTAGACCATATATAGTGGGTCAGTAGTTGTGTATAGGGCTTTCCCCATCACTAACAATACCGGATCATTTTCCACCAAGTCATTCAAGTTTAACATTTGTGAAAGGACTTTCTGGTTTCTTGCCTTAGTCTCTTCAATTATCCCAACCAACTCCATCAGGTTTCTTTCTCACCACCACCGACTGCTCTCCTCTGTCTGCTTTTTTTAATTCCTCTGTGCTGTAGTAGCCTAATCACTTTAAGTTAGAACAGTCTTATCATTGAGATATTTTATATGTCCCCAATAACAAGGCTATTCTATCAGTCATGTGAACACGAGTAGGAAGATCCACTGGCATGTATAAATCTCAGGTTCTCAGTCATGTGTGTGTTCAAATAGGACTGTTAAACTATGGAACTTTACCTGATTTGGAGATGACTATTTGCTGGTACTGTACTCTATTCATTAACCTCCTAAATTGTGTCCTGGTGTTTTAGTAGGATTTTCTTCTTCTTTATCTATTAATTCACACTCTAAACATATAAGAAAAAATGTCATGTATATGATGAATATTTTATATTTAGCTACTGCTTTGGTTTTACATCTGAGGCAAAGAAGGCTTGCTTCTATATGTTAAGTTTTGTAGCAGATTGTCAGAGATATGGAGGCTCATTTATTAAAGTGCTTACTATACAAGTATAAACACTTGAGTTTGATCTCCAGGACCCTTATAAAAGTTGGAGAAAGTGGATCATGCTTGTAATTCCAACACTGGGGTGAGGAGATAGAAGGATTTTTCCAGAGCTTTCCATATTGGTGGTCTCTAGTCTCAGGGATGGACCCTGTATCAAAAGTAAAGTAGAGAACACTTGAGAAAGACATCTAGTGTCAACAACTGACATCCACATGCATGTCCACTGGTGTGCACATATATGTGCATTCACAAACTTGCACACTAAAACAAACTTGCACACACCACACACACATATACATAAGCTAAAGTTGTTTTTCTTATACTCATTCATGATACAATCAACAAACATAGCCATTTGTTGGGGTAACTTACCCCCATTGTATCAAATGGCTATGTAGATGTGCCTTGTATTTTCAGTTGTTAATTGGTGTGCTGGCCCAGTCACATGCTGTGCTGGCAGGATATTATTAATATCATTTCTATGGCCCATTATCTGCTTTCTATATGTAAATGCTTGTTCTCCCTTACCTGCCCAAAAGATGGTATTCTCAGAGATTATCACGTTAAAGAGCAAGCAGTCTGACTGACATCAGCTAGCCATCAATGCCAAAAGGCAATAAAGAGAGATGGACCTGGTGCTGTCCTGTTACTGATTGGTTCACACTGGATGAATAGAAAATGTGTCTTTTTGCTAAGGCTGCGGTAGAACTACCAGACAGAAGGGAGGAAGAGAGAAGCAGAATGGGACAGAGCAGCCAGGAAGGGCAGTGAGAGCCACATGAAGAGACACAATGGCAGAGAGGCTGGGTTAAGTTAGATGGGCTACCTAAGAGATTGCTCCAGCAGAAGCCTTAAATGATAGTGATGTCTCTGTGTCTTTATTATTAAATCCCTAGTTGGACCCCCAAAGCCCCATAATAGCCATTAATTCTCATTTAATTTCTAAAGTATGTTGGACTGTCTCCCTTAAGATTTAGGGAATACACACTACTAATAATACAGAGCTCCTGAATACCCACTATCGGTCTGTAAAACTAAAAACATCTTAACATTGAAGGACCCTAGTCTTCGGTAGTTAATTGAGACCAGATGTCCACAGCCCAGAATTACGATGAGCTGAAGAGAACATTGGAAAAACCAGTGGCCATTTTGAAGGTGAATTTTTACAAATGCATTTTCTTGTTGCCAAATAATTAGCCGTTAACACACAGTCTTACATAAGTGATTACAAATGAGTAGGGATGTGTTCCAGCAATCAGTCAATTCTTTGCTCTTCCTTTTTTTCTTGGCACCAGAAACCCATCCTGTGTTCATATTTTATACATAAAATAACCTAAGTGTTCTCCAGTTATAACTGACTCATTTGGAAAAGGGGGCCCTCTCAGTTATGAGAGGAAAGGCTGCAAAATTAACGAACCACTCCTTGATCAGTATACTAGTCTCATATCAACATCAGAATTGAAGTGTAGAGGCCCTAGATCTCAGAAAGACTTTTCTCATTTAAGGAAAGTCTGAATCTGAGATTCAGAGGAACCTAAATATACTAGAGGAACCAAGTCCAAGAGCTGAGTGCTAACATCAGACAGAGCATTAGAATGGTAACATACAGCGTTATACAGACAACTGTGATGGCCACTAGAGATTATCAAGGAATGGACATAAGCATTTTGAGGAATCTTCTAGATATTTCTTTTTTTTTTTCCTTTTTTAATTTTTTTTTTTTTGCTTATTCACTTTATAACCCGTCCCAGTCACCCCCTCCCACAATCCTTCCCCATCTCTTCTTTTCTGAGTACCCCCTCCTCCTGTATCCCCCACCCTGACACTTTAAGTCTCTGAGAGGCTAGGTGCTTCCTCTCCCATTGAGGCCAGATGAGGCGCCCAGCTAGAAGACCATACTCCATATACAGGCTGCATGTTTTGGGATAGCCCCCACTCCCTATGTTTGAGACATATATGAAAACCAAGCTGCACATTTACAACATATGTGCAGGGAGGCCTAGGTCCAGCCCATGGAGCTAGATCTGTGTAGACTAGGTATGCTCCACGGTTGGTGATTCAGTCTCTGAGAGCTCCAAGGGTTCAGGTTGGTTTACTTTGTTGATCTTCCTGTGCAGTTCCTATCTCCTTAGGGCCCACAATCCTTCTGCCTATTCTTCTATAAGAGTCTTCAAGCTCCATCCACTGTTTGGCTCTGGATGTCTGTATCTGTCTGAGTCAGCTGCTGGTTAGAGCCTCTCAGAGGACAGCTTGCCCCTGTCTGTTCTCAGGCTGGAGGTTTAGATCCTGGGAGCTCTTGAGAATGCCATGGACACACAATTGCCCAAATGCCAGAAGGAAATATTGAGTCCATTTTATGCAAGAAATGGAAATGGCTCATACAAAGATGACTTCAACACCATCCTGTTTTAAGGAACCATACAGGCGGATAGGGGAGACAGTGTCAAACCAGGCAGTCACAGAAGGGTCATGTGTGGTCATAGAAAGTCATATGTGGAGTCATAAAGAGCACAGCACTAAAGTCAGTTTAGATTCAGATCACCTAAATTTTGAGTTTCACATTAACTCTCTATGTGACTATGAACAAAGAGTCTTCTACAAAACCTGTGCTGATTTCATGAAGATTCAGGAAAGAGATGTAAGAATATACATTTCTAACTTAAAATGTTTTGTTCATAATATTTAGTTTCTCATATGTTTTTTAAATATGCATGATATCTGTATAGATATCTATATATCTATAACAATCTGTCATGTATATATTTATATACACATGTATATATATATATGTATATATACACATGTATACATACATGTAATATGTGTATGTTTAAGCAATTGGTCAATTCTCTCTTTATATATATACACATATGTATATATATGTACACATATGTATATATATATGTACACATGTATATATGTATATATATATCTGTGTATATGTGTGTGTATGTGTATATATGTATGTGTATAATGTATATATGTGTATGTGTAAATATATGTAGTGTACATGTACATTTATATGTATGTATTTGCCCTGTTGCTAGAATACATGCATATATGTTCCATACACATGAATGCATATTGAAAAGGGGTCCATGATTTGTTGAAGAATGATATCCCAGACTTGAATAGTATACAAAAGTAAAGTGCATTTTATTTTGCAGAAGTTCAGCATCAGGAGGTCCACCATTTACCAAGATGGAGACACCCAGGCAAGCTCCCACACAGGCCTGATTTAAAGCACATTAGGAGAATTCCAGGGAGGGGTAGGTGATGTTTATCTTGAGTGACTGGCTTGGTCCCTAGGGACATGGGTGTCTTGAGGATTGGCTAGGGTTCTGGGGACATTCCAGAACCATTGCTGCAGGGGGCCTAGAAACTGTTGCTGGGAAGCCTGGAAACCATTGCTGACTCACTGCTTTAGCCTCAGGCCAGGTAGCAGGGCAGCTTCTGATCATGGGGTTGTTTCTGATTGGCTGCCCACAACCTGTGGTTTTTCCAGTAACTGACTTGATCAGTTTTGGGAAATAGAAAATTAGGCCTAGTCTCTTGAACTGCCAGTTTGACGTCTGTCATAGAGTCAGCCTGTGTCAGTACACACACACACAACACACACACACACACACACACACACACTTATATATGTGTGTGTATATATGTTGCCTAGTGTAGCTGGCAGGGTCAGCACTCACAGATAACTAGACATTATAGTAGCAATACCACTCATTGCTACTGTTGAGTCTCTGTGCTTTCAATCTATGTGATTTTACCTGCAACATGGTAGCCTTATTTATGCAAACAGCCTGATCCCAATGTTGTAATGTTTCTTCTAAGTGGCCCCTGTTTCTGTAAGCACAACTGGGATCCTAACACAGTTCACTAAGCAATCAAAAATGTGTTAGTTTTGGCAGAAAAATAATATACTTTTAATGACAAAAATAGAGTAAAGCCTAGATTTTCCCCTAACTAACTATTGATCAAAGCCACTGTGCAGTTCTTGGTTCTGGGGCTTAAATAGTGTGGTCTTGCTTTGTCAACTTCTTTTATTCTTATCATTTTTATATAAAAAAGACTAAATTTGTTCTCTGAAAATGTTATACATATATGTAATATATTTTGATTATGTTCATATTTACTCCTTTCCTCCAGCTCCTCCCAGATCCCCCATGTCCCTATATCCACCTCACCCCCAATATCAAACTTCAAGTCCTTGTTTTAAATAATCCACTGAGCCAGTCAGTGTTGCCCTTGTTGAACAGGCATAAGGGACCTCCCTTGGAACATGGTCAGCGTGCTGATGACTATACCCCAAAGAAACTGACTCTGCTGTCCCCAGTAGCAATCAACTATCAATAGCTCCTCCCTATTCATGTTAGAATGTGACCAAGTTGATCCTGTGTTTTCATTTTCATATTGCTCTCTAAAAACAAACTTTGAAAATATAAAAATTCTAAAGCTAAAATATTAAAGTCATTTCAAAGGTAAGCAATGGAAAATTAAAGAAAACAGCATATACAAATACACAAACATACTTTTTAAAAATCTCAGGTTAATGATCCAGTTACATTCTGTTTTAATGTACAATAATCTTAGCTCTGATGGCTAAGTTCATTATACTAATAAGTATATAAATTTCTGGTAATATGGCAAGTGTTTGGACATATATTTCATAATTATTAGTGAAATGTAAGATAATTTTATTCATCTATTTTCACATTTATTTTAGACATTGTGTTTGTCATAATTTTAAGCAGCTTGTAGCTAAGTGGGTCTGTTGATTCCTTCATCTTATTGAGTAGCTGACTGATAGTCACCTTCTAAATTAAAGGTTTCTGCTTTGGAACCCATGTGAAGTGCATCTCTATAATAGTGCCTTGCTCACTGCATGGGCCCAGGCTCTATTCCTTACTGTACCTCAGAGGAAGCAACGTCAAGGTTGTTTTGTAACACATAGTTGTGGTGTAAGAAACTGATTGTTGTGAGAGTTTGTGTTTGACTGTGATGGTCTCAGTAGTCATGATGTTCTTGCACAGGTGTTTGTCAGCCTTGTGATCAGAGAATGGTCACAGCCTTTTATCTTCCTGTTTCCCTCCCCTAGTCTAGTGACGGCCCCACCCCCTAATGCCCAATGGTGTTACTCACATCTTTTGAGGGCTCAGATTGAAGTCTCTATTTTTATCTTCTCCACACATCTCTGCCAAGTCATCAGGTTCTGTGTTTACCCCCAGCAGAGATGGAAAGAAGACTTCTGATGAGGAGTACGGTAGTGTAAGGTGTGTTTGAAAAGATGATTCATGGACCTGCATAAGGGTGATGGTGGTGAGGAGAGTGGGTAAGCAAGTAGGTGGGTGGGTGCTTTGAGGCAGGTTGAGGTAAGCAGTGAGCTGACTTGAAAGTACTGCTAAGAAATTTGGATTTGTTTCTTTACTTTGAAGGAAAACGGTTAAGAATAATGTAGGACTAGAGATTAGCTTAATATACAAAATACAGTGAAGTCGAAGGAATTTTACATGCTAAGCATCACTGAAGGGAAGATGGCACACTGGCTGGTTAGGTAAATGGAAAGCTTAATCAGAGAGAGGAGGGGCCATACTGGAAGCAGGAGGATTCCAGGAAGGTATTCAGAGGAATGAACAAGTAGGGAGAAGGAACAGATAGAACAAGTGATAGGAGCAAAATTCCAGAGCTGAGGATTCAACAAGAGTAACAGCAGAAATGAATCATTCAAATGCCACTGGAAGATAGATAAGCAAGCAGAAAGAGCAAATCATCAGAATTTTCTAGAGATGACGTCATTATGTGACTGAGGGGATAGGGAATTCTAAAAGGCAAAGGAGACTATTACCTGGGAATAAGGACTGAGTTTACATCGTGCCTCCTTCTCTTACAGGCTATGTGGCCTTGAAGAAGTTAAGTCACCTCTCTGCAGGTTTGTTCCTTTGTCTGCTAGATTTTTGTAGCAATACCAGTACTGTACCACAAGGGATGCAAGAGCCAAAGCCCGGGATGCTCTAGCACTTTTCACAGCAAATGCCTTTAGTTAATCTATTGTAACTCCAAGGGAGAAAAGGAGAGGTTGTTTGTAGCATGAGAAAGACTCAAGAGAATGGTGGATCTCCTTGCTGCTCAGAAGCTGAAAACCAATGCCTGGGAATGAACATGTCCATATCATAGACAATTATACAAAAAGAAGCAGCAGTAGGAGAAAGAGGAGGAGGTGGAGGAGGAGAGGGAAGATGAAGAAGAAGGAGAAGGAGGAGAAGGAGAAGGAGAAGGAGAAGGAGAAGGAGAAGGAGAAGGAGAAGGAGAAGGAGAAGGAGAAGGAGAAGGAGAAGGAGAAGGAGAAGGAGAAGAAAGCTCACCTTTCTGTAGAATAAGTATCATTGAAAATCTTAGGTAACTTCTTGTCAATGGATTGAATTTCTAAAGTACTCAGGGGGGGGGAATGTGGGTAGGTAAACTGAGATTTCATTCAAATGTAATTCTAGAGTCAGGTTGCAAATGGTACCATGCTCCCAGGATTCCATTTTATGATATATGGACTATAAGATCCTTAGGGTGAAGGTTTATTGGAGTGCTCTATAGAGCAGCCAAAAGATGCTATGGAGGCAAAAGTTACATAAGCAGATGTGTTAATATGGATATAAAAGTTTATCTTCTCTTTGCTCCTGGCAAGAGCCCCAAACACTTGCTTCTTCTACCTGTATCTTGAGCCTCATTTCAATTACTTTTCATCTCTTAGTTCAGTTTCTCCTTCGTTTTTAGGTTGTAGTATGCTCTTTCTGGATAAAATTCTTACATCTTTAGAGACTCACTTGGTAACCCTGTGTCTTTGGCTGAGTTTCTCAGAGATATGCTTCAGGATGAAATGGTAGACTCTTGAGATTTGTTGGGAAGTACTCTTGAGAAATAAACTTGTAAGAACATGAGGAAGGCAAGGATAGGTAGGGGAAAAAAGCTGAGTTATAAGAAGGTTAAACCTGAAGACTCAAACAACAACAAATTGAAGTTAGGACGTGAGATGATATTTCAATGTTTTTCCAAATTGAGGTCCAGGGGTCAGATCTTTGCTTCCCATTATTAGCCAGTTGTTGACTGTAGAGTGATTCCTGAAGGGTGCATCCCAGTGGTAGACACTGCTGAGGGTTCATCTGTGTGCTCTGTACGTTAATTCTGGATGAAAACCCCAGGTGAAGCACTCAGGAATCACATCAAGTTTCTCACCACATGGAGTCTAATTCCAGAGTCAGATGGATTTCTATGAGTTGGAGGCCAGCCTGGTCCTTGTGGTGAGTTCCAAGTTTGCCAAGGTTACATAATGAGACTCAGCCTCAAAAAAAACAAAAAGAAAGAAAGAAAAAAATGTTTCTTTCAAGCTATCCATTTTTTTTGGATAGCTTTTATTAATAGCGAAATGGAAGCTTAAGATAAAGAGGTCAAACTGGGAAGGTAGGAGAAGGTTAAAATCTTATTTTATACCCTTCCCAAATTTTTTCTAAAGATAACTACAAGAGGCAAGGCATAAACATCACAGGGAACTGAAGCTGGTGGAATGTTGTATAAATCACTTTGATTGTCCAGGGAAGAAGGAAAAGGATCATACAGATTCTGTGTTCATCTTTCAGTCCTTATCTGCATAGCCAGAGGTCATGTTTTAATATCAATAGGGTCACACCCCATTTGGCAACAGTGTTATAGAAGTACAAAGAAATTCATCTGCATACCACATGGATGCTAATAATGAGCATAGTACACTTCTTACAATTATTGGAGTTAATGAGCTAATCATAACATAACTATGGCTTCCTTGAGAGAAGAAGGTACCTTTTACAGAAGGAAGTACATTGGGAATAATTTTGAAAGACAGAGAATGGTTATATATTAAATCAAAGGCAAAACAGGCAATTTCAAATTCAGAGAGGTGTAAACTGAGGCTGCTGGGTTTTGATATGAAGTACCGGGTTGTCTACCTGGAAAGCACTGCATGGGCAGGATCAGAGTTGTGAAGGCCTGTGTCCACAGACCTGATCGTGACATACTCTACTGGCCTCATCTCCAGTAGGTTTTATGGCTCTTTCTGTGGTCATCTGAACACCAAAAATTCTTCCAATTTAGTGACCTAAAGATCTCTTTTCTGTACCATTATTTGGAATAATTTCCCTTGGTATTCAGGGAAATTGATTCCCTGGCCAAAGAAAGCAATTCTTGATGCTTCTAGAAGCAAAAGCAAACGCCCCTGAAAACTGTTCATGGCCTGGCAATGAATATCGGCAGTTCTCATATTCCCTGGAAGAGAATAAAGGGATATAAAAATTGTGGTGAGAACGAGCTTTTGCTATATCCCTCTTTGTTAAGGTGTGAGTTTCACTCTGAATGTGTCTATTTTCTAAGCTGTAAATTATAATTAGATGAAATAATAGAGTCTGGCCATTCCTAAATTTTATGAAATCATATGTTCTTTTCCTGCACAAAACTCCCTGCTCAACAGCTGAATTGCTGCTAATGATAATCAGGTCATCCAAGTGCACAGCTGTTGAATTTCCAGGGTACACACAGTGACTGATTAAAATTACCTGGCAAATCCATGGCAGAGTGCTATTACACTGGTTGGAGAATTGTTCATGGAACGAAGCCTTAGGCATTGATGGGAGCTGTTTAGTCAGCCCACCGTTAATTAGCAAGGGAAACCTCTCCTGTTTTAAATAATTTATATCTGCATCCAGAGTAGATAATCGAGGAAACATTATGGCTCAGGAGGAGGTCCTTTCCAAACATAATGTACCAGAACAGAAAAAGTACCTGGGTTTGAACAGTTTATCTTGACAACCTCAGCCTGAACGATTGACTTCTCTGATGAGATTATTTACTAAGCAATTGAAATCAGTTCATCTATTAAGCTAGGGATGGAGAGAATGTGGTGTTTGGAAAGCAGCGAGCATCAGAATCATTTTCTAATGGCACTACATTTTCAAGAAAAAGAAGTGTGCCCTTTGCTCAGCTTCTGTATCATTTCCTCCTGGGCTCTGGTTGGGATAGCTGGCAAAGCCATTGAAATAAGCAGCACTTTATCCAGTGCGAAAATCGTAGATTGATTCCATTCACATAAATAATAAATTCTTTGAACATATAAAAATTTCTTGAGCTGCATTAATGCACATTTGCATTTCTCTTTTAATATGAAACAGCTGTTGTATTTTTCATTTATGGCATTTTAAAGAGAAGGGAAGGTTTGGGAACCAACATGAATCACATAGCCCCAGTATGCTACATTAAAGACAATATCCCATCAATTCCCATTGTTGCATCTGATGGAGAACAGAAACTTGCTTCATTTTTTAAACCTTGCAAGTTAGCATAGAAACTTTAACACAAGCATTTAAATGATCAACTCGCAATGAGAAAGGGAGGCAGCCCTGATATGCATCGGCTTAAACGTACCATTCTGGATTTAGGAGAGGAAAGGCATAGAACTTACTTACATAAATCAAATCATCCTGGTGAGAAGTAGCCGTGTAAATTCCCATTTCTCACCTGGCATCCTCATTTGGATGGAAGAATTGATTTTCTTAGCAACAGAAGCTTCCCACATTCTTTTGCTAACATAGTTTCTTCATAATTATGCAAACTATACCTCAGTCATCTCGCTTATCATGGCCTTGGGAAATAAAAATCTGGCCGGCTAAATATGGCCAAGGTTTTTCATTACAGTGTGATAACCTACATTCTATATGTGTAACAATAGCAGAACCTAGATTTTTTTTCCTTTGACATGCCTGAACTGAAAATGAAATTAATTTTTAGTAAGTGTGGCCTCATGACTTCCTCTCATCAATAAGATTCTCAGGGCATGCTCCAAGGAGATTCTGTTCCCCCTGCATCTTCTCTGTCTCCTGATTTGTGTGTGAGCATTATGGGAGATGAGAACAGCAGTACAACATTGTGTTTGCATGTGATGCTCAGAAATTTGCCTCTGCTTTTAACATTCGAAAACTAAAGGACCTTTCTAAACTCCAGGCTTTGGAGTTGTTGCCTGCCCGGATCATTGTAAGGACTAAAGCTGAGTATCTGAGTATGGATACCATCCATTGGGCCTCTGACCAGTAAGCATTCACAGATGTCGGAGCTGGAGATTCAGCTCAGTAGTAGAGGGCTTACCTAGCAAGCACAAGGCCCTAGGTTCAGTCCTCAGCTCCGAAAACAAAAAGAGTCCACAGATGCTAGTCAACTTCTTCCAAGTCTCTCTCTTCCCCTTGTTCCTTGGCTTGTCAGTTGGGAAGGACCTCAAGGCTGCAGGCTTTCTCCCAGAGGACCCCAGTCATTACCACTGTGGATACAAGGTCACCTCTAATGTAGAGATATCAGTCCAGTCTCACCATGACACAGTGTTGCCAATGACTCACAAATGGAGGCATTCTAAAGTTCTTCAACCCAAGAGCAGGATGCCATTACTGACAAAAGGGTACAGGCTTTGTATTTCCTTTATCCTCAGGAGTGGGAATTAAAATCACTATGACTAGAAATAAAATATCAGTAATCTACATGACTAGGGTATGGCCATCTCAGAATTCACACCATCAAACACATGCAGGGACTGGGGCTGGGTTTAATTTTATATACCCATTGCAGAGAAAATTCATTTCTTTTTTTATCTCCACCAATCCGTAGAAAGACTACTTACCTATTTTTATGAAGAGAAAAAGAAGCTCATGGGGTCAAAACCAGGCAGACTCTCTGTCTTTCTGTAGTTAGAGGTGATATGTAGAAGACAGACCTGTAAAACCTAGAATCACACCTTTGCCCAAACCCTGACACCTGCTTGCTGAATGTTCCCAGGGAAGATTAGTGATTGACATGGCTGTGGCTAAATTTCCATCCTCTCTGATGAACAGGGAATCTCTACAGGGTTGCTTCGAAGATTTGTTGGGTTGATGGTCTACTTGTTCAAATCAACACTTAACAGTCTTTTCTTTCAGATTCTTAATTCTTCTTCTTTCTTCCTACTTTGTGAACTTTACTCTCTTCTAGTCATTTTTGTCATGTGACTTTTCTGGGGATATGTAAAAGAATGTCTATTCACTCTTTCACCAAAGAAAGAATTTCTGACAAGTTCAACTTGGCAAACCTGTGGACTTAAGTGGGATTTTTTTTTTACAGGAGTTTGATTCACTCACAGGCAGCTTTACAACCTGGATAACTCAAGGGCAGGTAGGTACACCGACTACCAAAGCCTCCTGACCTCCAATCTGTTGCTTGCTTCTGACATAACCTCAGAGATCATTGTAACCCCTATAATGACCTTGTGGAAGTTCAGGTGCCAGATGTACCTCCCCTCCCTGTTCTGTGGAATCTTACTATACGGTCTCTCAAGGGTCTCTCAGGACCAGGAGTACTCTGAGTAGGATAGCAATGAAGGAGGCTAACTTAGAGGAAATCGACACATAGCACCTTCTGACATCAACAGGGCTGCCCAACCCATCCTTCTATTGTTTTGATAAGTGCCTAGATGTCGTCTGTGATTCCTCTTCCTCTCATCACCTTTCCCATCCCCTCTGACACACAAGCCTCTCATCTCCATGTCTGCATTCATGCTTTACATTTTACTGGGCAACTACAACATTCTGTAAATTCAGTTTTACTCATGCAGTCTACAGGCTATCTTCTACTTTACAAAATGTCCTTTAGAAATACAGATCATATCCTTAGATTTCAGCAGATTTATTAAAACTCTTAGTGGCTTCCTATTGTACATGGCTTCCTACTGTACAGGTAAGCCAGCTGTTTCTTAGCATGTGGATACCAGTGAGAATGTTGTAAATTTTCTACCATTTATCCTCTTGCCTCCAATGCCTCAACAGTTTGCCTCAGGGATTTGACTATAGTCTCCTCTGGTCATAACACTTTTCTCATCTTTTAGATTTTAGAATCTAAAAGTCTGTAGTCAGAGAGAGCTCTTTCTGAATTCTGAATGTAAGGCAGAACCTTGTCTAGGCCATTGTTAAATTATAAGTGTTAGCATGGTAGCATTCCTTCTAGGCTCCACCCAACAGTTACATAGCAATAGTTAGGTAGGCCTGACTTGCTATAAAAGGGACTGTTTGGCCTCTCTTTGCTCTCTCTAACTTTTTCTTCTCTATGATCCTTTCTTCTCACTCTGACCCCTTTCTCCCTTTCTCTCCTTCCCTTTATCCCTTACCCCTTTCCATGTGTTCCCAGCTGGCCACTTCCCTTTGTTCTCTCTCTCTCTCTCTCTCTCTCTCTCTCTCTCTCTCTCTCTCTCTCTCATTCTCTTTCTGTATCCTTCTTTGTCCCCTCTCTCTGCCTCTACTTCCTTCTCAACCCCTCTTCCCATGCCTCCAAATAAACTCTATTCTAAACTAGACCTGTATAGCTGGTACCTCAGGTCGGGGTAGGGATACCTTAGTATGGGCCCTCTCAGGCAGCCCCTACCATCACATTACACTGTGTTCTACAAAGCATATCATTAGCTTTACAAAAAACCATATTAATAAGAAAACAGTATTAAAGCAATTTAATTAAAATGAAATGAAACTAAATTGTATTTTCTCCATCTTTTCCTAGGACCACCTTTCTACATTGATTATCCCAATGACTCTTTTTAGATGACATCATCTAGAGATGGTGGGGACTCTGGACATGATTCCACAGTGTTTGCAAGGAGACTCAGTAAAGAAACTGCTGGCATGACAGCTCCATGATATGGTTAAGGTTTTTATTGTTAACATGAGAGAGAAAACAACTAGAGACATCTGGAAGAGTCCAGAGAAGAGAGAGAAAGTAGACTGGACATAGCCAGGGATATGGAAGTGGGAAAACAGGAGAGAATAGTGGAAATAGCAACATAGAAAGAGATAAAGAATAGAGTATACCCAGAGAAAGAAGATTAGAAAGATTAAGTGGATAGAAAGAAAGAAATGATAGATAGATAGATAGATAGATAGATAGATAGATAGATAGATAGATAGAAATACAGAGAGAAGAGTAAGGATGGCTGTTTATATAGCTGTGATAGGAGGGTGAGTACCTGAGGTAGGAAAGGACCAGAAAATATATAGAAAGTATTTGTGAGTAGGGACTGAGAGAGCCTGAAGACTCGCATGGGTTTTGATATACAGCCACAGGTATAGTCAATGGAGAACCACAATGTGCCTTCTGATAGAGGTGAGGGATATGACTCTTTCTGTCAGGTGGGAACTGGTCCCATAGGTTCCTATGGAATGGTGGCTTTTAGCTAACCTCTAGAAATCCTATAGTTCAATTTGAACTCATTTCTGGGTATATGGTATATTTTGGAGTGTGGGGTATTGGAAGTTTTTTGTTTTTTGGGTTTTTTTTTTGGACCCACATAATATATGGTGCTGTGGGGTGGAGCTGAGAGGCCAAAACCACTCCATCTTACGACAGGCCTCCATCTTAAAAGAAAAAGAAAAAAGGCCTGGTGATTTGATTTGCAACTGAACCCAGGTTGCATCCAAGTACCCCAGGGCTTGTCCTTGGCCCATATCCCCTAGTTACTCCCTACATACTTCCTAGTAACAGTTAATCAAAGATTAGTCTGATTATTTCTAATGTACTTCCACACCATTTGGAAATGTTCAGTCTTGCTTCAGAACACTCAGCTGTTGGCTTACAAAAGTCATTCTATTAGACACTTGCCAGGCTGGACACCCCCTCACTCCCACTCTGTATAAAACCTTGTCCTGTTGAGGATTGGAGGCTGCTCTGCCTTCCAGTCCTGCTGTGTCAGGGTTTGGCTAGAGGAGGGCCCAACCCTGAGCTTGTAATAAAGAGACCCTAATGCGATTGCATTGGAAATGGCTCCTTGGTTGGTTTTGGGGGATTCACAAATGCTTCTTGGCACAACAGAGCAGGAGGGGATAAGTCATCTGACACCTAAGATTGGGCCCTGTGCCTCAACCAGAGACTGCAAGGCCTTCTGGGTTTCTTGCTGAGGTTCTGTGTGACTTTAGCAAAAAGTTTGGAAAATACTGTTCCCTTTACTCCTGTGATATTTTTCTGCTCACTTTCCTTGACAATTCACTTGTGATTCATTTTTACCATCTTCATGCTACGTGGTCTAGGAAATAGACACTGGGGTTGAAAAAGGAGATAACCTAGTGCTGGCCCGTTTCACATTTCTGTGAACCATCATTGAGTCTCTTTTGTGATGAGAACCCAATATCCTTGTCACCATCAATGTTTGCAGACATGTAATTCAAGGTGTTTCTGCATAATGAGTCCTTGTCCTCTATGTTTCCCCCCCCTCTCAATTATCTGAGTTTAATTTACAGTTTGGCTTACCTTTGCTAGTCTGTTTACACTCCCTAACAGCTTCCCATTCATTCAGTTCTTCCTCCAGGGGGTATAAGCAGATTGGCCAATTAGCACTTCCTTTTTAACAAACAGATAAATATATCACTCTACTCAAGTATGGAGGACACCTTGCAGTGATGAGATAAATCAGAACTTCCCTATAGATTTTACTTACCTGCAGTGAGTACATCACTTGAAGCAATTACATCAATAATAATAATGTGCACATAGCCTCATATTTTACACTGGTGTCTCCTCTGGAGGTTTGATTTCTCCTTGGAGTCAAGGACTGTGGTAACTTGTGGGCTTTCTCAGGTTTTCTGGTGGTTGGATGGGCTATTTTGTTTAGTAATTATGATGCATGTAGAATGTTGGTGAAAAGTGGCAAGAGATAAAAATGCATGCTCTTCAAAACTGTTTTCTCACCCCTCACAAGTTTACCAGAACTATATATAAACATAAATTCTAAAAGATAAAATTTTATTTACTGTATTTCTACATCCCAGATGATTCTGACCCCTCTACTAATTAGCTACTCAAGTAAATTGGGTGATAATTCTAAGAATGCACAGTTAATATATTAAGCTGATAGTTTATTCTAAATAATAAGCCTCATGTTTTACTCTGTGGTGCTTTTATTTACAGTGTTACTTGCTATATATTTTCATGAATTAGCAGTTTTTTGAGATACTAAATAGTTTTTGTTTAGCTGAAGAATAATAATCAAGTTGACTTTTGATGCTCTAGTAATTCATAGCTGTGTTGGTAAGGATACCAGCATGAAACTGTGATTTTTTTTTCAAGGCTAATTTCAAAGTAGTATTTCAATTTAACTCTCACTAAAGCATTCAATTTGTACTTAAAAGGCAGTCAATATAGGCTAAGGAAATAGTGTCAACCTATCACTGGTGAGCTTTTTTTTTTGTAATATAACACTTCTCTTCTTACCATGAAGTGTCTTAGAATGACTGGAACCATATACACAGGGGTATTAAATGTGGTTGGTTGAACTACTGCCAATTTATGCCACTGTTACTCAGTGTAGGTGGGCACAAAACTGAATTAAGGGATAGTATACAACCTAAGACACTCATGAACATAGGTAAGAATAAAAATGAGAGCAATAAAGCTCAGAGAGGAGGTGACAAGAACCTAGAAAGAGAAGGTCCCTTTTCACCACAAGGTTTATGACAAAAGAGGGTGGTTGAGAAAGACTGAAGATAATTTTTGGTAACACTTTGGATGGTCTACTGTAGTCTACTGAACTCTAGTTTCACCATTTAATGAAAACATTCCTAGGAATACTTTAATTGTTAAAACTATCTTAGATAAAATCTGGTTTCCTCAAAACAGTCATAAATTCTTATTGTAAACTGGTGTCTAGACTAGCCATAAATTCCTATACAGTGTGACTATGGACTGAAGGTTAACTGCCTGACCATCTAACTGCTATCTCTCCATTTCCGTGAGCAACACTTGCTTATGGCATACATTCGGAGCTGCATTTTTGTATCAGTCACAACTATGGTTTTTGCCCTTAAAAATTCAAACCAACTGGAGGTCAAGACTGCTTCTTTCTAATCTTCTTGGAACAGTCCTGCCTGCAGCTAAGAGAGACCCCATTTGACTTATTCAGTCCTCTCTGGAATTATCTCTTCAGATACCCCATAATACTACCTCTTCTGTCATAACAAAAGACTAAAATGTAGTAATTTAAATAGTACTGATTCATGGTTCTGAAGTGTGGGAAATCTGCACAGCTCAGTTGGTTTATTTCTTTAGTTTTCCCAAGAACACAAATGTAGATTAACTGAAGGGAAACACCCCTCTTTGTTAACATCTAGGGACTATCTACTTTGGGAAGACATTTTGAGTCTCAGGCAGAATTCAGTTTCCAATGAATTCTGTAGGGTTGATGTCCTAGTTTCTTTCTGGGCTCCACTTAACTCTTTAAAACCACTTGTATCCCTCAGCAAATATCCTTTTGTCTCATATGTCTTCTATAGAATCTCTCTGGCTTATAGGCAAAGAAAGGTCTGTACTTTGAAAGGCTCATGTGATTAGTTTGATGCATGTAGATAATTCAGGATATCTCTTTATCTTCATGTCCCCAATGAAAATTATATTTGTAGACTCTTTTGCCCTGTAATGAGGCCATTAACAGTTTCCAAGGTCCAGATTAGAACATGGACTTATTTGGAAACCACTAAGCCTACCAGATAGTAGTAGTACAATCAGTGCTACTGTATATAATCTACAGTACTGTCTATTGTCTACTGTGTACTGGATAGTACATACAGGAGGATCCTCCATGAAGCAGGCAGAGGTGGGTATACATAGAGGGGTGAAGTGGAAAATGGGACTAGAAAGGTAAAGTGATCACCCCATCAATATATACCCACAACACTCCATAGAACCTTGAAGGGTAAGCTCATGCCTCTTGTATTTTCTCATTTGCTCCTTGAAACCAGAGACCTGTCCTTATGGTAGTTTAACTTTGACACTAGATTTCTTCTTTCTCCTCACATTGCGTGACTGGTTCCACCTCTATTTGAACTGTGATTTAAAGAAAGTGAAGAGGGCCAGTGGTAGCAAATAGTTCTGTGAGTACAGATTGGGAAGAACTTTTTAACATAACTCTTGTTAAGACTAGAATTCCCACCCAGAGACTACTTCTTTCCCTTTCACACTTGCTGCTTCTATCCTTTAAGGCCTTGTACCACCTTAAAGCCTTCTATATCTAGAGTGGTTGTTTTTGGCAACTTTGAGAACTTCTAGGCTGATAAATAGCTGTCCAGCTTTCCCAGTCAACCCTAGTGCCTTCAAACTGTAAAGAAAACTCACATATTGACTAAAGTTTTGGCCTCAGCTTACCATCTAAGAGCTATTTGGCTAATGCGTTTGTTTAATATGCCTAACATCTGATTGCATTAGTATTAGTTTTAAAGAAGATGTCTGTTCTGAAAGTCAGTTCCGCTAGACTGGATCTTTTTAATATAACTTCTTTGTAGCTCAATATCTTCATCCACCAAGTGGAGACACAAGCATTTAAAGTTCTTTGCCATCTGGATTCCTGCTACAGCTTGCATGGACTTTCATGAGCATATTTATCTCCCCCACTCACTTATATAATTATTATTTATTTTCATGATAATCTCATTAGGTGATAAACTATGTCTTTTCAGTTTTGTGTCATACACTGAGTTATCTTGACATGAACAGAACAAATAGACAAAGTATGATTGTGTAGGGTAAGTTTTTGGAACTTAATTACTTAATAATAAATGAATATGAATTAATAATTTTTCTCAAAATGATTGCAGTCCATAGTACCTTATTGAATTAAATCAACTTGATCAATATCAAAACCTTAATGTAATTTTATATATGCGTTTGCCACAGTAATGTGTGTCTGTGTGTCTGTGTGTCTGTGTGTGTGTGTAAAAATCAGAGAACAACTTTGGGGCATTGGTTCTTTTCTTCAGCTACATGGATTAGAGCTCAGACTTGAGGGCAAGTACCTTTACCTACTAAACCATTTCACTGTCCCTTTTTAATTTTTTTATTTTACATTTGTCTTTCAAATTTTTTTTTACATGTGCAGGTAAAAATAGAAAGACATTGGCAGCTGAGATCCCTTCCATTGATCCTGCCTGTATCCTACTCTTCTTGTTTCATTGAGTAGCAGCTTCTGTCTCTATGGTCCAAATATGTGGCTCAGTATCAGGGTTCTTCCTATGACCCCAGGCATCCAGGCTCGAACTGGAAGTCATTGCTTCTCTTCTTATTTTCATTAGCTATTCATCATACAATGTCTCCTAAGACCTCTTCTCTTGATATCTAACATCTGAAATGTTTTATGTCTTATCAATTATTCAAATACATTTTGAGCAACTTCTAAGTTCTGGAAAGGTCAGAACCATCACAGTCTGAGTTCAGGAGTTCATTGATGGGGGAAGGCTAATGGTGAAATAATATCACACTATCTGTATGGCTTGTTATTGTAAGGGGCAGAAGGGGGATTATAGGAGCTCAAAGCAAAGGGATTTTTATTCATTGTGCACCATGCATTTAGTAGGTATTCACTATATATGAGTTGAAAGTGTCCACAGTTTCCTATTGATCTGACAAGTCTATGTAGTTGAAAATAAACACTATGGTGGATTGCTTCTTCTTGAGTTTAGGCCATCTCCATCAAGACTTCCGAAGACATCATGCAGACTGATGGCCTTTCTTTTTCCTCAGTTGACACCTCCAGCACTGCCCTTGACAACTAAAGACCTATATTTTTTGCCCATGACCTCCACCATCTCCTGACAGACTTAGGACTGTTGCTCTAGTAATAGCTTAAACTCATGACCGACACTACAGTATGTACATAGGGCTCTGTCCCAACTGAGAGATGCTTTTCCTCTTTGTTGAAGCATTCTCCCAGTATTTAGTTTTTACCTTATTTGCTAATGTTGAATTGAACAAAAATCCAAAACAGAACCAGACCTGCCTGCTGTTTCTGACAGAGATGTATTTTAGCAGTGAGTGAACAAATCAAACTATTTTTCCTTTTCCTTCTCAGTTGCCCTGAAATTCTGATTATGTTATGAAGGATTAAAGGAGCCATTATAGGCATTTTCTAAAGTTACACAGATGTGTAAGAGATCAGCTATGGGGTCCATGATTGAAGTCTCCTGTGCCAGATGGCCATCTTTTGTGGATGAAGCTTTTTAAAGTTCCCTCTCTTTCTCAACTCTCCCTGTTCCCCTTGAAGCCCTAAGTACATTCACTTAGGGCCAAGGACAGTGTGCCTTCTAGTTGTGTGTCAGCCACTGCACCCTCCAGAAATAGCTGAGAAGGAGGGGAAGAATTAGATGGCACTGATCTTTTGCTCTTGACAAGCTTCCTTGTGCATGATGAAATATAAATAGAATAAACCACGATTCACTATTAAACCTGGAAGAGAAATGACACCGAGATTCATAAATTATCGTTAAATGTATTTTCTGCAGTGATTGCAGGATCAGCGGATGGAGGTGGGGGGAGAGGTGCTCACTCACCTAGAGGTAACAGTGACAAATTGTCTCAGAAGAATCATGTCATCCAGTGTTCAGTGACAACACTAAGAAAAACATTAAAACTATTTAAATTATTTTTTGTATAATCATGAACATAGCGTTTGGTGAAGGGGCTTTCTTCCCTTGTGCCCCTAAAAAAAAAAAATCTTGCGATCTCGTAATTGCCTGAACTTCTTGACATACTAATTAACTCTGATTTAAAACAGCCATTATTTTCAGTTAAGCTTAGTGAACATTGTCTAATATTATTATGTGACCATTAATATGACTAGAGAAAAATGAGATAAGAAAAAGAAGAAGGGAGTAATTAAGATGAGTAATTTGGTAACAAAAGTTGAACTAGAACAGGTTGGTGACTCTGCAGCATGTGATAATGTACATTATCAGCATAATTTATGTTTCAAACTAAAAGACTTTACTTGTCCCCAGGCCCTTTTATGTGAGAGTTTTGTCATTTTAGTTATTGGTAAATGGAGTGAGAGATTTCAGAATGAGGCTTGAGAACCCATGGCCAGGAGAGCTGTGCTTGGTGGAGACATTGAATGTTTTATAAAAATACAAGGAGAAGATTCAGGGTAAGGCAGGGTAGGGGTTGGGCTTGGAAAGGAAAATGAATCCATTCAAGGCACAATGTGTTTTCTGTTCTCTTCTTCTCTCCCTTCTTCCCTACCTTCTTTCCTCCTGTCTTCCTTCCCTCCCTTCCTTCTATCTTTCTTCTTTTATCTTTCTCTTCTTCCTTTATTTTATTTTATTTTTTGAGATGATCTTGTTATTATATAGGTCAAGCTATCCCCACATTTCTGATTTTCTTGCCTCAGTCTCCCAACTAGGTGTGTAGAATATGTCCATTTTTTTCTTGTTCTGAAAATGAAAATGATCTCCGCCATGTCATTGACACCTAGATCTTTGATGATGATAGAAGTTATCATTTTTATTTGAGTCATGAGATATTTCTTGTGATGACGATACCCTTCTCTATGCAAATGGAGACATGGCAGACTCTGAATGACTTGTCTCCATGGGTCTGACATCTGGATATAAGCTCATTCATTTATTCATTGAGTAAGGCCCATTTTATGTGTTAAAATTATTGTAATTGCTGGACATTAACTAATAGATGAGAGAGGTAAATTTCAATCCTGAAAAAAATATACATACTAATTGTAGAAATCATGAAATAAGTTAGTAAACTCAGAAATAACACAGTATTACACAGATAAAAACAGTGATACAAAAAGCAGAATGATGTCTTAGGAAGGAAGTGGAAAACAACCTTCGAAACATCAGAGAAAGAAAGTCTGAGGAGGCAGTACATAAGCCAAAGCCTAAATGATTGAATTAACTGTGTGTCAGACATCTTTTTTTTTTTTAAATGCCATTGTTACAAATAACCGAGACAATCAAGTTATGAAGAAACAAGGTTTATTCTAGTTCACAGTTTGGCCCTATTTTTTGGCCCATGGCAGCAGGGACATGTGCCAACTTGAACATTTTATCTTGTGGCTGCAAATTAAAGGTAAAGAGGAAGAATAATCCATCCCCTTGACGGAAATCCACCAGTGACTTCACACTTCCTCCTAGGTGCTACCTTTAAAAAGTTGTATTGAATATCAATGTTACAAAGCCAAAGACTATGACTTAAAAAGACATTTCAGATCTGAGCTATAGCAAGTATGTTATGATGGAAGAACTCCCTGGCTAGAAGAAAGATTTGCAGGGCATCATAACCCTGCTGTGTTCAGAGAACAAGCAGGAGGCAGAAAGATTGGAGAACAGGAAACTAGCAAGGGTAAAGGCAGAGGTGACATTCCAGAGAAGCAGATGATAGAAGAGTTCCTTGGCTATGGCAAAGCTTAGTCCTAGTGCATAGGCAGCAGAGAACTACACAATATGACAGGCACCATCAACTATCCTCTGGGGAAGAGCTGGTTCATGAGACTGTAGTGGCTTCTAGCCCAAACAAGTAGGAATGGAGAGGGAAAGACATTAGAGCCAGAGCTCATGGGTCCTGGTGGTAGAGTGGGCAAAAGCAGCAATATCCCTTAAGCTTTTGGCTAAAGCCATAGAGGGTGGTGATTGGAACAGAGGTGGGGGAACGATGGAAGAAGACTGGTATTAGTTGGGGGCAGGAGGAGAAATGTACAGTGAACCCAAGTCTCTCTCTCTCTCTCTCTCTCTCTCTCTCTCTCTCTCTCTCTCTCTCTCTCTCTCTCTCCTGTGTGTGTGTGTGTGCACACATACAGGTAGATACCAAGGGTTGACAGTGAATGTCTTCCTTGATTGCTCCCTATTTTTCTTTTTGAAGTCAAGTTTCTCACTGAATCCGGAGATCATCAGTTTGGCTTGGCAATGTGGCTATTGAGATCTAGGGATCTACCTGTTGCTGTACCCCAAATTTACTCCCAGAGCTGTGTTTCATTATAGACATATATTGCTGTACCTGATAGGAACTAATCATAATTATGTGCTAGGTATACTTTACCCCATATTTATGGAATAGATTTGGTTCCAGGTAATAATGTGGTAGTGGTTTAAACAAATAGGAGAAGGTGTTCTCCCTGACAGAGACATGTGCACAAAGCTGGCTTCAGTGAAGCCTTGAACCCAGCTCTCTTTGTGGGTCTTTATTATGGCATCCTTAGCTTGTTTATTGCAGTCTGAGAGTACAATAGAGTGGTTGTTATTATAGTTCTAGGAGATTATAGGTGCTGTGAGTAGTACCAAGAACGTGTATTCTTCATTATTGAGACAGGGTCTCAGGGATCCCAGGTTACTTCAGATTTGCTATGTGACTAAGGATGTCTTTGAATTCCTAATCCTCCTTCTCTGTCTGTGAAGTTCTTGAGACTGGAATCATGTCCCATCATGCTAGGTTTATGCAGTATTAAGGAACAAACTTAAAGATTCATGCAATGCTAAGCAAATATTCTTCTGGCTGACCCACACCCACTGTCGATATTGACCATTTTTATCAAGAAAGCAAAGATTTCAGTAGCTGTTGTCATCAAAGATTCCCATGTAGTCTCTTATTGGAACTGAGTTACAGGATAATCCTCACTGCAAGAAAGGCTGGAAACAGGGATTTTTTTTTTTTAAAGCTAATCTCCTGTATAAATTCAGGATTATGTAAGTAAGGGAGAAGGAATACTTAATGAAGTATTTGTATCTCTCAAACATGACACCGACCACATGTCAATTTAGAAGGATTGGAGCAGGTGAAGATGGGAGACCACATTCTAAAGCCAGATGGGATTAAATGACAGCAAGTTTAGACAACAGGCAGAGTCTGAACAAAGCAGAGGCTCTTGTTTCTCCTCCATTCTTAAAACATGCCATCTCTTCTCCATCTACCTGGTAGGAGAGGAGCAGACTGGACCATCCTGTCTTCTGAGACATCCCTTCAGGCATCTTTCTATGCTGCGGATTAACTCATGAAATTGAGCATCATCACAAATGCCTTCCTTTTCTAGAATGTCCTATTTTCCTTTATGTGGGAGCCTCAGGCATTCCTCGGTCAGGAGGTTCTTTTTTCATGAAGTCATCTTGTTTAGACCCTACGTCCTCCTCTTTATTTCTATCCTGATTCAAGCTCCCTCTGTCATAGGACAGAGTTAGAGGGGATAGTGGCCCTATTTTTTTCTGAATTTGGGACAATACAATGTGTCACTCCCCATTATAGAAATTATCATTAATTATGAGCAGGAACATCTTTGACATGATGTAGTGTTTCCATTGTCAAGCTAAGAATGAGCTGATAATTAATGCATGCCCCTCAGAATATGACAAAGTGCAGTGTGGAAAAGATCAGAAATTTTTGTGAAAAGGCATGGAATATTGAATACCCTAGAGTTTCTCAATGTTACTCTCTCTCTCTCTCTCTCTCTCTCTCTCTCTCTCTCTCTCTCTCTCTCTCTTTTTCTCTCTCCCTCCTCCTCCCCTGCCCCTCTGCCTCCTCTCCTCCCATGCCCTCTTTCTCTCTCACTACCCCCTCTTTCTCTTGCCCTGCATATGTGTGTGTGTATTACCAACTTGAAAAGTGAAAGTCAGTTTTCAAAATTTATAGGTAGCATTTGAGGGCTTGGTTTTCATCTACTCCTCAGACAGAATTAATCTTTGGTGCTATTAGGCTTCCTTTTCATACTTTACACTTTGAGACAGCCTTGTATCTAGGTTCTCCCTGGAATTATGCCATTCACTAGAACTTTCCCAACTAGGGTCTTATCCATTAGAACAAATGTTCTAAAAGAAGGCTGTCCAAATGTGATACAGGGGCACAGTTAGTGTTACCAAGAACCCAGCCTTCATCTTAACTCTGCATGTTTTCATCTTGCTTGTTTTATGGTCTTCAGGTGGCAGAATAGCTCCTGTGGCTCCCAGCATCTCACCCACATCCAAAAAGTCAGAGGACAGAAGGGCAGTGGCAGCAGGATCCATTTCCTTGTTATTAGCAAAGAGAAGCTTTCCACAGAAACCTCCAAACACTAAGGCCGAATGAATTGGTTTAATAAAATTGGAATTCTAGAAACTAGAACAGAGAAGAGAATGAATTGTTGTTTCACTTAACTGGGTGAGACTGTGTCAAGGGCGGTGTGTTATTGGTGAGCGATGTGCTCCTGCCTTGAGTCAGTGAGTGAGTCTTCATATGCTAATATCTATAGCACTGAGATACGAACTCCAAGGCACACTTGCAAGAGGTGTGTGTCCTTTTAAGTCCAACACTGTGAACTTGTTCTTTGTGTTGGACTGCAGCTGATGCTGTGACACCATTTTCTTTGACCTTCAGTAATAAAGTATTGGTACCTGTTGAAGGTCGTTGGGAGCATCCATCACTGAGTAAAGTCAAGGAAGGTCGGTGTGTCTTTATTGAAGGAGAAATAATACAGAGAAGAATATTTGATCTTTGCTAGAAGCCCAGCCATTAGCAATATTTTGTCAAAATATCAAAGCAGTGCTAATATAGGCATATGGGTTATGATAAAAATAAAAGTTGTCATTATGTTGTGAACACTGGTATGGCACCCTTTCCTCAAGGACTAATGATTATTTATACCTATACCTTCTTAACTTATTTTGAAAATTGCTACTTTCTGCTCAAAAATTCTTACCTGGCTTTTAAAACAGTTCTGGCTCTTTTTTTTTTTCAGTTTTAAATTAAGATAAACCTATATACAGTGGAATGCTCAGATCTGAACCCATCTAGTTTGATGAATGTGCATAAAGGAACAGGACAGTTACAATTGTCCACGCATTTCCCTTGTATCCTTTTCCTATTATTTTTCCTTCCAGAAGCAACTAAAAATCTTATTCCTCCCACCAAAAGTTATTTGGGGATTTCATATAAATAATTTCACATACATATCATTTTATATTCCAGAAGAAAGTTTTGTCTTTTGGCTCCTTTTACTTAACAAGCCTTTGACATTAGCCCATCTACTACATGTGTCTCTAATACTCCTTGTCAGTATTTGTCACATGACTCAGCATCATTTGTATACCTGGTGTCCTGATGCCAAGTGTCTGCCTTATTCAGCTTTAACCTTTTGTAAATAATCGAGCATGAAAATTTCTATAGGTAGTGTGTGTGTGTACAAATATTTAATTTCTAATTTTTCTTGGGTACAGAACTAGATATGGAATTGCTGATTATATGCTGACCTTATAAACAATAGTTGGACAGTCATCAGGTTTTGGAAGTGAAATGGAATTCTAAAAATTAGATCAAAGGAATGGATTGCTGTCTTTTAGCTGAGCAATGACTGTGTTACAACAGCAGCAGCATATGCATGCTCTACTTGCTCCCAACCTGACTCAATATTTGCTGTGAGTCACCTTTTTCATATTTCTGTATATGAGTTATGTCTTATAACTTGTGTTTCATTGACAGTGGTGATGCTTCACCTATTTTCATCTATTTTTGACATTTGTCTGCCTTCTTTCATAAAAATCTCTTCAAATATTTTGTTCAACTCTTACTGGGAATATTACTTTTCTCATAGCTGTGACCACATATTTGACAAGAAGTGCTTTAAGGAAGTGTTTCTTTTGGATCATTGTTTGAGGGTCAGCCCATCACGGTGGCAGGAGCTTGAGGCTGCTGGTCAAAGAGCATTGACAGCCAGCAAATCAAAAAGAGAAGAAAGCCAGGGCTCAGCTAGTTTTCTCCTTTCCATATATCCAGAGCACCAACCCATGGAAAGGTGCCATTCACATTGGTGATAAGCCTTCCTGCCCCAATTAACCTTATTTAGATAACCTGCACAGACTGCCAAAAGATCTGTTTCCATGGTGATTCTACATCCTGTCAAGCTGACAGACAATTTGACGACAGTGTAGTATTTGCCTTTTTCCTAAAAGCAAGAAATCTTTATATGTCATGCATATGATTCCTTAGTCAAGTGCATACAATGCAGATGTTTTGTTTTCTCTAGTCTGTGACTTGCCTATTCATTTTCCTTAGAGCATCTTGGTGCTTGGAAGCTCATATTTTAAACGGAGTTCAAGTTTTTCTTTTATAAGTTATTTTTTCTATTCTCTGAGAAATACTTGTAAAGTGAGACTTACAAAGATAATCTACTTCTCCTAATCATTCTGTTGTTTTACCTTTCATATTTATGCTTATGATCTATTGCAAATTATACTTTGGTGTGAAACTGAGATCTGACTGTCCTCTCTTTATTCTGGTACACAATATGATACTATTTGGAAAATCTGATAGACTGTTGAAAGTCTGTTGGTATTTGGTTTTGGCCTTCCTGCCATGCCTAGTGAGGTAGAAAATGTGGACTGTCTAGTAACTGACAGCATAGGTCAAAAATATGAAGAACTACAGGCAATTAATGATTGCTGAGTGAGGGAAAATCAGCCTTTCCTAGGGATGAGTGTCTTAATTGATTACTCAATACCAAATGGGAAGCCCTAAAAACATAGATATATGTAAACAAGCAACACTAAATGTATCCAGCAAGACACATTTATGTATTTAATCCCATATATGTATGCAACAATAATAAAGAGAAGATACCAGGAATTTGAGAGGGAGCAGGAAGAAGTGCAGAATGGGGTAAGAGGAAGGAGAGGGGAGAGGGAAATTATTTAAATATAGTACACATATATGTAACATTTACAAGTTATCTTTCATTTCCTCATTTGTGAAATTGGAATATTGAGTCATGATATTCACACAAATTCTTTAAATGTAAAATGAAACTACTCTCCATGTTATGTGTTTGAAGACAAAGTGAAAAGAATTTGTCCATGAAAGCACCTGGTGCATACTGCCCACTTGAAACAGCTGCAGAACATAAGAATGGAGCCTAACTCTACCTTTTCCTACTCTTGTAATTTTAATACTATTCATGAGTTCGTACTATGTGAGTGTTGTGCAGTTATTTCCTCTGTGTTGAAACATTCCTGGCTAGGAGAACTGAAGAGTCACAAGATTAAGGAAGAAAACAAACCAAACAAGGCTCAGGAAGGTCAAAAATTCGCTGAAATTTACAAAGCTCAAGATTTCTCCCAGATCGGGGGTGGGCTTTCTAGTGATGCAGCTGCTTTTGAATTGCTGATACTCCTTAAAGTAACTTCAGTGAAAACATTGATTTGTCAAGCTAGACTAATTCTTTTTGCTGATCATCCATGGTCCATCAGCTGAAGTGATGTTTGTCATTGTCTTCCCAGGAAGCCTCAGAATGGTGAGAGAACGTTTTGGGTACAGAGAACAGAGACCAGGATGATATGTTCTCTACTTTCATGGAGATAGTGAGGGAGAAAGATATTCTTGTTGGTTCTTTGAGAGGGAAGGGTCCTCTCCTGATCTACTTGGCCCTGACTCAGGCCCTAAGGTGCCAGATGATCAGTAGATATCAAAGTATTTACCAGAGTAGACAAAGGTAGACAATGGCTCCTGAGCTCTTTATCTTACAATGAGGAGTAATGAACATGTAGACAAAGGAAGTGTTACCAGGGAACAAACAGAATTTGTCCGGGAAAAAGTGAGAAAATGAGAGAGGGAAAAAGTCCTAAGAGAGGGAAAACTGTGGAACTCTGCCTTTTTTAATTTAAGAAGTCATAAATGAGACAAATATTGTGGACACTTTCTATTGTTATTGGTTCATCCTTTGGGCGTAGGGCAGGACAAGCCAACTGGATCCCCACAGGCTCTGAACATGCTCCCTTTACCCAGCTTGGACAATGATCCTATACTGTTTGTGTAATGCTTGCCCCTGTGGGAGAGCTGTCATGTACGGAAGTCCTGCCCATCCTTTTTGAATTCTTTGTTAGATGCTAACTTCAGCTCCTCTGCTGGACACTTACTTTGGCTTTGCTCGTTACAAACATTGCAGATATGCTCTTCTGTGACTTTGGCTGCTGTCTTGCTGGCTGTTAATTATAAAAATAGATCTTTGTTCTCATGTTTAGATTATCAAGTTTTAGTCTTTACAAAAGGCCTTTTCCCCTATCGGCTGAAGATAACTCCTGTCTCTTCATGACACGTGGTTTAGAAACTATATAGAGTTAGAATGTCCAGGATTCCTAGTGAGGAGTGAGGGAAAACTTCAATGAGGGTATGGGTTGAAGATATGAGGAAGAACATGGACTGTTTGATGGCTGGTGAGTTCATTAAAGCTGAGCATGCCAGATGTGCCCTCTTCCCTCAATATCACACAGAGTGTGGGTGGAGAAAATAAAGTCATTGTCGAGAATCTGTAATGACACTTAAGAGAAGAGACAACAATGAGTACTTATCAAATAGATGGTTTCCAAATGAATGAATGACTGAATAAAAATGTGAAATAAACTTGTCATTGAGCATCCAAGACCAGTTATTATTAAGGTAGGGGGAATTTCTCAGCTCTCCACTCTACATTTACTGTTGATTCAGGGTTTTTTTGAGAACTGGTTGTTTGCCACAGTGACTAAAATACTAGTTAAATCCTATGTTCCCCCTGTGGAATCAGGGAGACTGGCTTGGGAAGGGATTCTTTGAGTTTGGTTGGGTGTAAGTAGGCAGAGGGAATGTGCCTTATCTGAGGTTGTAGGAGCTACTGAAACCTAAGGAGATTATCAGTCAGGGAGAATAAGAAAGATTGTAAACCACAGCAGTACATCTTGAAGTTCTCCCCATAGAAGAAGAGCATAGGTTTGGGGAGCCAAGAACAGATAGCCAAGTCACTGAAATCAGCTCCTAAGCTAGAAACAGAGTCAGAGCCAGAGGCAGAGGCAGCTATCTTTCTGTTGAGGTGTAGGATAGCACATCTAGAAGGTTCACCTGTGCTAGAAGTAGATCAGCTGTGAGAAATGTATAACTCAATGCGGACACTATCAAAGTCACACTGGAGACCAGGCCTAACACAGCTTGGGACAGGGCCTACTTAGGCTAGAATTTGGTATTTCCTGGGAGCTGTAGAGAATGAGAACAAATGGGAGAGACAGAGGGATGCTTGGCAGAAGTGCAAGAGGACATGGAATACTGCGTCTCTAATAGCCCAACCCAAGTGTGGCCTTTGCATTTAGCTGCACTGATTTCAAAGGCAATTAAGCATCCAGACCATGTCCTCTCTTGAGATAACGAATTTCCATAAGACTTCCATTCACTGTGAGAGACATATTTCCTTTCTTTATTTTAGATTTTTGTAAATATCCTGTCTTTAATATCCCCACCCTGTGCCTACATACCTTTCCTTCTTTAACCCAAGACTCACATTCCTAATGAGATCTAAGAGTGGATTATTATACACACAGACACACATATTCAGAAACTCACGCAAATACACTGGAACAAACGTTTTTACTGATGTAGAAATATAGCCTATGACTGAAACTGTGTGAGGAGAATTTTGAGAACCTGTGAGATAACTCCAATTAAACAATCTTATAATCTCTATTTCTCCATAACATGTGTTGTTCTTGAAATGTACTCTTGTGCCCCTCCCACATTCAATAAACAGGAGTGGGTTTACTTCTGGTTACCCATCGTCTTACCCATTGTTCTTCCAAATGATGCTTTCAGGCTCAAGTTGTTCAAGTTGTCCTTGTGACTGTATACAGCCTAAACATCTGTGACCTTGTCTCTGTGACTGTATACAGCATGAACTTAAGTAAACTTTTTCTGATGCTCAGAATATAAATATATCTGATGGCCTGACTAAAGAGGCCTAATGTATGAAACTTTAGCCTGCTTAAGTTTTAGGTCCACCTCTCCCAGGGGCACATTGCCAACTGGAGCAATAACAACTGGAATGTATTAATTGATTCTGAAAAGGAAGATTACTTCCGTTGAAGTGATACAAAATAGTTTTATTTGAAAAGAAGTATTTTGATAGAAAAATATTATGAAGTTAAAAAGTCTAAGGACAGTAAATTTCCTTTTCTGTTTGGAAATCATTTATCAGAGAACTAACGTTTAAGAGAAGGACCTGCTTTATACTTAAATATTAAAGTATATTTGCTAAAAAGAAGTCATACTATAAATAATGGTGAAATCAAGATTACCATGAAGCTTACATGGGATTTTGAGTTAACCACCCAAACTAATTAAGCAAAATTATCCTAATTTGTTTATTATGTTAATGATCTGAATTAATTTATAGCAATTTAGCCTGTATTACTAGAGATTTATTATGTTTCCTACTAAATGACTTAAGAGCTATAAATCCCATGGTTAAATGTAATTAGTGGAGACATATTTATCGAAAGAGATAATTACATCTGATAAAAGTTCTTCAGTTAGGCTTAATTAAAACAGATTATTCCCCATAAATGAAAAGCAAATATGGTAATTGCTGGGTACATTTTCATAGCAAAATTACTATCTCAGCATTTAAATTTTCTGAAATGGGTGGAAAAGTAAACTATGTAACTGATTACCTCCCAATAAAGTATGATTAATAATCCCTGGGAAACAGGCATTTTCCAGGAATAAACACCCTGCTACTAAATTGCTATAGGGAGGTCTCTACTTAGGAAAATCTACAATTAACTGAGTTTTAAAGTGGACCATGACCGTTTTCAAATATAATGAATAGTATTTTAAGGAAAAAATTGCAGATAAGATTATTTCTAGATCAGCTAGGCAGCAATGTTAGGGTGAAGAATGTCTGTGAAGCACCCTGAAGATGATTCTTTTCCCACGATAAATTAGGTTGGGCGTGATTATACATTCCCTGAATCTGTAAACTCTAAAGGCAGAAGAACATTCTGGACTCACAAGCTTCCATGGACAATTTACATTGTAAATGGATTTCTAGTACATACATATGTGCACATTAATATGGAAAATCCCACACAGGGTGCATTTGTTAGTTTTCTATCACTATAATAATGAAATATATGAGGCTAAGTACTTTGTAAAGAAAAGAAGTTTAGTTAGCTTACAGTCCTATCAACTCAAGGACAGACCACCAGTATCATCATGGGTCTGATGAGGAAATCATAGTAGATATCAAACCAGGAATGCATATGCAAAGAAATTATGTGATGATTCAGGAAGCCAGAATGGAGATGGGATGAGCATATGTTTCCATAGCAATCCACTGTTTAAAAACTAACTTAGGCTCCTGGAGACCACCTTAACAGGACCATCCCAAACGTCATTCAGTACAATTCAACATTTAGTATCCCATCATCTGTAAACGTAGCCACAGTAAAGACCAGGCTTCTAGAGCAAGAGACAAATGGCATGTAAACTAAATCCTAACCATGGCATAAGACATGATTTGAATTATTTATATTTAGTCAGTAATTTTGCCCCTTTAAACAGTTTTTTATATAGTTTTTGAGAATTTTCATGTAATATGTTTTGATCATATTTTTTCTGCTTCCCCAAATACTCAGATTCTCCATACTACTCCACCAAACTTTATTCTCTCCCTCTCTCTCTCTCTCTCTTCTCTCTCTCCTCTCTCTCTCTTCTTCTTTCTCTCTCTCTCTTACCCTCCCTCCCTCCCTCTCCTCCCTCCCCTCTCTCTCCCTCCCTCCCTTTCTTTAAGATTTTATTTATTTTATGTAAGTGAGTACACTGTAGCTGTCTTCAGACAAACCAGAAGAGGGCATTGGATCCCATTACAGATGGTTGTGAGCCACCATGTGGTTGCTGGGAATTGAACTCAGGATCTCTGGAAGAGAGCAGTCAGTCTTCTTAACCGCTGAACCATCTCTCTAGTCTCCATGTTCTTTCTTTAAAACAAATAAACACCCAAAACAACAGCAAACCCACAAACCAAACCAAATTATGTGCTCTCCTGCACCGCCCCCCTCCCCCAGAGTCCACAGAGTCCGATTTATGTTGGTGAACTCCTTCTGAGCATGAAGACTGCCCTTGGATATGGTAAATACATCCAGTGTCACTCCAGTGGAGAAAACTGCTTTGTTCCTGTCCCATACCACCCTGAGCACACCTGATCTCATCTTGGTTATTTATCAGTGACACTATTAAGCCTGAAATGCATCATCTGATGTTTTGGTTGTTCTGTGTTGACATGTTGTGGGCACATGTGTGTAAGTGCATGTGGAAACTGCCATTGATATAAGGTAGCTTCCCCAAATAAACATCACTTCATTTAGAGAGACAAAGCCTCTCAATGGGCCTAGAATTTACCATTTTTGGTTACTCAGATTGCTCTGGGCATCTCCCTTCTACTTTTCAAGAGCCAGGATCACAGGTGGCCATCATCCAACCTGGATTTTATGGGAGTTCAGAAAATCGGAATTCTGCTCCTCACATTTGTGAGACAAGAGCCTTCTTCACTGAATTTCTTCCCTGGCCCTTGTTTTTCTACCCTTTTACTTCCTATATGTCCTTAGTTATTGGATTATTCTATCTACCCAGCAAGATGAACATACAGAACTTTAGAGGAATTCAAGGTCAAGAGTTAGTTAGGACTTTGATTGCTACCATTGCTATGTGGGCTCCTAATAGATTTCCCCCATAATTGACTTAATGTATGGAGGGCTCTTGAGCATAAAAAGATGGGTTTAGTTACATTCTGATGTAACTATAAACTGATAAGCAAAACCTCACATTCATCATTATCAGATAGAAAAATACACCCTAGTGAGGATGTTTTTAGGAAGAGTTTAGTGTTAAGAAGCTGGGTAGAGTAGCATAGACACAATGACCACCTGCAGACCCAATGACCAACAGCATATCCTGGTTTGCAGGAAGACATTTTCAGGCAGTCACACATAGACCACCATCTCCCACCACTGGCCACTTGGTGGAGCTGCATCAAGAGCCTAGAGATCCTGAGATCTTTTCAAGCCCTGCCTTTTGCCACATTTAAATAGATGCCTTTCTCTGGAGACCTCAAAGTGTTATCACAGACAGTATTGCATTTCTCCTTACAATATCCTTTTGCATTCCGCAGAGCCCAGGTGATTTATCAACGTCAGGGCTAAAGCTAATATGCCGTGTGTTCTCCTAGAATTACATAAATGCCTACACTCAGGCTGAGGGAGTTTGGGGGCTGAAACAGAGAAAATGGAGGCGGCTGGGGAGGTTTCCAGAAGGAGCTCTCTTATTTCCTTCATGATCTCAGAAGAGTTTCTTTTGTTTTGTGTCTGTTGCCTTAGGAAGAACAACTGAGTTAATACTTTAAAATGTCTAATGAATAGTGTATATAGGTGACTCTATTTTTTGCTATACTAGAAGGTATGCTTAATTTGGAAGATTCTGAGTTGTGTTGATCCAATAAAACTGAAGGACATTTCAAACATTATCGTTACCTACAGCTTAAATATCACTGCAGCACACTCAAAAGGGTGCTCAGGTTCTTAGGATGGATTAGGATATGAGTGGCATCATTTATGGTGGCAACAAATGGGCCCTGACCTGGGAGCATCTTCATGTCAGTTTATTGATACTAGAACTTAGGTTGTAGGGCTAAATGAATCCCTGAGGTTCTAAAGCTGAAACCTAAGAAACATTCAACCACATACCTGAGTCTGCTAGTTGCAAGTGTAAATTCATGTGGGTGAAAAACAAACAATTTGTAGTAAATATCTACTCCTTGGTTTTTATCTCACTTTTTATTATTTCTTTGAGAATGCCGTACAATGTATTTTGACCACAGTCATCGCTCCCCCTGTTCCTTCCAAATCTATACCTCTTTTCCTAACATTCAACTTTGTCTCTTCTTTTGCTTTTGAAATTTTTAATTGTGATTGCAAGGGTAATAAGCTTTTGTTATAGATGAGGTACTTAAGAGCAGTGCTATAAAGGCTGGTGAGTACTATGGAAGGTAGTAAACAGATTTAAACAATGTTCAGCTATAGGACTGGTACAACCCTCATATTTCAGCCCTGGTCTCAAGGTTTTATGGTGTGTTCACAAGAAGCCAAACTCTTTGTGTATAAACAATGGCCAGGATCCAAGAATCCCAGCAGGAGGTTCAGGATCACTTGTGCAACAATGGCATCTGGGCTCTATGGCATTGCTGGCTTTCAGCTGACCATTTCTGGGAACATTCCAAAACTATATGTCCCCAGGTGAAAAGGGAGATAATATGAGAAGCCACCCCATGGAGTTGCATATTCATGTGGTTTAAACAGTTCAAGGTTGTAGGAATCCCAATGGGTCTTGAGGATCCAACTCAGGTATGGATAGCTGGGCGATAGTTATATTCCTGTAAGACTTTGTGTTGAGAGATGGTCTACAAGAATTCCTTATAGACTCGACTCAATAAAGCATAAGCAAAATGATATGAGTCGATTCTGGAATAAACTAGTTTGGGTGATAGGTTGAATGTCATTAATTATCCTGTATCATACCCAAGGATATGTGTATCTTTTTCTTGAGCCTGTTCTTCACCTGGTGACTTCTTAGAGTGGCCAGGGCGAGATGCTTCTGGTAGCACAATGTTTTGCATTACTATTAAGAGCAGAAACTTATATGTACCAATAGCTATTATATGCTGTGTTCAAACAGTACTCCTATTTAAAATCCAATGAGTTCGTTTGTTTCATATTCATAGTTTGCTTTATTCTGGTTCTGAATACCAAAGGATCAGTGTCATTATCCTCCAAGTAAATAACCAGTGTCTAATCTGCTCCACCTTTTCATAGAAGAATCATTTATTTTCAATATTTTTCCCACATTGCTCAGAGGTTGTCATCATTAACTTCTATTTCCAGAGCACGGTTTGCAGCATAATGACACATCAAGCATCAGAACTCTTGCCTGTAACATTTTAATGCTATTGTCCAATTTGGCTAACTTATCAACTAGTTTAAAATCTCAGATATGACTAAGTTAAGGGAGTCAGAAAACTGCCGTTTTCTTTATTTGATCACTAATCCTTTTTTTGCATTTGCCTTTATATTTCAAAGGTATTAGGAAAACCCCATATTTCCTGGGGAAAAACATCTACTACTTCTACAGGTTAAGAAACTCATTAGCTATTCATGAGCTTAAAATGCATTATGCATTAATTTATTTATCTCCTTAAAGTTCAGCCTTTCTCCTTGGGATGTTTTCTCCCCAAACTAATTTCTCGAAAACAAAATCCAAGTACATTGAGCATGGTTGAATATCACCGACTGTGATGCCTGACCTCATGGTGTTTATTACTCTGAGGTGCAGATGGGGAGTGTGTGAATTCTTTTTTAATCTCTGCAATTCTCTTTAAAACCAAATACTTCCACTTTAAATATGAAATTACAGCAGTAACTTTCCCTAATGTTAACAGTGGAGCACATGAAGAGGAAGAAATTCGTAATTTGTTTAAAGTAATTCCAACTGTTTTATTGCCTTCCAATCCAAGATAATTATGTATAAAGAAATTCATTTAAATTATTGACATTAATTCACTAACTAGAACTTTAAATAATAATTTCATGAAAGGGAAAATTCAGGGAAGTCCAAGAAACAAACAAGATTTAACAACTTATTAAAAGTTTTTCTGTATTACCATAAATCAAAACTACATTTCTGTAATTTTGGCAGTGACAACCTTCTTATTGCAAAGCATAGAGTTAACATATGTACAGTATGAGACTTAATAAGTATATATATTTCAGTTTTATTAAAAAATGGCTGGATAGACAGCATCTATGTATTTGTTCTATGTAAGAGCCATTGTGAGAACTTGTAAATGGAATCCTTATCATAAGACATTCATTTGGAGCAGGGAAGCAGTCTATTTAAGATATATATATTTAACAAATTGTTAAGTACCTGCTGTGCTAAATATGGTGTCAGATATTAAAACCCCAATTCTGCCCTTATAATGCTCATGTGGGAGTAGAGGAAGGCAAATGATAAACTCTCTCATAAGATGTTCTAAGCAACAGAGTTGATAAACTCTCTCATAAGATGTTCTAAGCAACAGAGTGTTCTATAGAAATGTAGAGTTTCAGGGTGGAGAGTGATGTGGTGGGCTACAAGGAAGGAGTCTCTATGGAGCCTCAAGGAGTTAAGTGAATGATTATAATAACTAATTACTGAAAGACTGTTGTTTGGAGCTCAGTGTCTTAGAAAATTAAAGCTAACCTGACCAGCTCCTACAGACTGAGAAAAGTGTCGTGGCAGAGGCCACAGGAATGTCAGCATAGGGTAGCCCATGTGGACACCTGTCAAGGATCCTGGGTCTTGTTTGATACACACTGCAAGTTTGAACTGGACCTGGTCAGGCCATGAGTAATAATGAAAACAAGACACAAGGCGACCCCTGGAGGAGAGCTTCGGTTAGCATTTTCTGTATGGGAATGACATGGTTTAGGAAGTCATGAACTAAAGTAATTCTGCCTCACTTGCTCATTTGACTCAGGTTTCTGTAAATTGGGCTAAGTAGTCTTTCTAGGCTAATATCTGAAAAGATCACTTTTGACCCCAGGACACTTCTTCAATGTCAACTCTGATTTATAACCCTTGCTAAAATGCTGTGGGTTCTTAGTGCCCCGTGATTTTAGTGAACCTGTTATCATAACAGAGGTAGGCAGAGGTATCGGGAGCCAGAGATGAAGACATAGTCACTTGCATAGAAAAACAGGGAACTACTGAGAATCATGTGTTCCACGAAAGGACCACTTAGCTTCAGAGTGGTTTGAGGGTTATCTTGACCATAGGGTTAGGAGGAGAGATGACCCTGAATTAAGGCTGTTTCTCTGTTCATTTACCCTTATTGTGTACAGTTCTCAAAAGAATACATTGTGAATCTCAAAATCCTTGTCTGGTTTCTGGCATATAGAAAATATGAATTGCTTCAACAGCCTACTGTGCTTAAAAATCATCAAGCTTCTTCAGTGTCTACTGGAGGTAACACTATGGGTGTGTCCGTCCTTCCTGTGTCTTGGGCTATTATGAAACCTTGTCTGTAGTACTTCTTTCTTTAGAATTTCCTTCCCAGGGCTAAAGCATTTTCCTGCTTCCAGCCCTCTGTACAGCAAATGAACCTTGCTTATGGTTGCTGTGCCTAACACTGAGGTTTTCTTTACTTCTTCCCTAGCCAGCCAGCACTCGTTTCTGTTGTTGTTGCTTTCTCCTTCCATTGGGAACACTGTAGACACCTGGAAGATCTTCTGGGTCTATAAACACCTGACCTGACCAGGCTGACACCAGTTCCATTCTATCATACCCAAGATAATGGGACATAAGTCTAAAACAGTAATTTCAGTAATAGAGCCAGAACTTCTAAATTGATATATTTTCAGGCTCCCATAGGTGAAGTGACCCTGTAAATTAGCAATTTTCTACAGCCAACACCCAACGCACGACATTGATGAGTTATATTTATTCTCAGCGTTAACAGATCTTTTCAAATGGAGGCATCAGAATTCACCACTGAGCCCTGTTTGCACCAAAAGGGATTTCATATAAACACATTCCAAAGCTAATTCTATAGCACAAGTCAATGCACACAATCTGAGCACGCAATCATTCTTGAGACTAGGAAGAGTACAGGGAATCACCAGGCAGAAAGAATTTCCATGGAAGGTGCTCTTTTGAATTAGTCTGTGAAAACAAAACAAACAAACAAACAAACAAAACAAAACAAAAAAAAACCTCTCAAAGGGCACTTCAGGGGAGAGGCTGAATATATTGTCACGAATATATTGTCAACACCATGGAAAAGCAGGTAGCAGGACAAGCATCCAGAGGAGAAGAATATTCCCTGTTCAGCAAACCCTGGTGGTTGTAAATGAGCTTTGGGAACTGAATGGCACTGGGTTCAAAGTGCTGTAAGGTGTTTGAGATTGGTTCTAATGCTTTGAATCAACTGTAAGTCTGCATGTCCAAATGCTAAAGGTCCTGTCCCCAAATAATTTTTGATTGGTCAATAAAGATGCCAGCGACTAGTGGCTGGGAAAAGAGATATGGGGCAGGACCCTTAGAGTTTCGAGGGCTAACAGAGGGAGTAGTGGGGTAAGGTGGAGGGTGGAGGGGGAGAGACAGAAAAGGAGAGCAGGAGGAGAGAGAGCATGTAAGCCATGTAAGAATTCAGGTAAGTGGTTTCTGGCCACTTCCCCGATTGGGCCTGGGTTAGCACGGGAAGGTTTAGGAGTGCCCAGCCTTTGAGGTAGCCACGGCATTTTATAAATAAGCTAATATATGTGTGTCTTTCATTGGAGAATCCAACAGGCCGCTGAAAGCTCACAACCCACTGGGATCTAAAGCAGTGTAGTCAAAACTTGGCACTACAATAGGTCACGGCTGGCATATGAACCATTGTGCCGTAGTTTTCTGGATAAAATTGGGATGGTACCAGCCCTTTGTGCACAAGCTGTGACAAAGAGTAGCAAATGACAGAGTTGGTTAAACACTGTCATCTTTTCCATCTCCAGTGCTATTCCAGCAGACTGCTGAGATGTTACCAGTAACATAATTATTTGCTGAGAATAAAACTGTAATAGGCTCTACTGATAATTTACCAACTTTCTTTACATCTATAGAGGTGGCCAGAGTAAACTTTTCCAAGGTAGGTCCTTCAGGGATCAAGCCTTGATTGCATGTCTGTTGGAAAGTAACTTGTACTCTGTTTCACATACTCAATTACTATCGCAGTGATTAATTAATTACCTAATTAATTACATGAATAGTTATTACTTGTTGGTTTACTTGACACCCTCCATTACTGTGCTGGTTAGTTCTATACCAACTAGATACAAACCAGAGTCATTTAAGAAGAAACCTTAACTGAGAAAATACCTCCATTAGATTGGTCTGTAGCACAGTCTGTGGGGACATTTTCTTGATAAGTGATTGATATGAAATGGTTGAGCCCACTGTGGGTAGTGCCACTCCTGGGCAGATGGTCCTGGGTTTTATACAAAGCAATCTGAGTAAGCCACGGAGAACAAGTCAGTAACCAACATTCCTTCCTGGTCTCTGCTTCTGTTCTTGCCTCTAGGTTTCTGCTCTAACTTCGCTTAATGGTAGTTTATGACAGAGAAATATAAGGCAATTAAACATTTTCCTCCCCAAGTTGCTGTTGGCTATGATCTTTTTCACAATGATGAAAAACAAATCATGACAATCATCTTATGGGGGGCATTCTTCTGTGCCTGCCACATGAATACTCAGTAAAGGTTTGTTGAGGTATCCACTATCAAGATTTGTGAATGGATAGATATGATTAAGCAAAAAGAAGAAATACAAGAGGCAACTCTGAGATGGGGATGAACATTTCTCTTATGGTTATGTCTCGCTTTTATCAGTGATGATCATAGTAATGTATAGGATTTGGGCAAGGTTTGAAGATACTTTCTTCACAAGGTAGATAAGAAATATAAAGATACCACAGAGTGGATTCTCAGGGGCCCCTGACACGATTACAGATGATAAGATAAAACTCTGGATCATAATGATGTGGGAAGGTAGGAGGTCTCCACTGCAAACATAGTTAACCGTTGTGTTTGAGGTTCCCAGGAAATGTCTGTAAAAAAACAAAAAAACAAAAACTATGTTCTACTCAAGGTCATGCACATCCTCGCCTGAAACCCAAGTCATAGCTGTTTCCACAGAAAAATAAGTATTTTGTCAGCAAGCTTCACAGGAAATGTTAATTATTCTGAAATTCTTATTCTCAGCCCACAAGACGTTTTAATCACACTCTAGAGAGAGGGGTTCCTTTCCCTTTTTGTGTCCCCATAATTTCCCCTGTCTCTTTACCCTGCTTTAGTTTTTATTACCTTTAAATGTCACACAATGGAAGCAAATGGAGAGAAATGACAGTGGGATATCAAAAGGCAAGTGCAGCCACAGAGGCAAATTTAACTATTGTCGAGCATGGCGTTGCTCCGGCTTAACATTTAAAGGAGATGATCTTGAGAATTAAGGGTTAGGTTATTCTTTACCAAGTTTTTAATGTACTTTGAATTTCAATCTGCTGGCGACATTTTCTGGTAAAGGCATTTTCTTTTTTTACTCTGTAATTGTGAAGCTTAAAAGTCTGTGTTGCCTCTCACGATTTTCTCTAGCATAAAATGGTACCCAACATGCCCTGGTTGTTATTCTAAGCATGATTAGGCAGCAGTGCTCTATTCTATAGAAATTCTTCAGTTTTGTGTTATATTTGTGTTAGATTTTGCCTAACAAGAAGCATTGACTCATTACTTGTTAGCTCATTTATTCTACAAAGACTGTCAACATCTCCATCTTGTTCTTTCTCCATGTATATATTGTGTACATGTGAAGATAAGAAGTTATCTTGGGTGTAATTCCTCAAGAGTCATACCCCCTTTTGGGTGGGTGGGGGCAGAATGTCTCATTTGAGACCTAGACCTGCTGATTAGACCAGGCAGGTTGCCCAGCACGCCCTAGGGACCTCCCTCTTTCTGCCTCTGCACTACAGAGATTACACAAGTGCACCACCGTACCCAGCTTTTCACATGATGGACTCAAGGCCTCATACTCACATGGCAAGTACTTTACCAACTGAGCTAAGTTCACAGCCCCTGCCTTAACTGTTATCCCCTTAATGATTTCCTAATATTGTAAAACTGGAAATGAATACAATAATATGTATATTTACAAATGTACCTGGATCAGCAGGTGAGTTTGTGTATTACCGCAGGAATGAGGAGAAATGGAGAGAATTGGCAATTTCCCATTAAAATGGAAATATTTGTAAGGCACACTGCTTAGAAGAGTCTCTGGAGACCGCACGGTCCACAGAGGCATACCATACAGCTGTACCCCTTCCTCTTGAATAATTTCCTGAGATAAACAGCTGATGTGTCTTCTTCTGGTTATAAGCCTTTTGGATTCAGATATGCTGAAATCTAAGATTTTATAGGTTTGGAGAGGAAATTAATTGCTTTTACCTTTAGTACTTCAGAGAACCCTCAAGGGCACCGTGCAGGCTTTTTCTTTCTCAGAAAGAAAAATGCTCCATTTCATCAGTACGATGCTATGTCTCGCTCCAGACTGCTCTGCTCTCGTGGCCTTGGCTCTTCATTACTTCAGGTACTACTGTGCTGAATTGTTCTGCTGCGATGGACACGCTTTCTTCCTAAAACATGGAGGAAGCTGTGAGATGTCCTCCTCCTCAATCTCCCTATTCTTTCTCCCCTGTGTCACCTAAGCAATGCTGGAATGTAGTTGAAGCAGAGTTTGGGCCAGCAACTGAAGAGGTGGGGCCTCTCCTGGGAGTTCAGAAGTGAGGAAGCAGAGGAGAATGTTTTGATGAGTGGAACTGTGGATACAGAGCTTTATCCCGACTTCCCAGCCCCATGAAGCTCCGACCCAACAGAGCTTTGTTTCAGCATATTTTAGTGTCCTCAAGAGTCAGCTACAGACCTTGTTCATAGGATCGCTATTGGAATCAGCCTCTCCTAATTTCCCTCTTATGTATGAAGCTTTACTACAGTGCTTCTCAACCTCCTTAATGCTACCACCCTTTAATACAGTTTCTCAAGCTGTGGTGATTGCCACACATAAATTTGTTTTCATTGCTATTTTCATTGTATTCGTAACTGGAATTTTACTGTTATGAACCATAATGTAAATGTCTGACATGTGACCTCTATGAAAGGGTAATTTGATCCTAAAGTGGGCATGACTCAGAGGTCAAGAACCACTGCTCTATGGTGTCAGGGTGCCAGGGACAGGACTCTGACCAGGCTGCATTCTAAGAGGTTGTCAGGTACATAATTGTTGTCCTCAAACCACATGGGCAGAAATATCACAAATTTACCTCTTTGAACCCTTGGCACTTTGGATTTTTCTAGAAAGGACTTTGAGAACCATGTGGTTGATTTAGTAAATGAGCTACATGCTGCATGTACTGTCCATTGGATACTTGTCCATTTCATGGCTCCTGAGAGTCCAGTGAGGTGGTTTCAGGCAGTGCTCTGAAGATTAGGATCCCTGGAGCCAAAGCAGAAGATCTACTAATTACACAGTATGTTCTCGAGAATGATTATGAACTTGTGATCCTCCTGCCTCTATCCTTCAAAGGCTGTGATTGTAGTGTTCTACCCTTATGTCTGACTTGCTGTATAATTTAATCTTGGAATAGTGAATGGGGTAGCTCTCCTAAGCAGTTTCTTTTATAATAATACAGTTTATTTTACACCACACACATACACACATCAAGAACAAATCTTTCATCTTTCCCATTTAGCTTAGCTGTTTGCTGCATATATATCTATTGACTTGATACAAGCCGGGGTTATCTGGCAAACCTTGATCACATTGCTTGTAGGCCATTTTGTACGGCATTTTCTTGATGAATAGTTCATGTGGGATGGCCTAGCCGACTGTGTGCAAATGACACTCACTGCTGGGCAGGTGGTCCTGTGTTGTTTAAGAAAGCACTTGTTAAGAAACAAATGGCCTCTGCAGCAGCTCCTGCCCCTGCATACCTGCCGTTCATTTCTTCCCTAACTTTACCTCATAATGAATTGTAACTGAAAGCTGAAGCAAACTCTTTCCTTCCCAAGCTGTTAAGACATTAATTACTTTTCTACTGCTGTGATAAAACATCATGACCAAGACAATTTATAGAAGAATTCATTTGAGCTTCTGGGCCAGAGGGTGGGAGTCTATAGTGGCAGAGAGGAATGATGGCAGGGGCAGGAAGATAAGGGGTCATATCTTGAACTGCAGTCATGAATCAGAGACACAAACTAGAAAATGGCAAGTCTCTACGTTCTCAAAGCTCACATCTAGTAATACATTTTCTCAAACAAGGTCACATCTAAGCACCACCAAATAGTGCCACCAACTTGGGACCAAGCATTCAAATGGTTAAGACTGTGGGAGACATGTGTCATTCAAACCACTACTGGCTGCCAAGAAAGAAATAAAATTAATGGGATCACCATCTATTTATCTTCCATTTTGACATTGTACCACTTGTGGATAAAGACAATATAGAAGAACAGCTAAGGATAGGAACTCAAGCACCCAGGTTAGACCTTACTCATCAACTACTGGCTTATGGCCTTCCACAACTTTTCTTTCTCAGTTATAAGCCAGTCACACACTGGTTGCAGGGTCACTAAAAATTCATAGGCACTATGTCACAATTATAGAAATGTACACAAAATATTGAGGACAGTACTGGCAACATCACACCTATGTAGTTACTTCTTGTATGTGCATTATTATTTATTCACTGCAACAAGTAGATGAAGTACTTACAGTTCTCCCATGGACTAGAAAAATCTGTAACGGGAGGAAAGCTGTGAGCTTGTCTAGTAAGTGAAGAATCTTAGATCTAAGCCCTGCGTGATAAGTTCACATCTCTTCCAAAACCTTACAGTGTTTCCTGTGTTGCCAAAGACTAGGAGTCCAAGTTCCTTCCCCAATTATTAAGGTACTGGTTGTACTGGGTTATCACATACTCAAGACTCTTTCCATTGCAGTTGGACTGCATTAGTGTGTGTGTGTGTGTGTGTGTGTGTGTGTGTGTACATGTATATGCATGGAGGTACATATGTATGTATGTATTTATGTATGCCAGAGGTTGATACCATATGCCGTCTTTCCCAACTACAGTACACCTTAGGTTTTGAGATGTGATCTCACATTGAACCTGGAGCTCACCCATTTGTCTAGACTGGCAGACCTTCAAGCCCTCAGGGTCCTCCTATCTCTGTCTCCCAGTGTCAGGATTACAGGTATACACTGTTGTACCTGGCTTTTGCAAGGGTGCCGGGGATGAAACTCAGATCTTCATGTTTGTGCTGTAAACACTTTAACAACCAAACTACCCTTCAGTCCTCATAGCCTTCTTTATTGACTCTCTCATTAAGCCACTTCAGATATCTTTTGAAAATTGGGAGGAGACAAGTTTAAGATAAGTAAATGTCTCAGGACACACATGCAGGATGTGCATTCAGTCTGTGTGTCTGCCATCTGGATGAGTAGCTGGGTAAGGCCCCTATGACTGAGAGGACAATCTATAGCATTCAATTTGGATTCTGAGGTGAGCAGCCAGTAATTTTGGAGAAGTTCTTCTACATAAAAACTAAGAAAAGTAGTTGCTGAGTCAATCTATTGTCATCTGTTTCTATAATACTGAATTTACCAACAAAATTTCTCAAATTATATAGAATGGCAGCAAAACATAAATCCAAAGACTAAAGGCTGTATTTTTCTTTAAGGTCTGTTGTAAAAATTGGAGACAAGAAACAGTACTTTGGCTGACTCAATGACTGGTTGGAAGTTGGGTGTTGATTGAGTCTTGTTCCTGCAGAGATTTTTCCCTTCCTGTAAAGTAAGGAAAGTAGGTCAGAGGAGACAGCATGGGTGGAATGCACAACAAGCTGCAGAAAGGAAGCTGAAAGATTTAGGAAAAACTTTGCATGGCAACTGCTGGCGAGTCTGTTCCCTACCAGCTTTCATCCTGAAGTCAGAGAGACACCCGCCACATCTCAGTGATGTCACAACACTCAAAGATTTCCTCTCCTGTTCTCCATTCAGGACATCAGCTGATTGTCCCCCAACCCCAGTAGCTTCAAATCCCAGGAAGCTCTTTCTTGAATCTCCAGGGCTCAAGTAGTCATTCCAGGGTCCCCAAACCTACACTCTACACAGAAGAGTCTAGTCTTCATCAGAACCCCTGAAAGCACAACTTCTTAAGATGCCTGTTGAATGATGAGGCCAGGACCTAGGGACTCACATCTGCACTACTGACCAGCAGGTATGTGATTGCATTGCAACATTGCAACAGCTGATATCCATGTAGGGTTAGCTTGGGGATAGCACAGAGCTCATCCAGGGCTATTGCTCTGGGTTTTCCTCAGCAGGAGCCACTTGTCCAGAACAAGTAGATACATACCATGCCACAAAGAAGAACCTGTTCCCTGTGTCACATGGAGCTCAGTGGTCTCCTGACTCCCACAACATTACCCGCCTTCTTTGGCCTACTCTTTTTTTTTTTTTTTTTTTAATTGTGATATTAGATCACTCCAGAACTTTTCTTTTAGTTTACAAAAGTACTCCTTCTTATTTCTAATTGACATTGTTCCATGGCTCATATTAATGCCCCCCCCAGGCCATCATCCATTTCAGTGTGACAAGGTTTGGGCAACTGTGAGTTCTCCAGTGTTATAAGCTAAAAAGCTTAAAAAACAAAAACTGGAAACAGTTTGTCTCAGTTTCAGAAGCTACAGCAGTCCATAGATGTGTGGCTTGAGAGGAAGAGAAATTTGTTAGTTCAGGAGACTGGAAGTCTACAGTGAGGGTGCAATAAGATTTGACTCTGGGCAAGCACAAGCTTTCAGGTTGCTGACTGCCAGCATTCTATGCCTCACACAAGGGACACATATGAGCTAGCTCCTGGCTTTGTCTCACAGGGGCATTTATACCACCATCTGAGCTCTCACGACCTTAGTGGTCCTGAAAGACCTTATTTACAAATACTGATGCACTGGAACTAGAGTTACCCAGATGTGCTTCTGGGTGGACATGAATATTCAGCCAATAGCACAACTACAACACACAACAAAGCAATGATTTTATGTTAGGGCTAAACATTGTGATAAATAATGATATGCCAACAGAAGAGAAAATAATAAATACAATAGCCTTCATTGAAGAAACGTTAGCCTGGAGAAGTGAATGCTCATTTAGTTAGCTTTTCAGGGTACCAAGGAAGAGGATGGTAGTCATTCTCCTCATCATCTCAAGTAGTACTTAAAGCAAACCTAGAGTGTTGGAATCAAAGTCTCATATTCTATACATTAAGAAATTGAGGAGTAATATGATAAAATATTTCATTGATTGTTTTAATTTTTGCCAACAAAAATAGATCAAACCTTGATTTTTTTCCCCACATGCTTCCTTGGATGGTTACAAACATGGGATAGTTTTATTTACATCACCAGGACTGGAGAGTCAAGGGTAGCTTAATTCATAGCTCTAGGAGGTTAGTGGGACAAAGATATATCTAGGTCCAGGTAATGGCCCAAGTTTCTAAATGTGGTAGTGAGGGGTCTACAGCCACAGTATAGGCAAATCAGGTCTACTTAAGTGCTTGTAATCTGTTGCTGGCCTTGCTAATATGCTATTGGATGAGTCTGAATTCGAAGGGGTGAGAAAAGAAGAGTTGATTGTTTCTCTTCAATGTAGAAGTGGGTGATCCCATTATAATATATGGAGACGGAAGAACTTGTAGGCTTTTATGATCTGCTGCTGAAATCTATAAGGATCCAGGATAGTATTAAACTCAAAGGAGTCTTTTCCTAAAGTTATATTGTTTTACTTAGACATGTTTTAATGACACTCAGATGACATTCTTGGTAGATTTAGTGAACAAGAATTTCACTGAGACTTACAGTCATGTGTTGGTTTATGGTGGAGAAAGTGTCATTATTTGAAAAATACAATGTTTGCATACAATAATTTAAGTGTTACACTCTACTAGATACCTAGGCTATATGTTGTAGCCATTGATTTTAAACTACAGACCTGGACAACATGTTACTATAGTGAATTTTTCAAGCAATTGCAACAGAGTGGTAAGAAATTATGAATTTTAACCTGTCAAAACAAAAATGCAGATCAGAAATAATGGGTAATCAGAATCTTTCAGCTCTTTTAAAATCCTAAGAGAATGTCATACATCATATATCTGCCTGCTCATCAAAAAATTGTAACACAAACCTGATTTTAATGAAGGAGAAGAAAAAATTATTATGAATGCATTTGGATGTCAGGGCTATAAGGACCAGTGGAAGAATGACATTGTTTTAACCTTTTGTCAAATGCCTCTTGATTTTCCAACTTTGGGGTGTCTATGGAGCTCATTGGAGACATTCAGCAGTTGCTAGGAGTCATGGCATTGTATATTATGTGAATGGTTCCATAAACCAGACATTCCCACTGTCTTATCATATCAGAGGAACCAATCCATGACAACTAATGATCTCAAGCAAGGAACTTGAAGAAATGAACCCAAGATGCTAGAAGTAATTACCAGGTACACTCATTGAGCCTTGGACATCAGGTGTGGAAAAATCTGTGTGCTGCTTCTTCAAGTTTTGCATGGTTAAAGTGTTGTGTGCATGAAATAAGTGAAGTGTACCTTCAATCATTCCGTCTTCAAGTATTTATTGAGAGCTTGGCGCTGGGCTGAGAGCTGGCAGATATGGCCCTGATATCATGGAGACTTTCTTTCATTAAGAGAGGAGGAGGTCAATAGAGCTTAGATGACCTGGCAGTACAGGGTTGGAAATGACCAGAAGTGGAAGTCTAAGAAGGTCTTTCTGGGAGGACCTTAAAGCAAGACTCAGAATGATGGAAGAAGCTGCTCCCCTGATGATCAGGGTATAGAGCACTTCATGGGTGAATGCAGAGTGAACTGAGGCTGTAGTTGATGAGGACTTGTATGTTGCAAGGGAGAAACAGAAAGAACGGTACAGTACTTGCTTCTCTCCCCTTCTCTCCCTTCTATTCTCTGCCACTCCCCTATCTCAGCCAGTGTGGCTCATTGAAAAAAAAAAAATAAAGCAGCTCCAAATCCAGCACGGAATATAAAACCAGCTAATCAAAATACCTATTTTTAAATAAAAATATGATTGGCCACCCCACAGAATCCTATCTATCTATCTATCTATCTATCTATCTATCTATCTATCTATCTATCTATCATTTACATATTTTATTGTTTATTGCTTCAAAATCAGCATTCATAGGAATGGTGATCATGGGCTAGAGTGATGGCTCATCTGTTAAAGACTAGGCTCACACCCAAAACTATAAGAATGGTGATCATTTCATTATTAAAAATATACTATTAATTCTAATATACCAGTGAATACCTATGGGATTAAATGGATCTGAATATATCTGTGTGTGACTGTCATTTAGTAATTACAGGAGCATCATGATCCAGGAACACTTACATTGGAAACTGTTTAAAAATAGATTAAAAATTGTAGCATAATTTCCTTTGGTGTTCTAAAGCACTAAGATCATTAAAAAGAAATTTTCCTGATAGAGTCTTTTCAAGGTGTATTTTTGTTGTCTTCCTAATTCTTGTGTAATTACCCTGTAGTTTGTCAGGCAAACTATAGTATCATTCCTTTTAAACATTAGTGTCATCGTTATTTTAACTTAACCAACTGCTATTGACTTAGCAAATATTTACAATGTGTTGCTCTGTACCAAGCTCAGGAGGGTATAAGAAATATAGACACAGAGGGCAGGATGTCTGCATTCTGGATATCCATAAAAGCTTTCCAGGTAAAAATTTAGCATTTGCTACTCACTAAAATTCTTCAATATTATAGAACCATCTCTTGTAGTGTTATTTCCTAGCCTACATGATAAGTAGAGAGATGCTTCCAAATCTTGTTAGCAGCTCTTGTGGGTTGAATGTGACATGCTCTCCAAGATAGTCTTGAAAATGTGGTTCCAAGCTGGCATCTGCTTGCCATTTTTGAAACCTGTAGGTTGTAGAGACTTGTGGCGTCAACTAGGGGTGGGCCTCGGGGTTGTACAGATTGGGCCATTTCCTGGTCACTTTTTTCTTCCTGATACAATGTGATCACATAGCTGTCCTCATGCCCTGCCACCATGCCTTCTTCTTCTGTTGCCATGCCTTTTCTACCATGTTGGAAGAATCCCTTGAACTGTAGCCCAGAGTAAACCTTTCTTTCATTGAATTTTTATTGTTCATATCACCAGGAGAAGTAACTAATCCAACAGCAGAGTAGGGTTTGCTATGGATGTTGGAGGATCACGAAGACAGAAGTCATGGGTTAGGCCAGATAAATGGAAGGGTTCAAGTGCAGGTAAGTCAGCTAACTTTGTAGACACTAAGCAGTTGGGTTGTGGTGTGTGTGTGTATGTGTGTGATGGAACACAGCCAGAAATAACAGGAGAGAAAGTACAGGTGTTCAGTGGTACATTAAGGAAGTGGTAGATTTCTGGGTATGACCATGGTCTAATTTCTAGAACACTATCTAGAGGTACAAAAACTAAGGTGCTAACAAAACCCAGCTCTTACTATGGATGCCTGTAGTTGGATTTGAATCAGAAGTATTATTCATTATCTTTTGGGCAGGTATGGGTGATAGAGGAACAGTCATTAGTTGAGTCTGTTGGTAGGAGACTAGCATCTTTGAGGCTGTATGCTTATGTTTTTTTTTAATATATAATTTACTTTTTTCATGTGCATTGATGTTTTGCCTACAGGCATGTCTATATGAGGGAGTCAGAAATACAGGACCTGGGGTTACAGATGGTTTTGAGCTGCCATGTAGAGCTAGGAATTGAACTCTGGTTCTCTGAACCATCTCTCTAGCCCCAATAAAATCTAGACTTTGGTCAGAACTTGGCCAAGAATAAGCAAGTAGCCTTTGCAAGGGTATATGTTTCCTTGTAAGTAAACTGAATCTTAATGATGTTGTGACTGGTATTTGCTTAAGAAAATGCCTGGCTGTAGCATGTTTGATGTTAGAAGTCATGATGGGAAAATCTACTACTGGAGATTAAGTAATTTAAAAGGGCAATCACTAAAACATAAGAGGACTGTTTTAGAAGCATTTGACTCAGTGACAAAATTTGAACAAACTTTACCATAATCAAATATCCAGTGGGTACTAGCTATATAAATTCTGTCCTTTCAGCTTCCAATGAGAAACCTTTCATTGCAGAGAAATTGAAAAATCTGGATGAAAGAGAACTGCAGACACCATACAATATGAGAGTATTTCTTGATGAAAGAATGGTAGTTATGAGCTTCAAAATGTTGTATAGCAACTGTTGCTGCTGTTGCTGGCCCACAGAAGCCGTGGATGTGGTGTCAGTTAGATGACTTGTAACTCCTTCCTAGGTCCAGCTGGTAGAGCGGAAGACTACAGTGCTATTCTTGATCACATGAAATTCGGCAGGTCAAATGTGTAACTGTTGGTAGAGGTCAAGGAATTATCTGTGAAGAGGTGTGATGTTTTTTTCTGGAATTGGAAATATTTTATATCTTCTTTGGGGTGACATTTACAACTGAGATCTGTGGATTTTAAAGTATGTAAATTATACCTCAATTGAAAATGAACAAAGCTAAACACATTAGCTATATGTGCTTTAGTGTATGTAAATTAGACTTTAAATAAGAATGAATAAAATTGCCTACACACAGACTTGTTAAATATAGTGATTCTCAAACATTTTTCTTTTGTTGATGAACTGATCTTCAGGTAAATATTGATTACTTATGATTTAAATGGGCCTTTGTTTTACTTATTCAGCAAATGACAATTTAAGTATGTCTTAGAACCTATATAATTGTATGAATTTTCTAACTATAATTTATTACAAATGGTATTATGAGCTGAGGTTTACATGCTAGATCTATTATTGTGCTACATAGTCTTACATTAACTCAAAAAGATAGAGTCATTTTAGAAGAAAGAAACTCAATGAAGGAATTCTCCTACCATACTGGCCTATGGCTCATTATTTTTGATTGATGATTAATATAGGAGCCCCACCCAGGCTACCGTGGTCAGCACCACCCACAGGTTAGTGGTCCTGACTGGGCAAGCCATAGCTAGTCAGCAGTACTCCTTCATCCTCTGCTACAGTTCCTGTCTCCAGGCTGCAGCCTTGTAACCTCCCCTGACTTCTCTGGATAATGAAGTATAAACTATAAGATAAAATAAACCTCTTTTTTCCCCCACAAAGTTGCCTTCATTCATGATTTTATCACAGCAATAGAAATCCTAACAAAGACACTTATAGACTGATATTGTTTGGAAAACAGATAATTTTAAAGCTCTCCAAGTCTGTTTCTTTCCAGTAAAATGAAGATTAAACTTCTCTGAAGGTTGCTTGCATAGGGACAAATGAGTGTGTATTTATAAATGAGACAATGTGTATTATAATAGTACTGTTTGCACTGCTATCAGTGAATCAGAAGTCTCAGCAGCCTAACAGAAATGCAGAATTTCAGGTCTAACACTAAACTTACTGAAGCTGAACCTGTAGCTTTACAAAATACCCAGGTAACAATATACACGGTTAAAGGCTTGAAAATATATTGTAAATTTCAAGTTAGGATATGAGTACTAGGAACAGTCAAAATTGTATTTTCCATGGCAAATATTTGCCTGTAAATTTCATATGTGCATTCCTGATGTTGGCTTGAGCTCATTCTGACGCTGTTAGTGGGCTACAGGATCCCGAGGTATGGCTGAGTGAATTGTTGGTGGAGGGAGCTGTGTTGGCAATGAACACAGGATTGTGTGTCTCATAGCTTCACACAACATGATTTCATGCTTTGGAGTACACACTGACTCCGGTCTGTGCAAGGATACCACATAGGATTCCAAAGACAATGAAAATTTCCTCCTGGAATTGAATTTTCTTCCCCCTTATCTTACTTAGTCTCAGTGAAAAGTAAGACATCCAACTAACTGCCTGAGCTTTTAGCATTTACACTGTCTAGGATTCCTGTCTTTGCACATTCTTGTGATTCCATTCACTATCACCTTCCTTTTCATACCCCATCAAACCTATCTTCAAATTTCTCCACCACTAAGCTTTCTTTTAGATTTTGACCCCACACATCCATTCCCAAAGCCCAGAGAAAACAGTCACATCATTTCCCTCTCTCATTGTAAGCTTTCCCTCCTGTGTCCTTTTACCTAGAAATGAGTTCTAGACTCTGCCTGTCCCTCCTGCCTACACTGGCCCAGTGTACTTGACACCAACATCATGCCTGTCTTGGCCTCACTTATTCTGCAGTACTGTATTTTTATTCATCTTTTTGAATATGCTACATGCAATCCTGCCTTGCAAAGGCTGCTCTCTTGCTTTGATTTTTATGCTCTTCTCCTTTAAAAAGCTGAGCTCATTTTCACCCTCTGAGTCCCACCTGATCCTCTGTCTCTTTGGAGGTGACTCTGGATGTTGAATACATAAAAGAGTCCCTTGTTTGTTCTCCATCTCATCTCCATGTTTCTTTCCATTAAGACCTTTCATTGCAAATTACAATTGGCCCACATAATTGGCCTTTATGTTTTTGTCTATCTGCTCTTAGAATAGCAGGGTTCATGTCTATATTGTTCCCCATTGCATTTTCCAGTTTCTCACTCAATGTTTGGCATTGGGTAGATACTTAATACACAAGCTCTATGATGACTTACTACCTGAGTGAATGATGCATGCATTAAGGAATTTACTCTTTCGAACAATGGAATGGCTACTTAATTATGTAGCTGCTATCTGGAATTTTCCTCCTGCTGAAGTGAAGGAGGAGGAGGAGGTGTTGGTGGCTATCTCTTTCTTCTAAACTTAACATCCTCACATCACACTGCTGGACACATCATTATAATTCTTTTAAACATAATATGAAATGAAGAATTGCAGGATTTTTCCTGCAGTTTGTTTTGCATCCCTGCCTCTCCCATGACCTCCATCTATTGGCAAGGCAGCAAGGCAGCAAGGCTGGTTCTCCTGCAGCAGTTTCATCAGCACCTGCTCCCTGGACTCTTGCCATTGGAAGCCACAGACAACACAAGAATGCCATCACCTTTAATTAGCAGGAAAGGAGTCATCCTTAAATACACAGATAGTGCCTTGGAAACAAGAAATAGAAAAATGTAAAGCAGGACCAGGTTCATGGAAAAGAACTACAAAATGAAAAACTTAATTCTCCTGTTTTAACATAATGTTGTTAATCTGTATGGACCATTATTACTGGGGTGTCTTGCATGTTAAAGGATGCAGAAAGCAGGGCTGCTCCTTGCTCCAGCAGTGTAGTGAGCAGAAGGGACTGGCTCCCCATCCATCATAATAATTAGTTTGTCATAATTTTCTGCCCTTCTTGGCTCTGCAGTAAAAGATAGAAGAGGCATTTAAAGTTACTCAGGACTAGTTCCCCAAATTTCTTTCCTGTTCTTTATGGGAACATATTGCTGTATTTCTCCCCTCTTTATTTCATATTTGGCTCGTGATAATGAAGTATATTTCATCTGGAAGTATATAGCTTTAATTTTCATGTTCTACTTGGGAACATCTTGCTGTTTCATTTTGTTTCAGATGTACAGTATATAAAGGGAACCCACACTTCTTTCTGAGCTCAGCCATCACCCATCGGAGTTAATTCTAGTCTCCAGTCTAGCATTGTGAGTTCATGAGCAGACTGCATAATAATATACACTGTTTTCTCCACTAGCCACAGAATGTTTCCTTATTTTATCCCTGAATTCTCACAGCAGCCATGGAACAAGAGAGATTTATTCATGTGCCCATTTGACAGGATGTAGAGCAGAAAGGTCAGCTTTCTTGCCTACGGCTATGCTGCTGAAGGGAGGAGGTACTAAGAGTCCTTATTGTAAATCACAGCTCCTATCATTTAAACACATTCTTCTGGGGCTTGTTTCTGTTGCTATGTAGACTGGACAATGTTCAGCTATTTCTTCCCTTCACTCCCATTGTAGATAGGATAAGCTGTCCTTTCTGGGATAGGAATGGGCAAAGGTATGAAAACATGGGGATATAGGCCCAGGACAAAGGTCTTTAAGGTTTGGGGTCCAGACCTGCAGCATTAACATCACCAGGGAGCTTGTTAGACATGTCAAATTTCAAATCCCATCTCAGACTCATGCTGATGGAACCTTTCTATTGAGCATCCAGTTTAATGCTCTTCCGAAGACCCTGATTACCTTCCTGCAGATGATTCTCTGATAGAAGTGAAAAGTTTGAAACAAACTTGCTTAGCAGAAAAATGAGAAACACAGGAGAATAGAAAGGCTTTGAGAAGGCATGGTAGACTCTGGAGCAAGGTTGTTGGATTATGATCACAGTCTATCATTTCATTCACCCACAAAGTATTTACTGAGCATGTACAATGTGCCAGGCACAGACACTTAAGATATTAAGTAGAAAATAACAATCTTTTCCTCTGTGAACAGGATGCTCTACCGTACACAACATGGCTGAGTGACAGCGGGTCAATATTGCTCTGTCCTTGTCTGGCTGGTTAAAAAAAATGCTTATATTGATGGCGTTGGGTCACAGCATTTCTATTCACTGTGGAACTCAAAACACTAAGATAAGATGTGGAGATAGGTGCGTCTGCTCCGCTCTCACAGCATTGCAGTACATTGGCTCCATAGAGACAGGGCGCAAGCGAGAGCAGGCATGGCGACTCTGTGCCTTCGAGGAAACAACTAACATGCAAAGAATCCTAAGAAGCGAGAGCAAATGTCTCATAATCATTCTTTGCAAACCTGCCGAGGAGCAATAAATAGCACCAATGCTTCTTTCACTTTCTCAGAGTGCTCAAGAAGTGCTCAGAGAGGTGAAACATGTTGCTAAAGAAAGGAAATTTGAAGATATGGCAAAGGCTGACAGTCTTATGAAAGAGAAATGAAAAACTCAATCCCTCCATGGAGGTACCAAAAGAAGTCAAGGACCCAAGTGCACAAGAGGCTCATTCGGCTCTTCTGTTCTGTCTGAGTATACGCCAAAATCAAGGCGAGCATCTGTTTCCATTGTGATGTTGCAAAGAACTAGGAGAGATGTGGAACAACACTGCAGGGATGACAAGCAGACCTACGAGAGAAGCTGCAAGCTGAAGGTGAAGTATGACAGATATTGCTGCCTACAGAGCTAAAGGAAAACCTGATGCAGCAAAAAAGGGGTAGTCAAGGCTGAAAAGAGCAAGAAAAAGAAGGAAGAGGAAGATGATGAGGAGGATGAAGAGGATGAGGAAGAGGAGGAAGAAGAGGAAGACGAAGATGAAGAAGAAGATGTTGATGATGAATAAGTTGGTTCTAGCGCAGTTTTTTTTTCTTGTCTATAAAGCATTTAACCCCCCTGTACACAACTCACTCCTTTTAAAGAAAAAAATTGAAATGTAAGGCTGTGTAAGATTTGTTTTTAAACTGTACAGTGTCTTTTTTTGTATAGTTAACACACTACCGAATGTGTCTTTAGATAGCCCTGTCCTGGTGGTATTTTCAATAGCCACTAACCTTGCCTGGTACAGTCTGGGGGTTGTAAATTGGCATGGAAATTTAAAACAGGTTCTTGTTGGTGCACAGCACAAATTAGTTATATATGGGGACAGTAGTTTGGTTTTTGTTTTTCTTTTCTTTTGGTTTTATTTTTGGGTTTTTTTTTTCCATCTTCAGTTGTCTCTGATGCAGCTTATATGAAGATAATTGTTGTTCTGTTAACTGAATACCACTCTGTAATTGTAAAAAAAAATTGCGGCTGTTTTGTTGACATTCTGAATGCTTCTAAGTAAATACAATTTTTTTTTATTAAAAAAAAAAAAAAAGATGTAGAGATAGTATGCCCTCTTTCTCACCACATACTCTGTTGCCTAGTGCTATGCATAAGCTATTGGTGTTATTTTCCTTTACTACTACTACCTAATAATAAATATAATGAGTAATTATTAATAAATCACTTTAATATTTTATAAGTTAATAATTATACAAAATTTCTATTTATTATATCATATATAGTAATAATATTATTATATAATTTAATAAAAATATGATAATTATTATTTAATTTAATAGGAAATGTGCTATTTCCTTGACTGAGACTTATAGATGTCCACATATGTTTACAGTAGAAGTTCAGAATATCACATTTGGAAGTGTTCAGAAGAGTCATAGACCCAGGTGATAGATATCTGTTAGTGAAACATCAGTTTGGGGCATCATTTGAAACTATGATGGCAATATTGACCCAATCCCTGTGTGAATGAACATGTCCTGTTGTTATCCAGGAGTCCTCTCACACAAGTGCAGGGCTCCAAGATGAGTCCAGACTGCACACCATTTGCTTAAGTGATAATTGACCCAGAAGCCCCAGGAAGTTAGAGGTAGAGTGAAGATATGCACATGTCTCTCTGCATGTCTTTTCAGGTCTTCACTTCCAAATGTAAAACTGTCTGTGCTATGTTCGAAGCCTGGCTCAAATTTTATCTCCTCAAAGCTCCTCAGTTGGATCAGCTTCAGTGAAATTCACTAGTGTGAGATTGTGTCACTACCTAAAGTCCCATCATAGAAAGCTCAATGAAGCTAGTTTCCTTAGAAGGAATTCCTACATCCCTTGTATTAATCTTAAGAGTTCTTCAACTTCCATGTACCCCAGAATAAACCAGGGTGAAAGCTACATTAGAATATGGTGTGAATGGAAGTCAATCATGGACCTTCTGTCTCATCCCAGCTGTGGTGGCCTTGGTGAGTATTCTGAAGCAGGCAGGTAAGCAGAATGAGCGGAAGTGTGGGCCTCAGCCAAGAAGCAGTACAGTGAAGTAAGGAGGAAGGAGCAAGAAGAGAAGATGGAAAGGAAGGGGAAAGACAGGTAGAAGGTTTTAGACCTACAGAGTCCAGAATCTATACATCAGGTTGGGGCTACCTGAAGGAAGTTCTTTCATTGGCTGTTTGTCATGGTTTAAAACAATCCCTGGTCTGCTGTGGCCTAGGTGGTCACACTTGTGGAGGTCTATCCTTGTCCTTGATTAATCCTTGTTCTTGACTTTTAAAGGCTCTGTGTATCTTCCATGATACCTATTCTGCCCATTACTGATCACATTTACGCATCTATGATCCTCTTGGAGTTTCTGGAAAATGGATGCTATGTGTTGAGAACGCATTATTTTCCACAGTACTCTTGATTCACAGTCAGTAGGAATCATTATACTTGCATAAAGTAGTAGAATCATTTACTGAGGACTTAGTTCTATTTCTTAGGGGAAAATAGACCAGTTGATTGTCATTTTCTTATGCTCTCTACTGATCATAAGACACAACAATGCCTCTTTTTAATATCTTTTGATGATAAAACATTATTAAGTCAAAATTTATTGGAGTTTTGCTTTTGTTTGGTTTAGTTTTCTTTCTCTTTTTCCAGTCTGCCTCCCTCTAATAAGAATTCTTTGGAGGAAAAATTCATATTTCAGGTCTAAATTTAAAGAACTCAGATTTCATTGCTCAGTTAATTAAATTTGCAGTAGTCTCTTCAGGAATATTTATGGACTTATCTTCACTTTTACATTCTCCTTATCTTCCTGCTAAAAAGTAGCAACTGCAGTATCACACACATTACTGCACATGACAGTTATTTACAGATTGCAGTGATTGATTTCCTAATGATCATTTAATAAGATGATTTTCTTGGCACAGTTTCCAAGACCCCATGGTTTGTTTTGCTCACACATTTTATAATATGTTATTGTCTCATACGGTTGTACTGAGACCCATAGCTAATTTGTGTTTGGCAGAGAAACTAACATTTCAGACTTTTCCTTTCTGCTTGTAGCTAAAAGTCAAAGCTTTAGGCATGTTGTCTACAGTTCATGAATTTGCAAAGTCAAAACCATGGCCTAAGAGGACTCATTGAAAGTTCCCCTGTGAGAATAATTCAGGCTGTATAGATTTCCAGTTCCATGACAGGAAGTTATTGAGATGTGAAATCTACCAATTTCTACAATAATGGCTCTGAATACTACCTAGCATTTTTAAAATGTCATAGCCTATTTATCATACCTACAGCTTCTGATATATCTGTGATATGTGCCAGGTTCTTTGCTAAAAATATTTAGGCTTTCTTACAGAATCTCAATATCTTACTGTGTTAGTTATTTTCCCTTTTTGTTGCAACACAATACCAGACAACACTACTTTAAGGAAGGAAAGACTTATTTTGGCTCATAGTTGAAGAATACATTCTATGCTGGTGGCTGGTTATGCTGCATCTGTAGTCAGGAGTCAGAGAGAGATGGATGCTGCTCAGCTCACTGTATCCTTTTAATTCAGTGTGGGTTCAGCCCAATGGAATGATGCCTCCCCACAGTTAGGTGAGTTTTTCTGCCTCATCGAGAAACTCCATCACAAAGTTCAGAGGTTTGTCTCTTAGATGAGCCCAAATCCTGTCAAGGTGACAGCATTAGCTATTAGACTTATGGAGATAGACTGTTACTATCTCCATCTTATAGATGAAGAAACTGAAGCTTGGAAAGAGTAAGTGATCTCCTCTAGTTCCCCTAGATAGCAAAAAAAAGGCTGGTCCATAAATATACAGTATCCAATATTAAATGCTTTGTTTTTTCACATGTCTAAGGAAAATCTGGTATGAAACAGTAGCAGCAGAAACAACACTGCTTATGCTATGAATTATATTTTTATATTGCAAAACAGGTAAAGTCTAGACTTTCAGAGTCCTTCTTTGTGAAAATACTTAATTATGCATTTTAAAGAACATTAAAAAAACTAAAACAAAGAAGGGTACACTATCAGCTAGGAAAAGCTAGAAAAGTGGCACCAACAGACAGACCAAGACAGAGAGACCCCAAAAGAAGCCATAAATAAATGGAAACTCTGCATATGAAAAGTTGAAATTTAAATTTGATAGGGGAAAGAGATAAAATGATTATTCAGCAAGGGATGTAAGAAAACACAGTATCTGTGGGAAAAAAATGGGTCTCTGTCTCAGATTACTTATGTAAGCAGTAGATGAGAAGTTTAAATATTTTAAAATTATGGATTGAAGATTTTGTTGTCAGCCAGCACATTCCTATGACAATGAATCAGGTCTGAGCTTTGTTTCACATGCCTGGTGAACAACTATTCATTCCCTCTGTAGACACAACCATATTAACTTTATGCTTCACACCCAAGAGGATACTGAGGATCACGCTTGAAAGTACAGTTTGCCAGCACATCCTCCACTTCCCACACTCATCTGTCCTCTTGGTACTCAGAGCTATCACTTGGTAGAAGATGCTGAGTCTAGGGCTGCAAAGTTTCAATATGGAGGAAGGCAAAGTTAATGTCTCCTAGTCCCTACCAGCCTTTCCTAAAGCTCAGCTAGGTGACTCTGGTCTGTGTTCTCATGGAACAAGGAATTCCCGACTGATGCTTGCTATTGCTCTTTGGTGAGTCCTCTATGAATAGAGGACTTGTCTCTTTTCTGTCTTATCTTCATTTAGGCAATCCTGGTCTTTCACAGTGCTTTGTTGAATGCATAAAAATACATTTGCGGGGGGGGGGGTGGTCTCCTGTTGAGGAAGTTTGCACAAAAAGACATAAAAGTGTTCAGTATGGAAAATGGAAGACTAATAGATGGAAGGTGTATGGCTTTGTAGCTTCTGAGGAGATCCACATGAATGAGGAAATCAAGTATAGGATGATAACAGCTTACCAGATATTTAACTCAAGTAGAAAAAAATTGCACACTCACTGCACCTTTGTATTAGTTGCTTCTTTTGTACCTGGAAGAAAACAACCCAACAGGAACAACTTAAGGAAGGAAGGGTTTATTTTGATTTACAGTTAGAAGCTACAGTCTAGTCATGATTGGGAAGTCTTAGGGACAGGAGCCTGAGGCAGCTGGTCACATTGCATTTACAGTCAGTTAGCAGAGAGATGAATGCTGACGCTTAGCTCATTTTCTCCTCTTTATTCAGTCCAGGACCGTAGCTCATGAAATGACTGCCCACATCTAAATTGGCTTTTTCTATCTCAATCAATCTAATCCAGACAATTCCTCACAGGTATATCCAAATACTTCCTTCTAGGTGAGTCTAGAGACTGTCAAGTTGACAATAATAACCACCATAGCCTTTCTGAATTCTTCCAGTGTGGAACCACTGTTATCTAAGTGCTTCATTTATTTTCTGCAGTAACTTTAAGATGTTGATACTCTTCTATCATAACTCTCTACACAAGGAAACTGAAGCTCCGGGAAGGTAACTTCATCAAGATCACTTATCTCTTAAGAGGCATGGGTAGAGCTCAGTGGCAAGCTTGCTTCTCATCAGGTGCTACGTATGATGAGAAACATTTTGATGCCCAGCCTCACATGCTATCCACTCATCTATCCTTCCCAACACCTCATTAAAATTTTCACTGCCCACATGTATTAAAAGAACAACTGCTCAAATAAAATGCAGTCCTTGCTGTCTTGTGATTTTTCCACTGTGAGAAAAGACTACTGTCCTTGGCCTTGGGCTCTCCTTAATGCTTTATGGTTTTGATTGTAAAAGAAAGCTTGCAGGCAGAGGCATTCTCTCCAGCTTCCCAGAATGCTTCTTTGCTCTTGCACCAACAGGTACTATACACAAGATTACCAAGTCAGGTGTTCCTTGACCTTATGACAATAACTGTCCACGTGGACTGCTTCAGCAGCCCACAGCAGCCCACTCAGGCCAGACTCAGGGGACTCAACAGCTGGAAATTACCTGTGGCTGTTAACTAAGTGGGCCACTGCAATCAGTGGTCTACAGATTTAATTTGCAGTGACTGATTGCCTCATTCTGTAGGAAGTAAGTGGTAATAACCTGTGTGGTAATTATTTAACTTCTGCTAAATATGTCTGTGTTTCCTAAATGAATTAAAGGCACTGGCCTAAGTATTTCCCCCAAATTGGTAAAAGTAGAACATTTATCTCTATTTAAACAATTCATTTCTGCTACTAGTTGCAATATATAAGATAATGGCAAAAAGAAATAAAAAATTATTAATAAATGTCAGTGTTAAAGAGAAATAAAAGTTGAGTGAATTACATTCTTTTTCTTCAATTGTATGTGTGTGTGGTCTTGCGTGTGTTGTGTGTGTGTGTGTGTGTGTGTGTGTGTGTATGTGTGTGTGTAGGCTAGAGATCAATCTTGGCTGTTCTTCATCTGCCTTGTTTTTCAAAGACAAAGCACCTTATTGAGAGCTAGGTTTCAGCAATTGGGTTAGCTACCTGGCCAGTGAGCCAGAGATCTGTCCTCCATCTCCTCAGCACTTGGGATTCCAAACACATCCACCACCCTTACTGTTTTCCAACATGGGTGCTTGGGTCCTCATGTTTGCATGCCAATCATTTTCCTGACTGAACTCTCTCCTAATATAGACACTCTTAATTGCATGAAGCAGTAGAAAAGCCAATGAGTTTCCTGGCAAATAAAGTAAACTATTTAAGTCATGTTTGGGTAGCCTATGGGCATGTTTGTCCTGGAAAACCCAAACCAACTCTGCTAGTTTTAAGCAATAGTAGCACCTTACCTACCGATGTTTCCAATTTACACAAACGGCTTTATACAGGATGAGAAATAATGTGGTCACGAAATGCCAAGACATGACCACTTTCTCATAAAAATAAGACTTTTTTTTTTCAACATCACCACACTGAGGCCCAAAGTTCCAACACATGAACATTTAGGAGACAGTACATTCAAACCATGGCAGAAGTATTTTGGGGTAATAACATCTCTCACATAAGTAGTTCAGGGCCCACAGGTGAAGCTGATTACCATCAAATGGCTCCTTTTCTGAGGACGGGCTCTTCAGTGATAAATGTGGGGAAAGAATAGTAAGGCTTGGGAAAATAAGAAAGGCCTTCACCTTAAGAAGGTTTGGAGAATTCTGAGTGGATTTGAAGCACTGGTTAATTCAGAGGACTCATCTGAGGAGCTTCCTAACTCTAGCCTAGCAAAAAGCTGGGGATCTGCAAAGGGATTCTCTCAGAGACTTGATGTAGCGCATTCCTTGAAAAGTTGAGAGTAGTATGCCCAGTTAGGAGTAACCCTTTAAGAACATAAGATTGTCACTATACCTTGAATGTTTAGCCCTAAATGGGATGTCTTTATCAAATCCCTTAGGAAACTCCTCAGAAGAGGGGGCAGAAAGAATGTAAGAGCCAGAAAGAATGGAGGACACCAAGAAAACAAGGCCATCTAAATCAGCATGAGCAAAGCTCATCTTAATGTAGAGACTGAAGCAGCATGCACAGAGCCTGTCTATCATGGCTTCCAGTTCAGTGCTTTTATGGGATTCCTGAGTGTGCAAACAAGTAGATCTCTGATTCTTATACTCTTTTCTTTATTTTCTTGTGCTCTTTTCTTTCTGTTGATTTGTCCTGTTCAACTTTAATGTGATAATTTTAGTTTTATCTTACTATATTTTGCTATATTTTAAAAAATGAATGAATGAAAGAATGAATGAATGAAAACCTAGCTATCATGGCAAGCATTAACAACTGAACTGTCATTTATTCCTGCTGAGAGAGGGAAAATTGGTTTTCTCTGATGGAATGACATGATTTATATCAAACACTCGAGGGCAGGCTCATATTTAGGAGTAGCTGGCTAACATACAATGGATTCCACAGGTTTTGGTGTGTTTTATTTGAATATAATTCCCCCCTTTTATTTTTGAGTGGTGTTTTGTTTTCTTGGTTTTGGAAGATTTTGTTGTATTGGGTTTTATATTTTGAGAAAGAAAATTGGTTGGGTAGGGACAGGGAGAGGATCTAGAAGGACTTGAATCAGGGGAAAATAGAATAAAAATATATTTAATATAAAATATTATTTTTAATAATAAAAATATAATAAAAACAAAAAATAAATGGCCTCTATAAAATATCATCAGGAGTTATTCGAGCAAGAGATGCACTCATACAAATATGGTTGCATTTCAATTTCAAGCATTCAGCTTCCTTGTTGGAGTGATATAAGTACCATCTTGGATAGACTACTTGGGAATTGATCAACACATGTTAACCACAAATCTTATTGCTGTAAGGCACATGGCCACAGATAAATGGCCTTCTTTAGAGAACACTTAGAGATCCAGCTTAGTCACCTTGGGAGTCTAGTGCAGACACTGATTTTTGGTTGTTTCAGACATTTAGATGACCTAATAGAAGGTGCATATCTGGTCTCAAATACACCTCCTACTCAAATCTGGTAATAATTGTCTTCTCAGCAGAGAAAACAGCATAGCCAGAATGCACGTTAATGGGGATGTCAAAGGTAAATAATTTTAAAAGTACTAAATAGTTGATCATACATATATTAAATAGTCATAAAACCCAAATAATTTTCCTTCAAGTGTGAGACAGCATTGATTTTGATACATATTGATAAGCATAAGACATAAAACCATAGTCTCTGGCATTACCCAGCAGCATCTCCTAGGTAGAAGTCATTCACTGTAGGTTTTATCAGTAAGTCAATATAACTTATTTGATAGCTTATGGCTTCCCAGATTGTTTTATTTACTTGAGCCACAAACTACTCCTTCATTCAGGCATACTTGAGGAAATTACGTATAAGATACTCTCTCTTCTGGGCACAAACAAATGCGTTAGACTGGACTCCATAACTGCAGAGTCAACATAGGTTTAGGCTTGGTAATAATATAAAAATATGGCTTTAATAATGCCTTGGAGATTCCTGGAACTCCATGGCTTTCCGTCTCCTGCCAACACAGCCACATAGCTCACGCGTGGTATGTGTGAGTGCAATGAAAGAGGTACTTTGGGGAACTATGGGGCCTCATGATTAGGGATGAGAATACAGAATTAGCATTCTGAATTGAGTCAGCTCTTTGTGGGTAGGCCCCTGTCTTCATTCAGGACCTAGTACTTCCTCTATCCTCTCACAGTGAGATAACAGGGCTTGCTCCCCAGTCCGTAGTTTATAGTTATCTTCTTCAGTTACTTATTTTATGCAATCTTTTAAGAAATCCTCTCCTCTGTGTTCATCCCCTTTATACGTACATTGAAGTGCACTGAAAATGGCAAAGCACAGTATAAATACCAGGGCTTTTCACCATACGTGCACCTGGCACTGTGCTGCACCAGATCTCCGCTGCAGCTCTGCAAATGATGCCACACATTTGGCATGGTGCAACTCCATTTCTGAACTTCATACAACCACAAATCAGCATTTGTACTCCCATTTTGCAAATGTGCTAGCAGAACGTAAGGTAATGAAATCATTCAAATGGAAACATTGGGTCTCTGTTCCAAGCCTGTTTGATGATCAAATAGTTGGTCTTATTTTATACATGGAAAAAAGAGAGATGTATGAAGTGATACTTAATAATCCAAGAACACTTGGAGTTCAATGGTAGATTAAGAAGACTTTTAGGACTAGAAGAATTCATACCAGGAAGAACCTTTTTTTCCATTGGTGCATCTGAACTCATTTTGCACCCATGGATATATTCCTGGTCCTTGTTACTGATCTGAAGCAGGGCTCAGTGAGCTGCATCCTGAGGGCAGAATTTAGTCCACAATTTCTTGTTCTAAACAGGGCTTTATTAGAACAGAATCCAACCCATTCATTCACACATTGTCTGTGGCATATTTTAGCCTACAACATCGGAATTGGATCATTTCAACAGAGATCTGCCTAACTCTCCAAACGCCATCCTCTGTCCCTCTATAAAATAAGCTTATAGAACTACCTAGCTAAGAGTCACAGGAAACTTTATATAAGAGAGAGAGTTTGGATAAGAAAGAAAGATTGAAACTCTAAAAGAGATAGACTCTGCTATCTATAGCTATATCTATAAGCCTCATTAGTCACATTTATAAAACAGACAGACCACTATACACTCAAGTGCATTTGAATCACAGTTGGCTGTTTAATGTGGTAGCTGATATGTAATGATCCACAGTCAGATGTTATTTCAGATGTATAAACTGGACTAAGCAATTAGTGTACAGTATCTTACTTAAGCCTAAGATCAGCCCAATGATAAGGCTGTTTGTTACAAAAGGAGGGTAGGAGAGGGGACACGCTGCAAGGACCAACATGTAGAGTTGTCTGATGTTATAAAGTACATGTCTGTTCTGTAAGTTTGCCCAAGGGTGTCATGATATAAGGGAAACTGAAGTCCAACAGTCTGCCTCCTTTCTGGCCTAATTCAGAGTAAGAAGTACAAAGGAGTTTGGGGGAGGAGGAAACAAACAAACAAAAAGTATTGTGCTTTGCTTTTCCCCAAGTTTCCAGAGAGATGTCAGTGAACTTTTTTTCAAGGATGCCCCAGTATAGGGCATTTGGGTAGTAGAGGAAATGTTTTGTAGCTTCAGTTTTCCTGGTCTGATGATGTGGACTCTGAGATGGAAAAATGGCATCACTGTGCAATGTCTAGTGTACAAAAACAAAAGAAGATACAGTAAAAATTTTGAATCTTTAGAACACAGAAAAAGCCAAGGCAGCTGGGGAATAGAAGTAGACATTGTTTATACCCAGGAAAAGGCTCAACTCCAGCTGTGGACAACAGCATGACACAATGACCAGGGAACCAGTAGCCTGTCCCCGGAGACTTGAAGATCCCACAGCCACAGAAGCAAAGCTTTGGTACCACTTCATGTCAGTGTGATGTTTGTGACAGAATGACAGAGTCTCGTCACTCTGTCACAGATACAGGAATGCTTACTCCAGGAGAGTGATAGGGAGGGAACTGCTGAGGGTCTAAGCAGGTCTACAAAGTGCAATGAGTTAAATGGCCTCAATTTTAGAGTCAATGCAATTTCAAACATTTTATGCATTGAATTTCCTTATCAGCCCCATTGCCCCTGTCACAGTTCCCATCAATGGTGAGACTGAGAGAAAGTCAGGTCAATCTTATTCTGATGATTGATGCATTTGTATTTCTGGCATTCTTCTTTCAACTTTTCTATTTCTTGATTTTTTTTGTAACTAAATATTGAAAACTGTAGAGAGTGGATGAAGTTCTGAGTGTGTATTACTGATAAGAGAAAAAGGCATACCAAGGATCCCAGTGGCTCAGACTCATGGTAATGGCAAGACCTTTGCCAGGTGTTACCAAGAACGTTGACAAGGTGTATGGAAAGCATCAACTATAGCTTTCTACTCCTGGATAGATGCACTCTGGTACTGTGCCCCTACAGAGATCAGCTAACCTACTATTTTGTTCACATGTATACAATAAACATGCCTCTCCTTCAGTTGGATATGGCAAACACACTGCATTTTGGCAGCTCTGGTGTGTCTCCATTAGAGCATCTGACTTGTCCAATCCCAGCTTTCTGTATATAAAGCTGTTATTTCTTCTTTTCCTATTGCTCCAGATAGGTCAATCCCAAAGATATGCAGACAAGCATAGACCTTCAATAGCAAGCCTCCCTTCATTTTGCTTTCCATTTTTAATTTGTTCTTCTTCTTGCTATCACTAGAATACAGGTCTGAATGGCAGAAAAGTGAATACCAAAGATGAAGTAGTGAGTTTTTTGCATAGATATAAATGTCTTCTTTCTGCTATTTGGCACCCAGTAGCCTCTCTTCTGACATCCATGTATTTGTATAGGACTGTTCACTGTACTGCTGTTTATAAAACCCTTAAATTGGAAATTATCATTTCTATCATAAGAATGAATAAATAGAATATCATAAAATGTTATGTAGGCTAAAACAAACTTGCATGCAATTTTCTTATTTGACTATTGACCTAGTTAGCAAAATATTAGAAAGGAAAGGCAAAAACAAATCACTCAATATTATACCACTAAAAAATAGCCAGAAAAAAAAAAGACAGGCATACTAATATGAGTGTGGAAACTTTAAACCAACCTCACAAGAGAAAAATAAACACATGACTCCTGACAGAGAAAGTACTCATCCTGGAAAGAATAATTTAGAAAATGAAAACTGAAGCCACAGTTAGAAGGGGCCTCAGTGACCCAGCTAGATGAACAATAGCATTAAGTGGAGCAAATTCCAACAGCTACTTAGGAAAAAGTTTGCCATTAAATAATATATATAATATATATAAACCAAAATAGTCAGAAAACAGAAACAACTTCAAATAATCATTGCCAGAGTTTGTATATTGAATATTTCCTTAAAACTCATGTATGAAAACTTGGCGCTACTGGAAGGTCCTAGGAACTTAAGTGCCAGGGCCAGGAGAGAGGTCTTATGCTATAGGATGAGCCTTTAAAGGGGACTGTGGGACTCCAGCCTCATTGTCTTCCTTTCTTTCACTTTCTGGCTATGAGATAAGTGGTTTGGCTCTGCTGGGTACTCTTGGCTTCCCAATTTGGCCTTACTTCAGGCTGAAAAGGCTCTGGGCCAACTGATCATGGACTAGAAGCCCTGAAATCATGAATAAAATTGACATCCTCACTTTATGAGGATGATTGTATCAGGGCTGCATCACAGTGACCACGTGCAAACACTCTCAAAACATGATGAGTATGCTGTAATAATTTTATCATTTCCCCCTTTCCTTTCCTCCCTCCAACTCTTCCCATGCAAAAACCCCTTGTTTTCTCTCAAATTCATGGTCTTTTTCCTTTAATTGTTGCAATATATAGCACATATATAACATATATATTTTATATCATTCTCTCTTATATAACATACTATATACATTTTGTGTGTGTGTGTGTGTGTATGTGTGCACAGATATAGATATTTCTAAATTCAATCTGCTCAGTCTTGAGTGTTACCTTTACCCTATACCACCTTAGGGCTGACCATTTGGTATTGAGTAACCAACCAATTGTGGGGCTCTTCCTGGGGAGAAAGCATTTCTTAGGATTCTCTGGTTGCCCAAAGTTTTCTGTCTAGGGTTAAGATCTGAGACAATTTTCCTTGTGTTAACATGTATATGGGTGTAGCTGTTAGCCATGTTGATGTGTGTACGTGGCTAGGAGACAGATTTCCACAGAAAACTTCAGCATCTCTGGCTCTTACAGTCTTTCTGCCTGTGATGATTACTGAGCCTCAGATGCAGGAACTGTGTTATAGCTCTTATTGGTTCGGGCTGGGTACCATGTGATTTCTTGTTCTTCACATTTTGATTGGTTTTAGTTTTATATAATGGTCTCTGTGTACAACAGAGTATTGTACTGCAAGAAATGGATAAAAATTACAGCCTTAAGAAGAAACCTGGATAAAAATTACAGCCTTAAGAAAAAAACCTGGATAAACCTTAAATAGAATATGACTAAAAGGACAGAGGACAGAGGCATTATATTCATCTGGGGCAGGAATTAAAGACAGGTGTGAACTACTAGTGTGGTGGGTGGGAACTGAATTTGGGTTCTCTGCTCTGTATATAGTTTGCTCTTGTGGTCTGTTGATATCAATTTCATGAATTATAACAATTGGTTTTTAAATATTGAGCAAACTTCATTCCTGGTATAAATTCAGTTTGATAACAGGTTTTATTTCCTAATACTCTTTAAACATTCGCATATAGGGCATTAGATATCATTATGATATCTTTAAGGAAGTGTTTGGTAGATTCTTCTTCCTTCATCGTTCCTACTCCCTACTTATTTGCTCCCCTAGAGCCTCATTGCCTCCAGACTCAGATACTGAGAAATTTATACATACACATACATACACACACACACACACACACACACACACACACACACACACATACATATGTATATATATGTGTGTGTGTGTATATGTATATATATGTAACATTTGAAAACTTATAATTACATCATTTTCACCTTCTCTTTCCTCCCTCCAACCCCCCCCATGTGCCTTCTTGTTCTCTTTCAAATTCCTAGCCTCCTTTTCTTTAGTTATCATATATTCATCATCATACACATACACATAGATATTATACATACATATAGATCTTACACATTTTCATAACGCATGCTTTTTGTGTCTATACTCATGAAGATTATTTATCTACAACTTTTTGTAACATCTTTAGGAGACAGCTTGCTGTCAGCAAATGAATAAGGAACTGTTTCATATACCTTTTGGAAATGGTTGCATTAAGTGGATTATTCACTATTTTAAAGGTTTATTACATTTTCTAAGTGGAGGCACTTGGTCTGGGATTTTCCACATTGTGACAGTTGCTGTATTATGAAGTCCATCTCCTTTACATGCATTGGGGTAATTCAGATTGTTTATTTTCTAATTGGGTCATCTGAAGATTCTCTCTGTTCCTGAGTTGTGAATTAGCTGGCACACAGTTGTTTAAGCCTCTTTTCAATCATGTCAATGGTTGTAGGTCCTGTAGTAGTAGATCCCTGATCTCAGTCCTGAATTTTTTCTTTAATTAAAAATAAATATTATGATACTATGATACTTTCACTATTTAATTAAAAATAAATATTATGATACTATGATACTTTCACTATTTCTTTTCTTTTTTAATTTGGGTTGGTTTCTTGTTCTCCTCCCATGTACTTTTTTTTAGATGCTCAAATCATTGAGATTACTCCACCATTTTCTTCATAGCAATCTAAAGCCATAAATAGATCTTAAAATGCCTGTTTAATAAACCATAACCCATAATTAAGCACCCATGGTTTTGATGTGCAGTGGTTTTATTTTAATAAAGCTTAAAAATACTTAAAAATTCTCCTGCCAGTATGATGTGCTGGTGTAAAGATGGCGCAGAGATTATTGAAGTGGCTAACCAATGACTGGTCCAGCTTGAGACCAATGCCACAAGAGGGGACCCATCCCAGACTTGGTCTGGTCTGATGGACCAGAAAAGAATCTGGATGGCTCAGAGACCTAGTATAGAACCAAACATGACTGGCAAAAAAATACCAGTGAAATGATGCCTAATGATATTCTGCTATACTCACAGATTGGTGCCTGAGCCAGTTGTCATCAGAGAAGCTTCATCCAGCAACTGATGAAAACAGATGCAGAGAATCCACAGCCAAACATTAGGTGGAGCTTGATGAAGCCTCTTGAAGAGGAGGAGGGAGGACTGTAGAAGCCTGATAGGTCAAGGACACCACAAAACCCGCACAGAATCATCTAACCTGGATGCAGGAACTCACTGAGACTGGACTGACAATCAGGGAGCCTGCAGTATGGATCTAATCTAGGGCCTCTGTATATATGTTACAGTTGAAACTTGGTGTTTTTGTGGGATTCCTAACAGAGGGATCAGGGCTGTTTTTGATACTTTTGCCTGCTTTTGGGACACTTGTCATCCTATTAGGCTGTTTTGTCAAACCTTAATAAATGAGAATATGTGCTTAATCGTATTGTAACCTGATATACCACGTTTGGTTGATATCCCTGGGAGATTTTCTGCAGGGAAATGGAGGAGGAGTAGGTGGAAAGGGAGCAGGTTTGAGGTGGGGGCTGGAGTGGGGAGTGACAGAGGGAGGGGGAAAAACTATGATTGGAATGTAATACACGAGAGAATAAATTAAGGAAAAAAATCTTCCTTAATATTTCCATTTGAGCCATGTATTATTAGCTGGAGGCAAATTATTTTTTGTTGTTTTTTGTTGAAGTATGTTGTTTTTGTTGTGTATGATTAATCCTAAGCAATTAGAATTGTGTTGTTTACAAATATCTTTAGATTTTCCAGGTAGCTTTGTTGGTTATTTCTAATCTAATGTTTGTCAGAGAATATATATTTTTATTGCTTGGAACCTATTTCATTTAATAAGACTTATTTTATGGCCTAGAATCCAGTAAACTTTTCAGGTGCATTTGGCAAGAATATATATTCTGCCACCTGTGGTTTGTGTGTCTGTGCATGTTAATTAGATCAAGTTGGTTGATAGTGTGGCTTTAATTTCTGTCTCAAGATTTCTTATTACTTCAACTATGGCTGACAGAAAACACCACTGGATGGAAGGCACCAAGCCTAAGCAAGCATTTACCTCTTTTTATAGTTATCTTCTGTTTTATTCTTGGTCTGGGCCACACACACGCACACTTTCAGGACACTAGACCCTTAGTTATTTGAAACATCCTTTATTCTATGTTGTGTTTCTCATTCAGAGATACTCATCAATCATTAACTTACTTCCTGAGTACTTAAACAGTAAACGTCTTCCATCTTTGAATCTAATGTAAAGCTTGTTTTCTTACCTTTATATCTAGTCTATAAATCTCTGTCAATTGGATACTTTAATCCACTTAAATATTATATAAGCATCATGTTCAGGCTTAAGTCTACTACTGTCTTGACGTGTGTTTGCTCTGATTCATCCATAATTTTCTTTCCATCTTTTATTATTCTTGATTGTGTTAGACTGTGTTTATATCTTCTACCAAACAGAAGTCAATATTTAACTTTATTTCTTATTTTAGCTTATTATATTTTATCAGTTTCTCTGGAGTTGATATATTTAAACTTGCATTGTGCATATGGTGTATAGGATTTAACAGCATTTCAACAATATTATTTGGTTTCCCTCATGCTTTGTGTTATTTTTATATAAAATTCACTTTCATATTTTACTTAATAATACATTGTTATTACTTTGGTTTTAAAGAGCTTAGAGGGCAAACTGTTAAATTTACATACATGCTTATTAGTCTAATTTTCTCTCTTTTTTGCAGTTCTATGTTTCTGTGTGACATCTCTATTCTTCTACCTAAAATTTTTTCCTTACCCTTTTCTGAAGTGTGAATCTATAATCTATATAATCTATATAATCTATATAATCTGTATAATCTGCTGATTATAGATTCAGATTTTGTCTGAAAAAATTGTTTTGGTTTTTCTTATGAAAGATGTCATCACTAGCTATAAATTGCAGGCAGGAGAACTTTGTATTTTCCCTCACATTTTTCAAAATATCTTTCCACTATTTTCAGGATTCATAGGTTTATAGTTTTCAACAAATTTGTAAACTTTTGTCTTTTAATATGCAGGTTGTTTTCCCCTAGCCCCATCCTAAGGCTTCTCTAAAGCATGTTTTAGAAAAGCTTGTATTACCCCAAATTCTGAAGACTGCTAATTTTTATTTAAATCCCTCCACACCCCATTGCCTCATACTTTATATTCTAATGTTATTTTCAGTAGTTCTTGAATTTTCTCCTGTAAGGTTAAATCAGCTCTTACAACCGATCCAGTGGCGTCTGAAATGTGACTCTATATTGTAAGGTGTAAGTGTTACGCTTAACTGTTTCCATGGCTCCATTTCTCTCCTCAGTAGACCCATGTTTTCTGTGATCTTCAAATGTGGTGTTTACCTACTGTTTAACTCCGCCCATCTTTGTCTGTGACGTCAGACTCTCTGTCTCTTCTGTGTTTCTCTTCACTGAGCTTTTTTTCTGAGCGTGGATCATGTTCTGCTGATTCTTATCCTGTCTTGTACCGTTTGATTGACTGCTGCACGTTGTGACTATGGTATAGTGGCGTGTCTGGATTTTCTTGTCTTCTCTTTATGGTTTCTGGACTCGACTTTTGGAAAAGTGTTATCCAATTAGTTTGAGCTCTTGTGGTCCCATTTCCATGCTTGGCGATGATTATCCAAAGCAGGTTTGTCTATGGGCATGACACTAGTGTTAAACCATGACTCCTCGCACTTTCCACTTCATGGCACAAGTCATCTCTGTGGATACTTTATTCTGGTTCATAGAAGCTTAAGCACCTTTCAGCCCTTTGGGCTCTGTATATTGTTCAGTTTTTATAACTCAGCATTTCTTTCTCTACCAGCTGTTAGAATTTTACTTCACACACACAAAACTTCATATGTCTTTGAAACTCAAGAGAACCACTAACTAACTGATCAGTAAAAGTCTTTGATACGACTAAATCCTTTTGGGAACTCTTACCCATGATTCCTAGGTGTCTCAACTTCCATTGAGATCTGATTTTTGTTTCATAGAGATCAACAATTTATGTTTGGGGTCTCCTCTCTGTTTATAATCTTTTTTTATTGGTAGAAAACTAGAACAATTATAAAATCTTGCTTATAAATAAAACTTTACAGCAGTGAATGGGGAGGTGAATTCTGTAACTTTAAATGTCATTGTTGTATTCTCAGCATGAGGATGATGTCTGTGTTTGGGTCTCAGCCTTTCTATAACTTAGAAGAAGTTCTTACAGGTTAGAAAATCTTGTGTTCAGTTTGGCTAAGGGGCTGCACAGGATACTGGGGATAGGTGACAGATGAATGCTTGTCCCTAAACACTTATTCTCTCTCAAGGCTCAAAGAACATTATAAAGGGTGGAAGAAAGAATGCAAGAGACAGGAGATAAGGAAAAGGGCTATGAATGTTCATTTTTCTTGTAACAGCTAGCCATTGCAAACAGATGGGTCCATCAACAGTCAGCTATAGCAGCTGAAGAGCACTTGTCGCTCTTGCCAGAGAATTCAGGTTCTCAGCACCCACAAAGTGGCTCACAACTATTCATAAAACCTGGATTCTATGCCCCATCTGACCTCCTTGGGCACAAAACACACACATAGTACACACACAAGGCAATAAAACACACATGAAATAAAATAAACAGCTCTCCATAGACAAAAGATGGAACAGAGCCTGTATTTATTCATGCAACTATCTGCAGCTGATAGATCCTGGCAGAAGAGAGATCACTGCTTACCAACTAATGACCTCACTAGGCTCTGATGGTTTCAATTCAGTGGTCACACAGATCTGATTAACCTAAATGGATCAGAAACCAAAGCCAAAAATCATACATTTTGGAAAAGGACTACCATGGAGGAGAGAGGGTTGATAGGGATGGGAGGGAGATGAGAAAGGATGTGTGGAGAGAGAAATCTGAATGGATGGTACACATATATGAAATTGTCTAAGAACAAATAAAAAATATAAAATGAAAAAGTAACTTTATTATAAGAAATGAGAAGTTGTAAAATCTTCTGGTTGGGATCTAATGGCTAATACTGTTCTTCTGCTCACTACATTTCATTTCCATTAGTCTCTCTTATAAGTAATAAACAGACTGTTATTGTTCAGATGACCATGAACCCTGTGCTGAAGAAGGTCTTATTTCTATTTGCACTAAAACATTAAGAACAGTTAAGCTGTTCAATCATGCTGTAACTTGGATTTTAGGCAATAATGATGGCATAGACCTTCCTAGGTTCTATGTCTGAGAGCTTTCCTGCTATGAAAAAGAAAGCTAGTGAAGAAACTCCTCTTGGTATGACTTGAACTTTGGTGTTATTCTACAATTTGTGTTGAAACAATATGCAGTACAATAGCCGTAAGAGATACATAAGGGACTAGAGTGATGGCTTAGTGGTTAAGACTACATACTACTCTTTCAGAGAATTCAGTTTCAGTTCCCAGCACCCACCTGGCAGATCACAATCATCTGTAACTGCACACCAGGCCTCCATGGGTAGCAGGCACTCTTCTGGTGCACAGACTTACATACGAGCAAAACACCAATAAAGATAAGATAGATAAAGATAAAGAATGATAAAATAAAGATAAAAAGATGAAGATGAAGAAAAGATAAAAAAAAGAACTTTTAGGAAGGCTTTAGGAATATGTTAGTACTGGTGTAAGGAGCAGGGGAGAACAGACTGGGTCCCGTTTTACTATCCCATCATTGGCCATGTGAAGATGCAGGATGTAGAGGCCATCTTGGAACCAGAAACCTGGTCTTCACCTGACTCTAAACTTCCTCCTGCTTTGATTATGGACTTCTGGCTTCCAGAACTGCAAGAAGCAAGTTCTGTTCCTTAAACATTACCCAGTCTATGATATTGTATTACAACAGCAGGAATACCCTGTGGTCTCTTGGCCATGGTTTAATCTTGTATCTTATTGTATGACAGGGCAAGACAGTGGAAAAGTTCCTCCATTTTGTATGCTGTGGTCATATACGGTTTAACTGGAATTTGACTTTCTTGATGGAGAGTTCCATGAATAATTACCAAACTCTGTTCTAGGAACCTGAAGCCAAGATGAGCCAGCTAACTTATCTTACTTCTGTTATACTGCTAGCTTCTGTAAATCCCGTCTGCATCTGCCGAGCTTGATGCCAGGACATGGTTTCTGGCTTCAAAAATCTCATGTTCTGGGCACTCAGAGTAACATCCACATCCACAAATCCTTGGGTGTAGTCCCAGCTGGCTGATATAGAGACTTTCAAATGACTATAAACTGTGTCTGACTGGTCATCTTTGGTGAACTGCCCTTAACAATTATCTCCACTGGGGAAATATTATATGAACATTTTAGGCCACCTTTTTATTCATTAAGAGAATTTTATGTCTTAAATTACTTTTGTAGTGGTTATATATCATCTTTAGTACTTTTCTTATTTTATACCATTTTTTAAAATACATGGGACTTTGTGGTTTATAACCCATCATAGAGTGTTTTATTTACTCTATAATGGTTATGGGGAATTATTTATCTTCCATTTTCATTTCATAAAATTATTTTTGCTCTCTCTCTCATATATATATGTCCATACAATGTTATTTTTAACTGAAAGACCTCATTTTGATGTGGAGGTATACCCACAATGGAGCATAAAACAGAAAATTAGATTATGGTCCATTAGTTATAGTATGTACTCCTTTTCTTTGTGTTAAAACATATGCTTTATGTTCATAATATATTATGAAGAATCATCTTATTGGTCATTGGCATTATTTTACAATATAGAAAGGATTTATGTATTGTATAATTCTGACATTTTTGCAGTTACAATGAACTACTGTTCTAACTTAGAAATCAGTCAAAATAACTCCACTTTGTAGAAAGCCATCAAGAGTCAGGCCTCTGTTGATATTATTGTATGATGGTGGTAAGGATTTATACCACCAACAAGGCATCTTACATTTAAGCACACATTCCTCTTTGAATTTTTTCATTATTTCTTTTAGTTTTGATATTGTAATGTAATACATATTTCTCCCTTCCATTTCCTCCCTCCAAAGCCTCCCCCGCCACATACTCCTCCTCACTCTCTTTCAAATTTATGGCTTCTTTTTTCATCAATTGTTGTTACATGCATACATGTTTATACATACACATTCCTAAATATAACCTCTTTAGTCTGAATAATGTTACTTGTTCATATAATTTCAGGAATGACCATTTGGTATTGGTTAACCAATTAGTGTTCTTTCCTCTGGGTTAGGACTATTTCATTTCAGCTCTCAGTATTCCTTAGCTACCAATAGTCCTTTGTTAAGGATTGAGGCCTGATGTTTTTTCTACCATCTTCTTTGGAATGTCCTTGTACAGCTCATGTTCAAGTTGTCATGTAGATGGGACTTTATAGAGACTTCATTTTGACTCTGTTATTTTTAGTCTTATAGCTTCTATTATCCCATCACCTGACCCTGTGTGTTTCTATAAGTGTCAGTATCATTCCCTGCCACATTTTGTCCTTCTTTGTGATTCTGGAATGTTAATTTTATTAGCAGTGGCAAATTCCTTAGTATGTCCAAAATGGAGGTCATAAGTGGCAAAGAGCCAGAGTTTCCACAGAACAATCTTCTGAGCATGTCAAGAGTTTATGAAGCTCAGTGCACTGGGATGGAATGAAAGACACAGAAGAAAATAGAGTAGTGTACATAGCTGTCATATTCACGTCAAAAATCTAGATGGGCAAGTAAGCACTAGGGGATTGGACAGACATTCTAGTAAGCTGTGGGGTGTCAGGCAGCTGATAGAGGAGATGAGCTTGACAAGTCATTTTTGAGTCTAACTGAAAAAGTCCTCAGAAAGAAACACATGGTACAAAAGGCTCCACATTATAACCAGTACCAAGAGCCCCAGAGAAAAGGGAAAGAAGAAGGCAATGAAGGATAGAGTGCCACTGCCCCATCCTGATTCTAATTTGGATACAGGTAGGGTGAGTAACCCAGATTGAGGATGGATTGTGCTGAGGGAAACTGGAATGAAGGATCAGTTTCCAGCACCCAGAGATGGCACTTAGCCTTCTACTTCCTACAGAGAAAACTTTTCTCAGCTTTACCATTTCACTGAGTTCTTTAAGGTGTAGAGAGGATAATAGGCTCTCTGCATTCATCTTGACTGTTGACAAGATTGGGTTAGAGCATCTTAGGATATCAACAAGTACAATTCTGAGATGTCCAGAAAAGATCAGCTGAAGAGAGAAGAGCCACATGACTATGGGTGGTGCTGTCCTATAAGTGGAGTTGTGGATAGATTCAAAGGAAAGAGGAGAGAAGCTACAAAATGTAGGCTGTATGTATGTGCTCTCTGTATGTGTGTCCTCTCTCTTGCTCCCACATTCCCTCTACCCTGCTCCCTTCTGATTCTTGGCCATCATTATGTGAGCTTCTATGTTCCTCCACGTGTCAGCTGCCATACTTGCCTGACATCTCTTAAGCCATGGGCCAACATGACTCTTTCCTGATGATGCTTTTCTCAGTTGTCTGTCATAACATTAGGAAAATAAAGATACAATGAGCATACCTGCAATGTGTCCACAGAAATTGTTCAGTTCAGGCTAATTTCTAGTGTTTTAGAATCAGTGCCTGCCTTTAAGCCAGTGGTTCTCAACCGTGGTCGCGACCCTTCTGGCAAACCTCTATCTCCAAAAAACATATTTCCATTATGTTCATAACAGGAACAAAATTACAGTTATGAAGTAGCAATGGAAAATAATTTTGTGGCTGGGGTCACCACAATACGAGGAGTTGTATTACGGGGTTGCAGCATTAGGAAGGCTGACACCTACTGCTAAGCTCATTGGGTCGTATGTGTGCTTACTCTAACCTCTCTCCTTTACCCACTTGTCTTCTCTGTCTCCCCTTCCTGTTCTAAGATGCCACTGAAATCCTGGGCTAGCAAGGAAATGGGGTCCCTAGCACAGGAAAAGCAGAATTCTCGAATTTTCTTACTATTGATGAAGCAAAGTGAATCAGTGGCCCTGTCTTGATCTTATTTTATCTTCCCTTAAGCGACAGCTAGATCAGGCTGCCAAAGACTGACTACCGGTTGGAGAAGCAGGTGGTAAAACTGGTGAGAGAGATTTTCCCCCCCTTTCTCTTCCAGGTGTAGCTCCTGAAACAAGCACAGAAATCTTCCCAACTAAGGCTGGGCACTGCAGTTCTCTCTCCAGAGAACTCTTGAGTCTCAGCCTATTTCCATGGCTTGTTCTCTATGACTTTGCTTACCGCAGTCTACTGTACAGCAATCAAGGTACCAACTCAAAGCTATTATTATTCCCCCAATTGTTAAAATAAATTCTCAAACTCTTATTGCTATTCAGTCCCTATCAGCAGACAATCAGCTTCTTCCCCAGTTCATTCCCGCCATTCCAAAGCACTTGCCAATCCAACACCCGGCATTCAGTGTTCCCCATATACTCTCTCTGGAGTTCTCTGCCTATGTGCTTCTAAAAAAATATTGTTTCTTGTGTCAAGAATGTTCTTTTCTCCTCCTTCCATCCCATGGTTGTACTTTCTCTAAAAACCTATGTCAGGTGCTTTCTTCTCTGTGAAGTTTTCTTGACAAGCCTTTTGGTTAGAGCAGCCTTGCTTTTCTCCTTAGTCCTTTAGCTTTCTGTGAACAGAACTCTGGCACTTGGAATTCCCTACCAAGGTCATGCTAATCTAGAGTTCAGTTTTACCACAATACAGGTCCCTTGAAGATAATATATTATGTCTGACCTCCATATCCTTTGTCCCACAATAGCTAATACATATTAGAGAACTTGATGGATGAGTTTGGAGGCAGTAATTAAGTGTTGTACATTTTATAATTGCTGATAATGTATGGTATGGTAACTTGAGGATGGAAAATTCCACCATGGAAGGTTTGGCAACATGAAGAACAAACCCAGTCAGGAGTGGCTGCCTGGAGATATAGTTTGAAAAGGATTCTACAGTTGCATCTTCTGCTACTAGATGCAGTGCTGTGATTGATTGATAATGCCTCCATGATACTACATCAGAATTTGCAGACAGGTCAAGCATTAAAGCATTTTGTTCCTATCAGATATAGTGTTTTCATGTTGATACAAAGATAATCTTGACCAATGGGATAAAAGGACTTATAATGGAAAGTTGCTCTCCTGACATTTTCATGAAGCTAGCTTGTAATTACATTAATCCTTTTATACTGCTCCGTGTCTGCCACATGGCTAGTTACCTCTCCTCAGTTTCATATGTTTAGCTTCCCCTGAGTCTGGGGTAGGAGGGTGAGGAATCCTTTCCCATGCCTGACTATCTCCCAGAGTTCCTGTCTCCCTGCCAGATATCCCATTTTCTATTCTATTCTTTCCTATAGGCCATAGGTGTTTTTTTTTTTTTTTTAATCAGTAGATGCTTCTGTACAGTACACAAGAGATAATCTCTACAATATTGGGCTGGAGTAAGATTGTAATAAATTGTAGAATTTCTAGTTCTCCACATGTAAAAGGAATTATCAATACTTATTATGCCCATTTCACAGCCAAAGAAGAAAATATGTCTCATGATTATAAGAACAAAATGAGACTCACTTTAATGGATCAGTTTACCACATCTTAGTTTCAGTCACTTTGTCCATATCCAACACATTTCTGTCATTGGTATCTAGTCTGGTGGTAAGTCTCCATCTGAAAAAAACACTTTCTGACTGGACAGAACTGCCCTTCACTCTCTCTGATCATGTGGACATGGTTCATTTCCTGTATTTTCCACATTCTTGGTTTAATTCTCAGCCCACTTTGACTTTATTTTTAATCAAACAGGAGGTAGCTCATCAGGTCAGACTTACTCAGTTTTGAATTATTCCTTTCTTGTATTCATTCCTGAAGAAACCAAAACACCTAAGAAGGACAGCCTTTCCTAGAGATAAACATAGTGTCTTGAGCGATATATGATATTTACACCAGTTAAGCTTGTTCTTTGACAAACATACATATATCATGCATTCTGTCACTCACTCCTCCCCCTCCTTACCTCACTTCCACCCTCCTCCCCTCCTCCACAAGCCCAGTCACACATTAATGTTTTTAGTTTGTTTTGTGGCATAGTAAGTTTAACTATGGCTGTCTGCTTGACTACGGATTTGGTACTATCCATTCAATCCTGGTGCTCTTATCAATGCGTATGCATCTAAACATAATATTATGAGTATCCAATAACTCTGCTGAAGAGATAAGGCCTCTGTGCCCTTACCCTCATCAATGCTTGACTGTCAATAGACTTAGTCTTATACAGTCACAGACCTAGTCTTGTGAGTCATAGACTTAATCTTGTGAAGTTATAAATCTAGTCTTGTGCAGTCCACTACAGGCTACCACAGTTTCTATGAGATTGTGGTTGTCATGATGGTATCATGTCCAGAATATGGCATTTCTCAGTCCTTTTCCCTACCTTCTAGCGTTTAACATTCTTTTAAGACCCCTCTTCTGGGTTATTCTCTGAACCTCCAGGTAGACGGCATAAACATCTTGCTTAGGACCAAGCACTCACCAGCACTCAACTTATTCTCAGAACTTTGAGCAGTCATGAATCTCTGTGTTCAACATGCTTCACTGCAAAAAGCAGTTTCTCTGACTAAGGCTTAGAGTAACGAATTTCTAAATGGGTATAAACACAAATTATTTGAAGGGAGTTTGATTTTATGTCAACTTGGCTAAATAAGACTAGTCAATTCCCCCCTGTAGTCTGTAATATCTCCAGCCATGAGTTTTTGACAAATTCTACAGTACTAGACATGAATTTCCTCCTGTGGAGTGGACCTCAAATTCATGTGGAGAGTGGTTAGTAACACACTTAATAATTGTGGCACTATTGTATCAGTGGACACATTATACCTAGTATGTTGGTATTATGCTGTTTAAAAAGGGTCACAGATGGTGATACTGTTGATACCTTTTACTCCTAGTCACCCACACAATATCTTTAGATACCATGAAAATTAGCCAGCAGATAGGAAGCTTCCAGTTAAGTTGCAGATCAATTTTTCTATATCTTTCACCCAAGGAATATATATCTTCATCAATTATCTAGGTCTCATGGATATCAAGGAGAAATAGAGCATGAAATGTTGTGGGACCTGGGAGACTTCCCTAACCAACAACTTCTAAGGCAGTATATATCATCTAGTACTGAGTACTGAGGTTTTGTTTCATAATCTATGGCTTTTAGGAACAGCACTATCCAGCCAAGCAGGCTCTTTTTCTTCTTTTGCTTTAAAGTATGTTTTTAAATTGGTTTACAAAGTAGTAGGTTTCTATACAGATTTTTCATATATACATTTTGGTTAACCCTTCCTCATCCCCACACCCCTGTTTAAAATACCTATTCCTAATATACTCCTATATATATCCATATCTAGCTACTCTCCCCATCTCATTTCAGCGTCTCTCACCAATGTTCCCTTTCTGGTTTTCTGGCTTCTGCTGTTACTTTAAGATCCACACACATCTAAAGATTTAAATCTTGGATTTATACATGAAAGGGAACATGTGTTGCTTACCTGTCTGGGCCTGGGTTACCTCACTCAATATAATTGTTTTTGCCATATTCATTTATCTACAAATTTTGTAATTCCACTCTCATAGCAGAAAACTACAACTATGCGTATGTACCATATTTTCTTTATTCTTCCATCAGTTGTTGACTGTCTAGACTAATTCCATTTCCTAGTTTTTGTGAAGAGAGCAGTGATGAACACAGATTAGCAGGTATCTCTTAAAGTGGTAGTTTTTTTTCTCAGTGAGGTTCCAAATACTGATAGTTCCACATACTGAAAAAGCTAATTTAGAAACAAAACAAAGTATGTCCATGTTAGTTCATTACTTTTATGTTACATTTGCCTTTAAGGCCTAAGAAATAACTCTGTGTATTGACTCTTTTAAATATTAAAGTCCTTTTATTGAACCACTGCCAGCTGCTTAACTTTAAATGAAAGTCAGAGAACTAAGAAGAGATGGAACATTTAAAATCTATTATAATTGTCCTTGATGGCCAATGAGTAGGTCCGTGTGTATCAAGTTCATATTAACTAGAATCTTGCTGGGTGGTTCTGCTCTGAATGACTGTAAAAAAAAAATGGGCTGCTTCCATCCAGAGACATCAATTCAATCAAAAAATTAGAAGTCTAGAAAATCTATTGTATTCTACCCCACCACAAGACCAAAGTTGAAAATGAAACTGTAGAAAGAAAGAATTTCATGAAATGTCAGGAATGTCAGTGGGAACTTGACTTGATATAGAGAAATCAAGTCAAGAGGATTTGTGTTAAGAAATAAAGCTGCAGATATGAGGGGGAAACCAAGGAAAAACGATTGCCCCATGTTATTTGAAGTCGAGCTAGTACCAGTCTCCTTGTGGTACATCTGCTGCCAGGTTGCCTCACAGAGTTCTGTGACATCACTAACAGCATCCTAGAGGCTCTTGACACTGTCAAGTAATTGGATATTTTTGATAGTCTAGAAGCATTGGTTGGCTATGTTAGTGATTGTGGTAGCGGTTTCTTCTTGTTCTTCTTCATGACTGTAAATACTGATTTTCCTGGGAATTCCACTGACTTTTCTGAGAGCCAAGAGGGCTTGTGTGCAAGTCTCAGAAATATTTTGTGATTTTATAAATCATTTTTCTTCAGTTTGATTGACTTCCTGGCGAAGCTCCAGTATCAGGAGCTGAGAGGCCATGGTTTTCCAGATGATAAAGTGCATTCTAGTTACTGTGTCAAATATCTGTCCAAGGAAGTAAAACAAAGCAAAACAAAACAACAACAACATCAAGCAAAACCTCCAGGGCTGCTGCTTCCTGGAACAACTACAACAACAAAAATCCTTAAATTAACCATTTTGGGGTGATCAGACCTAATCTAGTCAACGTGAGGAAGTTCAGGGAGCTGTTATGTAGGGAAGACATTTTGAATTGGAAGTTGATACTCATTACAGCCTGAAAATGAAAGAAACATTGTTCACAGAGGACATGGCTTCATTAGTCCTAATTTAAAAAAACAATGACATGTTCATTTGCTCTTCAGTAGTAATTGCATTGCCACACCTACACAAAAAGTTCAGTTAGACAAACTTTAGAAAACTTATCCTAGATTTTTGATGTTTGTGAAAAGCATCTCCTGCAAAAAATGGTCAGGGTAGAAGTGAATGTCACCAGAGGAGATAAAAAGATGGCAAATAAACATATGAAGGGCCAGCGAGATGACTCAGTAGGTAAAGTTGGTTGCCACAAAGCCTGTTGAATTGAGTTTTAGCCCATATGGCAGAAGGAGAGAATTGACTATTTCAAGGTATCTTCTGACCTTCATATGCACACTGGGCAATTGTACACACACACACATACACACACACACATACACACACACACATACACACACACACACATAAATAAAATAAAAATATAATTTAAGAAATTAAAATCAGTATATGTGAAAAATACCTAACATCATGTATAGTTAGGGATGTATAAATAAAACAATAAGAAACCATATTGCCTTGATACTTACTAGAATGCCCAGAATCCAGGCCACTGAGAGCACGAAATGCTGGAATGAAGATGTAGAGGGACAGGAACTCTCATTAATTACTAGTAGGAATGTAAACACCATGGCCACTTGGGAAGACAGTGTGGCAGTTTCTATAAAATAAAACATGCTCTTACCATATGATTCAACAATTATCATCTTAGAGCTGAAAACATATGTCCCCACAAAACCCAGCACATGGATGTTTATATCAGCTTTATCCTTAATTGGCAAAGCTTAAAAGCAGCAAAGATGTGTTTCATTTAGGTGGATGGAAAAATAAGCTGTACAACCTGCAGGCAACACAGTGGTATCCAATGCAAAGAGGAATGGCTTCCCAGGAGATCTGAAGGCATGGGAGAACTACAGGTTCCTAAATAAAAAGACAATATTGAGACAGAAGCCAGCACCCTCCATGATTATAACTATATGGCACACATACATCAACTGAAAGTTTTCCAAGTTAAAAAAAGACAAACAGATGGAACCAATTTCAATAATATTTTCATTTTGCTTAATGTATCTAAATTGCTATTGTTTCAACTAAAATTTCACTGGGGTCTTTGACATTTCTTTTTTTAAAATATTATTATTTGTACTAATTTTTTTGAAACCCAGTGTGTACAACACATCAGTTTTCAGTCAGGGCCCACTCCCAGCACCGGCTGCCAAAATGAGCAGTGGGAGAATTAAGGTAGTTTTGGCTGGAGGATGGAGAGTGGACAGTGGAGAGATGTAGTGTGAGTGTACACATGTGGAGGCCGGCGGTCGAGAGCAGGTGCCTTCTTCAGTCACTCTCCACCATATTATTTAGGGGCAGGATCTTTCTCTGGACCTTTAGCTTACTGATTCATTTACTGATTGACCAGAAAGCCCCTGGGATCTGATTTTCGGCACTGGGTTTATAGGCATACCCTATCATGGCTAACCTGCACGTTAATGCGTGAATCTGAACTCCAGTCTTCACACTGATGTGGCAGGCATTTAACTACTTAAGCCACAGCCTCAAACAGAGAATTCAGGTTTTATAATTCTCGAGGTAAGATTCTGAAGAAGGCCTTGACTGGCAAGTTTAGTACTAACTGACACATAATTTTCTTCTGTAGAAATTTACTGATACTTACTCGTGTGTGTGTGTGTGTGTGTGTTGTGTGTGTGTGTGTGTTGCATATACATGGGTACACGTGTCTCTGCACACACATACACTGACCACAGGAAGAAGTTCAGTGTCTCACTCTACTACCTTTCCCCTTATATCTTTGAGGCATGGTGTCTCACTGAACCTAGAGCTAGGATGATGATCATCAAGCCCATGTGGTTCCTCTGTCTCTGCTTTCCACACCAGTGCTAGCGATATAATGCTGGTGTGTAATGTGTGTGATGGTGCCTAGCACTTTTTTTTTAAATACAGCTAGGGGGAACCGAACTTAGGTCCTCAGGCTTGGTCATCAAGCAGTCTTGTTCACTGAGTCATGTCTCCAGCTGCTGACAGAGAGCTTTCATAGACTCAGGAGTCAGGGAGCAGGATGCTCTAATAGACATGCTTCAAAAGATAATTCTGGCTTTGGTGTAGAAAATAGACCAGAAATGATTGAGTCATGAAGCTCATTATTGTGTGGTGAGCTATGAAGAGTAAGTTCAAATGCAATGATCTAGGAGTGCTAGCTCCTAAACTGAGGAGCATGTTGATAATCAGAGAGTGTTTTTCACATTACACAACTGAATTCTGTGAAATGAACTATTAAACCTGGGGACTCAGGCTATAATCAACTGTCAAAACCAGGGTAGGATGACCATGGGTGACTGACATCAGGAAAGAATTTGACCAGAAATTGTGAAAAGCCAGACCTTGCCTTAGCTTAGCAAGACTGAGTTACAAAAATTAAAGCTGTAAGTAAGAACATCACCCTGATCTTTTACCTCAAACTCCTTCTAGATCTATTGGGTTAAAATAGCAGTAAGAATAACACTGTCTCCTATAGTTAGCAGATCTTATGTTTAACACTCTTCTGTAGAGATATTGGCAAAAAATAGACTAGAACAAAAAGCAACAATAGCAAAAAGTGACTGGGAGATGGTTCAGTGAGATTGTCCCAAGGACCTGAGTGCAGATCCCCTGAACCTACACAAAGCTGGATGCAGTAGCATACAAATACTCATACATTTATAACACACTCCTATTGTGAGATTGGAGGCAGAGACAAGAGATTCTCTAGAAACAAATGGGCTACATATACTAGCTACAGTACATGCTAGTCTGTATAACAAGAAACCTTGTATCAAACAAGTGGAGGCAAGGACAGATACCTGAGGTTATCCTCTAACTTACACACATTGTGGCACACATCCACACCAATCTCTTCCCTTATACTTTTACTTCCTTAGTGTTGTTCTCTGACATACACACACTGTGGCACACACTTACATCTCCTCTATCTCCTTATTCTTGTGACTATACATATACTATGCACACATAAAAAGATTAAAATGTGAAAAGCACACATGCACACACATGAGGAGGCATGGACAGAAAGGGGATGGTGACTCCTCCCTGATAGGGTGTATTAAATTTTGTGGTTTTATTCTAAGTTTTTTTTTGAGCAAGCACAGGCAGGATTTGAACTCAGTCGGGAGAGACAGACAGCCGCCTCGGACTCCAGAGCGCAGTGACTGCAGCAGTGGGTTTTATTCAAAGAGATGAGAATGCCTACTCAATGGAATGCAAGCTTCATAGGGCAGGGGTTGTATCTTATTTGTAGCTGTACTCATAGAGATTGAACGCCTTCAACCTGGTCTATATTTACTCTATCCACCCACCCCACCTCCTTTGTCAAATGAACATCATTGCTGATGTTGCCACAGGGTCATGGCATTCTGAATTCGCAGTCTACCATGAGAGAGAGACAATCATTGTGATGTGGAAGTACTTTTTAGATGAATGACAGCTTCGTATGACAACATTTTGGATTTGGTTCCCACATCTCAGACAAGGGAAGATGGGGAGACAGAGGCACCAACCTAATCCTACTGTGTCTCTATTTTGAGACCAATGTAATTTGTAAGGAGTAAAACATAACACCCTGGTGGTAAACTCATTGGCGGCATTCAGGTAGCATTGACACGGAACTATATTTTAAGAATGATGCTTACTTGGCAAATTTAAATGGTGATGAAGCCTCATTAATATGTATAATCTAAGCTTCTCCTGAATTCAGTAGAGTAGAGAGTTAGGAATATAATCATTTTAAAAATGCTAGGTTCATGGAATTCATTTGTATAATCTGCCATATAATACCAGCTTATCATAAGTTTGCTTCGATCATGAGTAAACCAGACAGGAGAAAATTAAAATCTTTCAGACTGTGCAGTTGCAGTTCTTTCACAGTAACACATGCAGTTAAATCCTTAATTAAGTCTTCGTGCTTGTTTATAATAATACATTTTATAGAGAGAATTATTTTTAAAATATTTGTATTAGTAAGAGGGACATCACACTTTCCCCAAAACAGAGTTTTGAATCCATCTCCACTAGGCTGTCTAATGATGTTCACCCTGTGAAATGTCTGATGTTTGCCTTCCTGGTGGTGTTCTGGGATTCTGTTAATGTGTAGTTTGCATGACCCCCAAAGAAGAATATTGCTGATGAATCAGAAGAGGGAAAATGATAGTGTAAGAAATATATTGTTATGGTCCATTTTTCCATGTGGGAGGAGCTTGGAGTTTATCAGAGTTATAGGAGGCACCAGGCCCCTCCCTTCCCTGGCTGGAGACAGGTATGTCTCAGGGCTCTTGGAGTTGGACGGATTCTATGACTAAGCTCAGGATCAGGGGACAGAGGTAGCCTCAGGCTGCATATTGTTCATAAGTCGAGACTTTGCATCTCAAGGCAGTAAGAGAGGGAGTTTGGAAGGGGTAACAGATGGGCTTACAGGAAAAGATGATAGAAGTTTCTCTTCATCCAGGAAAACCATCATCTGCTGCCAGTTCAGCGTGGCCGCCATTTTTGCTTTTTCTCTATGCTGGTGTTACTTCCCATAGAATTGCGTATTAAGAACTGTCTTACTTTTACTGGACTCTTGCATTTATTATTAACTTATTTCCAACAGTTGGGGGTGACTGGTGGGGAAGATTGGATTTTTCAATGGCAATTGACTTATGGATAACTCTTATGTTGCAAGTTGAAACAGAAGACAGTGATTTTTCTCTTTCCTCCCCACTTCCTTTCTGTCTCTATTCCTCAATGCCAATTTATTTATTATATTCCCAGAATTTCTTAGTGTCAACAAAGACACACAAATCCATCCAAATTCAGGTAAAGCCACAACAATAACTTGTGGTGATATCTTATCTATATAGTCACCTCCACGGGACTTAGGCGCCTCTCCCATCTCTAGCCTAAAATCCTCTAGGCCCATGATCATTAACTCAAGGAGATAGCTTCATGCTGTGCATATGTTGATAGCACACATCTTGTTTATTGGGAATGACAGAGAATCCATCGAGTGCTTCCATAGTGAGCAAGCAGTCACAGTGTTTGTTGTTATCATCATGATATGGATTAGAAATGATCTCCCTGCTTCTTAGAGTATAAATTCTCAGATCAGACAACAACACAAAGGAGGCAGAAATGCATTCAGAACCCTGCTCTGTGAGTTTACTTTGCTTATTGCATTTCTCTGCTTGGGAATGCAATTGCTTTGGAAGTACGCGGATCACGCAGAAAGGCCTGCCATCAAGACAGTAAGCTAGTCACTGGGGACAAGTGATAAAGTTGATTAAAGTTGGACAGCAATCTTGAAGTTTTTCTGATCCACAACTTCATGGTAACAGTTTCACCCTTTGCAAAGTCAAGAGAATATTTTCATTCTTTTGGTCGGTGTTAACACACACAAGAAGGGAAACCTGCTGCTTTCTTAGAAGCTTGGTGGTTATTTGGAATAAAGTTTCATCTTAAAGAATATACAGGCCAATAATTACCAGATATAACATCTTTTTGATTATATAATAATCAAGAGATAAAGTAGAACAATTGAAGAAAGTATAACATACTAAGCAAATACCAGATTGTGTCAAATGATACTTTCATTTCATTTGAAAAGAATGCTTTTAATTTCCCATTTAACTCCTAATAAATTGAACAAGATATTTTCAAAAACTATACATGCTATGTATTAAAAGTAAAATTCACAAGGCCTTTTATCTCAGGTGTAAAGTCAATCCTGTTTAGAGAAAGAAACACATGTACACATATACATGTATGTGTATGTACACAAAGTCCCATAGAACTCTCATTTCTCTGATTCTTTGGGTTCAAAAGATGAGCATGTTTCCTTTGTACATGGAAAAGATGAAGGCTCATTCAGCTCCAAACCAGATTTTTTTTTTTTTTAATTGCAAGTGGATATAATTGGCTTTGGCTAATTTAACAGAACAGAAATTTGTTGCAAAGGATAAGATGGCTTTAAAGTCGGTGGCAGTTTGGAAGAGTGGGCTTGCACAAAGCTTGGGATCAAGCATGCTCTCCCACCTGGCAGTATCTCTGATACACCTGCATTCATTTTTAGCAATCCCTGAGGCCAGGGATGCCCAAAGTAACACAGCTGGTAAGTAGGAATGTGATCATGCCACAGAGCCGTATTACTATCTACAGTAACCACGCTATTATTTAAAGCCAGCCCCCTCAGCTATTTTGTGAAGGAGCCTGTAACATCTCTGTTTTCTCCGGTTCTTTCCCCCCACCATGCATGTGCATTTCAGTATTGTTTCTGTAAACACATCTACTGCTCAACCCCTGAGGTCTATTATTATTTTTTTGTCAAAGAGAGATAAGGTATTTTTTTTATAAGATAAAGACAAAGAAACACATTACACAAAGGATTGTATCTATTAAATACACTGAAAATTTTAGCAAAGGGAAAAGAATTCTTGGAGGAACGTCTTGTGAATAGGGTGTTTTGGTCTGCTTACAGGAGTGGCATAGTTGAAGTATAGAGTTGTGAATTGTGGAGTGGGTTCACAGATTCACCACCCACATCCTAAACTGTAGTTGAAATCTTTGCTCCAACTTCACTTACCTCTATTCTTTTGGTGTGTGTTACAGTCTGACCTTGGTGAACATGGCATTGAAAACTTAATAAATGAAGCTATTACTTCTTCATGTTTATTCATATATACTGACATCCTGTTCCTCTACTCACCCACCAAAATAACCTCCTTGTTGGGGATATAGCTCAACTGAGTATTTGCCTAGCATACATGAGGCTCTGCATTAGATTTTCAGCAGCATTTAAACTGCAGGAGGACTCATGATGGCATATACTTGTAATCTCAGCACCCAGGGACACTCAGATCAGAAGTTCAAGGTAACCCTCAGTTATATGATACATCTGAGACCACCTTGGGATATCTAAGTTTCTGATTCAATAGGGTTCGAGAGGTGGGCAGATGGCTCAGTGGATAAAGTACTTGCAGTGCAAGTGAGGACTCAGGACCATACTCCCAGAAGTCATAGGAAAGTTGTATCGAGAGTAATGATGGCTGTCTGTAATCCTAGTACTCAAAAAGTAGAGTTATGAGTGCCTGGTGCAAGCTGGCTGGTTAGCCTTACAAACCATCAAGTTCTAGGTTCAGCTAGAGACTCAGTCTTAGTAAACACACTGGAGAGCGATCCAAGAGGAAACGGCATCAACTTCTCCACATGCATCTACACATGTGTGAACATGACTATAGAGCTGTGTACACACTGCACACACACATAGCAAAACATGAAAATTAAAAAGTAAGTAAAAATGACTTTCCAGTAATCTGTAGCCTCCTTGTCTGCAAAAATACTTCCTGCTGCTCTGAGCCTCACAGAGGTCCGCTGTCTTTGGCCGACTGACTGTCATCCCTGTCTTATGGATAATGAGCTTGAGCTATCAGCTATTTTCCTAGAGACAGTAGAGCTGGGGTCACTGGGCTCTATGCTCCCCACTATTTCTCTTTGTCACATAGGTTCTCCCTATGGTCACTTCTAGAGGCTCCCTACTTATACCCAGGTCTGTCTCCAAAGGCTTTTCATGCCAACAGAGGAATGTGATCTGAAGAGCTTTCTAGCAACTACCATTGGGGCAGCATCTGGTCCTGCAGCATTATTTATGTCTCACAGTTTTTTCTCAACCTCTGCCTAGTATAGTATGGTCAGTGGCATCAGTGACACTTTGCTGCTACACAGCAAGACTCTTGAATCTTAGTCACTCACCAAAGGCTTCGTACAGCCTCCACTCGAGAGCCAACCACCAGCCCCATGCAGACCTGCTGTAATTAAGTATTGATTTCATGTTATGTGAATATACAGAGGAACTTCATCTCATCTGTGTGCTGTTGTAACTGTCTGCAGAGCAAAATGTGTGATTATCAGTGGGTGTCCTGTTGCTTTATATGGGGAACGCAACCTCTCATCTATCTAATTGTGCAGACATTATGGTACGCCATCAAGAGCAAACAATTCATCTGAAGAGAAATCATTCTGCTTCTGTTGCCATTGGCACTGCTTCTGCACAAAATAGCGGCACAGATTCTTCACCTGCTACTCCTTAGCTCCAATTTAGCCCTGCCAGAAACAGAGTCTAGAGTCTAGTAAAGTTTATTTGCTGTAATGCGACATGCTATGACTTCAGATAAATGGGGAGCTAGGAATTATTTGTTTTGTTTTCTGCTTTGGTCCAGGTGTCACACCTCCAGACATCATTGTGGTTGCCTACTAGTGCCAACAGTGTCCCTATTGTTAACGTCATCAGAAAATGTGGAGGTTCTTGGGTTCCCTATTACCTTTATGTGGCATTCATGGGCTCCTGGGCTGGACTGAGATGGCTGTGTTGTGGAGGGTTGATAAGGAAAGTATACTGGGGAGAGGAGAGGGCTCTCATGACCAACAATTCAATGAAGGCCCCGGGAAGTGGAATCGGAATCAATCTAAATTGTGTGCTTTCTCTTCTACTGAGCCACTAGTTTTCTTGACTGGGAGCTTTCTAAATAAAGATAGCAGGTGCTTCAATAGTGCCTTGGTTTATCTGGAGTTTTCTATCAAGGGTGGATGGTTGAGTGGGAATGTCTATGGAGATAGTGCCTTTACTTTCCCCATTGGCTGACACACTGGTCTTGAGTATAAAGCAAGGGGCTAGTTAAACAGCCCCATTTTCCATGCTGGCATTCTGTAACATGGCAGTTTTCCCACTTTCTGAAGTATCTAGCATCATTCTTGTCTTTCTTGTTGCAGTGTAAAGAGATTAAAGATAGCACTGTAGACAGATTGGTGTTAGGGGAGAAATTTCCAATCTTGTGCACTATTGTGGACTCTGTCCTTGAAGCTCATACTGAATTCCTCAGACTCCATCCTAAGTGTCACTTTATCACATTCTATTCACCTGGGTCAGTTAAGAGTTCCTAGTAGGGAACAGCAGGCAATTGTCAATCACACCATAAAAGTGCCAGTGACACCTTAAGCATATCACTTAGGATTGTGATGAGTAGGCCTGGAACAGATGTATAAAGTAAGAAAATTCCTATTGTATGTCCTTCCCGAATACATTTCAAGAGGGGTCCTTTATGAACAGCTAACACTGCATAAGTTAGGAATGCTTCTATTGGTACCTAGATTTTTTTTTTGAGACAGGGTCTCTGTAGCCTGCACTGCTTTTAAATTTTCAGTGATGCTCTTGTCTCATCTTTCTCTTGATACTTAGGTAGAAAATGGAAGTTCAACAGAGAACAAGACATAGGCTTTGGGATCAGGTCCTGCTTCTCAAATTCTATGATACTGAACAAATACGCCCTTTATCATTTTACAGACTCAGTCACTTGTCATTGTGGTAAAATCCTGAGAAACAACTTTAAAAGAAGAAGGATTTATTACAGCTCATGGCTTGAGAGATCACAACCCACCATGCAGGAAAGACATAGATGGAGGAGATTCCTCATGACTGGGTGACCAGGGAACAGAAACTGGTCTCAGGACAGGGCAAGATTCTTGCCCCTATGGCCTGTCCTCCAGCAATGTGTTTTTCCCCAGGTGGGCCCAACATCTCATATCCTCCACCACCAAATGGAGACCATGTTTTCAAACACATGACCCTGTGAAGAACTAAATGAAGGCATGAAAAGGACTTTGTGGGTGTTCAAGAGTGGAAGGCAACAGATTAATAATGTTACCTAGCCTAGTACCTGGTACTTAGTGGGAACTTACCAAGGCAGTTTGCTATTACACTGCCTACCACAATACACACATGCTGTTCCTAGTTAGATACAGCTGAGTGACTGGACACTCCCAAAGTGTATGTTGAAGCCATTTGTGCTACCCGTAAGTTTCTAAAGTAATAACTAGACCACAGTGGAGTGTTAAAATGTGCTGAGTTTAAAGGAGCCCATCTAGAATCTGATTAGGAGGCGTCTTCACAATAAGTACAGATTCTAGGGTCTTGTCTCTTAAGTACTAACTCAGTAGGTTTGAAGGACCCAGAAATTAATGTGTTTAAAGTGACTAATGCTTTGGAAATATGAATGCTTTGAAAATCACAGATCAGTTTTCCAGTAGCCAAAAGACTAGGATACAGACAAGAATGCATTTTCTTCTAGAGCAGTTGTTTTCAGCCTGTGGGGTCTCATCCCCTTTGGGGTCACATGTTAAATATCTTGCATATAAGATATTTATATTATAATTCATATCAGTAGCAAAATTACAGCTATGAAGTAGCAGTGAAATACTTTTTTGGTTGGGTCATGCATTACAACATGAAGATCTGCGTTAAAAGGTGATAGCGTTAGGAAGGTTGACAACCACTCTTTTAAAGTCTAGGGACTCAAAGGAGACATCAATTGGTAGCAATTTAAGAGAGAAAATTCCAGTTAATATGGGAAAATACTCTTTAAGAATAAGGTGACCAAGTGTGTTGATCCCAAGAGTGGTTTAGCTTAGGTTGGACTGGTCACTGGGAATTTTATACGGAGGAAGTGAATGCAACTTCCCATCCATTGTACCACTAAATTAACATTATTGTAGTTGGTCACCTATAGGCTTAGGTATCTCTCAGGATTCTGGTAGCCATTGAAGGCCCTTAGTGCTTCATTTAAGTTACAAAATACTCTGTATGAGAGTGATATCATAGCAGACAATACTGCTAGAAAATAGAAGTGGGCTTTGTGTCCAGCAAGAGAATGACAGTAGGCCTATGAGAAGACAATAAGCAATGAGATAAAAGGGGCATTTCCCAGTATGGGTGAGGTCAGGAATAATCTGGTTCTGTTTTGAGGAGAAAGATTCTTTTACACTAGTGTGTGACAGATTCATTAAGTGAAATTACCATTCCTTACAGATCAGCTTCTGGTTTTCCATCTTTCTCCTTGAAGTCTTAAAATTCTGGGTGTCTTCATGAAATGAGTTGTCCAGCACATTTTCCCTCTGTGCCCCATATGCATCCTTCCTTATCTCTTGAAATTTATAATTGCCGTGAAAGTGTATGGGATAGACTCTTTTGATTCTCCATTGTTACCCAAGAGATTTGCATGAGAAATGTTATTTGGGTCAAGATTGACATTGAACAATATTCTTTCTTCCAAGATTTCAAAATGACAGCACCACACCATATCACAAGGTCTAGACTCAGTTTTTCTTATTAGCAGTTGGCTACTCCCATTGAGATGACCTATGTTTTGTTTGTTTTTAGTTAGAGCACCTGGATGATATTTCACTCAAAGCTGATGTAATCCAATTATTAGATTCACAGAGTTTTATAATTAGCTGACTTGAGAAACCCTGCTAAACTACTTGTTAAGCTTGAAAATTCATAGTAAATTGTGGTTCAGTTGAGTCTGCCTAACTGCCTTCTTTCCTTCTTCCTTCCTTCTTTCTTTCCCTTTTCTCATTCTTTCTTGACTCAGAGTCTTACTCTGTAGGATGGCCTCAAACTTATAGTAGTCTTCCTGCCTCAGACTCTTGAGTTCTGAGATTATAGACAGAAGCCACCATGTTGGCTCTTCATTTATGTCTCTGTTATATACATGATCTCAGCTTACTTAGTAATTACTATTTATTTGATGTTTAACTTTTTCCTTATTGGAACTCAAATTATGAGTAAAATACTTTGATCTGTATGCTGCTTTGGAATTGCTTGAGACCTAGTTCCAACAAGACTCCAAAAGGCCTAGTTTTGAGAGTCACACCTGCAACAGATTTTGCTGAATAGCACTATATGTTTAATAATAAAGTTTTTCCTTTTCTGTCAACTATTTCTTGTGGAACTATTCTCTGTAATGCTGAGGTTACTGAAAAATATCATTTTTCTGTCACCGCTGGTGTTCTTTTGGGCCCTACTTTTAAATGGATGTGCCTTTGGAAACCTAGGTGGTTATCTACATCTGAAAAACACCTTATCCCGGGCCCCATCGGGTGACTTGGACAAAGCAATGCAATTTAGTTGGTGGAAATGGTATGTATTACGTTCTATAAGAGCCAGGTTCCAGTAATAACTGCCTGACCCTGGTGATCCTGTTTTCAATTTTCCTCTTGAAGAATACAACAAGCAATGCTGCCCAAGCATATTTTTCTGTCAAGTGTTCCCCAATTTGTGAGTTGCTGGGCACATTGCCTCTCTTCAGTGTTGGAAGATGTGAACATCAAATACTCTTCCCCCAGAGTAACTTCTCATGCACGGGCCTCATAGCATATGCTGAATGGGAAGAAGGTTCTGCATGTGTGAGCATAGACACACAGAGCTACAGCTTTAATCTTGGTGCTAGTTGTTTAGTTTTGTTTGCTCTTTCTGACTTAGATATGAGTGCAGTGTTTGCTAATTAAAAGAACAAACAGCACCCACTGTCAACATCCAAATGCACTTATCACATCCTCCTCATGCAAAGCCATCCCCTTGGCTCTGTTCTCAAAGAAGCCATATGATACATCCTATTTAAAGTCATTAACAAAATAGATGCCTGGGTGTCCCTGGTGAGAGGTTGTGGAGATCTTCAGTGTCACTTCCCGAATATTCCCTTACATTAGCTTGAGAATGTCAACCTGAGAAGATGATTAGTTTTTTAAATCCCTTTTAGGGAATGCCCTGGATCTTTGTATAAATTGCTGGCCACTGGGGGCATAAATTCAAATAACTTGAACATTTCTTGTCTTGGTAAATGTGTTAAACTGAATCATGATCTCAGCCCCTTTCTCTTTTTCCATTTAACTTCATTTTACACTAAAGAACAATTTAACATGATTCCCCTATGAGTGGTCTAAAGATGTGTCACACATTATTTCAAAACTTAGCTGAAAATAAACAACATTTTGGGAGGCTGGGAAGGTGACTTGGTAGGTAAGTATACTTGTATAAGCATGAAGACCTGAGTTCAATTCAGCTGACCCCATGTTACAAAACAGTGTGACTACACAATGACTATAACCTCAACACCGGACTGGGGAAAGGAGCCTGAAGGATCATTGGGGCTTACTGCTCTCACATTCAGTGAGAGGCTATTTTTCAAAGGACAATTTGGAGAGTGCCACATAGTATCCTCCTCTTGTCTCCATGTGTGCAGACATGGCAGATATGTGAAAACACCCTGCCCCACCAAGAATAAATAACATTTCTTTTTAATGTCATTATAGTGTCTGGGGGCCAGGAATATAGGAGGTGGGCATCTAAACGGTTCTGCCTCAGTTTCTCTGGAAGGCAATACTTGGGATGTAAATAGGAAAGTGCCCTCGAGTTTTACTCACATGAGTGTTGGTGGGGGCTTCATCTTCTCTTTGTGAGCCTAGTCTCATGGTTTCCTCTGTATCCTTAGGACCTGAGAATTGGTTCTTTTTCATTTTATTTTGCAGTATAAAGTCAACTTATTTTTATTCTTTGAAGATTTCATATGATACATTGTTATCATTTCCTTTTGTATTCTTGTTGTATTCTTCATGAGGAAAGTTGAAAACAGGATCACCAGGGTCAGGCAGTTATTACTGGAACCTGGTTCTTATAGAAAGTAATACATACCATTTCCACCAATTAAATGTCTCCCAACCCCCCTTAGATCCTCCACCCATTCTCACCTGCCCAACTTCATTTCATTTCTTTCTCTCATTAAACAAACAAACAGACAAATAAAATTTATGTAGTCAATTTGTGTTGGCCATGCCTCCTGTTCATTAAACTTACCCTGGAGTTCAGTTGATATATCCAGTGTCACTCCATTAATGAAAATTATTTTTCCTCTCCCAGTAGCCAATATTTGTGAGTAGCTTCTTGGCTAGTGATGAGACTCTGTCTCCACTTCCCTTTCTCTATACTGGGATTTAGTCTGCCTTGAGTTTGTGCATGTTATCACAGTCTCCATAAGCTCATATGTGTAGCTGCCCTGTTGAGTCTGGAGAAAACTTAAAACCATCTACCCTTCTTGTTCTTATAGCCAACTTTTCTGCTCCTTCTTCCACATAGATTCCTGACCTTTGGGGGAAGAGTGTAATAAAGACATCCCACTGAGGATTGAGGAGTCAAAAATCTCTCATTTTCTGAATATTGTCCAATTGTGGATCTCTGTGTTAATTATAGCAAGAAGCTTCCCCAATGACAGTTGAGCCATTCCCCTGATCTATGAGTATAGCAATATGTCCTTGGGAGCCTTTGCATTGCCATGTTTGTTTAGCAGAACAATGGTAATAGGTTTTCCTATGACCTACCTACTCTCAGGTTCTTGACCTGGGTCAAGTATAGTTTTGTCAGGTAAGCATTCCATCTTAGTGGGCCTTAAATCCAATTTTAAGAAGTGGTTGGTTATACCCCTAATGTCCATGCTGTTATAACACCAGTGTTCATTATTGTCCTACACTATTGTTGCACCAGTGTAGGCAGGTCATTATTTTTTGCTTTCAGAGTTCATAACTGGGTGAGATTGAGGATTACTTTTCTCCTCTGATAGCTTGTACATCTTCCAGTGCTATGAATGCTAGCCAGTAAGGATGAAGCTTTCGGTTGGACACCAGCTAGATTTCTCCATTTTTTTTTTTGCCATATGCATGTGGTATTTTTAGTAACAGGGTCTTGCCATCAAGTTGTGAGCAGTAACCAATAACATTAGCAATAAGTGTAGAGTTTTAGGAGGTGTCTATGAGACTTTCTTGGCAAGCAGAAAGAAAACTTTTTGCTCTAAGCTCATCTATCCAGATTACTGATGAAATTTAAATCATATTGTAAGTATTTTATTATATATATTATTAGCTTTCCACATTTTAAATATTATTTAGAAATCTTTTTAAAGCTATCTCTTTCTACATCACGATTAAAGTCTATTTTTCCTGCTTATAAATATATGGTTGTGACTGGCTCAAATTTAGTTAGACATAACAGGTTAATTTTCAAATAGTATCATTCATTGTTTGGAACATTTATGTTTTAATAAATATCAGATAGCCAGGCCTGGTGTTACAGGTAATTCCAGTTACTTGAGAGGCTGAGACAGGAAGGCTGTAAGTTTACTTGCGCGTGTCTCAAAAGAGCAAATAAAAACGTAGCTCAGATGCAAAACACTTGCACTGAATGGTGGAAGCTCTAGGTTCAACACCTGGTACCACAATAGAAAGGGAAAATTAAAATATCAAAAAAATGATCATTTCTAATAAACATTTATCAGATATTATTTTCAAGAAACTGAATATAATACAATAAAATCACACTGGTCAGAGTTTTCTTTCTTTTTTAAAAAAAAAATTTATTTATTTATTTATTTATTTATTTATTTATTACATATGAATCCATTGTAGCTGTCTCCAGACAAACCAGAAGAGGCCATGGAATCCCATTACAGATGGTCATGAGCCACCATGTGGTTGCTGGGAATTGAACTAAGGACCTTTGGAAGAGCAGTCAGTGCTCTTAACCACTGAGCTATCTCTCCAGCCCCAGAGTTTTCCTTCTATTAACAATATAATAGTTATTGCTTTAAGATTAAGTTTGATCACAGGTTTTTTATAGCATGAAAAAATAGTGATAGACATATAGATTATATATATATTAGATAATTGATAAATAATAAATCATAGGTAGATAAATGATGGATAAATAGACAATAGAGAAATGATAGATAAATAATAGAGCATAGATAAATGATAGAGAATACATAAATGATAGATAAATAATGGATCATAAATAAATGATAAATAACAGAGAAATGATAGATAGATAAATAATAGATCATAGATAAATGATAGATAGATAGATAGATAGATAGATAGATAGATAGATAGATAGGTAGATAATATGGGAATTTTTACCCTGCTGGCTTTCTCCTTTCTATTCAGTGTAGGACCTCAGACAATAGGATGGTGCTACCAGAACTGAAATGATTCTTCCTACCTCAGTTGAGCTAATCAAGACAATGTCTCCCAGGCATGCATGGAGACTTGTCTTTCAGGTGGTTCTTGATCCTGTCAAGTTAATATTAATACACACAGTGTATGGTCAGCCTTTCGTATAAATCCATGCTTCCAACTGCTGCCATGTTACACTCTGGAAAGATTTTTTTCTTAGTCAGTAAAATGGTGACAATGTGGACAGATGTTATGTTCCTGTCAACACTTCATCATCAACTTTTCATTGTCTTGAGGATGATCTTATAAAGGGGCTGCCATTGATTTTATAAGCATTGGTAAAAAAGAATGCCTCTCTTGCATTTTTGGTTCTTCTTGGAAAGACAAATTTAAACAAAACATGTTGTGAGCAACTTTCTAGAAGACTGTGTATCAGAGTAGAAGTGAGCTTAGGAAGAAGGCTATTGGGTTATATTTACTATTTAATAAACTCTAAGTGTTTCCATGATATTATCCAAAGTCTTAAAGAAACCTTATGGAGCTCACTATTTTCTTACTCTGTTAGGCTTATGCACAAGAAAATAGATCATTTTTATGCATATCTGTGATAGACTATTCTAGCCACCACCACAGTTAAAATCCTAAAAGTCCTATCATGGATAGAGACCCCCCCTCTTTGACTATACCTCCATAGCCACACCCTCTAGCAACTCATCCAGCCTCTGACCTTTGCCCTATCTATCACCATAGTTGTGCCTTTTTCAGAATGACACATAAATGGTTTTATATGGTGGGCAGTCTTTGAGCTCAGGTCTTTTCATTTAGCACAGTGCTTTTGTAATCACCCATGGTGCTATGAAGATCAGTAGTCTATCTTCTTTTATTTCTTGGTTGAATTTCTGCCCTCTGGATGTCTTGTAATCTGTTTATACACTCCCCTGCTATGCTTATTTGAGTACTCTTCACTTTCCAGCCATCAACCAGTATCACTAACACAGTCATATGCAAATGTTTGTTGAACATAAATTTTTTACTTCTCTGCATTAAATATATAAAAGGGTCATTTGTGAGGCAGATTGTAAGTAATGTATAGTATTAGAAAAACACTGTCACACTGTTTCATAGAATGACCACAACATTTTACATTGCTACAATGTAAAGAATGAGAACAGCATTTGGTATTAAGATGCTAAGTTTAGTTACTCCATCAGATCTCACTGTGGTCTTAATTCAACCCTTGCAATGGCAGTGATGTTGCACACATGTTCATATTTATTTGTCCTCTGTATACTCTCTTTGAGGAAGTAGCATTTCAGGACTGTCATTACCATGATGATGGTGATCATCATCATTATCATCATCACCACCACCGTCATCACCATCACAGTGCTGGGAATCAAGCCCAAGGTTGCATGCTAGGTAAGCACTCTAACACTGAACTGTATCCCTATATACTTTTTAGCATCAAATAGATTTTTTTCCAGCTGTTAATTTTGGCAAGTTCTCTATAATTATTGCCCTTTTGTCATGTTTAAGTGTTGCCTAAATCTAGATTACAATTATTTTCTTTTTCTTTTATTTTAAATTACATTCCTTATTTATTTATTTATTTATTTATTTATTTATTTATTTATTTTTGTGTGTGTGTGTGTGTGTGTGTGTGTGTGTGTGTATGATGGGGGATGGAGAGAGCACATGTGCATATGTTTGTGCATGTGCCACAGTGTTCCTATGATGGTCAAAGGACCACTCCTGGACGTCAGCTATTCTACAATGTAGGTCCCGAGGACAAGTACAGCTTGTCAGGTTTGGAGACACAGCCCTTTACTCACTGAAGCATCTGATTGGCCCCTATTTTATTCTATATTTTCCCCTAAAAGTTTTATACTTTTGATATAAATACTGTAATTAATTATTTTCTTAAGTGGGGGATAGATTTGGGTTTACGCATTTATATAATGTATGGCTATTTAACGGTTTTAGCACACTTGGTTCCACCAAATAGTTTGTGAACCTGCCAGAAATATCAACTGGTCATATTTATGCGCTTTTTAAGTAGTATTGTTATTTTTGAGAGAGACACATGAGTCAAGGAAAGATTTCTGGTTCTTAATACACTGAATAAAGTTGATTTAGGGTTTGGAGTTTTTAGAGTTATGTCATAATTCTCTGAGTCTCATATAACCATAGGGAGAATGACAATCATTCTATTTAGCAGACAAATAACCTGATGAGATTCAATCAAAAGTTTCCAGTAGCCTCTAGGGATTGTAGTTTCAAGAACTTTTATCATACTACCAAGATTCAGGGCCAGCAGCCCCTGAAGAACCTGGTTGGGGCTAGGGGTGTGTGACGATCACTGTTGTTCAGATTTGTGTATGATCAACTTGATCACAGGTCCCAGAAGTCATGACTTAGTCTCTTTTACCCAGCATGTCTCTAGTTACCTCTGATTTCCTAGCACTCTCTGTTTTTATTGTCCCTCTGGGATGACAGTTGTATTTATCCCATTTTCCTGCACATTTCCACATTTCCTGTGTCTGATTCCTTGTCCAGCCATGAAACCCATGAAGAGAGAGAGAGAGAGAGAGAGAGGAGAGAGAGAGAGAGAGAGAGAGAGAGAGAAAAGTTCTTTGAAACAAGGAGTCACCTGAGCATGCTTACTCCTAGAGACAATTGCTTCTTTAGCTAGAGAAACAATTGCCAATTCCTCAGCTGTGGGTGGATTGTCATAGGTTCGTGTACATGAGCAGAGTTAAGATAGAGGAGCAAAAAAAAACTGGAAGGTTTTCTCACCCCACTGAGTTATCCTGTTTCTCAATATTCACACTAGGTAGGAGACCTCCACAGGGGGTGGGCATGGGAAGAGGCTAGGTGCTCTCAACACCTGAGAGCTATTTCTGAATTTCATGCTTGTCTGAGTTAGGACAGAGAATTCTGGAGAAAAAAACAAAAATGAAAACAAAAATATATGGTTTGACATGGCTTGTGCATTCCTATTCTCATAAACTATTAAAAAAACAAAAAAAAAAAAAATCTAATCAACCAAACAAATAAACAAAAAACACCTTAAATTTCAAGGAAAGGGTAACAAAACCCTTCTGTCTTGTGCCATGGCTCTAAGACTAAAATATTGGTATATTTGAATGAGTTGGTAGAAAAAAAAATACTCTACAACCGCAAGATAGTTGATTTAAGTTTCAAGGTGATAGTGAGAAACAGTGTTACCTAGTATGTTTGTTGGAACCTTTCCACAAAGTAAAACTTCCTCTCATCAGAGGATAACCACGTCTACAGCACACAGGCCCAGAGATAAGCAACCAAATTAGCCCCTTTGTTGGCTAGTTTTCAAAACAGTGACTCCGTTCAGCATCTCCTCCAATAAAGATCCATTTTAATCTTTACCTCTAAAGAACCACTGACCTGAGGGTTTAAAATAATTTGTTCAGTTGAGGTCACTACCGTTGTTAACTTTATTGATTGATGATCATACAGATTATGGAACTTTCTATCCTTAAGTAGCACTAACCATGTTAAAGAGGAGTCACGTAGGGAGGGAGGGAGGGAGGGAGGGAGGGAGGGAGGGAGGGAGGGAGGGAGGGAAGAAGAAGAAGAAGAAGAAGAAGAAGAAGAAGAAGAAGAAGAAGAAGAAGAAGAAGAGAGAGAGAGAGAGAGAGAGAGAGAGAGAGAGAGAGAGAGAGAGAGAGAAATTATGAACTCAGCTGAACAATCTTTTTCCTAAAGGATTATTGCCATTATTTGCCAGAAATCATCCATTATTGTAGAGTCTGTTTTCTCATCAGAGAAAGAACGAAACCCTGCTTAAATAATTGGACACATGCTTCCAAAATTGTATCATGACAGGAACTAAATATCACTTTGATGAGAGAATATGGGAGCTTAGGGGGAGTTGCTCCCATATAGAAGAGCATAGATGATCTCCTCTAGGGAAAGTTATCTGAACTCTGAAAGAGAGGGAGAGGGTGGCCAAGCACAAATGTGTATGTGTGTGTGTGTGTGTGTGTGTGTGTGTGTATGTGTGGTGTGTAGGACATATTGTTAAATAGCCATGCATTATTGTCTTCCAATGCTTTGATAATTTTCATATAATAAGCTGGCTCCATGTCAGATGTAGCCATCCTAAGTTTCTATTTCTTAAAAAAAAAATACTTTTTTTGAAGCTTCTTCTACTCAATTCACACACTCTCACTTCCCTTCTCTAACAACTGACACTAACTTTTCTGGGTCATCAGGTTGAGCATACAAAATAGGCTATTTTTACAAATAAATACAAATGTTCTATTCACTTTCTGTAAGGGGAAAAAAACTAGCCAGGGGGTCTTATAAAGATTCCTCCTGCTTCCTTTTGATTGTTCTTTGGGATGCTGTCAGACATCCTTCAAGAAGAGTCCAGAGCACTTAATTATCTGCACAACAAGTGGAAACATGTCTCCAAGCTTAGTTTAGATTCTGAGTCCCCTGGGACTGTGCATGTTTGCCTTGGCTGTTCCTGAGAACCAAACTTGAGATGTAGAAAGACCTGAATGGGAGTGAGCAAAGTAGAGGAACTGGGCAGTCTCCCTGGGATACAGTTCATTAGAGATCAGATTTTCTTTTTATTCTTCTTTCTATTAATCTAACTTTATTTTACATGTTCCTTTTATGGAAAATAGGTTGTCTTTATAATATATCCTCAAGGTTTCCCTTTCTATATCCCTCCCAGTTCTTCCCCACCTGTCCTCCCATACATAGTTGCTCTCTTTCTGTCTCTCATTAGAAAACAAATAAGCTTCTAAGAAATCATAATAAACATAAAAATATAACAAGCTAAAACAAAAACTATCACATTAGGGTTGAGCAAGATGAACAGAAGCAAAAAGATGGGACTTTTTAAGAAAAGGAGGGAAGAAAAAGGAAAAGAGAGAAAGAGGGAAGGAGGAGGAAAGAATAGGAGAATGTGAACAAATATTGGGATCAATGCCTTCTAATTTAAATGAATATGTTTCCAAGGCACTAAAGACTTCCTGGACAAGAGCTTTTGGGTACCCCTGTGGTTCTCTCAGCAGTGAGCAATATTCTAGGAATACTACAAAGCAATTAATAGGGGGAGGGGGCTTCTTCTCCAGGCTCCTTGTTTTTGTATCTGCTTGCCTGTGCAAGAGCCCCACCTGGGAACTTAAGAGAGTGTGTGCTAAGCCAGTGGTTCAAATAACTCTTCTGTAAGTGCTCATCCTATGGATAGGGAGGTTCTGTATTAAGGAGTGTCCTCCTCTATTCCCAAGAAACTCTTGCCCAATTTGATGACCTAAGTTAACACAAAGCATCCTACAATCTTGGCTTGAGGGATCTGTCCAGATAAAAGACATTTCATTTTTGCTAACTTCATGCCAGTGTGTGTGTGTGTGTGTGTGTGTGTGTGTCCTTTGTGCATGTGTGTGTCCTCTATCAGGTATGTATGGGTGCACATTCATGTGGATGTGGGTATACATTTGGAGGCCAGAGGTCAATCTCAATACTTCTGTTTTTCTGCTTGTGCCTAGTAACTGACAATTATATATTGCTGTGTCTCTACTGAGTTTGTCCACTTAGGATTCTGGAATGAGATCATCAAATAGAAAAGAAAATCATCACAATGTATTGAAATACAGACTTAAATGTTTGGAGCAAGAGTCCAGCTTTACTAGACCTGGAGCTTGAAGTCTGTGGAGCCATGTAACTGGGCTGAATGTTAGTTTTGGTTATTTGGACAGTGTGTTTATATATGTGTGGGATTGCTGACCAAAACGAATGCTGTTCCATGTTGTAGGAATGTGTGAAAACCTAGAACCTGGATTAGGGCTTGCTTTGTGAATTGGAATATGACAAAGAATGGTGGCAGTAGGTAGATGGAGAGAGGACTTGGGTCCAGACATCCGCTATTGAGAGCAATGTTGTCCTCCCATCAAGTGACTCTTGAGAAAATGAGCTAAGACACTCTGGGCTGTGTGGGACTCCTTGGCTGATGAACAATAATTGCTCAACTAAGTTTATTCCAATTTATAAACTGAGGCTCAGAGACTGAAAGACCATTATGTTTACCCTGAGCTAAGAAGGGAGGGACCTCTGTGCTTCTAGAAATTATGAAAAGGACCTCAGAAAGGTGAGAGAGAGTCCCACAGCTTCACCATTCAGCAGTTCTGGTAGCTTAAAGGAAAAGCATTTAATACCCATGTATGGAGGAAGGGGAATTCTGAAGACCTTACTTAGATCCCTCACTACAACTGGAGACCATGAAAGCTTAGACTGGAATTATGGAGGCTTAGAAATCTTTTCTGGCTTTCAAGATGTGTCCATTAAACTCTTTCTCTGCTTAAAGCCAGGTCTTTACATAAAATATTTGGATATCATTTAACTTGTTCAATTAATGGGATGCCTATTTGTTGACCAACTTGGTGTCATGCTAGGCCTACAGGAAACCTAAAGGTAGATTGCCACTGACAATGAACCACCTTCAAAGTTATACTAATAATTGTACAGAGTTTTCTCTGATTACTCCTGGAAAATTATTTGTGTTTTAGGTTATGCATTCATGAAATATATATGTTCATCTTCATAGCTCTCCTCTGCCTAATAATAGACTCATCCATTCATGAGAGATCCAGAACCTTAGCTTAGAGAGTCAGATGGCAGGCATATGAATGGGGGCTCTAGTTTTCCATCTGTTCCTGCAGAGAATAAAAAATGTATGTCACATGGCTGTGAAGACAGAAATGAAAGAGCAGATGTGTAGGAAGGTGAGCCTGGCACATGACCTGGTAGAGAGGGGGCGATGATAGCTGTGTTCTCGATTATTGTCACTATTGTTCATGTTAAGTTAGACATTCCTGAATTTCAGAAGCAGCTGCGTCTTGTGAGTGATAAATAGCCTCTAACACCTGAAAACAAGTGATCGCTGTCAGTAACAGGTAAACAGTAACAAGTAAAATAAAGTACTATTATGCTACAAAGGTGTTTCAGATCTCCCTGTGTGTCTATTCTAAGGGGAGCTAGTGTGGTGTATTCTCTGTGCTCTTGAGGGGCTGGTGATGAGGGGAAAGAATTTAAGCAGAATGAAGCAGAGTGTCTGTCAGCTCACTAATAGAGACCCAACATGGAGAGTGTGGGGCTGAGAGGAAGGTGTTCTGCAGGCCTGGCTGTGACAAGGACATGAGAAAACCTAAAAAAATGGCTGACAGAAAGAATAAATGTGCAATTTTATATATTCTTTGTCAGTTATACTTTGGGGGGTGATCTCAGCCATAAATACCAGTTCCTAGTCCTCCTTGCCATTTACCAACCCGCCATGCTCAGATATGATTTCCTGTCTCTGACCATCACAGGGCCAACAGTTTATCTTGCCAATATAGTGTTGGGGAGTGATTTTCAGCCACTTCTATATCTTCTCCATGGAGCTTACTCCACAAAGAGTGAGACGTGATGTTCATCGCAGGACATATATTCATTTCTGATTTAGTGCCTACATATCTGCAATAGCTCATATTGAATTGAAGCAGGGAGAACAATCATCCTTGCCTCTCTCTGCTTGTAAGGAGCCTGCAATAGATCAGAGGATTGTCCTATTGATCACTGGTCAGAAATGATTACCCCATACCTTCCATCTGCCTTGTCAATAAGCAATACCAAATATCCATTCTGGAAGACACATTCAAAAAGGAGCATCTATGGCTGTGAATAGAACTATAACTACACAGGCCATGAGGATTTCTTAGTAGGTAAAGCACTTCTGGTAAGGACTCCAGATTAAATCCCTAGGACTCAAATAAAGCATGATACCACACATTCCGGTAATAACAGCTAGTTGGTAGAGATAGGAGAATTGCCAGAAGCTCTTGGATCAGCTAGCCTCTTAGACACAATAGAAGGGTACCCAATGTTGTCCTTTGACCTACACACACACACACACACACACACACACACACACACACACAGACACACACATTCCACTCACACTCAGGCAGGAATGTATAGATGCACATATAGCATACATACGCATGACATACAAAAGTAAAGCACATACAATATAGAGGAGAGTATTCAAACCCAAGAAGTATTCTAGGTTATTTCCCATCCTATGAAGGACTGAAGCTTTTAAGAATATTGACATCTCTTTTGTAACAGATTGTTCCACTCGGGAAATTACAATTACTGTCATTTTTTATACTGACATTGCAAATTACATATATTTTCTCCAGACATGGTATTTTAACTAAATAGTGAAATAAGGCATCAAGTAGTTCAATGTGCATTTCAAAGTGGGGTCATCTTAACTTCCTAGAGTTCTCTGCATATATGAAAAGTTTCTTGGTGACTTGTTAGAAGTGCCCCAACACTAGAGCTGCACATACTGGCTTGCCTGAAGTGCTGTCAAACCCCTAACAAAGTGGGGAGGTCACTATGGCAATTTAGAGAACTGAGAGTCACTGTTGCTTTATAAAACAGTTATAAATCCCTGCTCTTGCTGTGAAAGTCACAGATGTCAAATTAAGTTGTGGACATGAGAAGCCCATGCAAGGCAGCTGCATCTCACTAAATAAGTCCTTCCTTCTCTAAGTACTTTACCTCAGTTGGGCAAGGTGGTAGGTAATGGTAACCTTACCACTGGGCTCTTTAAACTTATTTTGCATGTATATTTTCAAGATAGCACATGCTGATCATCATTTCAAGCATAGAAACACCAGCTTAATTCAGTCTCACAGTTGCAGACGTGTGACACCATCATGGTTGGAAAGGTGTGGTGGGACAGACCAACTTAAGTTAGAGTTGACAGGTAGTGGAGAAAGAGTATGCTGGCACATGGATTGCTTTCTCAGCTCCTGCTTTTGTTGGTCCATGGGCTACATTTACTCATACTCAGAGTTGCTTTCTCCCTCAAGTATCCTCTATATAAATGAACTTACAGTACACTCTTGTGTGCCTTGTCAATCTTTGGGTGACTCTTTTTGCTAAGATTATTTTATTTTATGTGTCTTAGTGATTTGTTTGCATATTTGTATGTGCATCACATGTGTGGCTGGTGTTTGCAGGTGTTAGAAGAGTGTTTTGGATCCCAGGAACTTGGGCTTTGGAGTTATAAATGGTTGTTGGCCACTATGTGGGTGCTAGAAACCAAACATGGGTTCTCTGTAATAGCAATGAGAACTCTTAACTGCTGAGCCTGACCCCTCCTTAATCCAGTCAAATAGAAACTAAGTGCTAAGTGGGATACACGGGAGGCTCTCAGAGCTAAGCACAGTCAAAAGGAGTCTTTCTTTGCAGTGAGTCTCTGTGCTCCCGGTTCAAGCCTTAGTGAGCCGTAGGATAAGACCACACAAAAGTTTTGCATTATCGAGATGCTTCTGGGGAGCAATTCAAGAACTAGAGTCTCAGAACTCATTGAGGAAGTTCCATCTTGAATCCTAGGAGGGACAGGGATGTTGAAACAGTAAAGGTGGGATCCACATTATGATCTGTTCTCTGGAAGCATTGAGCGGTCCAGGATCCCATGGCTATCTGGGCTCATGCTGGTTGAAAGACAACCTTGCTTGTCTTTCTCCTCTTCTCATATGGCTTCTTGGTGAAGTTTACATTAGACAGGAAGAATCACAGACCATGGCCCAAAAATAACATGTACATTTGTTTGTAGACCTCTGAAGTTTTATCTTCTCTTGAGAGGTAAGGATAAGGGAAGAAGTACTAAGTGTGTTTATTCCCTTTAAAGAGAAAGTACAGAGTACAGGGCTAGAGGTCTTTTGTCCATGTGCTTCAGCTCTGCTGCAGTCAGAAGGGGCTGATGCACTCCCTGGAGATTGGGGTTGCCCTTGGAGATCACCTTCCTGCTGCCCTTCTGCCTGGAGGTCCCAGAGAACACTGTTCACCCAGCAGGAATATCCATGAGACTACAACTTGATTTACAGCTACTAGATCACTGAGCTCTGGTAGAAACCCCAAATCTCATCTAGGTTTTCTGCTTTCTTTTCTTCTCAGAGACTTAAATCACAGTATTTTGCCTTGCCCACAAAGAAAGGTGAGGAAGGAGATACACAGTGGTGCTGGGAAATTAGCCCTGGCTCTAATGTATCTGACACCTGACACCTAGAGGATAATGGATACAACAGAGGGCACCAGGATAGGCTGGAAGCATCAGATCTGGTACAAAATGGGCTATGGCAACAAGGTCTGGGCTACAGTGAGGAAGGCAGCCATACCTGTAATGATGAAGTTTGGGAACAAATCCTTGTCTCAGCCTCAAGCAGAAATGTACTGAGACCTGGCATGTCCTAGAGAGATTGACAAGGATGTACTGAGCCCATCCTTCACCTTCCCCATTCTTGTAATCATGTGAAGCTCCAGTAAGTGCCTGGCCACATCCGCATAGGAACCACGCTATAGTAATGACTACTGGGTCCCATCTGTCTTATGAAGGGCTATTTGATCATTAAAGCATCTGCTTGCACCCAAGGTTGGTAAGTAAAGGAGATGAGGTCAGGGCCACTGTCTCCTCGGCTTATTGAAGAACCCACATACATGTCTTTTTTGCCCCTAAGGGAACCAGGTGTGCAATTTGATCAGTCAATAGGTCATAAATGACTACAAGAGCCATTTCTGTCTTACCCGGAGAAACTCAAACATCATCTGAAAAGCTGGTTTTCGACTTCTGGCCCTTGGACTACATAACCTTCTGAAAGGTCAGTAGGTGTGTTTACACAGCTGCAAACATATTGGGACTCTTTCGAAGGTTCTGAACACTATTCTCTTTTAAAGCTTCTTTTCCTATTAGGAACTGTTTCTGTGTATGTGACCTCATGCTCTGGATTGCTTGTGGTAGATGCAGAGAAAAAGCTGGATATCATCACTAAGTCTATTGTATACTTACACATTCTTGGTGTTATTTTCTTTGGGCTCAAAACTCTAGCCTTCATAATTTATTTTTATGAATATGCCTTTTCTTTCTACGATGTGTGTGAGCAGCTCAAGACAAAACTTCTTGAAGAAACTTGTTAACCATTAAAGTCATCTGAAACCTTCCTAAACACACCAAATTTCATATCACTCTTTGGGCTTTCTGCATTGGCATAACAGAGGTAGCTCAGAACCTGGGCAATAGTTCTGTTCTTATGTGGAACACATGAATTTATTAAGACAAGATTGAAATCCAACTTAAATGTTTCTCTCTCTCATGGAAGGGCATCCATTTTTCAGAGGCTTCTAGATTGGCGCTGTGTTGGAGAGGATGATGGTCTAAATGAGAACAAACAAACTTATAAATAGAACTCCAAGAATTCATAAGTGGAACTTATTGACAAAGTTGGTCTTGGGGTGGCTAGAAGTATGACATGGGAAATGGAGCTACAAACTGTGATAACAAGCCTGGGACTAGAGAAAAATAGTTTGTGGGAAAGTGGTCCTCTGAGGACTCAAGGCAAAACAACCAAACACCTCAGCAACTTTCCAGCATCTGCATTCCTGTGCTGGCATTCTGATATGACATTTCTACCAATGTTCACACTACAGACTAAATTGCACCTTCTTAACATCCATGTTAACTCCTGTACTATTCAATATGGCTCTGTACCAGAAACAGCCGTGTGTTGCCTGTGCCCTGGATAGCTCTCTGCCTGAACCTACTTGCTCTTGGGGTTGGGGGTGAGTTGGTGCAGAGTCAACAGCCCAGATGCTGGGAGCAGGTGAGAAATGCTGCAGCAAGCTCATCTGAGCACTGCTCCAAGCTCCTTTAATACCCTCCACCCGTGCCCCCACTGGTCCCAAGAAAGCATCTCTTCTAAACAGTTCTTTATTAGCTATCACTGTGTACACTAGCAATCCTTGGTCTCTCAGTCCTCAATTAGGTCCTCCTGCAGGAATGCTGATGTCACAGGCAGTCCTCAGTTAGCTCCTCCTGCGGGAGATGCTTTTGCAGCTGCATGGCCCCCAGTGTTTACATAGAGGTGGCTTCACAGTTCCTGCTACAATTGTTAAATGTGGCTTTGAGGGCCCACCCAGTCTTTCTCTGCTGGAATGTATTCTCATAAGAAGATGAACAGCAGAGCTCTCAGTGAGAACTCTGAGAAGACAGTTGTCTAGGAAGAGGTGCTCCACCTGGATCAAAACTGGAAGCACCTTGGTCTCAGGTGCTTGTCCTGCAGAAAAGAGAAAACTTTCTTTTAAGAACTGTCACTGTGGGAATGGGGCAATAACTTAGTAAAGTGCTTACAGGGCAAACTTGAGAGTCCAAGTTTAGAACCCCAGAACCTACATAAAGCTGGACATAATAGCTCATATCTGTAATTCTGGAGCTTTTACAGCAAGGCAGGAGATGGAGACAGAAGAATCCTTATTAGCTTGCCAGCCAGCTTGGTGAACAAGATATCTTGTCTCAAAGAAGGAAGGCAAGGAGAGACACCCAAGGTTGTTCTCTAACTGTCATGACAAGTCCACATTTACACATATGCAGAGAGAGAGGGAGCTTTACTTTTTAAAGAATCTAGTCTGTGGTGCTTTCCTATAGAAAAGCCTGTGAACTCCACCGAGGTATCAAACATGAAATTTAAAGGGCTTTGATAGCTTCCACAGTTAAGATTTTGACAGAGCCCAGAGAGTAGTGAGGGTAGAAGATACTGCCACTTCAACATCCATTTCCTCTTAAAGAGATCTCTGACTTTATCCAGTATTCACCCCTGCCTTAACTAGCACAATAGGCAGGCTGAGCTGGTTCATGCTTCATCAGCTTTAGAAAATGTGTTGTCTCTGATACCCGTGGGGGTGCAGATTTTGAGTCTCAGCTACTGAAATCAGTCTAACTAAAGCGATCCAGCATGTCATCTACATGAGACGGCATAAGATGACAGCCTAGGTCATCTGTCCCTGATGATTCACCCAGGCTCTCAAGTTTGCTTTCCTAAGAGGACATGTGTCTTCTTGACTCCTAGGGGATATTGTATTGATGATGTCTTCAATTTTAATACTCTCTAAATTCAGAATGCCATGGGGAAAATGCTCCAATTAAATTATTCTGATAAGAAATAACAAGAACAATGCTAATGTGTAATAACTAGCAAGTTCAATCATTATAGTGTGATGATTTATTTTCATATTAGAAACTAAGGCTAAAGATAGATAATGAACATTCCTTAAGTCAGAGAAGTAATACATTGTAGAGCTAAGAGTTAGATGTAGGACTCATGACATAGCTCAAGACTTCAACCACAACCACACTCTTACATTTGAATTAACATAAAAACTCCTTCGTTTTGGTGTTGACTCTAACTGAGAAATAAGCTGAAACAGTCATGTGTGTAGCAAGAAGACCATCCAGGTAGGACTTCACAGGTAAGAGCAAGCAGAGGCTAGAGAGCTCTGGCAGTCTTTAAAGATGAGTCAGGACTTGAATGAGCTCAGGGAGTGAAGAGGGGAGAAGAAAATTCCCTCTCAATATCCCTTTCCCTTTTAGATAAATAATGCCTTGACCAGCTATCCATAGGCATGGTTGGTTCATAATTCCCTAGCTTTTGGAAAGGAGTTCTTCAGATGTCCATTTGTGTGTGTGTGTGTGTGTGAGAGAGAGAGAGAGAGACAGAAAGAGAGAGAGAGAGAGAGAGAGAGAGAGACAGAGAGAGACAGAGAGAGACAGAGAGAGACAGAGAGAGACAGAGAGAGAGAGAGGAGTTAATGTTTGTTAGTATGTTTGTCCTCATATAGGTACGTACATGTAAGCATGTAAAGACCTAAGATCACTCTTCAGATGCTGTCTGTTCATCTTCTCTTTTGAGACAAACTTCCCCTTTAGCATGGGGAACTCACCAAGTAGGCTCAGCTGACTAGCCACCAAGCACTAGGGAATTTACTGTTTCTACCTCCTCATGACTGGGTCATGAACGCACACCATCACACCAGCTTACTTTTATGTGGGTTCTAGAGATGAAACTCGAGTCTTCATGTTGAAAGGTATTAATTTCCCAGTCAGATGCTTCACCAATTTCCAGATGCCCATTTTCTCCCCTGCCCTTGATTAATTTTCCTGTTGTAAGGAGAAGGAATCCTGTGGCTCTGGGTCTCACATGCATGCATCACCATGTGGCAAACTAGATTACTCCCTAGAGCATTCATCTCTCCTCAGTATTCCCATGGAGGAATATACTTTCTCACTCTGATAATGTTGGCCTTGTCATCTCCTACTGTGTTACAGCAGATGAATTTGGTTCTAAGCTTATTCACATGTCTTAGTCAGGGTTCTGTGGCTGTAGAGAGACACCATGGCCAAGGCAACTCTTATAAAGAAAACATTTAATTGGGGTTGACTTATACTTTCAGAGGTTTAGTTTATTATCATCATGGCAGGAAGCATGGCAGCACACAGGCAGACAAGGTGCTGGAGAGTTAGCTGAGACTTCTATGTCTGGACACACAGACAGCAGGAAGAGTGAGACACTGGGCCTAGCTTGAGCTTCTGAAACCCCAAAGCTACCCCCAGTGACACATTTTCTCCAACATGACCATACCTACTCCAACACTTATTAATTACCAAAGCATTTAAAATATATGAACATTTGAGGGCTAATCCTATTCAAACTATCTACCATACCACACGACTATTGCAACTATTGCTGTCCAGTTTTTCTAAGAATAAGTCTAACATCTTTGCTGTGATTGATTGTTACCTAGTTTGGGCAAATGAGATACAAGGAGAAGCTTTCTCTGGGCTCTTTTTTGTTTTGTTTTGTTTTGTTTTGTTTTGTTTTGTTTTGTTTTTTTGTCTTATGGAGATATTTCAAAAGAGGTTCTGTCTTCTGTATTAGTTCTTGTTGTCACTGCATACTTCCAGGTGTCAGCTATGCCACTAGAATTAAACAAGGTTAAAGTCCCATGAAATCTTGACAGTCTTCAGCGAGAAGTGTTATGTTATCTAGTCTGGGCCTTGTCAGCTGAATCTATTTAGTTCTCCAAGTCTTTCAAAAGTTCAAAAATACATCTAGGGGTTCCCTGACTCATCTTGGGTCATAACCAAGTTTTCCATCCCTTCTCAAAACCAGGAGACTGGGTTATGCATGAAGAGATGAGCTTAGCCTACCTGCTGTGTCATCAGGGGAGAGCACAGTAACAAATCTTCAGTAGAATGGGAGAGGGTCTGAAGAGTCAGCACAGTAATCCAATGTCCCATAGGGCCATGCGTGTGTGAGCTCTAGAACCATCACAGCCTTCTATCTGCCTACGTAACAATGAAACCAATATACACAAAAAGGCATCTGAGGAGATACCATGGAAAGAAAGCTGGAGTGACTGGCCAAGTAAGCTCCAAGTCCTCCTTCACTGTTAACCATTGAGCATGGCCAGCCAGCTTTGGCATTACTTGGTGCTGTAACTTCACCAGATCAGAGAATATTTCTTGAGACATTTGAGAGTAAAGGCCCAGAGGTAGAAATAAACCATGCATGGGGGAAAGCAGCGCAAGGAACCTAAAGAGATAGGGTCATTGCCAGAGCTTTGGCTGTGGATACAAGCCTTCCCTTATGTTCCACTAAGCAGCAGATAATCTTTTCCTTCCTGGTTTCATGTGATTTGACTCACTCTCAGACCTGACCTCCTAGGCAGCATAGTAACAGCCTGTCTGAATTCTGGCATTTATTAATTGCCCTAAGTGATCCTCAGTCAGTAAGAATCAGATTTGTTTTCCTTCAAAGCTATACAGGTGACTCTGCCATCAGAGAAAAGGTGTGGCCTTGAACCCTTTGTTGGGCCAGCGCTTGAATCTTTCCTCATAAAACTCTATAATTGCCTCTGTTCGCATCGATTGAGGTAATGCCTTCCTTGCTAGAACAGCTCTTATTTCCTTGGCAGCCACTTCTGTCCCCCACCTTCTGTCATCTTATATTACTAACATGACACAAATTGTGTAGGCAGTAAATCAAAGACTTGGAAAAGGCACATTCGAACAATGTTGATGAGGACTTAAGAGTGTATCTTAGAATTAGAACCAAACATCTGAAGGCATACTTATAATGAATTTTATAGTTACTTCCAGCTCAACTAAAAAGTTTCTAATGATCTAGGGTTTAAAATATTGAGAAGAACATACCTGAGATTGGTTGGATACATGCTGTGCTCTTTTTTGAGCTTTGCAGGCACTCTGTGAGCTCTGCAGGCCGCCTGTGAGCTAGGCAGGCCCTCTGTGAGCTATGCATGTCCTCTGTAAGCTATCTAGGCCCTCTGTGAGCTTGGCAGGCCCTCTGTGAGCTCTGCAGATCCTATTACGAGTTATGCAGGTCCTCTGTGAGCTCTGCAGGCCTTCTGTGAGCTAGGCAAGACCTCTGTGAGATATGCAGTTCCCTGTATGGAGGCCTTGTGTGGGCTATATAAGCCCTCTGTAATTGAGACAGAGCTTCCCTGAGCTCTGCAGGATTTTTGTGAACTATGTAGCCCTCTGTGAACTATGCAGGCCCTTTGTGAGCTATAGGTTCTCTATAAGCTATGCAGGCCCTCTGAGAGCTATGTAGCTCTCTGTGAGCTATGGAGGTCCCTCTGTAAGCTATGCAGGCCCTGTGTGAGCTATGCAAGCCCTTTGTGAACTATACAGGTTTTCTGTGAACTCTGTGGCCTTCTGTGAGCTATGCATGTCCTCTGTAAACTTTGCAGCCCATGTATGAGCTAGGCAGGTTCTTTGTGAGCTATGCAGGCACCTTGTGAGCTATGCAGGCCCTGTGTGAACTTGTCAGGTCCACTGTGAGCTAGGCAGGGCCCTGTGAGCTAGGCAGGCCTTGTGTGAGTTTGTCAGGGCCCCTGTGAGCTAGGCAGTCCCTGTGTGAGCTATGCAGGCTCACTGTTAGCTAGGCAGGCCCACTGTGAGGTATGTAGGCTTTTATATTCAGCCAGTATTCAGTGTAACCCCAGGAACCACTGTGGTTACGTCCCACATTATACTTCTCCCAAGGGGGAACAACTCACATGTAAAGAACTTAGGATTTAAAGTGAGAATTTGCTACCTGTTTTATTTATGCAAGACTATAGTCCTTTGAACAAAAAGGACATTCTGCAGCCATCATGAAACTTGTGTTTGATTATTGTACAACATGACCCTATTAGCTATAAGTTTTATGATCTTTCCCAAATCACTTACACTTTCTGGGCCTCAGTTTCCTCATCTATAAAATGGAAACAACACTGTCTACTTCATATTGTTATTCTTAGAATTGATTGAGATGATCCGTAAAATGCCCTTAGCACAATGAGTGATGCAGAGTAAAAGTTCGAGTTTATATCTCTGTTACAGAGGAATGACTAACAGTGTTGAAATAGAATGGTTTGTGCTAATGGAAGCAGTCTATGTTAGCACTGTCTAATACAACAGTCTATAACCCTTTGTGACTATTAAGAACTTAAAGATGTGATAATGCAACTGAAAATTAATAATTAATTTAATTTAATTTTTATTACATTTTAATATAAATAACTTCATGAGAGTAATGTCTACTGCACTGAACAGCAGAGACAGAACATCCTAGATACAGTGTACACATATTGATAAAAGGTGATTTCCATTCAAGGGAAACTTCTAGTCTAATGGAGGAACTGAAGCTGATTAGCTGACTCTAGTTATTGTCACAATGCTGTGGGAATGTGAAGGAACTGGCACTAATTTTGCCTAGGGATCCGGAGAGATTTTCTAGAGTTGATAACCATTGAGTTAGACCTAGAAGAATGAGTTTGGATTTAGTTTATTCATCATTCACCTTCTGTAGACCAGGTATTTCAGCTGCCAGCATCCATCAGCCTCTTACTTCATGCCAACATTCAGCTGCATTCTAGGCTTAGGGTCATGGTTTTATTTCAGTGCAAAGCAATGGAAATGGGAGGAAAGACAACTGCAAGATTAGCTTCACATATGGAAAACTTGGTTTCTGATCACATAGAAAAGGCAAAGAGAAAGGAGGAAAGATGGCTCTGAGCTGAACCACAGGTGGTGACAGTGATGTACTTGAACCTTGGGATGGGGATAATGGAGCCGAGAAGTAGGGTGGGGGTGTTATTCTCAAGTCATCAAGAGCCATTCTGGCTTTCTGCTTGTCCTTGACTTCCTTTGGCCCAAGGATCCATATTTTGACTTACCTACTCATTCTCCCTTCTTTGTTGTTGTTCTCTTGGATACAAGCTCAGGCCTAACCATCTGGACCCATCCATGGGGTTGTTAGTCATCAGATTTAAAACATGCTGCTAATGGAATTGTCACAACAATCTTGACTTTGGAGCTGAAGAAAAGGGATCTGGGTAATGATTCTCCCTGCAGGGCTCTGAAAGGGAGTATAGAGGTGATCTGTTCCAAATGAACCCACCTGCTGCTGTTCTGTTTGTCATACACATTGGTTGGCATGGCTTAGCTCAGTGGACCTTCTCCTTTCAAGAACTACTTGTACGACTAAGACTGCACTGTGGCAGGCTATTCTAACCATGGCTCCTGGCTGAAGGTTCTCGAGATAGCACTGATGGAGTTCAACACAGAATTATAAATATACTTAAAATATTGGTAGAGCAGGTTTTCTTTTTGTAACTCAATTACATGTTTCCTTAGTGTTAATTTTTAAAAACTTTTTATTGATTCTTTGTGAATTTCACATCATGCACCCAATACCACTCATCAGTCTCTTCATATCTGCCGTCTGCCCTAGCAAGCTCCCCCACAAAATAAAATTAAAAAACAAAACATAAAAATAACAACAAAAATTTCATCTTGGAAGCCATAATGTGTCATAATGTATCACACAGTATACCCTTTGTCCATACATCTGTATTTGCAAATGTTCCTTGCAATGACTCATCAGTGTGTTTTGAGGCCTCTGACCTCTGCTACACTATCAATACTGGATCCTCACTGGTACTGCACTCAGATAAGCCCTATGTTATGGAGATTCTGCAGCCTTGGATCTGTAGAACTGGTTCCTTCATGAGCTCCTGAAGTTCATTCATGAGGTAGACGTCCAGGTCAGTCAACTCAAATCCCTTGATCTGGGCCTGGATGGGAGCTCAGCTGGTCAGCCTGCCAGCTATCTCTGCCACACCTTCACCAGTACAAGCACTCCATCACTGCCCCTGCTAGGCCACCCAGTGCCACAGCCATCCAGGGGCACGGACAGATCTCCCACTCTCATGCCTTAGGAAAGCTCATCTACCATCACATCACAGCTCTACTACGATGCCCAGGTGAGGTACAGGGCCTACCCTCCTTATTGCTGCAGCTGGTAAGGGGCATAGCCAGCTCTCCCACTCTCGCGACCTTGGGGCCAGCTCTCTTGCATGCCACAGCTGTTGGGGGTGGGAGAGGGCATCTCACCCTTGCCCATACTATCTCACAGTAGAGGAGTGATAGGTCCATCTCCCTTCATGCCTTCGTGGATGGCTCATTCATACTCCCACCACCAAGGCCAGCTCCAATTTGATATCCAGGTGAGGTGTAGGACACCCCCCCAGGGTATAAAATCTGTAGCTGACAATATCATCTTGCAGTGGCAAAAGCTTGCACATGCCCACACCCATCCTCCAGATACAAGCTCAGGCTATTCCCAGAATGGATGTGTATAGAGTCAGGCTTTATACCAGTGACTTTCAACCTTCCTAATGCTGCAACCCCTTAATTCAGCTCCTCATGTTGTGACCCCAACAGTACAATTATTTTCATTGCTACTTCATAAATGTACTTTTGCTAGTGTTATGAATCACAATGTAAATCTCTGTGTTTTCCAGTGGTCTTCTGCAATTTCCATGAAAGGGTCCTTCAACCCACAAAGGGCTACAACCCACAGGTTGAGAACAGCTGTTTTTCACTAAGTGTCAGGAATACAAAGAAGGGAAGACATCCTAGTTTCCCTGCGCTCCCATTAGCTGGGTCTGGCACATTGTCAACAAGCTCTCACCTTGCCATTTATTTTGCCTGTGAATTCATGCGATCAATTCTTTAAGATATGGAGCTCTCCTACATGTTGGTGACATTTCTGTGTCAATAATGAGTTCACAGATGTGTTCTCTAACAATTCTACTTTCTTTTGTTTGAGCAGTAGCTAAAAATGCAGACTTTTGGATCATACAATGTAGGTTCGAGTTCCCGTTTATATCTCTGTGACTCTGTTACTCATGAGAAAGGTGAGAAGACTTGCTTTCTCCCCAAATATTTCACTTTGTCCCCATAATGGCAGCCTTGGAATGATACAAACTTCAAGAGGTAGGGCCTAGTGAGAATAAGAGGCTCTACTCTCATGAATGAATTAATGCTGACTTGCAAGCATTAATTGAAACCACTTACATCTTGGCTCTTCTGCGCATGTCCGAACCCTTTCTGTTTCTCTGTAGTCAGAGGATCCTTTCCAGGATTCTGGGGTTATGTCATTTCATTCTCTAGACAGCAGAATCATGAATCAAATGATGAAATAAAAAGTTAATAAATTAAAAAGTTTAATCATAAAGCTCTTTTTATAAGTTATACAACCATAGGCACATTGTTTTAGCACATAGAGACTAGGTCAAGTTACTTAATTGTTAAATCTCTGTAAAGTATAGATAATGATGATGAGGATGAAAAGAAGGAGAAGGAGAAGGAGAAGGAGAAGGAGAAAAGAAGAAGAAGAAGAAGAAGAAGAAGAAGAAGAAGAAGAAGAAGAAGAAGAAGGAAGAAGAAAAATAGGAGGAGAAGGTGGAAGAGGAGGAGGAGGAGGAGAAGGAGGAGAAGGAGGCATTTGGAGTATTTCCTCATTAGCTTTAACTGTTAACTTATCATAGACCAGAATCACCTGAGGAGTGAGATTGCCCAGATCAGATTGGTGTGTAGTCATGTCTGTGGAAGATTGTTTTATGAATTTTTATATGAAGACCTACCTCATTGTGGATGGCACCATTCCCTGGGCTAAGTGGTCCTGGGCTATATGAGAAAGTTGCTGAGTGTGAGACTGGAAGAAAGACAGCAAGCAGCATTCCTTCTTGATTTCTGCCTTCTCATTCCTGATTTATGACCTCTCTTGAGTTTCCTCAGTGATGGACTATGACCCTGAAGTATAAGCTAAATACATACTTTCCTTCCCCAAGTTGCTTTTGATTATAGTGCTTTATCATAGCCACAGAGAGAAATTGGCAGAATTGGTATCAGGTAAGTAGGTGTGGCTGTGATGAACCTAATCATTTCACTTTTATGTATTTGATTAAGGATGTGAGAATCCTTGGAAACTTGTTCGACAAGATGCTAAGTGTTCAGAACATAGTAGGGCATTCTAGAAAAGCTTGGAAGAGAACAATGATGAGAGAAGAACAGACAATGGAGCCCTGGTTGGAGAAATTTCAGAGGAAGTAAGACGCAGTCAATTTTTATAAATAATTTGGACTGAGTCTGTATGTCCTGGTCAGCTGGGCCTGAAGAACTGATTGCAATTAACAAAAGACCAGGACTAGTGAATTGGAAACCTTTATGCTTCATGACTTGAAAAACAGTATGTTCTCAGGCTGGAGGTTTAGATCCTGGGAGCTCTGGTTGAACCTTTTGATACTCATTCTAGAAAGGACAAAAGCACCCTCACTTTGGTCTTCCTCCTTCTTCTTGAGTTTCATGAGGTTTATGCGTTGCATCTTAGGTATTGTGTGTTTTGGGGCTAATATCTGCTTATCAGTGAGTGCATACCATGTGTGTTCTTTTGTGATTGGGTCATCTCACTCAGGATGATATTTTCTAGCTCCATCCATTTGCCTAAGAATTTCATGAGCTCATTATTTTTAATAGCTGAGTAGTACTCCATTGTGTAAATGTACCACATTTTCTGTATCCATTCTTCTGTTGAAGGACATCTGGGTTCTTTCCAGCTTCTGGCTATTATAAATAAGGCCGCTATAAACATAGTGGAGCATGTGGCCCTGTTGCATGTTGAAATATCTTCTGGGTATATACCCAGGAGGGGTATATAGCTGGGTCCTCAGGTAACACTATGTTCAATTTTCTGAGGTATCGCCAGACTGCTTTCCATAGTGGTTGTACCAGCTTGCAATCCCACCAACAATGGAGGAGTGTTCCTCTTTCTCCACATCCTCGCCAACATCTGCTGTCACCTGTGTTTTGGATCTTAGCCAATCTGACTGGCAGGGGCAAGCTGTCCTCTGAGAGGCTCTAACCAGCAGCTGACTCAGACAGATACAGACATCCAGAGCCAAACAGTGGATGGAGCTTGAGGACTCTTATAGAAGAATAGGCGGAAGGATTATGGGTCCTACGGAGATAGGAACTGCACAGGAAGATCAACAGAGTAAACGAACCTGAACCCTTGGAGCTCTCAGAGACTGAATCACCAACCGTGGAGCATACCTAGCCTACACAGATCTACCCCATGGGCTAGACCTAGGCCTCCCTGCACATATGATGTAAATGTGCAGCTTGGTTTTCATGTAGGTCTCAAACATCTGGAGTGGGGGCTATCCCAAAACATGCAGCCTGTATATGGAGTATGGTCTTCTAGCTGGGTGCCTCATCTGGTCTCAATGGGAGAGGAAGCACCTAGCCTCTCAGAGACTTAAAGTGGCAGGGTGGGGGATACAGGAGGAGGGGGTACTCAGAAAAGAAGAGATGGGGAAGGATTGTGGGAGGGGGTGACTGGGACGGGTTATAAAGTGAATAAGCAAAAAAATAAAATTAAAAAAGGAAAAAAAAAAAAAAAGAAAAACAGTATGCCAGAGCCATAAAAGGAATATAGATTTTAAAGTCATAAAAGGCTCATGGAGAGTAGCTGAGGCTTGACACCTGATGGCTGGGTGGAGCCCCAGAAGAGCGGCACTATGAGGCCATTCGTAAGAATTAAGTCTCAGTTGCAGTGGAAAACCTGGGATGTTGGAGAGGCCAAGACCAAGGAATATCTCCCCAAATCATTGGGGCCAGTCTACATCTAAAAGATAAGCTGTATTTCCTATGGATGGCAGACAGTTAGGACTGCCCAACACTTTGGAGACCCGAAGAGTATGATTAAGCCCTACATGTTAGATATTCAGCTACAGGGTTTGGATTCCCACTGATGATTTTTGGGGTTTCTTATGTCTAATTGTTTTAATATCCTAGATTTTTTTTTCCTTTTGAAATAAGAAAGTTTGAAACTGGTTTTAATTGTATAAGATCCCAGAGTTCTTTGCATTTTAATTGGTATTTTATTTATTTACATTTCAAATGTTATCCCCTTTCCTGGTTTCCCCTCTGCAAACCCCCATCCCATTCCTCTTATCCTGTTTCTATGAGGGTGCCCCCCACCCACCAGCTCACTCCTGCCTCACTTTCCTAGCATTCTTCTACACTGGGACATCAAGCCTTCACAGGAACAAGAGTCTCCCCACCCACTGATGCCAGATAAGGTCCCTTCAGCTCCTTCAGTTCTTCCCCTAACTCCTCCATTGGGGACCCTGTGCTCAGTCAGATGGTTGGCTGCGAGAATCTGCATCTGTATTAGTCAGGATCTGCCAGAGCCTCTCAGAAGAAAGCTGTATCAGGCTCCTGTCAGCAAGCACTTCTTGGCAATAGCAATAGTGTCTGGGTTTGGTGTCTGCATGTGGGAATGGGGAAATGGTGATAGCAACCAAAAAGTCCCAGATACTAGGAAAGCAAGAGTCTCCCAGGACCCCATGGGGATGACATTAGTTGAAATACCCCACAAACCAAACGGGAGGAAGAACCTGTCAAGACCATATCCAGAGGTTAGGCATGTTTCCCTGGTTGAGGAATGGGGCCACCCACCCATCTCCAAAATTTTAACCCAGAATTGCTCCTATCTAAAGGAGGACAAAGAGTGGAGCAGAGACTGAAGGAAAGTTCTTTGCATTTTAAAAGAGACCTTGAACTTTTAAAGCACTGGAAATTTTTAAAAGACTGTGGGATTATTAAGGTTGCACTGTGCTTTATAACATGAACATGAGATCTTGGGGACAAAGAACTAAATTGTTATGATTTACCATGATAAGTTTTTGTGTCAAGGTGTCAAGGAGTGGAATGTAATGGTTAACTTTAGCTATTTGTCAATTTGAGACAACCTAGAGTCCACTTTGAAGGAAATCTTAATTGAGGAACTCTCCATATCAAATTGGTCTGTGGCCATGTCTATAGGGGAGTGTCTTGGTTGTTAATTGAAATGTGAGGCCAGGTCAGTACTAGTAGTGCCATATCCTGGGCAGAAAGTTCTGGGCTGTATGAAGTCACATGCACATGACTGTAAGAAACCCAGCAAACAACATTTCTCCATGGTTTCTGCTTTCAGGTTTCTGACCTGAGTCCTCTCAATGATGGCCTTTGACCAGTGAAATATGCCTTCCTCCTCTAAGTTGCTTTTTTGTTGGGTGTTTTATTACAACAGAAAGGAAACTGGAACAGAATTTAAGCTCTGTTATATTTTCGAAGCTGCTATGCTTTTGTTGTAGTTGTCTGTGATTTGAATCAATGTCTTAACATGTAGTTCCAGCTAGCTTTGAGCTAAGTCCTTCTGTTTCAGATTCCAAAGTTCTGGAATTAGTGATGTGTGCTTCCATGCCTTGATGCTTATTGCTTTGAGGATATGGTATGTAATTCTAGAGTGACAAGAAACTGGTCTTTCCCCCACTTAGTTCCATTCTCCCTCCCCCCTTCTCTCTCTCTCTCTCTCTCTCTCTCTCTCTCTCTCTCTCTCTCTCTTCCCCCCCCCTCATCTTACCCTATTTCTATAGAAAAATGCATTTATTAATAAGAAATTATAGTTCAGTGGAAAAGCACTAAGCAAGAATGCTCTGTGAGTTTAAGCCAGTGGCCTCACTCCCAGGGCAGATATCATTCTGCCTCTCATCTGCATAATCTTGTACTCATTCAGACTGTCTCCCAGCACAAACCCACTGTATGTAGGGACAAAATGCTTTCAGAAACTGGCTTTCAAGGTTCCTAATGATTCTGTCAAGTTTGCTAGGCACCTCCTCTAGGAAGAAAGGGATGTAAAAAGCCTTAAGTGTTTTCCAGCTTCTGTGATGTAAATATTCCCAGCATGGTTGTCTGAGCTTCCAGTTTATTACTGCAGTGAGAATTGGGAAAGCTGCATCCAGCTGTTGCACAGGGCTGGAGGGCTGGTGAGGTGGCTCCGTGCAGTGAGGTGCTTGATGACAAGCCCGAGGACCTCAGCTTGATTCCCTGGACATACACAGTAGAAGGCAAGAACCAGCTCTTATTTCCATGCACCACTACGAATATAAAATTCAGTAAGAATTTGAAGAGCCCTGTGTACTAGCCCTCACAATGTTGTTCTGACTAATGCCCCCACCCCACACAGCATTGGCCTCTGTTTTCCACTGTCCATCACCCAGAGTCCTGCCACCCAGCATCACCATCCCAGACTCTGTTCCTCCATTTCTAGTCTACTTCATCATCTGTCAAAATGATTGGTTGAACCCAAATCATCTGTTACTGTTCAGGCCTCTCCTTCATCATGCCCAGGCCTTCCAACTCTTCCCCATCTCTCTATGGAGCTGCTTCAAGGACTTTAACTGTAATGGTTGACACATCTGTTGCAGCTCCATGTCCTTACCATATCTAACCTACTATCTTGAATATTTTCTCAATACAGATACACCTGGCCCCATGTCTTCCTGATAATCATACTGATCTCTAAGTTCTGTCCCAGAAACCTTGCTGACACTGTTTATTTTTGATAGCATCTGTGTGCCCTAGATTCCTGTATTTTATTTTCTGAATGAGATGACTAGGTTAATTTGGAATTCCTGAATGTAAGATTGTGAGGAGGCCTTATTTTCTATCACTCATTCATTGGTCTTTTTGTTCACTTATTCACTCACACATGTATTCCACTAATCATGTTGAACAAGTCTTGGAGTAGACTGGGAGCAAGGCCTTCTTGGGTGGAAATCATAGTATACTTAAGAATTTGGACAATGGACATGTCATAACAATAAAAATATAACCGCAAACAAATTCTATGAAGGAATAAAAAGGATGCTATGTAAGAAACTCACACTGGTGAGAAGTTTTTAAATTTTAGGGACTCTAACATATAACTTATTAAATTGTTGCTTTTTGTGGTCATGGTGGTGGTATGGTGGTGGAGGTGGTAGTAGTGGATGCATATGTATGCTCATGTATATAAGTGCATGCCCTTGTGCATGTAGACTTGCTGGATGGAGGTCACCAGTTATGTGTCTTTTTCAATTACTGTTTAGTCTATTTTGTTTTGTTTTTAAGGCAGAGTCTCTCACTGAACCTGGGGCTTGTTGGGTGGGCTAAACTGGCTGGTCAGGGAAGCCTCTGGAAAGTTCATGTCATTGGTTCCTAGTACTGAGATTACAGTCACCATGCCTAGAGTTTTACCTGGATGCCCAATATGCACTGTCCCTCCTGAGCAACCTCTCCATCTCGTGGAAGATGACCTTTTAGGAGATGGGGTCACCATCAGAGAACTAAACACAAAAGTACTAATTGCATTATGTTGTAGGAACCTGCTTTGCTTGCTTATAAATTAGGGCAAAGCATATGTTATCTGCTTTTGTATCACACTAGCCAAGATTTCCAAGTCAGTTCTGATTCGGGGGCTTAGACTGATACAGCCAGAGGAGGGAAAGGAAAAGCCTGGAGATTGCAGAATTATGAGACAGAGGATTGTTTGAGAAGCAGAAAGAATTGAACAAGAGAGCAGGAGAAGTCAGGGACTAAACTTAATGCCCGAGTAGTGTCCTGGCTCTGCAGGGGAGGATCTAGATGGAGTTATTATTTATTGAAATTGGGAAGATGGGAAGATGGCTGAGCTCAGTTTTATATCTTTGTATCTCTATTAATTACATTTTGGCCTCAAGTGACAACAAATTCAAATAAAATAGACTTAAGAGGGGAGAGGTAGATGAATAGGCTCACATAATTAGAAAATCCATAGTTACCACTCAGTGCACAAATCTTTGTCTTTAATACTATTTTGCAGTTAAGGAAGCAAGAATGCCTTGGAGAAGTGCTCATTCTAGAACACAGAGACAGAAAATATGCAATAATCTCACAGAATCTAATAACACCAGAAAGTAAAAAAGCGTTCAAAACAAAACTCATACATACATGCACAGACACACACATACACATGCAAGCATGCACACATGCATGCATGAAAATGCACACATACACATGAATGAGCACACTTGCATACAAACACATGGACACACATGCATGCACACACATGGACATACATGCATGCACACACATGTATAGAAACAAATACATGCATGCAAACACATACCTACAAGTACAGGATATGTCAAAAAGACCACAGGAAGCAATCAGCAGAATTCATATTGTCCAATGCTGGAACAATGGAAACTACAAACTATAATATTGAATCTATTGACTCATAAAAACATGTAAAATGAGTCATTCTTGACATAAATAATTATATAAGGAAAGAAACAAAGTTTACTAGACAAATCTCTCATTCAGAAGAATTTCAGGTATTTTATATAGTCCACTCTTGAGGACATGAAGCATAATGCTCTATTCCTTGTTTGCGTGTTGCATGAGTTCTCTAGAAGGACGTAGGCTAGAAAGATCACTTGGTTGTTGAGAATCCTACACTTGATTCTCCAGCCAGGGGATCAAGTTTACCAACTACTGTTTTTAGTGGGACATTAGAATAATCTAAAAATAATGAATCTCCTTTCCAAATCCATATTATTGTCTAATCATCAAAAAAGCATTAGAAACTCCAGTTGAGGAACATTCTACAGGCCAGGACTATGTCATCAAAACAACAGAAACTAAGAATATGCAGACTTCAAGGATATGCTTTTTAATTTCAGTAAAGTGTAAACAGTAAGCCTTAAGGAGATCAGAATTTATTTTTTTTTCTTTTTTAATTTTATTTTTTTGCTTATTCACTTTATAACCCGTCCCAGTCACCCCCTCCCACAATCCTTCCCCATCTTTTGTTTTCTTAATACCCCCTCCTCCTGTATCCCTACCCTGCCACTTTAAGTCTCTGAGAGGCTAGGTGCTTCCTCTCCCATTGAGGCCAGATGAAGAGTAGATCTAATGTCCATTCAGAAACCAGAGAAACCCTGGGGAACTGGGTAGTGAAGATCTTTAGTGTGCTACTCTGCTGCTTTGGCGTCTCAAATGATCTTTCATGCCTGCCACCATTTTTAGGTCTCTACGAACTTTCTACTTCCAATCCAGAAGGGAGATGTCCTTTTAGCTAGTGGACAGAACTTTGATACTTCATCTCTGTGGTGGTCCCTGGGCAGTTTGGAATTTGGGCCTTCTTGGGTAAATTAGTCACTTCTACTCCAACCAGTCAGACTGGCACTAAGTGTTGTTTATAGAGATGAGCCTGTGGCCAAGGTAGTTTCAGATCAAGGGAAAAGTTGAGGCAGGACAAATAGCATGACTATAATATTACTTGAGATCATTGTTGTTAAACTCGCACATATTACAAACTCTAATTTGCATATATATGGGAACAATTCAGCTAATAATTTCATTCTATAAATTAGAGGTTCCCAAGGTGTGTGTTGCAATCCTTTGGGATCTAAAGCCTTTTTCACAGGGTCTGCCTAAGACCATCATAAAACACAAATAATTGCATTACAATTTTTAACAGTAACAAAATTATAGTCATGAAGTAACAATGGAAACAATTTTATTGTTGGGGTTCACCTCAACAAGAGGAACTGTATTAAAGGGTCACATTATTAGGAAGGTTAAGAACCACTGCTATAAATAATATTACTCAATGCTCATTCTTTCCCTTCACAAACCTAGTGGAAAATGTACCTCCTTTAGGCTATGGTTGTTTTATCAGGCCTCTCTTAGTTTTGGACTCCATATGTTACATAGAGTTTAGGTAGGAAAGGACACACTAAAACCTGGCTCCAGCGACAAAGACGGGAGTGGAGTCAGTCTATCAATGTACTCCAGGAGGTCACTTTCCACGTCTTCATTAGTCGCTGTGAAATAGTTCTTCATTAATTTGTGCATTGTGAAATCCATTATAACATCCATATGACACGATACAGGGATTGCTTTAAGCAAAACTTGCTGTGATTTCCATAATGAAGACTGCAATAAAAATACATATTCATTTTCAGGTCACAAATCATGGTAACTTAAGCCATCCTCTCCCCAGTTCTATTATTTAGAGGAGAAGTGTATATGAGGGCCCCTCCCCCTTACCCGGAGCTCTTTTCTCTCTGGGTGGAAGCTTCCCAGCATGTGCATATATAGAGCTCATTTATTTCCAGGACTTTCTCATCAGGGCTCTAGGGGTGGTGGTGAGAGGCCATTATTTGAAATACAAGCGAGGAAGCACTGCTGTGTTCACTGCACAGTAGGAAATTAGTCTATTTTGTCTACTTCTAAGACACGTGTTTGCCCCAGTTATATCTTAACATGCCATGCTGAATCTGTCTGTGTGAGACACTTTCATAAACAAATACTGCCATTCCTGTATTCCAACATTCAAGTTGGGGGCAAGGATAATTCATTTGACTCATGGTTTCAGAATGTTCCATCCATGGTCTCTTGGCTCTGTGTTTCTGAGCCAGCTCTTAGGAAGACATTCGTGTTATTGGTAGCGAGAGGCAGGGCCTGCTCACTACAGGTAGAGCAGGAGGGAGATAGCGAGATAATGCAGAATACAGATACTGAACTGGTTTTCTTCATCCTTTATTTTTCCCTGAGCCTCCAGATCATGAAATAGTACTGCCCTGCTTTAGAAAAGGTCTACCTTGCTCTATTCTGTGAATACCCTCACAGACAGACCCACCCCAAGTGCCCATCAACTATCTCCTAGGTGATCTTAAACCACAGTTAATAATGAGGATTGATAATCTCAACGCCATTTCAACCATGAGCTGAAAAGATAGAACAAGGGAAGTCAAAAATTTGTTTTTGTTCTTGGTTTAAATAGTATTTTCAGTGACATGCCGGTATGTGTTAAATAGGGGGACTGCTTGGGTCCCTCTAGGATTTTAGAACAGGGAGAAGACCTGTATATATTTCCTAGAAAATAGTTGAAGTGCCAGTGGCCTGTATCTGGGACCATTGTTGACCTTATGTCCAGGACGTCAGAGCACTCAAACAGCCCTTGAATCTTCACTGGCATTCCATGAAGCATGGTCTAAGAATGTCTTCCCAAACACTGATAGATCTTGAGTCTTTTGTTTCCTTTTCAGGTGCAAGAGAAATCTGCTTGGGTATACTAACTTCTACTCAGTTGTCTTTCCTCTAAGATCTACTGCAATGACTGTCCATAGTAGGTTTTCAGTAAAGGTTTGCTTTCTGGGTAAACCTTGACTCTTTGGGGGTAGTGTTGTTACATTGTTTTACATAGAAGCAGATGGCCTCATCCCTCCCTTCAGAATTCAGGTCCTGTCTTCTTGCATTAAGTCTCCTTAAATTGGTACCAACACCTAAACTAATTTGGGATTGAAAGAGAATAGAGACAAATCACACTCACAATGTTCTGGCTTATTTATAACTGCCTAGACATTAGGATTTGAAAGGGGAAGGGTTGGGGAGTGTTGAGCACAAAAATTCAAAAGAACGTCTGAAAATGAGAACTAGAACCACACATCATCCCAATGAACCAGAAGTGCACCCTTGTCACGTGGACACCATGTAAGAGAAAGCTGTGACATTAGCTTAACTACACAAACTCAGGAGACAAAAGGAACAACTCTACCATTCTTCAGACAATATTCCAATTCAAATGGCAATATGATTATTTAGTCTGTATTAGAGAATTATTACAGAGATTTGGTTTTGGAAGAAATCTCAAATCTACTTCTATTTTAACTACTTCGGGAACACCTCTGTATATGTATGTGCATATGTGTGAGGGGTGGCACATATACACATATATATACAAGCAGAGGACAGAGATCAGCATCAGATGTTTTCATCAATTGCTCTCCAGTTTATGTTTTGAAGGCTCTCTCGCTGAATCAGTGTAATTGATTTCAGTTATACTGGTTGCCTAGCAAGACGCAGGGTCCTCCTGGCTCTGCTCCCAGTTGGGATTATAGGTGTATGTCTTTTAACCTGGGTCTGCAGGATTGAACTCAGGTCCTCCAGGCTTGCACAGCAGACACTTGACCCACTTTGCCCAGCCAGTATAGTGAGCACTCTTGATTTGTTTACCTGAGTGTCTTCCTCATAAGCACTATTATTGAAGCCCATGAACACCATGTTATAAAACCCTGCTCTCCACACTCCCTAACACAATCAGCACTGTGAGAGAAGAGAGTTGAGAAAAGTCCTCCAGAAGTGATTCTGAAGGGCTCAGTCCCATTGTGATGAACCATAATGCTCCACTGACAGCACTGTTATGGTCATCATCCTCACTTTCATAGATGTCAGCATCCTCATCTATTCACTGACTTCTAAGTTCTTCATTGAGTTTACTAAGTCGTTTCTATCAATCACTTCTAAGGTTCCTGGGAGAATCACAGAACCTCCCAAGCTCACAGTTTTCATGCCCATAAGACAGGGAGCTTTGTAATATCATATGGACCTACTGCTACACACATCTTATGTGCATGCTCTCATACACACATGTATAAATATGCTCACACAAACAGCACATCTGCCATGATTTATAAAATAGGGATTCTAGAGAACCTGAATTAAAGACATGGATTGGGAAGAGCCTGGAATTTGTGCCGTCTAATTAAAATTATTAGCTTGACCAAGAACATTCACTTGGGAATGTATTCTACCCACAGAGAAAGACTCTGCTAATTTTCAGTGGCAACTGAAGCAGAAAGGATAGAATGTTTAACCAACATCCTTGGCCTGGGGTTTTGGAGCCTATTTAAATGATATGCAGAAATTTGGGTTTCTCTGTACTAATGATAGGAACTGCATCACAGATTTGAGTTGCAAGTAAGATAGTATTCCTCCTTCATTCACTGAATTCCCTGTTCTTTAGAGCTTCACTGTTGCTGCATCAGGCCTTCCCACCCACCAAGTGACCCAAGAATCCAGGAGCTGTTCAGTTCTAACAGGCTCTGCTCAGTTCCTGCAGGAAAGCCATTCATTTAAATTCACTTAATCAGCATCTGGCAATATTTCTGTTCATATTGCTGTGCAATGTCTTTGTTTTGTTTAGTGTCCTTGTAGAAGTATCAGAGGTTTGGTTGTGTTTTTGTTTTTTGTTTTTGTCAAAAAGCCCAAACCTACCCATATTTTTAACATGTGAAAGGGCACTTTGAATTTTCTTCTTCTGAACTCGTTGAAGGTCTTTCATCATCGAACCCCCTTGTCCAGTAAGTGCACTGGGAAAACTGTAAACAGATCTCTGCAGCTGCCTAAGATTGTTAGCCAGTCTTGGTCCAAGCTTGGTCTCTGCAGTAAGCAGCAGGTTTTATGGTTCCTCTGATTTTATGCACGCCATTTCGGGAGAGGGAGTCCATAGCTGTGAGTTCTCAGAGCCAGGGCCAAGGTCTCTCTCAGCATTCTTCAGCCACCAGAGTCCTGGTGCAATAAATTTTCAGAAGGCTCTGTTGTCAACCAGACCGAGATTCCTGTCACCTTGACTTCCATAGACACATGGCCCAATGTGCCTGACAACACTAAGGTCCCTCTTCTGTCCCAGTCACCTAAACATTTTATACCATTGTAAAGCACAAAGTGCTAACAGGGTCTTCTGAACCCTGCCCCTTCTTTTTACTAAGAGAGAGAAACTGTCTTGACTACACAGTGAGATTTGCTCTTTTCTCCTAGTATAAGACATAATGAAAAACTAACAACAACAGTTACTGTTTAGCTACCTGCTTCAGTAATATGCATCTATCTGACAAAGAACCTCTAGCCCTGACTGGATTGACCAGACATGCATGCTTCACAAGGAGATGAGACATAGAGAGACAGACAGAGAGAGATGGAGAGAGACAGAGATAGAGACAGAGACAGAGACAGAGAGAGAAGTATTATTTTAGGTCTATAGTGTCAGGCCCTCGGATAATATTGATTTGGGCTTTCAGGGCCACCACATTGAATTTCAGGAAATGTAGTATTGGGACAGAGAAAGGAGGCCTGGAGTATAACTGAATCGTAAGGACAGTAGCACTTGAGACTAGAAGTAGATATGATTTGATTGAGTCTCACAGACATTAAGCTGGATCCAAAATGAACAAAAGCTACAGTACCCTCTTCCAAAGAACCAGGTCAAGCTAACCTGTAATATATGTCCAAAGTGGTTTACAAGTAAGAGAGAGAAGCTGGGCAGGTGGTTTCAGGGGTCACTGATTCTTTTCTTAAAAGAATAGCTGCTAGATTTTCTTAGGCTTAGGACTAAAGAGATGACTCACTGGTTAAGAGTGAATACTGTACTTGCACTAGACACAAATGTCATTCACTGATTTCACATTGGAAAGCTCACAACTGCCTGTGCCTTCAACTCCAGGGGACCCAACACCCTCTTCTGACTACTATAGAGATGTGCCTGTAAGCACACATCCCTACATAGAGACACTAATTAAAAAAAAACTAAAATGAAAAATCTTTTAAAAATTAGGATTAGCAATTAGAGAATTCAGTGGAAAATACTCAGGTATCTCTAGGAAAGACACAAACTACTGTGAGAGCAGTGGGAGAGTGGGTTTAGCCTGTCAGTCTTAGTTAGCTGACTCCTGCTGGATCTTAATGTTATTGTCATTACTGGAGTAAATACATTTGTAAAATCTCACTGGAGGGGACATGGATGATTTCATTACTTATTGTATATGACTTCCCTTAGTTTTAGATTTTTCCTACTAAATGTTTTCTGTCTGTATGTGTGCATACATGTGCATGTACGTGTGCGTGCGTGCGTGCATGTTCGTGTGTGTGTGTGGTGTGTGTGTGTGTGTGTGTGTGTGTGTGTGTGATCTGTAGATGCCAGGTAGTGGCTAGTCCCTGTAATGAGCCATATACTGGAATCCAGATCACTCCAGGTTCTTGCTCTTCAATCTCATGCGGTTCTAAGTATATTTCCATGTCACTCACTTCCATTCCTTCTAGGTTTAGGGAACTTAGCTGTGGGGCAGGGTTTCAGGGCTTCCAGTCCTACCTACACAGGAAGGTATAGACATGCCCACAACTTATGAGATCAGGCTCATACAGAGTTGGTAGCGTGCCAGAATCCCACAGCCACAACACAAGCACTCCATGTATCATCCCTGTGTCTTTATGCAAGCCAGTCCATCTTTTCTGGGAGCACCATGGCAAAGCTGTACTGTCTAGGATTAGATTCAGCATCACCTCGATGCTGCCTCATTGCTGTCTGCCCTCTGTGTTCCAGCTCAATGGTGATTGTTTGTTCATAGTGCTAAACTTGACAGGAGATGGAGAAAAACACACAGCCAAGGTCAGAGAGCAGCAAGCTCTCTCCTCCATTAAGTCTGTCTTGGTCTTTAAACAGCACAGATAAAAAAAAATCACTTGAATGTTTTCTCTGTGAATTTGGCAGGCTGGTACAGATCATTGCTGGCCTCTCTTCCAAGTCTGTAAACTGTGGATAACTCACGTTTATCCTCATGGGTCCTGGAAAGAAGGAACAGAAAGTTCTTCCCTGGTTACTTGGCACTTTTAGTTCTTCCAAAAATGTATTTTTTGAGGCAAGGAATGAAAGAGGAGATGTATCAGTGGCATTTCTGTTGCTGGAACCACAGTATACGACAGGAGCAACTTGAGGGAAGAAAGGTTTATTTTAGCTCATGGAGGCAGGGGCTTCCATCCATCATGACTATTATAGAGTCATGGAACTGGGTGTGTGTGGTAGACCAGGCTCCTACCATCACAATAGACCAGAAGAAAAAGACCAGAACCAAGGCTCAGGTGTCACATTCAAAGTCTACCCTTAGTAACTTCCCTTCACCCGCAAGACCTCAGCTTCTAAAGGTGCCAAGGCTTCACCAAACAGCATTGACAGATGAGGAACAACTGTTTAAAACATGGATCTGTGGAGGAACATCCTGTTTCTGCTTAGAGCCAAGGTGACTGAGCAGCTTGGTAGTGTGTTCGGGGGGCAGAGCTTTTGTGAGCTCTAGGGCACTGCATACCACCATGCTGGCCCTACTTGGCAACTATATGCTCCTCTGTCCACCAAAGACTTCTTCCAAACCTGTCACTACCATTTCTAGATCTACATTTCTCCATCACATTGCTCGGTTCCTCTGTCTTGCCAACTCTGCATTGCATATTTGCTCATTGAAATGGCATTGCAAACTGCTGTGTGCCACACAGTATACATATATATGCATGTGTATGTGTATGTGTATGTATGTATGTATGCATGTATGTATGTATGTATGTATGTATGTATGTATGTATTTGCCTAAACAGCTTTACAAGGAAATACTCATTAACAATGAGTTATTGGTCTGGTTCAAAGTTTTTTGATTTCTGAAATACCATAAATACCATACTGTCTTAGACATCTGGATGTGGCCCAGTTTCAGGGTAATCTTGTGGCTAGGCAGTGCATCCAGGGGCAGGATCTGGAAGCTCCAGGCTGTCATGTACTTTTTCACTATCAGTGCCTATGGCCCCAAGGCTCACTGGGTACAACAGTTGTGCTTGCAGCCTGTAGGCGTTGCCATGGCTCTGCTCTCCTCTTCTCCCAGCCAGGTGAGCAGCACAGGTTCCAAATGTAGTGGCTCAGTGATGTCCTATTCAGTAATGCCATGTTCTCTATCCAACTTGTCCTGGCTCTCGTATCATTCCCATACTCTACACACCATGCCATATCTAATTTCGCCATTCTCTGCCACACACATCATCTGTCTTCCCAAATTCATGAAACTACATTTTAAATTTTTTTCCACAGACCTCCACTTTTCATTTTAGTTGTGCAGAGACACTGTGGGCCCCAAAGAGTCCTTTTTGCAGCAAGGTAGCACTCTAGCTTAGGCTTGTGTTTTGGTGGTGGAGGCAATAACAGAAGCAGCTGAGGCTGAGGCAGATGGCAAGGAGAGGAGAGAGCAATAGCTTGGTGACAGACACTCTCATCCATGCACCAAGCATGACCTCCATGGCCTCTGAGAGTCAGCCAATGTTACTCCATTGAAATGGCTCAAATACATGTCAGAAATGGTTATCATTGGATTCTGCAGGTAGGTTGTGATAAAGACACTAACAAGACCAAGAAAGATACTGAGGGATGCACCTGGGAATACTGGGCTTAGACTACAAGAGGAAACATGGAGGACTGTAAAGTTCTACAGGCAGGACTGCTTAATGCCAGAGATATGCAACTTTTGAAATTTTAGTATGATATGATCTACAAATGTACAAGACCATGTTTATCCACAATTATGCTAGGCTGTGTTCATTGCTATCCTGAGATGCATGTGGTGAGTGGGCTCAAGTTGAACTTGGCTGTTTTAGCCTCTTGACTATTGTTAACTGTGACTGGAACAAATGATTGCAAACTTAATGATGGAAAAATTTCACAAATATGCATCATATAGTTTAGGATCTCACTGGGCTAAAAAGGTAGTTCTTGCAATAGCTTTTCTGGAGACCCCAGCAGATTCTGTTGTCCTGTTCTTTCTAGTTTTTCTTTCTCTTTTTTTTTTTTTTTTTTTTTTTTGTTTTTTCGAGACAGGGTTTCTCTGTGTAGCCCGGGCTGACCTGGAACTCACTCTGTAGACCAGGCTGGCCTCGAACTCAGAAATCCGCCTGCCTCTGCCTCCCAAGTGCTGGGATTAAAGGCATGCGCCACCACCGCCCCGCTCTTTCTAGTTTTTCAAGGCTGCCTGAATATTTTAGCTTGTGACTCCTCATCTATGTTTATGTCAGAAAATTTGCATCTTTTTGTGCTGTCTTCTGCCACTCTTGCACTGTCTCTCCTTCAACCTGTCTCTTCCACTTTAAGGGATTCTTGTGACTATACTGGGCTCATCTGGGCAACTCAGGCCAACCAATCAGGTCAATTCAGTTACTTCCTCTCCATGTGCAAACCAAGTCTTCTAATAACATTATATATATATATTAATTAATAATATTATATATATTATATATTATATATATATATTATATATTATATATTATATATTATTATTTTATATTATATATATTATATTATATTATATAAATTATAATATAGTTAATATATATATATTAATATGGACTTTAACATATATATGTTAAAGATGCTTATTAGAATAATTAAGATCCTATACAAATGGCCATCTAATCACTTACTATTATCTCCAATGACTATTGCAATATAATTAACAACCAGAAGTACAAGCATTTATATCTCTTCGGTCTAGGAGATACTATAACATATGTTTGACTGAAGAGATAATTAATATAACATAAACAAACCAGAAGGAGATAAACAGTACAACCTGTGAAGACATTACTAATACTTTGAGATATTTTTCAAAATGAACAATCATGTGAGTTTGGATCAAGCTGACTGTATTCAAAGTTTATCTCTGTTGCTTTCTAATCATATTTCTCTTCCTGAAGCATTTACTCCTGTAAAGTGAAACCAATAATGACACTTATATCATAGGATTGATGTGAAAATATGTGCTCAGATCTGTACTTAATACACAGAACTTAATACACATGAACTTTGATATCATTATTGTTACAGAAATGTAACATATTCTGGAAGAATGGGGCTTACCTAAATGTATCTTCACTACTCTTTCTGTTGACTGTTTTAAATAACATCCTTAAGAAAGAAAGTATTTATTTTGGTTCACAGTTCCATATTACAGTCAATCATGGTGGGGAATTCACAGCAGCTGCTTCAGTTTCTGTTCCTAACTTGAGAAACTCCTAACCTCAGTTCCCAGAATCCACAGTGGGTACCTAAAAACTGTCTATAATTCCAATTCCAACTCCAGGAGTGATGTAACCTAATGCCTCTGGCCTCTGTGGGTATCTAAACTCATGCAAATATCGCATACCTCCCAATACACCACACACACACACACACACACACACACTTAAAAATAAAGGAATTTTTTTCCTTTAAGAGCAAACCTTCAGAGGAACTAATGATGTTTGTAAAAGGAATGTGAAGACTTTACAGTTCTAGGATGCTGCATTTCCAGTGGCACATAACTAATTCTCAGTATTTTGACTTAAAACAACATAAATATATTGTCTCTTACAGAGGTCTAACATAAGGATGTCAGCGCAGTGACTCCTGGGAGGCTCTGGGGAAGAAAGTGATCCTTTTCTATGATGGATTCTCATGGCCACTCAGGCTGACCTGCTCTCATATCAGTGCTCTGTGTCTCTTTATATTTGATTTTTTTCTCCGATCCTCTCTCTTTGTGGTGAGAAATCTTTTTGACTTTACCCTAAGTAGATTTTATTGACCATCTTATATAGTGATTATATTTTTCTTTAAATCAATTTGGGGAAGCATTCAGCCATTATTTCTTTAAATATTTTATCTTTCTTTTGTTCTCTGTTTCTGTTCCTTTATAGAACTTGTAATATGCATACACATTTATAAAGTAGACTTCACCAGAATTAGAAAGTTTTGTGTGGGATCAATGAGGTGGATCAGTGAGTAACTGTCTTAGGGTTTTACTGCTATGAACAGACACCATTACCAAGTCAACTCCTATGAGGACAACATTTAATTGAGGCTGGCTTACAGGTTCAGAGGTTCAGTACATTGTCATCAATTCAGGAGCATAGTGCAGGAGGAGCTGAGACTTTTGCATCTTCATCTGAAGACGTCTAGAAGACTGACTTTTACGTAGCTAGGACAAGGTCTAGTGACACACTTATACCAACATGGTCACACATCCTAATAGTATCACTTCCTGGGCCAAGAATATACAAACTATCACAGTAGCTATACCTACCACCAAGCTTGACAACCTTAGTTGCTTCTGTAGCACACACATAGTGAAGGGAGAGAAGCAACTCTTGCAGGTTGTTGTCTAATCTCTACATGCATGCCATGGTACATGTACGTACACACACCAAATAATGAGGTAGATTTTTAAAAGTTCAAAAGAGAAACTTTTGCATAAAGGATGCCATTTTTTAAAATATGAACATGGCAAGTCACATAATGGGAGAGAAATATTTTCCAACCACTTATATTGTAAAGCAAGTACCATCTCCTGAACATAGGAAGAATGTCCACAGTTTATAAAAGGGACAACTCAATTAAATCACCAGCAAAGGCTCTCAATACGTGACATTCAAATTTCCAACAAGTATATAAAAAGATACTGAACATCATTAGCTATAGAAAGTATAGATTAAAGCCAGGAAGAAATATTTCAGCTGTGAGGACGGCTGTAATTGAAAAGATACAGGTAAGAACTTGTGGTACCTTCATACTCAGCTTCTGGGACTGGGAAATGGTGTGGCCCCTTCAGGAAGCAAGTGTGTTGTCACATGGCAAGATGTAGTTGCCATGTGAGCCAGTAACTCTATTCCTAGATTTATAGCCAAGAGAATTAAACACATGTTTGCAAAAGCTTGGTTACAAATGTTCAAGATAGCATTGTTGATGACAGTCAAAATGAGATAAGAACTCAAAGATCCACCAACCAAGGAAGCAGTAAGCAAGATGTTTCTATTTCCATACATTGAAGTATTATTCAGCCATGAATGTGAAGTGCTGATACATGCACACACTCACATAGGTGCACACAATCACACACACTCCCATATGTGTACACACACACCACACACTCTTTCTCATGCACATACACACACACATACACACTTATTTACCCAAACTCTCATATACACTCACACATTGCATTTATGCATATAAATGCATAAATACACACATATACACATTCTCACATGTACTTATATATACTCACACACGTATACACACAAACACCACACACTTTGGTGATCAGATATTCATAGTCTGGGTTTTAAAATGTGACCTCATCTATTTACATTGTTAAATGGTAACTTAATACTTCTTGGTCATGTCAAGAGTATTATGCCCAATGTAATTTTTATTTTATGAATTTACCAAATGTAAGTTTGGTAATTTTCAGGAAATGGTGGCATAGTAGATACTGTGTGCTTAAAGTCTAGGGCAAGCCAAGCTATGGGAGACTTTGAGTCAGCTTGCTATAATGGTGGCTTTTCTGGTTTTGACACTGGCCCACGCTTAAAGCAACAGCATGAGCGTCACATAGACAGCACAAGGAAGGGTGCTTTTAAGATGCTGACCAACCTGACTGCTGTCATTTGACTATTGTCTTGTGACCAGAGTTACTAGGATCAGAGCCAGAGCCCTGGCAACCCTGACAAGCTAGGCTTGGGCTACCTGTCCTCTATGGTCCAATTAAAGAAACAAATAGTAATGAAAAGCTAGAGAAAGGAGATTTATTCATTGTGGATACACTAAGAAAGGGAACAAAATGGTCCAGTGACTACCTGCTCTCTAGTACTTCTTTGTCAGTCTGACAGGTTTAGGTTTAAATGGAAAGCTAGAAGGGCCATGACTGAACAGTTCTGGTCATGGTGTAGTCCTGTCTAGAATCATTTTTTTGGCTTAAGTCTCTCCTGCCAGGTCCTCTGACAAGTTACAAAACCTTTTTTCAGTTACCCCTGAGGTACACAAATTACTCCTTTGTCTGGTACCAAACTTCAGCCCTTCCTTTCTCCTGGCATGAAAGTTTTAGGGAAATCATATCCAATGTCTAAATCTCTGACAGTCAAAGGGAGACACACAAGTGGCTCTTTAGACTTCATTCTCACTAGGAAGGTTACAGCTTTGCCCTATCATTTAAGACCAAACCACTTCCCAAAGCATGTGCCTCAGTGACCTCAGCCCTGAGGACCAGATTTCTCTATTTCACTCTTGAAAGTATGCCATAAGGATGAAGAGATGCTCCTAAAGGAATGTCTCCTTGTGTGCAGAGTTCAGCTTTGTGAAGTCTGGCAGCTACCAGCATGGAAGGAAGCCAACCTGTCACTGTGCAGTTAACCTGTCTCATTACATCATTTTCTGGCAGCCTTGGATGACATTTATTCTGGGAACTGGCTGTATGTTTCTAAAAAGATAAGGCTTCTTCCTCCAGATATATTGATGGCAATGAGATCATGCCACGAGAGGCTGGGGTTGTGAGAATGAAACATGGCATCTAGAGTCTGGGTCACCAGGAAGATGCTCATACACCTTCAGGACCATGTTGACAACATGACCGTGTCTCGAGTCTTTCCGTGAAGGCCATCGGTGAGCTTCTCAGCTACTATATGAGAATGTGTCCTTTGAAGCCCTTAAGGCATTTTAGATGACAGTTACAATTGACCCAAGAAATAGAGCACCGTGTCTCCAGTGTGTAAGCTGCGGTGTGCTTTAGTTTAATCATTTTATAGAGAGTCTCTTGTTAGGATTGCTACTGCTCATGTCTTTTCTATCATTCAGAGTGAACCTGCGGTTTTCTCTGATGGGTTCTCACCGTTCATGCAGATTTGTTTCAATTATACACAAACTATTCTTCTATCTTTGGATGACCTCTATATGATAAGCCATGATGTGGGTGGTAATCCTATATTTTCTATGTACCAGGAACTCGATTTTCAGCTTTATATTAACTTTTTGCTTGCTTCTTTTCTTCCTTGTGATACAAACTAGCATCTTGTATTTTTAACTGGGAAGGTGACTGGCAAGAGTAGTTAAGTAACTCACCGGCATCACAGAGCAGTCTTAGCACGTGGTGTTCTCCACCATTTTAAATGAGCAAGATGGCTATCATTGTTACCCTGGGCTCTTGGTCCATACCTATCTACTTAGATTCTTTACATCCTAAAATAATTAGGAAAGACAGTTGGGTGTACTATTTGGACATCTTTAATCTCAGCACTCAGGAGGCAGAGACCGGCAGATATCTGTGAGTTCACGGCCAGCCTGGTATACTTACTGAGTTCGAGAACAGTCAGAGCTGCATAGTGAGACACTGTCTTGAAAAAACAAAAACAAAGCAAAATAAAATATAAAAAAGACATAGAAATTCAGAAACAAAATAGATTTATTTGCTAGGTGGTGGTAGGGGATGCCTATTTAATTCAACACTTGGGAGACAGAGGCAGGCAGATCTCTGAGTTCTGAGTTTGAGGACAGCCTGGTCTACAGAATAAGTTCCAGGACATTTAAGACTACACAGAGAAATCTTGTCTCAAAAATCAAGCAAACTATTGTGAGTGAGAAAAGAGTATGAAGGTAGTGTGTGTGTGTGTGTGTGTGTGTGTGTGTGTGTGTGTGTGTGATGGAATGGAGGGGGTGTGGAAGCTTTTCTCCTGCCTGGTCCTGATAGAGTGCTTTGTCTCTATCTATGCCTTGGATTGGAATAGGGAAGACACGTTTTATATCTTCCTTTGGAGGTTAACTTTAAGTTCAGACTCCCACGCCTGTATCCTATTAAACAAGCCTATTTTGTTAGTGAACAGTAGGTAGTAGTTTGATATCCAAAGGACAGATACACAATCTGTCTTTACAACTGAGTCTACCTCCCTATTTACTAAGACTTTGGGCTAGCTCACCAGCATCGGTCATTGTCACAGCAGCAGAGGCCAACCCAATGCAGCAAGTAAAATCCTCCGTCATCTAATGAACACCTAAGATTTGGTTTTAGCTTTAATCAGGCTTTAGATGTGTTAAAAGTACTTCAACAAAGTTCAGTATAGGGTCTGTGAGATGGTGCCATGAGTAGAGGTGCTTGCTACTATGCCTGATGACTTGAGCTTGATCCCCAGAACCCTCATGGTGGAAGGAGAGAACTGACTTGGAAGGCTATCCTCTGACACCATATGAATACTGTATAGTGCTCTCCATGCACAAATAAATTAATTAAATATAAAAACAGCTTTTTAAAAAATGTTAAAATTCAGTTTAAATTTTTATGTATGTGCATGGATAATGATTTATTTGAATATGCTTTTAGGGGACATTTGGGATGGTAAAAGATGATGTCTTAGTCTGTTTTCTGTTGCTATGATTGAATACCAGAGAATGAATAAAATATAAGACATAGAGGATTATCTTGTTCATGGTCTAGAATTTGGGGAGCCTTACAGTGTGATCCTTATGGCTCTCTTGCTCTTGGAAGAGAACACCACATAGAAACAAAAGCAAAATTCTAGTACCTTCTTAAAAGCCATTATTGCTATTGGTGGTACATGACACAAGCTTTCATCAAAGTAAAATAAAATATCGTTTATTCTGGGTCAAAAATGTGAGTTCACAATGGCCTAGAAATACAGATATTGATTATCTCAAATACCATGGTCCAATGTAGTAACAGTTTTATTAAGTTTTTATAGTAACAGAACAGAACAAAATCCTAAATGAAGGCATTTTCAAGTATGCTAGCAGAAATATCAGATAGTCTGGTTATAGCCAAGTCAGGGATCTCTGTCATAGGTTTATATATTTCTGGTCTCTGATGACATTCTTAGAGAATTGGTATGAATCCCAGATAAATTCTGAGAAACACTTAAGGAATAAAGGCTAGAATAAAGACTCCATCACTAGAAGTAAGCACGAGACTTCTAGATGTCAATCTAAAGAGAAACAAGTTACAGCACATGGTCTGCCTTAGTTAGGGTTTTATTGATATAAAGACACATCATGACCATAGCAGTTCTTATAAAGGACAATATTTAATTGAGTCTGGCATACAATTTCAAAGGTTTAGTCCATTATCATCATGGAGGGAAGCATGGCAATGCCAGGCAGACATGGAGGCAGACATGGTGCTGCTGGAGAAGAAGCTGTGAGCTCTATATCTTGATCTGCAGGAAGCATAATGGGATTCCACACAGGATAGAGGAGTGTGAACATAGAGGACCCCAAAGCCTGACCCCACAGTGACACACTTCCTCCAACAAAGCCACATCTTCTAATAGTGCCACTCTTCATGAGCCAAGCATTCAAACACAGGAGTATACAGGGACCGTACCTATACAACCACCACAAAGTCCAGAGGGCAGCCTGGCCCCTGTTCTTGCCAATAGTGGGTTAAGGATGCTCTGCTATTGTGTGTTATTTGCAGTTGATTTTTTACTATAATAATGGCATTAAACAAGTATAACCAAGACTGTATAGTCTCCAACATTCATAATCACAGTGCTCTGGTCCTTCACAGAAATAAAAATGTCATGCCCAGAGGAGGGGAACCAGTGCATCTTCATAGTGAAGATATCCAGAGTGTCAGGGTTAGCGTGCTTAAGGTTTGAAGAAGAGAGAGAAAGGGGGAAAGGAATTGTTAGTTTATAAAGTTAGAGCTCAGAAAATCTGACAGGCTTATAAGTGAAGCTCAGAAAGCATCTGCCTCCAGGGAAGGCTTCTGGGTCTCGGAGTTCTTAGCTCATTAAGGGATAATCATTCCTCCCACCTCTCTAACATCTCTTCATCTGGGGCAGCTTTCCTGAGTAGTGCTTTTCTGCCCAGTTGCTCGGCAGGCTCATTTGCATTAACTCTTAAGGAAAGGGCAACAGAAGATATGTAATCTTATGTTTGGGGGCAGGGCTAGTTTACAATATCATGTCTGCTTCACCTAGGACCATAGATAGAACTCTCAGATTCTACTATTTTTACCAGACAACAATAGTTGTCTCATAGTGGGCCTCAACAAAGCCCTAATAGAACCTTTCTCCCTTTCATATGGTATTTACATCTTAAGAAAAAACAACAGTAATGTCCCCACAACTCTGTATGTATCCATGCTTGTACATGTATGTGCCTTATCTACCACACACAGGTGTGCAGAGAGCAGAAGACGATATTCCTACATCACTGTCCCTTTACAGGTCCCTCGGTGAACTGCAGTTCACTCTTTTTCTTCATTTAGTCATCTTAACTGGCTGGCCAACTAGCTTCAATGATCCTCTTGTCTCTTCCCCAGTACAATCCTGAGGTTATAGGTGTACACATGTACATGTTCATCTTTTTACACAGGTGCGGGGAATCCTAGAGCAAGTCCTCAGGCTTAAGCCATGAGTGCTCTTACATGCTAAGTCTAGCTCTAAATGTTTTACTTTCTTGAAACTGATATGTTACAAGAAAAATGGAAGGTGATATCTATCCTCAGTGGCCTCCAAGACTCATAACGCCTGTTAGGTAGCTAATACTGCAACAACTGGGACTGGCAGAGACTAGCTTTTTCTCTGTAGTCTCCAGAACAGAGTATAGACAGCTCTGCTGACACCTTAATTTTAGCCTCAGGAGACCTACATGATACTCCAAACCACAGAACTGTAAGATGGTGTGTTTTAGTTACTAACTTTGCAGCAGTGTGTTGACTAACATTGGTAAGTAGTATCTCATGATACAAATATGCTGGGAGTTGGAAGAGTTATGGGAGGAAGGAAGCTGAAGCACAGTTTTCTGTCAACTTGCCTAGGAAGAGCAGGGACATCCATCCTATGTTATCAAATCTTGTGAAGGCACCATTAGTTCTGAGGCACGCTCCCTATTAGCCCTTTTTGTCTTCTTAATCTCTGTCTAACCCCAAGCAACCAAGGGAAGACCATGGAGTGGGCGCTAGAACTATGGAGTTTTCTTTGACTTACTATCGAAGTGTGTCTTTCTGTCTGTAGAGGACCAGGCCAGGACTTGGAGCATCTTCAGGTTTTCTGTTATAGTCGCCAGAGAGTAGGACCAGGAGATAGACTATTTTGCTCTCTGGTACAATTCAGGCATCGGTGAGACACAGAGGTGTGGCTGAAACTCCTAAGGGTGCAGTGGACTTTCCCCTCTGCCCAGATGATTTGTAGCCATGATGAGGACAGAAGTGATACACATGATCACGACTTGGATGTTGGTTCTGCCTAACTCTAATCCCTGACTGTCTCCTAGAATTGCCTTTGTTTTTCCTCTGCCCTGTGTTTATCATTCAGTGTCCCTTCTCCAAGAAGATGATGAGTGGATTGTTTAATTTATGAGAATATAATACCATGATAGTATATTCCTGTGCCTGAAATGTATTCTTAAGCATTACCTTGGTCGGTACTTTAATTGAATTGGATAGAGACGGCACATTGAAATTGTTAAGGTTAACGACCCAATGATTTACAAGACAAGGCACATTTACTGGCAAATAGATTTTAGTAATTGTTCCGCTCCTTGGTGAGAATAACAGTGAGTGCATTGATTCTCCACATCCTGAAGCTAGAGTTTACACTGAGAAACAGGGCCCAGGGTCCTCTGGCAGTTACAGAGGAGCCTACTCAGGATCAATGAAATTAGCAGACCCCTTAAGCTCTTCTTACTAAGAGCGATTTGACCAGGAAAGCCTCCAGGTGCCCTCAGGCAGAGTGAATGTTTTCAAGGTAAAAATGTTTCAGACTGCACATTCAAAACTACCTTGTTTACTTTTCCAATTTTATAAAGGTATGAGTGAGGACTAAAACTGGTATGTATTTAGAGTGTGACATTTAGAGTGTAATGTGACAAGCTGATGAAGGTCTACGTGGTGAAAAAAATCACCATGGCCAAGCTAATTAAGATATCTACAAGCTCATACTGTTAGTGTATATACATTAGTGCGTGCATGTGTGCATGTGTGCATGTGTGAATGTGTGTGTGTGCTCGAGTGTCTATGTGTGCATGCATGTGTGTGAGTGTGTGCATGTGAGTGTGTTTGTGTGTGTGTGTTTCATGATGGTCACCTTGCTGTGAGTTTGGCTTCTAACAATAACTCACAGCTAAAAGTTCTGCCCTTTTGATTGTATCTGACATGTGGTTATGGGGAGCCATGTAGTATTTTCATACATGTATACAAATTACATAATGTTTAAATCAAGGTAAGAAATTCTGGCCTCTCAAATGTTTTTGTTTATATTTTATTGCAATGAAGCATTAAACATCTTTCTCCACCATTTTTGCTGTATAAAGTGAACAGTTCACAATCTCCCAACTGTGCACAGAAGGCAGAATTTATTTATCTAATTTAGATATGGAAATGTATACTCCATTTCTCCAGTACCTCTGGGTCCTGGTATTTGTCACATGTCTGTGTGACTATATATTTGATTCTAAGAGTTTCTCTGTATAAGTGAAATTATGCAGTGTCCCTTCTGTGTCTACTTATTTACCTAATGTCCCTGAATTTCATTCAGTGTTGCAGACAGAAGTTCCTTTTTAAAGCTGAAAAATATCCCACTGCATATGAATATTAATTTATTGCCTATTTTTCTGACATTAGATATTTGGATTGTCTCCATAGGTTAGCATTCATGCTCAATGCTGTACTGTAGCAGGAATGGCAGGGCTGCCTCTGTGTAAATGCTGGGGGCCGTTCAGTTGCAGAAGCATCTGCAGGAGGAGTTAATTGAGGACTGCCTGAGAGAGCAAGAATTGCTGGTGCAAATGATGCCAGCCAATCAGGAACTGCTGTTTAGAATAGATACTTTCTTGAGACCAATGGGGGCATGGGTGGAGGGTATTAAAGAAGCTTGCAGCTGTGCTCAGATGAGCTTGCTGCATTTCCCATCTTCTCCTGGAGTCTGGATTAACTCTGTGCCAACTCGCCCCAACTCCCAAGGGCAGGTAGGGTCAAGCTGAGAGCTTTCAGAGCACAGGCAACATCTAGCATCCAACGAGGTTGATGGATTACTTCATCTTCCTCATTTTGTGGCTGCTTCTGAACCTCCTTTTCTGGGGGCTCTTTTTTTTTTTTTTTTTTTTGTTTGTTTGTTTGTTTGCCTGTTGCTGCAAGGACTGTGCTCGTGGTTCAGCCTGGTCTGCTTTTCTCCTCGCGGTACTGCTGTTGTGCTCCCTTCAGTTGCTTCTTCAGTGAGTTGGCCCCTTAGTGTTTTATGTTGTGGGTCTTGCGAAGGTGAGCGCATGGACGACCTCATTTTTATCTTCATTGTCTTTTCTGTCTGTCCTTCCTGGTAATCTCGATTTTGGTCTCAGTTCGGTTCGAGGGTGAGCATGCAGCGAACGTGAGGCAAGCGTAAGGCAAGCATGAGGCAAGCATGCAGTGAGCATGCAGAGGCCATTTCTGTTCTTTGTCTTTGGGTGATCGTGCTGCGATAAGTGTGCAGGGCTATCTTTTCCATCTTCTTTGTTTTTGTAATTTTTTTCACTTTTGGTCTGGATTTGTCCTGGTTGTGGTACAAGGTATCAGATCCCAAATGCCTTTTCTTTCCTGGATTCACTATCCAGGCATAAGACCTTTTGAGCTACAACTGTGGGAATCCCCTGCTTAGTACAGCATGACTTTCATCGCCTCTTCTGTCATATTTGTCACATCTGTTCATCGTTTGTTTCCTTTGTGCTTGTCATCATGAGTCCTCTCCCCTCTATCATCAAAAAAACCCAGATTGGGGCTTTGAAAACCCTTCTGGTTACTCGTGTTCTCAAGGTTAAGACTGGACGTATTTTGGGAGGAGGCTGCTATATTGGCCCCTGGATATCCCTGGAGAACATGTGAGACCCTGACCTCTGGATGCTTGTTCTCTTCCTTGCCCACAAACTTGAGGTACAGTCTGGGATTATCCCTCCCTTGTTCTTTGTCCCCATCCTCCTTGCAGTCATCACCAGTCTTAAGAATTCTTCCCCAGAGGAAGTTGTAACTTCCCATTACAAACACTGCCAGGATCAGGCTAATATTCACCTTTCGATTACTGACCCCATCCTACTCTTTCTCAGCAAACAGGTTGATTTTAGCAATGAGGCCTCTGCTCCATCCCTCCAGCTGTTAGGCTCCAAGATGTCCTCTAGCACCGCTGTCCAAGGTCCCTCACTCACTAGCCCTACTGCTCACACCCCATCAGAGGTACCCCCTACTTACCCATGGCATGATTTAAGGGGACTTTCATGGTAGTCTAACTTATGGCACCATGTTAGGTGTGGAATTTCACTTTCCCCTTACTGATAACAATCCCCAAAGAATCCCCAAAGCATATCATGTCTATCCCTGCCTTGCTGTCCAAGGGTCCCTCAAATGTCCACTTTTGTGGGACTTCTTATTCTTTGGGAGCACTGCCAGCCTGCACTAGGTGTAAAATTTGCCAAGGACTATCCAACTTTATCATTTAACCTCACACTTGGTATGTGGAGGTTTACCTCATATGATGCTTCTAATATTACTCCCTATGTTAACAGGGATTTCATTAGATTCTGATATGACCCCATTATGAACAATTGGGATTTATGTGGCTTCTCTAATTATCTTGATTTATGCTCCCTTACTCTCCTAAAAGGTGTCTGTCTCCTTAATGGGATGTATTTCCACGAAAACTGGTCAGCAAAAATGCAGACTGTGGCAATCCCAGTGAATGTTACCATTGGCAGCCAGATTGGCTGGAAAGCCATCCCAGCCTGTGTCTGACCCATCTTTTTCTTTCTGGTCACCAATTCCTCCATTGTTAGAGATAGCCTTGATTGCTTTAATGAGAAATGTCTCCTGATGGCCTGCTGGATGGGGCATTCAACAATGTCTATCCTGATGAGGGAACCATCCACTATTTGGATGCCTGTGGTAAATACCATCTACTTTCATGTCATCACTCTGATGGCCCAGACTTACTTACAACCCATACAATGGGGAAAGAGGGATTTTGATATTACAGCTACCATCATTGCAGCCATTATTGCAGGCATTGCCAGGGCAACAACAGCTGCTGTTGCCTTGACACAGACAGCCACTATAGCAGAAACAATGCTGTTGTCTCTAAGTCAGCTGAGGCACTGCAGCTACAGGTACTAAATCAACATCTTTATTAAGTCATCCACATTTTACAGCAATGGATTGACTTAATGCCGAAGAGTCGGCCCTTGTTAGGGACATGTCTCTATTGGCACGTGACCCCAGGTTTCACTAGATCTGCCTAACTCCTTACCAGGTACATAATACCACTGAAGCCAAAAAACAGTTGGCTCAATATCTTAAAGGTACCTAGTCAAACAAATTTCTTAACTACTCTGTACCATTAAGGGAAAACATAGCCAACCTGAATACAACCAGTGTATCTGTGCTTTCCTTAGATGCCGGATTCTTGGGAAAAGTGTGAGATAATATTCAGAGGCTGTTTGACCCCTCATGGACAGCCACAAATACTATGATGAGAGGAATGGTCATACTAATAATTATTTTATTTAATAGCACAGCATATCTCAAGGCAGCATTCTATAGATAAGGCAACCCTCCAGGTGCTAATGGCTCTCGAAAATCCTGATTGCAGCACCCCTAAGGAAGTGATCAAAGCATGGATGTCAGAGATCTGTGAGACCACCACGTAGGCTGTTCCTTGTCTCCCCCTTATTTGGCATGCCTCCGGAGTGATATCTCTTTGAGGGCTGGTAGTCAATAACAGGTAAGATCCTGGAAGACAGGACAACCTAAGACAGACACAGTCCAGTATACTGGGAATCCTCTGAGGTGGGTTCAACAATGTCAAGACAATTGCACACCAGCTCCCACTAGGCCGTCAAAATCTAAAAACAAAAGGGTAGATATGTGGCAGGAATAGTGAGGCCACCTCTATATAAACACTGGGGCCATGCAGTATAAAAGTATCTCCTGCAGGAGGACTTGATTGAGGACTGCCTGAGAGAGCAAGGATTGCTGGTACAAACAATGCCAGCCAATCACAAACTACTGTTTAGAATAGATACTTTCTTGGGACCAATGGGGGTGTGGGTGGAGGGTATTAAAGAAGCTTGCAGCAGTGCTTAGATGAGCTTGCTGCAGCATTTCTTACCTGCTCCTGGAGTTTGTGTCATTGACTCTTCACCAACTTGCCCTCAACCCTCAAGAGCAGATAAGGCCGGGCTGAGAGTTGTCCAGGGCACAGGCAACAAAAGTGAAAATGTCCATATGAGTTTATTTTTTTGTTCTAATTGAAAGAAAATAAGCTATCCTTGATAGCTCTAACATTTCCTTTTGAGATTTAGTTAGATATTTTAAGGGAAATAGTTATATAACCCAGTTGTAGGAAACAGTTTGATATCTTTTAAAAAATTTCTTTTGATTATACTTTGACCAGGAAGTAGTTCAATTTTGAGGTCTACTATATTGGCTCCCAGTGCCCTTCAGCAGTATGACCTGAACCCTGCAAAGATCATATATGATAACCTTCCCCCCAAATATATCTCTATTTCTGCACATTCCTTTTGCTTATATATCTTCAAAAATATTGGCAGTGAGCTTCAAAATTTCTTTCAAGAATATCTCCAATTGCCACTTATTAACTATGACAAGAACATAAATAAAGATTAGTCAAGAGACACTGGAGAATGAACAAGTTCTATCAGCATCACACACCCTCAAGGTTCTTCACTCTATGGCCAAGCGGGAATGAGAGTCCTGCTTTCCTTCAGTGGTGTTCTCTTTGTGACTGAGTGAAGTCAAGACCAAGGAATGGGAAGCATATCTATTTATTTATTTATTTATTTATTTATTTATTTATTTTATGTTACATACAGTGTTTGTGTCTGTATGGACACAAATATATTCATCTATTCATCTATACATACCTATACATACACACACAAATATATATATATATATATTATATATATATAATATATATATATGGAATATATACAATAGGATATAAGAAAAAAGGAGTAGGAAAGAAAGGATAGAAGCCACATTGTTAAAAACCAGTAGGACATAGTGTTATCAATGGATGTCATTAAAAAATTAAATGCAGGCAAAGTATGGTGTTGTACACCTTTAATTTCAGCACTCAAGATTCCTATGTGTTCAAAGTCACTCTAGTCTACATAGCAAGTTCCTTGCCAGCCAAAAAGACCTTGTCTCACAAAAGCTTACTAAGTAACTAAAATAAAATGGAAGGCGGGTTGTCTGGTCAAATGTAATCTTTCCACATGCCACCTCTCTCACAGGATCATATTATTACTATTTTTATTTCCTTAAACTAGGAATTAACACACATTAAGTCACGTATATATATTACTTAATGGATGATGGACCTGCCATCCGTTGACAAAATAAAGTATGCCTGATACCCTATTGTCTAGGAATCCCTACTAGTGTTGTAGTCTCATTCCTGCATTGCTACAAAGTTCTCTGAATTTTGTATGATCTTTCTATTTTAAAGACACATGTCCCTCCTTGTCTCTAAATTGTTCAGTTAAATTGTTCAATACATATATTGCTTTTATGGTCTTTAATCACTAATTATTGTGCTCTGCTCCCTTTCCACTACTCCCCCTTTTTAACCTCCGTATCTTTCTTATATTCTCATAAATTATCTCTAATATTTCATTAGTTACTATTGTTATATGTATACTTAAATGTAGATATTTAAATACAATCTTGTATCTCAATATCTTAAAGGTACCTAGTCAAACAAATTTCTTTACTACTCTGTGCCCATTTTGTGTTACTTCTATGTGTATATATTTAAGACTGGCCACTTGGTATGGATAACCAGTTAGGGGACTCATCGAAGGAAAAGACTGATTCTTCCTCTCTTAGCAGTCTTTAGTTGCCTGTAGCTCTTTATCTAGAAGTATGGCCTTATGAGATTTCCACCACTCGTCAGTTGGCATGTCAACTGATACTGTCATTGTTCAAGCTCTTATATTGTTAAGATTTCACAGGTGCAGTTTCCCTGGCATTTATAGAAGACAAGTTTCATAGAAAATTTCCTTGTTTTCTGGCTTTTACAGTTTTTCCACTCATTATTCCAAGGTGTTCCTGGAGCTTTAAGAATAAGGGTTGTCTTATAGTCACTAGTTCTCTACATTTGGACCAGTTTTGATTTTTGTAGTTGTTTCCCTCTGCTTCTAAAGTAAGTTTCTTTAATGAAGGTTGAGAGCTATACTTAGCTGTCAGCATAAGGATTAGTATTTAGGAATTATACTGGCATAGGAAACTGCAGGTGATAGGTTCTCCTCTAGGCCCATGACCTCACCAAGTCATGGGTACTTGATTAGATTTAGAGTACTTGACATGAGTTCCTTCTAAATGAATAGCCCTTAAATCCAATTAGAGTGCTATCAGTTATTCCCAAAATAGAAGTGCCACTATTGAACCTTTGAGGATATCTTGCTGTGATGATCATTGTTGTGGTTTATAGGTATCGCAGCTATTGATACTTTTGTTTAATTGATTGTTTTCCTTTCTTAGAAAATTTCATATCATCTTGCAGTACTGTGAGAACTTAGTGAGGAGACATCTAAGTCAGTTCCAGATCAATTCCTCCAAGTTCTGTGTACAAAAAACATGATGTGGTATCTTCAGAAATAAAAATTTACTCTCAAGTTCTGGTAGACAACCAAGGGCAATGGCAGTAGCTTACATTGTTTTGGTAGTTTTTTGGATGGCCCTGGCTGACAGCTAGAAAGGAAGTTTCTAATATCTGGACTTGAGTTCTTGTTGGATAGTCTATGGCTCTATAGAGGAGCATTGTCACTCTAGCTACCTATTTTATTTAAAATGCTATCAACTATCTATTATCTATCTATCATCTATCTATCTATCTATCTATCTATCTATCTATCTATCTATCTATCTATCATCTATCTATCTATGTGTGTAAATGTGTATAAATGTGTATAAATATGTATAAATGTGTATAAATGTGTGTGTGTGTGTGTGTGTGTGTGTGTGTGTGTGTGTGTGTGTGTATCTTTTCAAGGCTGACCAGTCTAAATTAGAAAGCCAATAAGGATGCTCATCCCCAAGAGAAGCTAATTCTTTTTCCATATTAGGCTATTTGAATTGAGATATTAGGAGTATTAGCCACCCACTCAGCCCCATAGCTGCCAATCATCAGCAAATAAGGTGGTAAAAAATGTGATTGTCAAATAAAAACAGGCATATCAACTTAATTACCCCCTTTCTCTCTCTCCTTCCCTCTCCTCTGCTCTCCTCTTCTCCACTCCTCTCTTCTCTTCCCTGCTTTTCTCTCTTTCTACTCCTCCTCCCCATCACCTTTCTTGTGTGTGTTTGTGTGTGTGTGTGTGTGTAGTTAACCTTTTCTACCTTTATTTATTAAGACAAAGGCTCTTTCTCTGCTGTCTAATCTGATACCACTCAGCTCAAGTAACACTACCGTTTAGCCTCCTAAAGTTAGCAGTTATATTTCACCCTCAGAGTAAAAACAAATAAACAAACAAACAACATGTTTTTTTGGGAGGGGGAGGCTGTGAGGATGCAGAGCTATATCTCCATTACTGCATGGTCCAAACCCCTATTTTAACAACTTTGCAAAGTAGATCCAGAGACACAGAATGATTAAGGGAGGGTACACCTGGCTGCTTCTCCTTGTTACTTTTCTCTTTCTTATATTTCTGAGTGTATGATGGCATTCAACAACCTTTCCTTGTGGAACATTTAGCTCCTGGACACCAGAGATTTACTGAGTGATTATCTTGTGCGGGTGATTATGTGGGCACTCTCAGACTTGATCAGGACTTAAGTGCTTGAGATTATAGAAAGTCTCCTTCTGTACTGGAGATGAAGGCCATAAGGGCAAGAAACAGCCTTCAAGGGTTTCTGATGAAATGATGTTCTTGTCAAAGCCTGCAGTTACTATGGTGACACAGACCAGAGATGCAGACAAAAGCATAGAAATCTTCAGATTAACAAAGAATAAAAAGTGATGAGGGGAAAGAAGAGAGTAATTGATGAGGAAAGCTATTGCCGTTCCCTGGCATCAGTAGGGGCTGAAGGGCAAAAATGTGGGGAAGAAGAAAGGGCCCATTGGGAGAGGCAAGCAGTGTAACAAGACTTCATATCAGAACACGTTTTCTAAAATGAGGACTCTTCAACTGAGCAAAGGCTCCCAAAGGCCTCTTAGATTGAGGAAAAGTCTCATTGCTGGAGTCATTTAAAACCAGAAGTGAACAAAGCAATTGAAAGTGAACTGCGGGGAATGCTCCTTAGATATCTTTTGGGATGGTCTTGATAATCTGATAGGTCTCCTCCTTCTCTTGATGCCTATGAATCGCTGGTTCATTTGAAAACATGTTGGTTAAAATTCTCAGGGAACCAGAACTTGAGAATTTAATTGAAAATAATTTTTATAGAAGTAAAGCATGCTCTAGAAACTCATTGTGTGTGTGATATTAGAGGCAGCATATGCACATACAAACCAGTAGCAACAGCTCTTTGCCAACATAAGGATTTTTTCAACCTTGATAAATGTATGCTATTCCTAACCTGTAGTTTCAAATTATTTTTCTGACACAAAGATGATTATGTCTATTTGATTTCATTTCTCTAACTAAATAGTATGTTCAAGAAAATAGATCTCCTGGCTTACTTCAAAGCTCTAAACACACATTGTAAGTATCTGTGCTCTCTGAAAATACATCCACTGTGGTGTCTGCCGAGGCATGAACATTGCCCTCCTGATGCTCCACACCAAGCTTGGATGACCTTCCCAAATTTTCTACTGCAAATCTGAAAAGCAAACCTAGCTGTTCTGAAGAAATGCTGGTGTGGAGACAGGGGTGCAGTGTACATTAGATAAATGTTCATGGTTTTCTTTCAACACTGATGGCCTCATGGAAGGTGAATTATGTAGATGCTCTACCTGTTAAACAGGCCTTGTTTACTGTCCCATTATTTTTCTATATCAGTTATAATATTCCTGGTAATAGATGTTTTTAAAGGCAATTTTAGTGGCAACTGTTATCATCTGCTTTGTATTGTGCTTGCCTTCGGTGGTGTGAATTCTTAACTCTTTGGATTATATTTGTTCTGCCTCAATTCTTTCCCCTCTATTCATGCCTGTCTGGTTGTAGCGGCTCTACCTGATGGCATCTACCTCCCATCTCTATCTGTTATTCAGACTGAAGGCACATTAAACTGCCAGAGCAGAGCCTTGATCCTATCACTCTTTTGCTCAAAACCTGACAGCTACAGCCCATTCTCCAGAAGGCTGTCCTGCACATTAGGCATCACTCCTCCATTATCTTTGCTGTTCCCTACTTCCATCTGTGAGGTTGTTTATATTTATCATTAAATGGACTCACTTTTTAAAACTTAAATGTATTCTGAAAGGAAACTTTATCTTTAAGTAAATGGAAAACCAGTACCATCTATCATAATAGAAGCTCAATATGAAAATATGCCATGAGAACAAAACAGAGTATGTTTCCCACACTAGATAAGGGTTGCCTCCGGCTCCACACCTGAGATTTGATCTCTCCATGCTCACAAAAGTCCTCAATTATTATTAGTTTTCCTTAACTCCTGGTCTTCAATGGAGGTTTGTCTCTGGTAGCCCTAGCAGTGTTTACAGGGAGTGTTCTCTAGGGCTTTTCCCCTCAATTCTCCATTGGAGGTTCACCATAGATTGGTAGTGTCCCCAAACTAAAGATTACTGCCTACTCCAATGTAATTTATGATGTGTGGCTCAGCACATATTTACACCTGAAAGTGGTAACAGGGTGCCATTAATCTTTTACAAAAACCACTGTACCTGTCCTTCTGATTTTCTTATGCCCATTTTGATCATTACTTCCCTTATGATAACATCCTGGGTTGACCTACTTTGTAGAGAGCCTGAAAAATACAATGCTCATGGATTAGATTTATATCAGATGAGACTCTGTACTTGGCTTCATCCAAGATGAAAGGGAACTTGATGTGTAAACTCTTGCTCTAGTGCTTGCATCATATGTAAATACTAAAAGCTGGGTCCAACATTTTAACCCCATGAAAGGATATTGTCATACTGTCTTCTCTATTCTGCCCAGACTGATTATTTGGCTCTGTTAATAATGTCCCCCAATCCTGTATAATTTTCAAAGCAAAAAGAGTTAAATTCACTTAGACCTGGCAGTCTTACCTACGTGCAGGCCTATTGGTGTTTTGGACCACTCTGACACCTCATGACTCTTCCTTCTAAGACACTCAACTTGTTTCAGCTGGTTTTATGATTATGGCTTCCTTCATTGTACAGAAAACTTTTCTCATGCAACCATATAACAAATAGTATGAAACCAATAAATACATTACTAGTGTTAAATATATTGTTATATGTCAGACGATGGAGTGCCTGGCCTTGGAGCTAACAGACTATATAAAACTACAAAAACCTTTGGAAGAGCTCTGAGCTTTGGTATTCCTACCAGATTTTTATTTGTATGAGACAATTATAGAGTAGTTGAAGAACTTTGATCCATTATTCCTTCCCCATTCTGGTAATGGAGCTACAAGTGTAAGCAAAACAAATCCTTTCTCCTTTAAATTGTTTAAATTTGAATATATTATTCACTGTTACACTAATGTAGTACACTCACTTTTAGTTTTATGCTTGTGTTGAAACTAGTGCACTAAGCCTCAGTCTCCTCATCCCCAAAATGGATTATCTTTATGTTTTTTTCTTATAGAGTTGTTGTAATAAATTAAGATAATATGTGCAGAGGCTTATAGTAAATCCCAGTGCCAATCAAGCATTTTGTCTGTGCCACTTTCTAGCTGAAAATGGAACGTTCATTAGCTAATGGAAGCCTAGCTACTGACTCTCCAAGAAAAGGCAAGGACCATGTAGATTGAAATTCATGTGAAAAGTCTTTCAAGGACTAGAGCAGTGATTGCATGTGAGCTTTGAGGAAACACCTCACAGGAGGAGCCAAGGAAAGAGCTAGAAGGCATGCTGAGTAAACAGGAATTTCTATAGGAAGAGCTAAATTAGAAAATCCATGACCACATCCCACAAAGCTTCTGTACATGAGTCACTTTCTTGGACATTTTACAGATGAGCTAGGGACAACATTAAGTAATTTTTCAACAAATGTTTAGTGTATGGAATCCATTCTGCATGCATAGCATCTCAGATTCAATGTGAATGATGGCAGCATGTATAATCTATATTTTAAAAAAATACTATCAGACTTGCCCTGAGATAATTTATAACAGACACATTAACATAATGGCTTACCTTTTTCTCTTGATTAAAGGAATGTAACTGGTAACCTGGCAGCATCTGAGTGGTAACTCCACCTCCACAATTATTTTCTAAGTACTGAAGGGTAGTAGATATTAGCTGGTGGGGTTGCCTGGCTCATTCATCTTGTGTAACAGGAGAGACCTCCATTTCAAGAGGAGAGAGAGGACAAAGAAAATCTCTGGCTCATCAGAAAGAACCTACCTCAAGGGAAAGCCTATTCAGAACATTAAAGTAGAGGCTAATTACTTTGGTAAGCATCATAGGTACTGCTTTGAACATCTACTTCATATGTGTAACATTGGAATGATAATATTTTACATTCTGACAAAACTCTGAAGTAAGAACAGCTCTCTCTTAAGTCATGTGAGGAAGCAGAGAGCCAATGAAGGCATGTACTTGGCCCAAAGATAGCCAGTTGATAAGTAGTAGAGCTAGAATTCAGATTTAAGCCAACCCACAGTGTAGCTGCTTCTCTGCTGTCTCGTGTTGCCTCTTTAGACATTCCTGCTCTATGTATTTGATGAGGTTATTCTGACATGCAAGGAGGTGATCATTTAACCATCTCAGTACAGAGGGTGATAATCTCAGGATACCTCAGACTCATACAGTTCTATCCTGAAGAGTATAACATTTAGTTGTAGAGCATTGTAGAGCTCTACTTTGTACAGTTATTTGCATTGTGGAGCACAAGAAAAGGGTGTCTTTCCACATCACTCTTCAGTATGTCTTCCCTGTTTGTCTTCTTTTGGTATATTCATTTACCTGTTTCCTATCATGTCTCCCACAAGACTCTAAACTTCATGAGAATGAGATCAGTTAGCAGGATTTACTCCTTTCTCTATTACATGCCTAGCAAAAGCCATCAGTTGAATAAGTATATTCTATGAGTTGGTAAACATGGTCTACACCTAACACACAGGGTTTCATGATTCAGTGCTTTTAAATATATTGCCTCACAGTTTATATAACTTATTCATAGATCTCTTCTTAGAATGTTAGTGTATTCCTATAGGAGGGAGTCTCATTATTACTGTTGAATTCACTACGATGAAATGTTTATAAGAACAGATTTTCAAGGCTCTCACTTGGTTCTATGCTAATCATGCATTTCTGAGCTATTGTGTCTTGGTGTCTCCTTTTGGGAATGTTCAGTGGGCAATATCGTATTTGGACCCTGATGGATTCTAGTTCACAAGATGCTCAGGAGGTAACAAAAGAGAAAATGTAAAATTGACACTTCAGGTATCCCAAAATAAGTCCCAGTGTAGATATGAACCCATTGTTTGATTGATCTAAAACTATGGTCATTTTGACTCAGAGTCCACCCCTGCTCAGGCAAAAATTTCAAACCAACATAGTGCTATGCTCATAAAACCTGAGTTCATTCATTTCTCTTTTCATACCCTAATAAAATTGAGGCGTCCACCACACCTTGGTCTCCTTTCACCCACAGAGGCACAGAAGATGAAATAGAAAAGTACTCTTGGAAGACTTATACTACCCACTGCTTTGGTGTCTTCTACCCACTTTGCAGGAGTTCTCAAATGCTTTCATAACCTCAGTGGAATGAGGAAACTGCAGACTAAGGGCTTGGTGATGATAAGCTTGGGTTAGGAGCTTTGCTGGCAAATCCATTAGAAACAGAATGAATCATATCTCTCAGCCACATCCTAGCTCAGATGATGGTGTTCACATAAGATTTTTCTGCATTCTTTGTGGATCCCTCTATGGTGTTAATACTGATATTTAAAATTATTTAATTAATGATCTTCTAACACAAATATTTCAAAGTAATGAACCCAGAAGAGGACCTATATTGTTTATAGTTTTGTTGGCCTAATGGTAGTGATAGAAGAAATATGAAACCTTAAATTCTTAATAATCTGAGTTAAATTGAGTATGTCTAGGAACAGACAAGGGGCCTTAGGTTCAGTTTTTACTGACATAGGGGGCCATGCCTCACAAGTAGTATTGATAAAATATATCATGTCATATGACAGCTAATCTATCTAGAAAGGACCTTATATTTGTTTTAAAAAGAGCAAGAGAGTTTCCAAGCTTTAGTTTTGATTTATTTAAAAATAAAAAATAACCCCAACTGTTGTAACCTGATCTTTGCTCTGACATCTCACCACATTAAATGGTTTGGATGATGTTTATGAAGTGCCTTCATTGGGATGGAAGAGAAGCATTTGTCAGTCCATGTTCTTTTTTTTTTGGTTTTGGTTTTTGGTTTTTGGTTTTTGGTTTTTGGTTTTTGGTTTTTGGTTTTTGGTTTTTGGTTTTTGGTTTTTGGTTTTGGTTTTTGGTTTTTGGTTTTTGGTTTTTGGTTTTTGGTTTTTGGTTTTTGGTTTTTGGTTTTTGGTTTTTGGTTTTTGGTTTTTGGTTTTTGGTTTTTGGTTTTTGGTTTTTTCGAGACAGGGTTTCTCTGTATAGCTCTGGCTGTCCTGGAACTCACTCTGTAGACCAGGCTGGCCTCGAACTCAGAAATCTGCCTGCCTCTGCCTCCCAAGTGCTGGGATTTAAGGTGTGCGCCATCACCATCCAGCTTGTCAGTCCATGTTCAAAGGTGGTTTTTCAATCCACTTATAATGTATAAGGTGAAACAGCCTTAATTCTGCCCCCCAAAACGTTACTCATTGTAAACACACACACACAAACACACACACACCACACACTCATACACTTACTCAGAATCTACACATACACTCATGTACCCACATTGACAATACTAGGTAAGAATAAGTTAGTACACAACTAAACATATAAAATGATCTTAAGGATGACTGTGGAAAAAGAGTATAAATCCTGAGAATGTGTTCACGTGTCCCTGCTTTTTGCCTTCCTTACAGACTTCTTGACATTGGACTTAATGATGATCTTATGGCTTTAACAATAGGAAGAATCTATCCATGTGAAGTTTAGAGAAGAGACTTGTATATGAAGTGTTGACATTTCAAATGACAGCTGCACTTAACAAACTATATTTTATTAATTAATGTTTACTTTCATAATTTTTCATCTCTAGTTTAGTGTATAAATTTATGATAATAATGATATTTTTATATAGCTCAACTTTATAGAATAAGAAATCATATATTAGGGGGTCCAAATAGAAAACTTTTTTCTTTTAAAAGAAGTCATAAAATTCATTAGTGAAGGTAAATTCTAGAACCTGTGAGTGAGTATCCATGAAAATACCTACTGCTTCCTGAATTCAAGATAATCAGCGGCACCTTTGTTGGCATAACTAAATGTCAAATGTGTAACTTGGGCAATTACTTGAGACTTCTGGAAGGCTTCAATTTTTAGAGCCTTATTATTTTGGATACATTGATGTTTATTTTTGCGTATGATTCTAATTCTTTAATATCATCTCAAAAATAAAATTTCTTTTAACCCATAACAAGATGCATTTTAATGCTTTATTTTATCTAATCCAAGGGATTTAGAGATGCCATTCAGAATCTATGTAAAAAAATCCATTTTGAAAGGGTGTTTTTATGGATATATATTCCTGAGTTCTAGATTATGGATTTTTCAACTTACAGATATTTAAAACCCTGATCCCAAAAGATAGTAGAATTCATAATATCTCTAACTCATATGTACCATTTAATAGTCTCTACAATTTATCTGAAAGAATGTCTGGATTAAAATGACTTCTCCAATGAATATGGTCTAACCAAGGTCTCTGTATCCCAAATCACTGGTTCATATAATTTAGATGCATTAGCATGCTGACAGAACTGGCTAATAATTCAGATCTCAGGGCTCAATTACCCTGAAAATCTGTGGTTAGCACCCTTCCTTAAGCGAGATTGCCTGTCAGGATTGGTTCAACTCCATGTTCTGTGCCCGAGAGCCTGGCTTTTCATAGTAATAGTGGGCCTCACCAGTGGGCTTTCAGTGGAAATAGATGCACCCTTGAATTAATACATGGAATCCTTGAAATCTCATTACACATCCGGTTAACATTTCATATACATCACAGTTAGGAAAACTAAGGTTCCGAAGAGCAAATCCTTTACACAGTATGAAATATGTAGTGATGGGCAGAACTGAAACAAAAGCTGTCTCCCTCCAAAGACTATTGCTTCATCAGATTGCTTGCTACATAGACACCAAGGAGCTTAATCTCTTGCTGACTCACATAAACATTACTTTGGCGCCCTTGGTGGGGTGCTTAGCAACATGGTGCAAAATCCAGCTGGTTCTGGCTGGCCAATGAACTTATCTGTAGGTGTGTCCTTTCGCTTCTACTCTCTCCCTTCCCCTATGATCAGCTTTGCCATCCACACATATCTAGTAGACTTGTCTTCAAACTCAGCTTTGGACAATTTGTTGATTTCTGAACCATTTACAAATGTTTGCATCCGAAAACACAGCTGAATCTGTCTAATTGGGTTTATATGAGTTTCAGACTAAATCCTATATTTGAGTTAGGTTCTTAGTATCAGAGCTACTACTGGTCTAAGGAAATGGCTTGTTAAGATTCTATAACGTTAAAACTTGGATTCAGGAAATGGACTCCCTGTTGCACAGGCCAAAGGACAGGTAGATATGTGAACATACAGATGGTACTTTGCTGCTTTACCTGTGTTTGCTTTGGTTAAAGGAAAGCTGTAGGAAAATCTCAGGGTGCATCACTCCAGTCCTTTTTGTGACCAGCTTATCTGGCTTTGGCAATCTGTGCTGGGTAATCAGTAGATGGGTCTCAGACTATTCCACTGGTAATAAGGTGAAAATTCATTTGGGGAAGTTAGAGACAAAGACAAACCAACTGAACAAAAGTTCCCCCACAAAAACCTCAGGTAAAGTAAAAAATGATGGCAGAGATGCCTTGGTTATTGTGTATCCAGATAAAACTTGAGATAACTCAGGAGGTGAAGTCATTTTCTTCCAAGCTTGGTGACCCAAGTTTAGTCCCTGTAATCATAACAGAAAAGAAAGAGAAGTATTCTGGAGAGTATATAATAAGAATTCTTAAAAAATAAAAGGATCCTTATGAGGTCTATCATTTGGACTACTGTACTACTGGGTAACATTAAAATGAGCTCCCCACCCCAAGTAGGGGTGGACATATTTGTCCTTCATAGCTTTACTGAAGCAAAGGATAGAAGAAAAGGGGTAAAGCCCCTGTGCCCTCCTTTTCCAGTTTCCTTTTCCTGCCTCATTATTTGAATTGGTACACCTTGTTAGATCTTATCAATAGACTGAGATTTACACCATCAGCTCCCTTGCTTCTCCAGTCCTTGGAACTGAACTCATGACATTAGCTTTCCTTGGTCTTTACCTTGCAGATGGCAAGTACTGGAATAGCTTAACCTTAGTAGATGCATGTTGATTCCTCATAATAAGTCTGTGTGTTTGTGTACACGTATGTATACAAATGTATTAATGTTTCTGCTCTTTAAATAAACACCTGCTGTTGTACATGTGTAGAGAACTATACACATGAAAACGTATATGTAGTTGATAATGTTCATGTGGCAGTGTTTTTGTTTTGTCATGCTTTCATCTGATATCAATCAATCTAGCAAATGGGATTCTCCTGGAGAAAGGCATGGAGAAGAGAGTAAGATGTATGAGGGTTTGGTTGTTATAAGTTGGGTGTTATAATAATGAGATAATAATGGGATATTCATTCTGATGATGCAATCATATTTAAACTAAGGTGAAGCCAAACCTCATCTAGATGACATTTCCTTAAACTTGTAGATTTAATACTATTAAGGTCAAACATAGAAAGCATGACACAATATGCACCTGTAACCAAAAATCATAGATTTCAACTAGTACATTGATTTTGAGTATTTGCTGAAGAATCTAGGGAATTTGAGACATGATTTTCTCCATTCCGTACAGAGGCTGGTTGCCAAACTGCTGAATGAATTCACGGGGGATGTGAATTTGTCCTCAGGTTCTAGACAAATCTAGATAGCTTCCAAATTGAGCTTCCTTTGTTTTCTCTTCCCCTGTCAGCCATTTCTCTGCTAAGATTCTCTTTGTTTCAATAAAAGATGACTGTTAGCCTCCAAATTCCCTGGTAAGTCTTTTCAATTAATTGTCACCTTGTCATTGGATGTTGACATCAGGTCAAGTGCTCTCCTCCAGGTGTAGCATCGCAAGAGTGTTGGAGATTTCAGAAGAAAACTTCCTCTGCCTTTCTTCCCCTTCTCCTTTCACTAAAATTACTGTCTTACTCTGTCTAGGGAAACAGTAGCAATCTTGCTTCTTCCTTCATGAAACCTACCCAGATAACTAGCACCTCACTACTCCAAGTGTGGCCTAAGAGTCAGTAACAAAACATAGTGAGCTTGTTTGAAATGCACTCTCTTAGAGAGGCAAAGTCTTTGGCGCTGCTAACCTGGTGAATTGTAAATGTTTGATTTTAGGATTATTGCTCAGGAGAACTTATACAGAGGCTCAAAAGAGGCTAAAATTGAATGAAGGAAAATTCTTTATATCTTTCTATGACTATTCCATGAGCTAAGTAGTTAAGTGTCCGTACGTGTTGTAGCCAGTGCTACAACAATAGTTAAGGGTCGCATGGAGAAGTTGGACACATAGGAAGTGCTTCCTCTGTGATTGGTTCAGAGCTCAGGAAGTCATCCATGTAGCTACTGGGTCTTCCTCCCAAATCTCTTAAATTGGGGTTTGGGGAGCTATTCCGTGTGTGCTCTAAGGTCTGGCACATGTTCAAATGAATTTCTAATGTAAGGCTCTCACATACACTCTTTCATTCTGTATCACACTCTACTGAAGTTCTTTGCCACCTAGATAAGGAAACCTATTATGACTGTTAATAAAGAATCAACAAAGACTCTAAAACTTTAGTTCAATGTTAGTTGTTAAGATGGCAGTCTTGAAAATTTTACCAAACAAGATTTGCAGGAAATCCCAGTGGGACCCTAGTCACAGCTGCTTCTTCTGACTCATGTGTCTGGCTTTGGCAACTCAGGTCAAAGTCAGAGCCATTAGGACCCTAGAGGATTCACTTCCTTAGAAAATGTCTAAGAATTTCATGAGCTTGTACCAGCTATTTAGGATGTAAAGATATGTAGACACCCACCTAGGTGCTCAGGCCTGCTTCTGAACTTTATTAGTACACACAGAAAGGAAAATTAGCCCCAGAGTTGCCCTGGCTTTAGAAAAATGACACCCTCTGTTTGATATTAGATGACTCGATTTCAGAAATTTAGACCACAGCCCTCACGGCCAGAAAATTGTCAGCTCCACTTTCCTCCTGCACAGGAAAACTTCTTGTGAAATTAAATGATGACTTTGATGTCCTCATAATGGCACAGCTTTGAAAGGTGAGTTAAGGTGAAATTCAGCAAGAACACAGAGAAATGGACAGAGAAGACTGGTACAGTGAGGCAACTCAGATCCTGTAGGAGGAGGCAAGGGAACAGTGCATTGTGAACACACAAACCCGCCAATGAAGTGGGTGGGTTTTGCTTATTTGTTTTTAATATCATCAGCCCTGCAAAGGTACACTTCTCTGTGCTGGCTCAGTTTCCCTCTCTCCAATTTCTAAGAAGAGCTCTGTGTGCACTCTATTTTGATAAATCTTTATGGTGTAGAACTGAAAGATTGGATGTATCTATGTACACACTCATGTACCTGACTATATAAATGTACACATTCCACATGTGTACATGCCTAACATGTATCATCCATGACTACGTCTGCACTATAATGCATGTCTTGTTCCACTCTTTCAATATCTTCTTCAGATTAGAATTTCTAGTAGAAAGGGGATGAGAGGTACTTTATAGTGTGTGTGTGTGTGTGTGTGTGTGTGTGTGTGTATGTGTGTGTGTGTGTGTGTGTTATGTGTTGAGTAGATTTGTGAACTGGGAGAAAGTGAAGAGGTTTTGAGAAATATTCTGGGTTTTTCAATGGTGCTTCAGGGCTATTTCTTGAAGGATAAACAATTTATATTCTCAGGTGCTTTTGCTGATGGGATGTTCTCTAGTGAATGTGGCAGTGCAGAGGAGACACAACCCACCGAGCTACACATTGTATTTGGTTTACATACATGAGTGACTTCTCTCTTGCAGAGGCTGACAGATGCATTTTATTTCAATAGCTAAGATGACCAGTGCATAGAACACTAGAGAAAAGACCATTTGACTCTTCAAGGCAAAACAAGGTACATGGCTTAGCAATCAAGAATAATAGCTACTCTTGTAGAGGATCCAGGTTAGGTTCCCAGAACCTGAATGGCAGCTCATAACCATTTGTTACTCCAAGATTTCAGAGAATCCAAGACCCACTTCAGGCCTCTGTGTTGGCACCAACCATACCTGTGGTGCCCACAGACATTCACTCAGGCAAAGCACTCATACATATAAAATATTTTAAAAGAACATTTAAAAAGTTGATGTTTTCTAAAAATACATTTTCCCACAGGCATTTTCAAAGACATTGCCAAATATAAACACAATTTAATAGAGAGAAAAATCAAGTGATTTTCCGTCATCTCTGGCTGTGAGCATTCCTGAATTCTTTCTCAAAACACAAGACAAGAAAGAAACTGACTTATGATGAGACATTCATTTTGGAAGGATATCTGAGAGGCTACATTAGGAACAACCTCTGAGTTTTCTATTTTTCTATTGTTGTTTGTTGTATGTGCCCATGTACATTCATGTGTTTGAGAGTGTGACCACGTCACAGTGCACATAGGTTAGAAGATGACTTCTACTGCCTGTCCTTGTTTTCCACCTCGAGGCAGGCTCTCTTTGTGGCTTACAACTGCGTACAAGGCAGGTTAGCTGCCTCTTGAGTATCTGTGGATTCTCCAGTCCTGGTCCCATTTTACAGTAACTTGCTAGGTGTGTATATGGACCTGTGCTGATATTACATATGCATGCTACTGCATCCAGATTTACATTGGTTCGGGTAATTCAAACTCAGATATAGAAAGTATTTGACCCACGGAGACAGCTTCTTACTCCACCGATCAGGATATACATTTTGACGGGTTGAGATTTTGGTATGGGATCTGATTTAAATGTTGTCAGTAAAAGAAGCAAGATTCTCATTCTTTTTCTCTCTCATTTCTTATGCCCCCACTTCTTGATTCTATTTAGTCAATGCTCACTCTTGGTATCTATCACTGGTCATAGGCCTTTATATGGAGAACTGTGCTGAGTCTCTAAGCTAGAGTTTATGCCTTTTCAAGAATCATTTGTGAAAGAAGTCTAAAGCAGACTAGAGATTATGTTGCCTTTTTGTTTACGGCATATCATTTCAAGTTAGAAGAAAATAACGGTGGATTGATACTGCCTTTAGATTTCCCTCAAAAAGAATCTACCAATTATTCATTTCAGATTCTTTTAAGTGCAAGTTTACCCTTTAAAAAGGAATGGATGTATTATGAATATTTAACAAACTGGAAAATGAAAATATTGAAAGGTTTCCTTCTTTGTGTCAGAGAAGTGCCAAACCACATAAGCAGCTCCAATTCACTTCAGAGTTTTTGCAGAATTGTTTCTCTAAACATTTTAGGTAAAAATAAGTTCCGGAGTTCAGGGATGGGAAACTCAGTTGAGGGATACCCTGTGTACAGAAAGAGTGAGAGGTCACTTTGACAAAATGGAGAAAATGGAGATTATGGAGATATCAAAATTACATGCTCCCCAGATGAGGGACTTACTCTGGGAAATTGACAGTCAACTGGAGGCACAAAAACAAACTGCCATCTGTGATTTCACCTTGTCACCAGATAGGTACAGTTACAGAAAACATGCTAACAGCAACAAAGAGGGCTGTCTGCTGCACCCTCATCAGAAGCCAGCTGAGAAGCCATCTGGGTTCTCCAGTGAAGTACCAGGTTCCCTCGCAGGTCTTAGAATTTGAAGGACAGCTATTCATTAGGGGCAGCCAAGCTTTTTACATTTACTGATGTGGATTACTAAAGTCATCATCATCATCATCATCATCATCATCATCATCATCCCTGTGAAACATCTTACAGAAAACATAATATTGGCCTTTACCCCAGTTTCTGCCACAAAGCTCCTGAAACACACTGGCATTTCCTAGGCTACAAGAATATTTTCAGTTATTTATTCCTTTCAAGGGTTTATGCTAATGAAATGACTCTTTTGTGGGCCCTGGAAAGCTTAGTAACAGAAGCTGGCACTTGGGAGACTGTAGTACATGATCAGAGGCTAGAACTTTGATCCACAAAGGGAGTTAGCAGATGGCTAGATGTTCAGTTTTACCATCAGTGGCCAATGAGGTAGCAAAACCTTGAAAATCCCTCCTTTTATAATTTTTTTGAGAAACAATCTTACCATTGTAGGACAGACTGGCCTCAAATTCACCACAATCCTCCTGCCTCAGCCTCCTAAATACTGGCACTGCGCTAAGTCATCATGCCTGGCCTCTTTGAAAGCTAAGTTTTTTTCTTTTGGTGTGTGTGTGTGTGTGTCTGTGTCTGTGTGTCTGTGTGTGTGTGTGTGTGTGTGTATGTGTGTGTGTGTATGAGAGAGAGAGAGAGAGAGAGAGTCGTATGGTATACAGGTATGTGCATTGTGCATGAATAAGAAACATAAAACAGAGGAAGGAATACGTCTTCACTGTATTCCTTGAAAGCAGGGTCTCTCTGTGTATCAGAAGCTCACTATTCTGAGTAGGCTGGCTGCACAGCGAGTTCTGAGTCTGCCTGTCTATCTCCCCTAATACTGGGGTTATAGGCATGTGTAGCTATACTTGACTTTTTTTTACATGGGTGCCAGGAATTAGAATTTAAGTCCTCATGTCTGCACAATAAGAACTCTTACCCACTGAGCCATCTCCCTAGCCCATTAACTAGCCTTTAACCAGTCTGCTCTAGAGAGATTCCAGGTCAGTGAACACTGACTTGTTTGGAGGGTGGCAGGGCTAAATATATGTTCTTCTCTCTACATGCCCTTGCCCATTGCCATGTTTATTCACCTTACATGTGGCTACCCGTAAGTTATGTGTTTTATGCGAAAACAGCAGTAGCAAGTAAATTACTATCCTGAGTTCTCTAAGTGTCTTGACAGGTTGTAATGGGAACTCCCGAGTTTACAGTTAGTAAAGCAGGGTTTGGAAAGCTTGAGACCCTCGTTTGTGGCTGTCGTCTGCAATATGGACAGCCTGCTGAAAAGGAATCCACGCCCTGAGGGGCTAGGGGGTCTTTGGAGATAGCCCTTAACTTGCATCAGGATTGAATTGTCACATAAAGAGCTGGTGGCATAGAATGAATTGCTATTGAATAGAAAAAGGAGAGGAGGAAGAGGAGGAAAAAAGGAGGAGGAGGAGAAGGAGGAGGAAAGACTTCACATATAGGAAGAATGGAAGCCTCCCAAATAAAGTGAATTCATGAAATTTCTAGAAAGAAAAACACAATAATTAGGGTTCATACCTACCACACTGAATAATGACATATCAGCAAAGGCATCTGCTGCTGTACTGTGGCAGAGCCATGCCCTCTATACAGCTGGAGACTCCCTTTCTTCCTGGTCTTCTGGAGGAAGCTTATTTGTTAACAGCACTACTAGAAAATTAGAATATCCTGCACTTCTACCACTTTCATTACCAATAGAGCATAGCATACTCTCAGTTGGCTTTTGGTACCCACAGTCTGTGTTCACCTCTTCAAGATGAGGAGGAACCTTTTTTTTTTTTTTTTTACAAGCATCTCCCTCAATTTAATCTCCCATATTTCAGATCCAGTTCTTTCATTTGGAATTTAAATGTGGAAAGATGTGTATAAGCTGATAGCTTCACGGAACAAAGCAATCAATGTACATAGTTGCCGTTGGAAAACTCTGGAAATGTGCCAGCATTCCTTTTACAAGAAGTTACAAGAAGCTCAGAGTTGCCAGATGACTTTCTCGAAATACCTACCAATGAAAGAATGGGACATATAACTGCCCCATGTGCTAAGCTTCCTGCTATGAATTCTGTCATCAGTCCTTATACAGATGTCACTGTATTGGTCCCTGAAGCTAGATCTTGATAGATAGTTCATATCCTGTGTTATTACTTCTTTAAACATTTATTTTTTGTCACAAAACAAGTCTTTTATATGCTGGAAGTTATTCTCATAGCTGTATCAGACAAATTCTAGTAACTCATGATTAACTATTACTCACATAAATACATCTGTAGTTTAGAGGATCTGATAGCTATGTCCTCAGAAATATATGGCCCATGAGGACTCAACTGTGGGGGAAAGTGATGGAGAAAGCAAATTAGCTCGCAGTCTATTAACTAAAACTAGATTTATGGCCCTCCAGCTGACATGTGGGAGGATGGGCAACATAGGGTGGAGCATAAATACCTGGTGACTTACAATGTTGGCTATTCTGACATGCTAGCAGTACCTTATAGATCATCCCTAAAAGAGTCAGCAAATCAGCACTGGATGATTCTGCTATAGTCAATCTCTTTGATAATTGGAGATGGGGTCTTATTGGCAGTTCCTTCATTTCAGACACAGAAGATATGCCACTCTTCCTAAGAGTGACACTGGCCCTGATCCTTCAGTAGATGTCTTCTTAGCAAATGTCTTGGTGTGACAGTGAGACATCACACTGTTTCCTCCCAGTCCATTTGTCAAGATCTGATGTAGGAAATAGTCCAACTGCAAGACAGTATAAAGATGCAGAGAGCCTAGTATTTCTAAGCCACACATACTTACAGTCATGGGCTACTGACTGCAACTGTGTACACACTGCTCACTCATCTTGCCATGATGTCTTTCTTGCTTTCCCAAAAGACCCAAAATTGGCAGAACCCCTCTGCCTCATGTGAATTGGCTTTGTTAATGAGAGTCATTAGCATGGTGTGGCAGGCATCCATTATCCTGCAAGCTCTGTGACACCCTTTATCCAGTCAGCGCATGTCAGGTATTCTGATGAGGGGCCTCTTGCCCTTAACTCAAACTCCTTCTTTCGGAGATCAGGTCTTCTGTTCTCACCTCCTCTGCTCCTTTTCTGGTAGCTGGCTGTTCCAGTCTGCCATGCTGGGATATAAGGAGACTTGTAGTCAAATCTTTTCAGTGTATTAAGCTGTTTTTTGCCATATATTTTTAAGGTTAACATGAAAAATACAAACTATATGAAGGATGAACCTACCATTCATTATTTTGTTACCTAAGTATGACCCCATTAACATTTTATATTATTTCATTCTTGTATTTTCTTCAAGACATAAGTACATATGTCATATAAGTACAATACATAATTGAAATCCTATGCTTTTGAGTCCTGGTTTTCTTAAGAATCATGAACATGATGTATTATTGCACATTGTAAGAGAGGTAAAGTATACCAGACAATTGGATCTGCAAAGCGTATAATACAGTGGTGCATCATACATTCTCACTGCTGTGCAGTTGTTTACTGAGCTCTGCTGTAGTCTGAATGTGTCACTTGAAAGCTATGTGTTAGTGATTCAATCCCTAGCAAAATGGGGATGGAAGATAAAGCCTTTTAGATGATGTAAATTCACTCACATCCCTTCCTCATGGATAGATTGATGTCATTCTAGAAGGGCTTCAGAAATAGATCCACCCTTTTTCTATTCTCCTCCAATATGGATATGGAGACACAATTCTCAATCTCCTTTCCTTTCCTGCCTTATACCATGTGGAATACTGTGAAGAGGTACTGGAATACAAGTACCAGTAACTTGCCAGCCAACAGAATCCTGAGAAATCCATCTGTGTTCTTTATATCTGGTCTGTGATTTCTGTAGTAGAAGTATGATACAGACTAAGTCAGATTTCAAACATTATTACCTCCTCAAGGACACACCCCCACTAGGTAGGTGCTCGTATTCTCTCTAATCTCAGAACCTAGAACCATGCTGTCTGCCTTCTGCCTCTGCTGTTTTACAAACCCTGGATATTTTGTGAGTGAATGCATAACAGGCTTCAATGATGTTCTGTTACTTTGTAGAATTTTCTCAAAGTGTATCTATATCATAGCATGCATCTGTACTTCACAATTTTAGGTAAAAGTAAATGGAAATTTATTGGAGTTTTACTATATGAATAAAATAGTTTTATTACACAATAAAGTGATTTGTGTTAAAGACAAAAGATGGTCTGCCAAATTTTGTATCAGAGGATCATTACGAAGATTGTAGAAGAAATTAAAACCCAAATGAAATAGTATAAAACGACTTTAAAATTGGATTTGAGATAAAAATAAAGTGTGTGAGCAATGAAAGATATTTGTAGATCTTTTAAAATCATTTTTAGATTTCAGAGTATGAATGACTATTTGATGATTTCAGAATGAATAATGGCTTTTGAAAAACTGGAGTTTAGTATTTGGCTTAAAAAGAAGTACTTTTTATTAAGTTAGTTATTTGATACTTTCATGCTTGCATATAAGGTACTTTGGTATTTTTGTGATTGTAGTGCTGGGTGTTATCCAGAAAACAGAACTTCATAGCCTTTCTCCTATCTTCTGGCTCTTACAGTCTTCCTGCCTCCTCTTCCACAGTGTTGTCTGAGTCTTGGAAGTGAGTGGTATAATGATGCTCTTCTTTAGGGATGAGCTCAGCTCTCACTTACTCTCAGCACTGTGTGTAACTGTAAGACTCTATCACCATCATAGTTGACTGGAAAGAGATGCTTCAGTCATTAAAACTGAGAGTAGTAATTTTGTGAATATGAACATATATATTTTAGAAGACAGTCAAGTTACTTAAACAAAAGAATAATTTTCCCTCTTTTAGGTCTGATATTCCTAGCCACAGGTTTCTCAGTGACTTGATAATACTGGCTATGGATTTCTTCCTGTGTAGTGGACTAAAACTGCAACCAGAGTAATCCCCATAATAGCTGTGTCACTATTACCCAAGTGTTTGTATATATTACATTGGGATAAAACTATTGATGCTTTTTCTCCCATGAGTGCATACATAACACTTAGTAGCACTAGTTGGCATGGAGGAGACCTCCACCTCAGTCTCAGCTTGATTTCCGTATATAACGAAACCCAGGTGTGTGATAATTTGAGCAATAACGCCTTATCTTTGAGTTATGATGAGAAACAGCACAAGACTGTATTTATTGTTTGGTAGACCTCTGGACCTCATTGAGCAAGAACTCATGAGAGTTTTCTGACATCTGACATGGACGATTTTATTTAAAAACTATTATCTTCAAAGAAGAGCTTTGAGAATCCATACAGGATGTGTCCCTTTTAACTTTTTATTTTTAGTTTGGTTACAAGATTATAGGTTTCCTTCATACTTCTTCATTTTGACTGGCCCAATCCCATAATGGCTCATCTTATACTTCACCATTTTATGGATGAATAATATCCTTTCATATGGATATCACTTTTATTTATCCATTTATCACTTGGCATATGTTTGGGTTGTTTGCACTTATTAGCTACTGTAAATCATATTGCTATGGACAATCATATACAATTGTGTATATTATGAATGGAATTGCCAGAGTGTGTGGAAATGCTATATTAAACTTTGTAAGAAACAATCTGAACTATTTTCTACAGATGATCAGAATATGCCAGAAAATGCTTTAAATACTTTCTCCCTAGTAACGAGTGAGGGTTTCACTTTTGCACTATCCTTGCTGAAGCTATTTTCCTGAAATTATGATCTCAAACTCCTTGGCCCATTGTGTTTTCAGTTCCTAGTGACTTGATGTCAAGCATCTTTTCATGTGCTCCTTGGATATTTCTCCTCGATTCCATCATTCATTTTCTACTGGGGTTGCTAAATGTTTTACTGTTGAGTGTTCTCTGTATATTCTAGATAGTATGTTAGATTATCACTGATGATCACCTAGCACTAAATACCAGTTAAATTATGTACAAACATGTTTCCCAGTTTGCAGGTGTCTTTTTTTTTTTTGCCTTCTTGATGATACTCTGAGCTACAAAAGTTTTAAATTTTGATGAAGTCCAGCTCATATACTTTTCCTTGCATATATTTTTGTTGTTATATTTAAGATTCCATTACCAAATCCAGTGTCATTAAAAAATTCCCCTGTGTTTTCCTCTGGGAACTTTCTATTTTTATCTCTGTTATTTATACCTCTAATCCTCTACATCCTTTTTGAATATGATCTAAGGCAAGCCTCTGGCTTTGGTCTTTTGTATCTAGGTACCTAGTATCATTTGTTCAGGAAACTCTTCCTTTCACATTAAATGGCCTTGGCACCTCTGGTGAAAATCAATTGACTATAAACATCTGTGCCCATTTCAAGACTTTCAATTTTACCGCATTGATCCACATGGTTCTCATTATGCCAAAACTATGCTGTTTTATTTATCATAGTTTTCAAATTGGAAAATATGAATCATGATTTTCCTTTTCAAGACTGTGTAAAAGTAATCCTCATGTCTACTTGACATTGCATGGCATTATCTTGACATACCTCCATTTATTTGTTGTTGCTCTTAAGGTTGGACAATCAATTAATTATCAATGCCTCTTGGAGAAACTCCAAAAGTCAAGGTTAAGTGCATGCAGTGCTAGGAAGGACAGAGATCATGTGCAAAAGCACACTGATAAAATGGTACAAAAATAAAATATAAAATAAAATTGGAAAATGAGAACATAGGCCATGAAAATTCCTATTTTTCTGTACTTAATAACATAGGGGACCACCCTCACAATAATATTTTAAAGGATTTACCATCCATTCAGTATATTTCTTATAAGTGGTGTAAACAGGGAAAGGAATCATTTGCAAGAAACATACCTGAATCCATCCTGCCCTTCAGTCAGATCCCGTCTGTCTTCCACACAGAGGTCCATCACCTGGCAAATATAGGGACTGACATTCCGTCCTAATGAAAGCATAGTTTGCCTGTTTTTATGCAAGCTCTGGTGTCTTATAACAGAAATGTGATCTTAAGTGGTTCCTATAAGTGTAGATTAAAATGGGCTGCTAGGATTTTTCAGTAAGAAAAAAATATTCTCAGACTTCTAAATATTACAGACAGACTATCTGCAGTCCTTGACTAGTCTTTGACCCATAAGTGCTTGATAATTCTTGGTTATTTTTTTTTTAAGTTCTCCATTTTCTACCCTGATATCCTCCACCTGAGCTCTTCTGCCACTGTGACAGGGGCCAAGGGGAAGGACACACTGTTAAAGTAATATTATTGTTCATCCCAGAGAGGGCTGTTGGGTCTTTGTGGTTTTTTTTTTTCACTTCCCATTACTATGAGTTTGATGTTCCTCGTTGTCAGATAGCCCTGGACATTGTGACAATAAACAAGGTCAGCACTCCAGATACTAACTCTTTGGTGTCAACACAATAAGACCCAAAATGTTTTAAATGATTCCAGAAGGATGTGCCGTAGATACATTTTAATCATTATTAAGGAATCTATAGCAGCTAGCTCAGGGTGCTCTGACCCCAAAGGGGTCCTCTTGTTTATTGAGAAGTAATACATTTCAAATGCCAACCACTCACGTGGATTGTATTATCTGGAGACTCTTCCTTTCAGTAAGAAATAAAGTAACACAGTAACAGCCTCCCCTGCTGGACATCTTTACAAGCAACTACTCCCTCCCTAGTCCTGGGATGGTGGTCTGCCACATTGGAGTTAGGTAAAAGGATCAAGTTAACCCCTCTTGTCCATATCTGATGGCTTCAGATTACCTTCCATTGCCTTCCAGATACTGCTTATGTTTGTGTGTTTCTACATTAAGCAGAAAGTTGGTACAGGTCCTCAGGCTACCTTAAATGTATCTTTGTTATCATCTCCCATTCATGAGGTACATTTGCTATAGTCGATGAGCCAACATTGTCATGAGGTTGTTACATCAGACCCACAGTTAACATTAGGTTGAGTTGTTTTATTATACATTCTGCCTGTTTTCACAAATGTTTCTCAAAACACAAATGTGTATTCTACAACGGCCACATTCTGTCTGTCTATCCACCTTTTTTTTCTTTGACTGTCCCACTGGCCAGATTGGCTTCTTTAACTAGCCATACATATTTATGATCCTTCTATGTCTTTTTTTTCCTCCAAAGCTTGATGCCCCCACTCTGGGTATATATCAATGAAAGGATATACCACAGTTAGTTTGTTAATTGGAGCCCTTTATTAACTACACAATCTTAGCAATTTAGCTTCTGTTAGTCCCAACAAGAGATTTATTTGTTTCTCTACATTACAACTATTCACTGTGATGTCTTTGAAAAATTCCTACTTTTACTTACACATTAATTCTCAGGGTGCTTGGCTTACACTACAATACAAATACCTGAGAGGAAAAGAAAGGAAGCCTTTGCACAGATTGGAGCCAGCCTGCACTCTGTAGTACATTGTGAGGCAGCCTGGGCTACTGAGTGAGAAACCTTGTCTCAAACAAACAAAATTCTCAAAGAAACAAATGAGAGTATATTGCTAGACTTCATCTTTATTCTCTATTTGTTCTTCTTTGAGAAAAGTTTTGTTTGATTACCTGGAAGACACTAGACAATGTCCTGATCTATGTGAAGAATCAAACAGAATAGTAAATTTTCCTGTGGTTTTCATTCAGTAAATCACATTGTTCTTTACAAATAATTGTAGAAGAAACCATTGACTCATATGTATGCATACTGGATACTTCCTTGAGTATTTTGCATGCTGTATCAGTCAGGGCTCTTAATAGTAAAAGAACATATAGGATAAGTGTGTGTGTGTGTGTGTGTGTGTGTGTGTGTGTGTGTGTATGTGTGTATATGTGTGTATGCGTGTGTGTGTGAAGAGGAATTATTAGAATGCCTTACAGACTGTGGTCCAACACATCCAAAAATAGCTGGCTACAAATGGAAAGACCAAGAATCCTGTAAGTGCTCAGTCCTTGAGGCTGAATTCAGTATATGCTGGAACCCGGAAGAGGTAGGATCTAATGTCAATGAAGGGATGGATGTACTAACAAGTCTGAGACAAAGAAGCAAAGAGCAGAAGCTTCTTGCTTCTAGGTCCTATGTAAGCTTCTAGCAGAAAGGCAGCAGCAGAATGGAGGTGGGTTTTCCCAGTTCAAAAGATATAGTGTTAAGGTGTTTCTTCCTACCTCATGGATCCAGATTAAAAGTAGATCTTCCTACCTCAAGGTAAGGAAACAACCCTTCACAAATGTGCCCTCCATGTTTGTGTTTCACTTGATTTAGATGCAGTCAAGTAGACAACCAAGAACAGCCATTGTATTTCTGTTCTCTTTATTTGGAGTCCAGCCTTCTTTTTCCATCAGCAGGTAGCTGAATAGCATCCAGAGAGTCCCATGGACATGGCTGATCCTGCTACACACTTCCTCAGGGGAGCTCAGTAACAGGTGGCAAGGCAGGCACAATCCTGAATTAAAACGGAAACACTTTGTGGGAAAGAGTAGAATGTGAGTCCTTAGCCTAGATGGGCTTCCAGTGCTTTCCTTCAGCCCTGTCTCCTTGGACTCTAATGGTTGTTACATTGTTGTCCCTTAAGGAAAACCCAATGTGGACATTCAGCTTTGTAGAAGAGATCACTATTTTTGTCATGTCAAATATAAAACTTAATCTTTATCAAATAGGGTCTGATTTATTTACCCAAGGTGATAAATTAGGAGTGGTTGACTTCATTTTAATCTCAATTGAGTAACAAATCAGATGAGGGCTAATAGGTACTGTGTTGGGGGGGGTAGGATAATTGAGTTGACTCAAGTGAATTTCAGTTTCCTGATTTGGGGAGGAATCTTTTCTATTTGAAGAAAGAAGTCTGTGGTCTTAGAAAGGAATAATTAGGGTCCTCAGAACTGGCAGGAGAGATAGGGTCTCTGGGCAGAACTGTCCTGCACCACCTGTCCTTAACAACGGGACCACAGCAGGGTCACAACTCTGCATGGTGAAGCTAAGAGCAAGAAGACAGGCCATTGTCTCCATTTGTGCTGTGTCTGCTGCTATGCTTTGGTTGCTTTCTGTGCACACTCTTCCGGCTTTCCTCTCATCACCTTTCTCCCTAAACTTCTTTCCATTTCCATCTATCGTTCAAGCTGACCTCTACGAACTCAAGTCTTGGTCTGGACTGGCTTGCTGACTGTTTCTCATGTTGCTGTTTTTGCTGTCTATAAGGATGGGAATAGCTCTTGTAGTTGGTAGAACTGAGCTTGTTCAGTGTCTACATAGAGAAAGGATGCTGAGCGCCGTGAGGTGGAGCCTGTCCTCACTCTCTTTGCCAGTGATAATACCTGGGACACTACGAGGGACAGGCTTTCTGTTGGGAATTGGACGTTTCTCATTTACTCAATCTACAGCAATGGAAATGAGAATTTAAAAACCATACCTCTTTATCTGAAATAGGAGGTGCATGATTCCCTTCTAAAAGTCATTTTTAAAGTCAGAGGAAAAACTTGAAAATTATAAAGTGATTTACTTAGTGAGTATTGTCTTTTGTTTTTCTGCCAGACAGACTAGTAGCCAGGGCTAGGTAAGGCACTGTCTCAAAAACAACAGCTGCACTGTCCCATTCTGGAAAAGACAACATTCAGCCATTCCTAATAAATGGACTTGATACAGTTTCCAGATTTTTTTTAAGCTCCATGATGCCACAGTTTGAGACTATTTCATTTTACCAAACTCAAGGAGTGCTTCTTTGAATCTTTCATTTGAACTGCTGCTTCTGAATCTGTTTCCTTTCTCTTCCTGACAATTCTCCCTTGCTATGTGGGCCTTAATGCTCATTGGAAAAGCACTACTCTGCCTTCTGCACTTGACTCCGAGAGCAAGGTTCCAGAGTTATTTGTAAAAGTGGGTCATTTAAACTGCTTATAGCTCAGTGCTGTGGAAAGAATATCTGGAAACTTCTCAAATTTCATCCCATTAGCAGGCCTGTTCCCCACATACCCTGTTAGGATCTTCTACAAAGTGAATCTAAATGCTGCTGTCCCAGTGGGAAGCTGCAGGAGCAATGCAGAAGGTCAGAAAATTGCATTCCGGTGAGCCAGTCTCTTCCAGCTTAGCACTGTAGGGAACTGGCTTCAGGATGTCCTCTCTGTGTGCATGCACAGATTATGAAATGCTTCCAAATGAATGAAGCTAAGAAACTTAATATATCATAGCATTTTCAAACCCTGAAAAGAGTTGAGAGCATGTGAAGAGGATGGGATTACAAGAATATTCACTACCCCAGAAACATATTCTCTCTTAAAAAAAATACTCATTTAACTATTCTGCTGTTCAAGTGTGTGTGCTAGGCACTTGCAGGGCCCAGCAGAGACCAGGAGATGGATTCAGATCACCTGGAATGTTATGAGTCACCTAACATGGGTACTGAGAACTGAGTCCAGGTCCTTTGCAAGAACAACAAGTACTTTTAGCTGCTGAGCCAAATCTCTAGCCTCCTTGAAACAAATTCTCATGAACAAATGTTCAAGTGCAAACTTGTCTGTGTGCAGCAACATCAAATAGCATATATTGGTAGATACCTGTTGAATGAAATCAACATGTCACAAGGGCCAAAGGAATTGATCCATACATGCTGATTTGTATTGGTGTGAGTAGTGTCTTTTCCACAGTAGTGACAGCTGTCTTAACAGGAGTGTTCTCATATTAGTAGGAAGTACTCCAAATGACATAGCTTGTCCAAGACTCCCAGTATATTGGTACAAACAGTGATATTTGAAGATGGATTTCTTATTGGATGAGGGATAGGCTTCTGCCTTCCATGAGGAAATACCATAAATACAGCAGCATGTGTACGGGGCTGTGCAAATTGCAAGGGTACCCAGTGAAAGACAAGATTCCTGGGGCTATTAGCACTTCCAATAAATAACGAATAGCTTTTAGTAAAGGCATGTCTCAAATAGAACTGCTTAATTTAAACTTCAGATAAACAACATAATTTATATTACTAGTGGCACCCAAAATAGCTCAGCTAAATTTTAGTTTCTACCAAACAATGTAATTGACAGTCCTTCCGCACAGGGATCTAAGGGGCATTTTTAGGTGAATCAATAGTAAAGGTTAAAAACAAGCAAACAAACAAACAAAACATATTGACAATGGGAGAGGAAGCAGTCTCAGAGAATGGCTACAACTTTAAAATGCTGACATTTCAATAACTAAGCCATATACCTACTACTGATTAGTTAAAAAAGAAATACAGATGATAATGATGAGGGAGGAAGGGAGGAGGAAGGGGAGGAGGAGAAGAGGAGGAGGAGGAAGGGGAGGAGGAGGAAGGGGAGGAGGAGAGAAGAGGAGGAGGAGGAGGAAAAGAAACATTCTGGGGCCTTAAGCTAGCCTCAAAACCAAAAGATAAGATGACAGCAACAAAACAAGGTAGTTTTACTCAATTATAGCCCAAGGCTAACAATAGCTAAAAAAAAAACCCAAGATGATAAAACAAGTTAACTATCTCCTATCTCAACTACCACACTTACCCCGAGTTCTGGACAAACACAGAACAGACCTTTGCTGACTACTGTAGAATGACATTTATTTCTTCTTACAGTGGCTCCAGGAGGTGGCTCAGACACTCAAGGCTCATGGCATCCTCAGCAGAAGGTAGTTTTTAGAGCAGCCTCACTAACAACTGCAGTGGACAAAGGCTTGAGGCGATTGTTTTCTTGCTCTGGCCTGCCCATTCCTCTTCTCAACCGTTCTTCTCTCATTCCAGTGGAAGCTCCCTTTGTATCCCTTCTGCAATCATGGAGACTTTGTCTGAGGAGGTGAGGCTAAGGATTCTTAAGACTTTTTCCACTTGGCAGCTTGATTTCTCAGAGAACTTTTCACATGACTGTTCTTAAGAGCACTGTTCTTGGCAGGCAGGGCACAGCAGCAGGAGTAGGAGGCTGGCTGTTCATGTTGCACTGAGAAGCAGGAGGCAGAGACTAACGACAGATGAAGTCAGGAGCAAGACCTCAAGGTCAACTCTCAGGAACTCACTCCTCCAGCAAACCCCACCTCCTAAAAGTTCAACAACCTTTCCTAACAGCTTCACCACCAGGAGGGCAGGGGTTTAAACACATAAGTCTAGGAGAGTTTACATTCAAACTACTGCAGAATGTGTACAAATCGAACATTTACTGATAACAAATCATAATTAAATGCATTCTTAACAATCTTTTGTTTACATTTTGTCATTTATTAAAGTCAAGCATGACATCTGTATTTTAATGAGATAAATGTGCTTGCTAATTTCTTACATAAAAATAAATCTTATCTAAATATTTGACACTATAGGACACAGGGCACCTTCAAGGTTTTTCATTTGATTGATATTCTGATTTTATTGAGCATCCAACTTTAATAATATATGGTATAAGTTAACAGAAGTATGTTTTCTAAAAGTGTTTGAAAAGATTTTTTTATGTGTTTCTGTGTTTATCTGCATACCACATCAATGTAGGACCCACAGAAATCAGAAAAGGGGGTTGGATTCCTCAAGAACTATAGTTACAGATAGTTCTGAGCTTCCATGTGGGTGCTGAGAAGCAAACCTAAGTCTTTTGGAAGATCAACAAATACTTTTAACTACTGAGCCATCTTTCTAGCCCTAGGAGCAGTATGGCCTAATTCATTATAGCTATCAGTCTAACACAACCTACAATCATCTGGGAAGAGAGACTTAATAAGTAATTATCTAGATCAAGCTGGCCTATGAGTATGTCTCTGGAGGACTATAGGAAAACCCAGCATATCGTAGGTGGCACCATCTCTTGAAAGGGGATCCTGGAGGATTTAAAACAAGAAAAAGGTGGGTGAGCAAAATCAAGTAAGGGTATGTTCATTCACACTTTGGTCTTGACTGAGAAAGTGCTATGGTGTACTGCTTGAGTTCTTTCTGCCTTGACTTCCCTGAAATGATGGAAGTATAAACAAAATAAAACCTTTTCCTCCCTATGTTATTTTGTGTCATGATATCTGTTAAAGTCAATGAAGTGGCCTAGGACAGGGCCATTTCAGGAATCCTGTCTAACTCTCAAGCCCAAATTTATTTAACATTTTTAAACCTGAGTCAGCAACCCAAATAGCAATTTTTAAAATCAAAACTTCGCACGATCCAATGAAGAGACATGCTAACTTGATCCCCACATGCTGAGAAGTGACAGTAGGAAAATATTTACGTGTCTGTAAGGACAAAAAACTTTTTATTGGAGGAAAAACGTCCAAGTTCGTAATGTAATCTTGAATCTGAGTTAAATCCAAGCTGGGGTGTTTTAGGCAACATTCATTGGTGTTGTGTCATCTGATGGCAACTGCATAGCAGAACACATACTGCACACTCACAGCCAAGACTGGAGTGAGGTTCCTCAATGCAACATGGCTTAATGTCGCCCCCAAACACTTTGGACTCACTTTACTTTTGACTCTGAGTCAATTTTTGCTTGTTACACTTTCAGAAATCTTTTACTATTGCTAAATTTCTCATGACCTGTAGCTTGCCCTCTGCTCCGACCAGCGGAAATAAAGGCAGCGACAACCGTGTTCTTCTTAAAGCGGTTTATTCAGGTTCCTTGTTACAGCATGCTTGCTTCTACCTTCTTCCTCTTGATGCACCTTGAAAGCCCTCTGCTACCACCCCAGCCGCCTTATATGCATTGCCTTAATCCCACCAGCAGCTGCCACGCCGTCACTGCTAATTGGCTGCTCCATGTGATGCAAGGTGGGCTAATCGGGTAGCCACACCTGGAAGCGCAAATCTTTTCTCTATAATGAGCCACAGCCACAGTGCCTACTCAAGCTAGCTGGCTACATGCCAAGCACCATCCTGATGGAGGGGAGAAACCGCTTCCTACAACAACCCTCCCCATTGAGTTGAGATCCTAAGTGGGTTGCAATCTACAGGCTAGAGAGCTGGACCCTCATGGAGGCTTTGTGAAATCTTTAGCTGCTTCATGCAAAGACCCAAATGATTTCCCATTTCTTAGGTAGCAATATGACTTGAAGAAACATCGCTAGTGACAAACCATCACAGTAACTAGAGACAGAACTGGTGAAATTAGGCTAGTAGAGAAAAATAAGTATTTGCTTAAACCAACCATGTTTCTGGTCATGCTTTCATTTCACATTGTAAGTGTTGGAGACAGAGGACAGTACCTTATGGACTGGGCCAGCAGTACATTCCTAACCCTCTAAATTCCCAAGCACTATTTTTATTTTTTCCATCATGAGTCCTTTGATTCAGTTAAAGTAAAACTGCAACATTTACTCTAGAATTCCTTTCTTGCAAAAACTAGCTAATAAATTTATTCTCATCCAGGTTTATTTCATTTACCTTCTCCACACTTCCTTAAAATTTCTTCTAGCTGTTTATGTCATAGATAAGAACAAATTATAGCCACCATTTCTGCCTATGACTAGACCCATAGAAGTTTTGAGTAACAGAATGTGATGGTCTTGTGACTTCCCAAAGAGAACAATGGCCTTTGGAGTAGAATACAGTAGTGGTGCCTCTGTCACCCAGCTCTTCCCAGAGACAGACTTTCCTAACTTATGATTTTTTCTTAAGAATTAGCTCTTGGCTGGCTTCTACTGCTTCTTTACCAAACCCAAGCAGCTGCTGGTTTGGAGTCTTTTCCTCAGCTTAGATGGTAAAATATCTCCACTTTATAAGTTGTAGGTGACAGCGCCTGAGTAGCAACCCTTACTCTCTCCCTGCAGCTTCTGTGGGAAAAGATCAATCTAGCATATAAAAGCAGGCACAGATAAATGGCTAAACACTGTAGTACAATGAAGGCATACATCTCTGAAATGAGAATCTTGAAAATCAATAAGAATTGAAATTGAAAAAGGAAGAATTGTAGCTGTCAAGACTCAGGATGTCGGAGGGACATTCACACGGAGGTCCATTTGGCTTCTCTGATGACTGGGAACATCATCAATTAAGAAAAGTTGTCTCTGGGGTGACCTTTGTTATGTGTCTTAGAAAAGCATTGCATCTCATCCCCAGGACTAGATGCCTCTCTCAATTCAAAATTGACCATACCTATCATGTCAGCTTCCAGGATGAGGATACCTTCCTCTCACCAGTGAAGGAATCCTGAGGAGGAATTACAAGCCACAGTTGAAAGTTTGTGAGGATGGAGATGGGTCCAGAAAGACCAGCATAGGCTAGAAGACCTGCACTGCTCAGTTCATTTTCCTCGGTTTGTTCTATCTTTTTTTTTTTTTTCTGAGATTTTAAATCTTAGAATTTCACATAATGACTCCCAAATCACAACAGGAATGACCATCACTTGTTGAACAGATGTACCTGGTATCATGAAAGCAGCTATGTGCATTTGTATACAATAATAGTAAGAGCTGATACTAGAGGATAATGATTGGGCATTGTGCCTCATGTCATGAGCTCTATGAGATTCCTTTGAAGGATTTCCTATCATTATCTTATTTTACAGGTAAGGAAACTACAGCTTCAGAGAGGTTGAGCACCTTGACCTACGTCACACAGCTGTTGCTGGACCAAGCCTGATTTCATTCTTCTTTGTAAGGTTCCAAATGTTCGCACCTTTCCCATTTTCCACTAACAGCTGTCAATTTGGCTTCTATCAATTCCTTTGTCTGTGACTCATCCCACTTCCTGAAGATGACTCACCCAGAATTGCTGCCAAGTCCTTACTCCTGCTACCCTCTGCTAACCAGTATCCATATCAGCTCATAACAGGGTCTACAACTCCTTCTGGGACAGGGTTCTTTTTCCATTAAAATTATACCACCCAATTTTAGAAATCAGTAAGAAAAGCTGCTGTACGATTCTGCAAATAGGTGACTGAGAACACACAACCAGAAACAAAGTGGCTATGGTCTGAGCAGAGATAGGCGTGCTGCAGAGTATCCTTCTGTTAATGACGAAGAGCAAAACTCTGTTGTTAGAAGACCCGCTGCGTTTGCACATAACAATAGGACCCAGTGAGATGAATTCACAATAAGCAGATGTGGGTTTCTGTATCTCCTTCATTATCAGGCTGTTTTCTAATTTATTTTTCTCAAGGAAAGGTTGTGTTTAATGGTACATGCATGTACTTTGATGCCTTGATTAGCGGTTTGCCAGTAGAACTATTTTGCCATTTGAAATGTAAAAATCAAAAGGTATAATTCGAACTAATACGACAAACTCCTTTAGAAAAGTGTGTTTTTCAAACATATATTAACATTTGCATGAAGGCAGAGGGTCTGAAGTCCCCAAACATGTATTTTTCATGAGCTGGGTGTTTTTCTCTCACATCTGAGACTTCATAGGTAATCTCCAAGGCTGTTTATCAAACTCTAATGGTGTATGCCCCACTTGGGGATCTCATATTTAAAATGCACCTTCTGGGCTGGGGAGATGTCTCTGTGAGTGAAACTCTTGACATGAAAACATGAGGACTTGAGTGTAATTCCAAAACTCACTTAAAGCTGGACATGATGGTACATGTCTGTAATTGGAGTGTTCCTATTGGACACAAAACAGGAGAATTCTGGGAAGCTTACAGACCAGCTAGGCTGGCATACACAGTGGTGAACAAGAGATCTTTGTTGTTGAAAATGAGGAGTTACACCCAAGGTTGCCCTCTGATATCTACATGCTTGTAATGGAATGTAGATGCCTGCACTTAAAAACATGATAACACACAAATGTAGACATAATACATAAAACATACATACAGAGGTAGGAGGAAAGAAGTGGACAGAGAAGAGGAGGAAAAGAAGGAGGAGAAGGGAGAGGTAGAGGAAACTGAGATGGGATGGAGACTCTGCATGTCTTCCATGTGGTATTAGAGCATTATAGTTTGCATAACAAGCCTATGGTGGACTGTGAGTTTCCTTACCATGAAGATGTCTGCTGCAGAAACATTGGAGGCTATATCACTACGACTTGTAAAAAAAGATGAATCTGTTCCTTTCTATTTGTTTTCCTTCCTAAGCTTTAATGGAATTTGTTACACAGAACCATATTCTCACCACTTCTGAAGTGCAAAGTTAATTTTCAGTTGGCAATTGCTAATTTCAACTTAAGATATCTGAAGAGTTTAGAAGTGGTGTTGGCTTGCTGTGCTGTTTATGGAGAACAATGGTCCCATGGCCGAGTCCTGGAAGACTGGCGCTGAGCAGTGACCCTTACAGATGAGCATTTGATTTCAAAAGAACTTCAGAAACAGAACTTGGAAGTGAACACTCTGGCTCCTTCTCCTTTCCAATGTCTCAACTTCCTTCTACTTCTATAAACACTAACATAATTACAGCACTTTAAATTTTACTGTCTCAAGTCACATAGTGTTTATCAAGATTTCCTACCCGTGACATGGCAGTTTCTGTCTTAGCTGCGAACAACAACAAAAGATTCATAGAGAAGAAACCTGATGTTTCAGGAAGCAGGGCTCCATGTTGTTCTCTGGTGTCATATCCAGTGTCTCTGTGTCTCAGATGAAAAAACGAGTGGGGCATGTGGCATTAGATTTGTTTAATGTAAGAACAAAAATACAGAATACTGGCCACAGAAGAGAGACAGAGTCTAGTAAGCATGTGGCTTAGGAATTCTGGTTTTGACTCCAGGAACTTTTCCCCCTCACAAGATAAGGAAGAGTTTTCCAAGGGGTGAATTTTTTCTTATTTTTTGGGGTGTGTGTGTGTGAATTTTTCTTATGATGTTCTAGTTTTCTGTGACTACTGGAATAGGCATATATAATCCTTGGATGAGTCTGAGGCTATCCAATTACTGCTTTCCTTTATCTGGGTTTCTGGCTCCCACCGTTAACTTTCTTATGATCCACAATCACTTGGATCTGACCTATTTCTTGTACCACTGCTAGACAGCATCTGGTCATATGATCAAATCTGCCATTGTCAGTGAGAAGCTATGATGACAGTCATGCCACACATGAAGATGCAGTGGAAAAGAAACTTCAACTCGAGGTATTCATTGCTAAATCCACAACCCAAGCCAACCAGAGAAAACTAATCATGGGACAAGTCTACAAAATACCTACCCAGTGGTTCCCATCAATGGCAAAGCTATTACAGACCTCTGTAATACAGGACCTCTGAGACTAGATAGAGCAGTTCTGTGGACCAAATCCTGGAGCAGGGATAGGGTATAAGAGAAACACAGCTGGTCCAGGAGTTCAAAAAGTGGTGTTTCCTGACTTTGGCTGCTATACCAAAGTAATACAGTAATACTGGAGGGTGAGGACTAAATTGAGTATGGGGATTGGAGAAGTTCACTGCATTGTCCTTGTAACATTTCTACATATCTAAAATTCTTTCAATATGAAACATTCATTAGGGGATGATATTGAAAACAGCTGGAGAGAGAAATAAGAGGATTTAAGGAATATTGAAGCTTTTTTTGATAGAATGTTTCATGGAACATATACATTGAGACAGACGGACATACACATGTGCTTCATGGGAGTATGTATTTTCCTAGTCCTGTCTGGAGAAAGCAACTAAGGATAATCAAAGATGACCACAAGAAACAGAGCAGAACACTTTGGTGCTGAATGTGACTCAAGAAAAGACCTGAATCTCATGGATGTAAGCCAGATGCTCAACTGACATTTACCAAATTGCTTTGAAGGCAAACATCATCCAAAGGAACTGTTGAAAAATTTGTCTGGTGACTAATCCCAAGCTGGATTCCAATGGAGGAAATTGGAGAGATCCATTAGGCAGACAGGGCTGTCCATTTCCTCGGAATTATCGACCGTGGCAGTACCCTTGCTCTGTGCACATGTGCCACCTCAGAAGCTCCCCTGCCGGAATCGAGTTAAGTGGAAACATCACAATCAATAAAAGACACTCTATTTTCCATTTGCTCATTGTTTTTTAAGGGCTTATTTGTAATAGCACAAGGAAGATTCAATTCAATATCAATTCACCTTCTGGGTGGGGAGAGGACTCAGGTATTGACTTTCAGCACTGGATAAAGTTTGTGATAAGTCTTGGCTTGCTTAGGTTCCCAGCAAAGCACAACCTTAGCCTTGGAGCACCCGGGACAAGCAGAAAGTTTAGTATCAGTTTGTGGGGCTGTGCCCATTACCATTCAGCCGCTAATTCAACAGCAATGGTGCTAGAAACTACTACTGGTGGGAATCACACTGATCACAAATCTGCCTGTAGTTCTTGGGTTCATGGAGCATCTCCTGTGTGGACTTGCTCTTCTTCACACCAAAAGGCTTAGCATCAGCTGTCTGTCAGTTTTTCCTGCCACTCTTCCACCTCCCTATCTAGGGATGCCATTCTACTTTGACCTTACCATTTTTGTTTTTGAAATTTGAATTTCTTTTATTTTTTTTAAATAGTTATAGCAGAAGAGTGCTGAAAATGTCTTAGTCTTAGAAATGTGTTTTCAAAATTATTTTGTCTCTCTTGCCCTTGGTCCAAATTAAAAAAAAAAAAAAACAACAATAAAATTAATTTAGTATGTGATTTTTGTATATACAGTTGAACTGTTGTTAAATTAACTGGTTCCAGGACACTTGTAGATAACACACTTTGAACACATTATTAGCATAATACTTGTGTATAATCCATGTGTATTTTTCCATATGCTTTGAATCCTCTCTAGATCAGTTATTTTGTCTAACACAATGCAAATGCTGTTCTCATAGTCACCATGTGATGATTTGTTGTTTAAACTGGTTGCTTATTATACAGCTAAGTGTTATGTATCATAAATTACTTAAGGAATAATGACAAGAACACATGTCTATACATATTCAACACAGAAGTTGATCAGGCTACTCCTACTCTATATTGCTGCATGATGCATAAGGCAGAGGTTTATCAGACTGTTTTGTCTTCCAGACTCCATTTTAAAATTAGTATTTGACTGTATTCTGAGGGCAGATTTGCATTTACACTTTAGTGGACATGCAGACACCACCATCTATCTAACATTACCCATAAGGTATGGACAGATCTATGACTTATTTTGAAAGTATAAATGGTGCCACCCTGTAAAGTTATCAAAGCCTACTAGTACTATACGGATGCATGGGCATATTAGCATCATACCAGGAAGACTGGGCCTGAGAATTATCGGACACTCAAGATTGAGGAAAGGGAACAGGTCTTTTATCTGAACCTTGTAAAGAGGAAGACACCTAGAAATGATTGGCAATGGCTCTACTCACCTGTCATCCCTATATAATACCCCAAATAATATATAGTAATGTAATAATAATAATAATAATAATAATAATATAATGATTCAGGAACCAACAGAGAACTCTCAATACTCCCAGAAGCTTCAGCTCTGCTCAGACCCCACTACTGACATGACCTACTTGAATTGTCATCTTTCTATCTACTTGTTTATGCATCCAAATCTGCATCCATCTGTCTATGCATTTGTCCATCTGGACCATCCTCTGCTTGTGTAAACTCTGCCATGTCTCATTTCTACAGTCCAGCTCAGAGCATAGAATTTCATCTCTAGCAGACCTCCAGCAGGGTCAGGAGTCAGTCACCAGGTATCATCCTTGCCCAAGACCCTGGTTGCATCTAGATCAGATTCCTTGCCCCTTGGGCCTTATTAAAACTCATTAACTATACCATCCCTGTAACCCTTTACAGATATTCTATAACCTACATATAAATGTATATGTAGATATATTTACTATGTGATGTATACTATGTGATCTAGAGTTAATATTAGTAGCTAAGATTGGAATAAAAGAACCCACATTTGTCTTGGCTAAGGCCGTGAAGGAAAATGGGGATATTTGGCAAATTACTGCCAATGAAACCACTGTACTTCATGAACTTACTGTTATTCAGTAAATGCTGACATTGTGAGAGGGCACAGACATCTGTGTCTGGGTTTCTGGCATAGTTCACTCGTAACGAGGATTGTTTTTAACACAGCAAATGCTTATTCATGTAATACTTATTCTTTGTTATTATTAACCCAATACAATTGTCTTATTTGTTGACTAATCAATTTGAGCCTTAAAAGTCTCAAATATTTATGTAGGTTAAGTTCAAGATGAAATATTTTTTTCCTCAGAGAATTCCTCTACATGAGAACTAGAATTAATTCACCCTTGATAATTTCTTCTCTCTTATGCTTTACATGGAGCCCTTACAATAAGTACACATTATCATACCTTTCTGGCCCATGTTTATGGCTTTCTCTTTCTCTCTAAACTTCAAAATTTTGGTACCTAGCTAGTTCATTTCAGTTTGGTAGACACCAAAGGATATATTGAAACAAAACCATCTTAGCTGTTTTTCTGTTGCTGGAATAAAGCGCCATGTCAAAGGCAGTGTATAGAAGGAAGAGTTTATTTGGGCCTATAGTTGCAGAGGGATAAGAGTAGACAAAGGAAATGGTATGTGGCTATGAAATCTCAAATTCCAGTGTCACACTTGCCCCAGCCAAGCCACAACTCTTAAATCTACCTAAATAGAGCCACCAACTCGAGACCAAGTATTCCAACAGCTGAGCCTTGAGGGACACTCTCCTTCTAATCTCCACAAAAAATAAGAAACAGCACTAAGCATCATCTTTGTGCTGGGGGGTTTGAGACCAATAGATAACATCCTCTTAGGTGCTTGCTATCTGACACATATGGCAGAGGATGTGTGAAGGGAATCTGGCATACTCATTGCATTACCAACAGCACTGAGAGTAAATGAGTCAATCTGCCCAATTGTTTGGTAGTGTAATAGAGATTGTCCGAGTGGAGTTCTCTTCTCCCTCCCGACGTAAGACTGACCACACCTTCTTCATGTCCTCACTGAACACGGTTGTTTTGGTATTGATGATGCTTCCAGGTAAAGATAATAAGCTGTAGCTCTGGCTTTCTGGCAGCTTCAGGATGGAAAGTATCTGTGATTGGGGGCTGGCTACTTAGTTGTTTTCCAAGCTCCTAGCTGAGCTTTACAGTAGGAGGCACATCATTAGAACTCACTGAATATTTGCTTTGTGATTCTGGAAGCATTTCAACATCACCTTACTCCTGTAGTTGGTAGAAAAACTCACAGTCATTACACAGTAGCTTCCTTATGACCTATAAAATATATGGCAACAAGGGGATTGAATTGCTGCAAGTGACACACAGTGTCTGGTACACACAGCCCTGAGCTTAATAGGCACATGCTCATTTAAGAACAGTCAGAAGTCACTGTAATAAGAAGAGATGATTATCAAAAGCATTTACTGCTGGTGTACTGTTTTAACCACCCTCATGATTACAGTGCTTTAAGATGACTTAAAGATAATGTGAATATGACATGTACTGAAAGTGCCATGGGGATTTACTTGAGTTTTGTACTTTATATTTTTAGAATCTTCCATAGGCAAAATGCCTTTGAAGATGTTTGTGTGGAGAAAATTGTTCTCAGATTCTACTGGTGTGTGATACTTGTTTAAAATGTAGATTCCTGCTCTCATCCCTCAGAACGTTGTGATTCAGGAGGTCTGAGATGGAGACCAGTGTGTAGTACCAGGTGATTTAGGTTCAGGGAGGTGTCAGGCTACTTTATGGGTAAGAGTTTTTATAATTGGAAAGAATAGAGACACCCCCCCCCAAGCTCTTCACTGAGCTGAAGGCCATCTTCTTTATAATAGACCAGCCGGCGGTGGTGGCGCACGCCTTTAATCCAGCACTTGGGAGCAGAGCAGGCGATTTCTGAGTTCGGCCACTGGTCTACAAGTGAGTTCCAGGACAGCCGGCTACACAGAGAAACCCTGTTCGAAAACCTAAATAATAATAAATAAATAAATAAATAGACACAGAATCCTCAGGTATCCAGGAAATTCTACTCAACCAGTAGGTCCAACAGAAAGCAGCCCTGACTGGGACTGACTGACTTCAGAGTCTGGATTATGTTCTCCCTCAAAACGGATGTTGGAAAGCTCCACCTAAACTGTGATACTCTTAGGAGGTGGTACCTTTGAAAGATAATTTGATGATGAGGGTAAGTCCTTAGCGAATAATTAATGGCTTTGGGAAAGAGCTCTCGGGGAGTTCTTTGCACTATGTGAAACACAAGGATAATATGCCAATCTGCAACTAGAGAGCACACAACTGTTGACATTCTTTGGTTTCATACAACCCAGGCCTGCAGAACTATGAAAAATATGTTGAAATATGACGATATATGAAAATCAGTCAGTATATGGCACTTACACACAGCAGGCTCAGTGAGACACAATCTCTGTCTTTCTTGCTTGTTTGATGCTTCATTTGTGATCTTTTCTCTTTGTAAACCACATTCCATGGAGTGCTTAGATGTATGTATGCATGCATGTATGTATGTATCTTGTGTGTGTGTGTATGTATGTATGTATGTATGTATGTATGTGTATATATGCCTTAGAGCATGACATTTTCATTATCCAAAAACTAAGCCAAAGGTGGAGAAATGTAAGATGTCTTTATATTCAGAAATGCCTAAAAACCAAAGTCAGACTGCTGGAGAGACCATTCTTGATGAGATGTGTGCTTTTATTAGCTGAGTGGAGCTCTGAACTCCTCCTAAGTCTTAGTGCTTCCTTCCAGGAGTTTATTACACTAGGCACCATCTTCGGCAGCTAAAGTTTTCCATGCTGGCATCAGTGGCTTGGATTCCTGAAGTATGACTTATTTGATAGAAAATTACTGATATCTGCTCTTTGCCACACTTTAGAAGTTTATGAAGATCCTTAGAATTTCTCTCCTTGGTAAAATAATGGTTATCTTTGATCTTTGAATGATTGTGAAATGAATGCATTTTAAAGCATATAAAATAAAATATTTTTTCTTAGACTCACTCCATTTCTAGATCATAAAGATTTCATTTTGGATAGTGCAGTGAGACCTAAGTAATTATCCTTGTTGTGTCTCTGGATTGTATTCCTGACAGTGACCTCTTCGAAATATTCTGATATGAACCTTCTTTCCCTTCATCTGTGTTTTCAGACAACAAACCAGTGGTCACATAGAGGTAAACAGGGGAGTTTGGCATGGTTGTAACCCACCATTTTCACTAAGAAGCCATACATATATATGTACACACATATATATGTACACACATATATATGTACACACACACACACAAACACACACACAAAATGCTGTCATTATAGGCTCAAACCAGCCACAGAGGGAGAACAGTAGGTAGCTTTCATACTGAGAGCTGGAGGTGTAAATGAATTTGAATGCCTTCATGATCAGAAACAACACAATGAGATTACAGAGAGTGAAGCTTTTGTTATGAGAGATCCCAACATGTGAAGTAAATAATGATGATTGATACCTTTCATTAGCATGCAGCTTTCCCCTTTGTGTTTGCAAAGAAGAAAGAGCCCTGTTTGCAAAATAACTGACTTCTCATCTCTCTAGAGAGTCACTCCTTACCTCCCCTTCTTTAAAAGGGATGCTAATATTGATCTGATCCAGGTGGTAGGTGGAAGAAGTAAGCATCACTGTAAAATACTTTTTGCTCAGGACAGTAGACAACCAGAGCACTTATCTGGGGTGTTCTCATCTTGCCCTTTCTCAGTCTATTTCCTGCCCATCTCACATCTGCCCTTTCACATCTGTCATTATTTGCAGTATCGACTCTGAGGTATTACTCAGCTATCCTTTGTCCTCTGCTTCATCTCAAAGCTACTCACCCTACTCTGACCACCTAGAGCATGTCCTAAAACAGCATTTATATAGGTCTTTGTTTGTGTCTTATGGCTTATGTGTTTCAGTTGACTTTTGTTAACCCCTTCCCCACTGCTAACTTGACATTCAGTATATAGACCAGGCTAACCTCAAACTTGCAATACCTCCCCAGCCTCTGTCTCTCAAGTTCTAGAGTTAAAGACACACATCACTATGCCTTGTCTGATTTTTAAACTACCAGAGACTATAGAAACTTCAACCTCAAATGTACTTTCACAAATTCGATATATTTCTAGATTATACATATATGTGTGTGTCTAATTAATTTTTCATACAATATATTTTAATAATGTTTGATGTTTTTCCCTGCCAACTTCTCCCAGATCCTCCCCATCTCTGCATCCATCAAACTTTATATCCTTTGTCTCTTTCTCTTTTAATGGTCCCCCAAACACAAAATGAAATAAAACCAAATGAGCAAAAGACTAATAAGACAATGTAAAACAACAAGAAACACACAGAGAGATATACATACACACACACAAAATGAAACCAAAAATCAACTTAAAAAATCAAACATGGAATTTATTTTATGTAGCCCAACTCTTGTACATGGAGCCTACCCCGGATTGTGGTTCGTATTCCACTGGAGAAAACTGATGTGCTCTTACCAATAGGTGGCAGTTGCCAATAGCTTCTTCTATATTAGGGATGTGAGCCTGTGTCCATTTCCTCCTCTCAGTGCTGAGACCTACTTGGCTTAAACCTGTGCAGCTCTTGTGTGTGCTGTTCCAGTCCCTGTGTGTTCTTATGTGTACATCAGCCCTGTTGCACTAGAGGATGCTGTGTCCTTGGAGTGATTCTCCAGCCCTGGCTCTTATAATCTGTCTACTTCCTCTTCCATATTGATGTCAGGGCCTTGAGGGAGGGCTTTGATGATGACATACCTTTGGAACTGAGTGCTTTGAAGACTGGCACTCTGAGGGATTTGTTCTCTTGGATCTCTGGTCTTTATTCCATCTACTTCAAGATGCTTTATTCTGCTGAGGTTGTCCAATCCAAGGCCAAAAAAAGGGGGGGAAAATATCTTAAAGATTAAGTCAGTGGCAAAAAGTTTGATATCTCTGATCTTTCATCATTTCACTGCCTGTATCTTTCAGTTCCAATCTAGCTCCCCATTTACTTCCAACTTGCCCTCAATTCTAATGAGATTGGACTCCAGCTTTGAGTAGCTTCACCTGTCTGATCCTAGAACTTGAGGCCTTTGGCTCCTGTCTAGAAATGACTTTAAGTAGAGGAGCTTCAAAGATAGATCTAGATGCTCAGACACAATGAAATATTTTCCAACTATAGAAACACCAACAATCACAGGACCACCTCATGTAATCTCACCTCTTTTCCTTTCCAGCCCTTCTCCCCTTTCCAATCTTTTCTTTTATGTTTTCATATTTTGAGTCCATGACTACTGTTTCCTGACTGTTCCTGCAGACTACACATAGTTATTTGTCCTTTCAATAATCACATCTTATTTACGTCCATCTTTTCAAACTGTAAATGCCACTTATCTCTTTCTGTCCTATGGTGTATGTCACCCATTATTTTTTTACTGTCTCTTTTTTCATTCGACAGTTTGCATTCATTTCCAGTTGTACTCCATTTTTTTTATTTGCAAGTTTGACTTCATTCCTTGCAACCTGTCGCTCCCATTGCACACATTGAAACTATCAACAGTCTCAGCCCTGCAAAGTGTTCATGGCTCATGTCACGCACTTAGAGAAATCCTAAACAAGACTTTCTCAGCTCTGCAAAGTGTTCTTCGATATGGAAGGAACGACAAGAATACCAGAACATATGTTCTTCTAATCTTGTATCGTCTCTTCCTTTCGACGAAATTTCCATCCAGGCCATGTATTCATAGATAGTTGGTACCTAATTTAGTGTAATAATTATGTGACATGATTTCCATTACCCTGAGGGAACATTGCTAGCCATCTATTGTAATATTATGCTAGATTTCTTCTCATGTAGAGTGAGGTAACAATTTCTAGGTGAGCATTTGCTCTTTTATCCTATGGTATTTCATGTGTGGAAATGGCAAAACAAACAAAGAAACAAACAAACCACATTACCTACATCCAGGTCTACTCTATCTGCCCAGCTTGTTCCATATGCAAGTTTTGATCCATGGGCTCACTTAAAATGCACATGAAGACAACAAATGAGAAAACCAAGTGAGATTACCCTGTTGTACAAATGAGTACATGAAGTTGCTTTTTTAAAAGCTCTGTTTATTGAAAGACTAAAATATGGATGTATTGACCAGGTGTGGTGGATCACACCTGTACACATGGTGTCACAAGGTTATGAGTACAAGACCCTCCTGGGACATAGTAAGAGTTAATATATAAAATGTTTTGAAAAGACATTAGCATGTTGGGGGGGGTTGTGAAGTCTAGCCTGGAATGTTTCCCTCTCATCACTCTCTTTCCTGCCCTTCTTCTAGTCTTTTGCTACTTAGAGTAAACAGAATAATATCTACAGGAACCCCAGCAGGTGGCCTCATGTAGCAGCATCACATGGGGTCAAGAGCAGATTCCCTTAATAGACATGTTCCTAGGAGAATGCCCAGAGCCTGTCTCCTTTCTTAGCACTCTAGGGCAGAGGTTGGTATTTTGTTGTTGTTATTGTTAAACAACTGAATGGATATTTTGATTTGAATTCAAAGAGGCAAACAGTGAGGATATTATATAGATGCTTAGACAATAAGATAGAAGGCTAATGTCTATATTTTTCATAAAATTTAAAAATATAGATTCCATTTGGCTCAAGGACCATATAAACAGCTAGTTTTCACCTGTAGACTACAGTTGAGTGATTCCTTCTCTAACAAGGTAGAAATATTTAGTTCAGAGATTCCCAACAGAAACAATAAATATGCATGTATACAGTTAGAATATAGATGCATTAATAACCATGTATATGAATATCTATGTATCAAACCTTTACTCTAGCAAGGTTTGTTAAATATATACACATAATGTGAAATTTCTTGAACAATGTAAGTTTTTTAAGTTTGTTGGCTTTGCTTGAGCCACAGATAAATGACTCTGTTTTTATGAGGAGGCAGAGTTTACATGGCGCTTCTTTGCTTGCATCCTGGCAACCCTTTCTGAGACCCTATACCATCCATAGGAAGTTAGGAAGGGCAGTACCTTTCATCGAGGCCAAAAGAAACTTTTGTGTCAGTTGGAGCAACTTGGTCAGAGAGAACTGGTCTTATTCATTAGATGAGGTGTGGTTGAGTCCTACAGGATATCACCCATCTGGCTGCTCTTTATCTCCTTTCTTGTCAACACTCCCTGAAAAAAGCCTTTCTGTTCAGCCTTCTGTCTCTCCCCTGGAACATCCCAGTAATCCAATGCCTCAGACTTTCCAGAGACTCGGTAATCAATTAAGCTGTGAGTAGGAGTGTTGCTGTGCTGAAAGACTCAGGAACAATTTGGCTGAGTGTTATCCTGATGTCCTAGATGTATGTGAAAGATGCCTCATTTTTTTTGTTGTTGTTGTTTTTTTTTTTTACTGGAGTGCTTCTCTCTTTCTTGGCCACAGGGACCATATAAGCCTAGTAGAGATGGCCACACCCATCAGGTTGGGTTTCAGAATAACTGAATCAGCAGCACCCACAGAAACCCATGTAGGACATGTAAAAGGAACAAGAAGTGACTCTGTGATTCTAAGTCATGGAGAGTGAGAGTGGGGGTTACTGTGTCATAACCCTGTTCTTCTTGACTGTCACATGCTGCCTAGAATGGATGGAGACTGAAAGAAGAAATGTCATATCTCTTCAGCTGTTCCTCTAGAGTGCTTCCTGTTAAGAAGCAGCTATCTGCTGCTTAGACAATTTTTGGAGATGCCACCCCAGGTGCCAGTTGTTGAGCTGCATCTGTGGGTAGTATATGTTGTGAAACAAAACAAACCATATGGGAAATCCATATGCCAGCTGGACAGAGCCTTGTGCAGTGGTGAGCACCATGGCTTTTTGGTTTTGTGCACATTCACTGATGCTTCTTATGTATAAGGCACTAATGGAATCTCAGGATGCTTCATCAGACACTTTCTGATGTATGTTTTCTGAATTCTTGTTTTCTTTATGGCCACACAATCAGTGAGGGGTCACCCAATTAGTAGCTATTGCAGGGCTCTACAGGCAATTTACAAATCAATTCTCCAAAAGCTAAGAAGTTAATATGAGTAGAATCCTGTCAATGTTGCTTTAGAGAGAAAAGTGCTCCCCCTTCATAGCTATCCACCAACTCCATTCCCTGATTTGGCCAAATCTGGCCCGAAGGAGCCCCTAGCTGCTCACATGACAATGACTTTGTTTTGACCTCTTTGGATTGAAAACTTATTGCTAGTTTAGTCAGTCCTCTCTGCTAGCATGAGCAGATAATGTGAAAAATCAAAAGTGACAGCACATTTAAATCAAACCCCTAACCCAAATTGGGTGTCTGTACATCTCAGGGAAGGAGTTAAAGCTACAGATGGAAAAACAAGGAGCACTCCTGCAGTTGAGGCAGGATGTCTACCTAAACTTCTCTAGGTGCTGAGAACTAGATTCCAGACAGAACAGGTTTAAGTGACAAGTTGGAAAGTAAGTTGCTCACCATTCTAGAAACCTGGAGAAGCCACAGTAGACAGACATGCTCTCTGATCAAAGTCTACCACACATACCAGCCATGGTAGGAGTTCCTGTCTGAAGCATCATAGCCAAGGGAACATTTTTCTCCCTTTCCTACAAAATAGGTAGATTGACTTAATAGATGTGAGTCTCTATGAGAATCTATGTGTTTAGTAGAATAAAGAACCTTAAAACTCACAAGGAATAATTCTCTTTAGCCTAGGTATTTATGAGAGGTCCTCAACAGGAGGTATTCTTCTGCAGATGGAGTTTGCTAATGTATGAAATCGAAGGAAACTTCTAATTTGTCCACTGTAAATTGTTTCTGTGTTATGGAGACAGAGATTTAAAATTTATGGTCAATCAAGAAGACAAGGAAATAATAAGGTCCATGTTCCACAACTGCATTTGACGTGTTTAGCCCAAATCACTACCTGAAGCACAGTGTCCATACTATGGCAATGGAAGTTGAGAATTTGTTTTTTAACTTGAAAGAGGCAAGAAAGTACTGTTACTTCTTTAGAAGGAATTCTGTGGTGACGCTTGCTCTAAGAAATGCACACATTTTCAGCAGTATGGCTTCCTTTAATCCCTCTTTCATAATGGGTTGAGGGGATTAAGACAGGGTTCATTCTGTACCTTAGGCTGGTTTCAAACTCACTGTTACCCAGGCTGGCCTCAAAATCATGGCCATCATACTGCCTCAGCATTTTGATTATTACAGGTGTGAACAGCATGCCCAGTTTGAGTAATCTTCCTTTAGAAAGTAGGATTGTGTGCCTTATATGCAGAACTTTGAATGCCTTCTGTCAGTGGCAACTTAGTTGCTTCAGGGTTGTTTAGTTAGGCTATGGGTGTCAGTAGACATGGCTTCAGTTTTTTCCAACATCTTGTCCCTTGACTATAATAAGCACTTCAAGAGGGAACTCTGGCAGCTTTGCACAGGCACACCACCCAACTTCATATTTGCATGACACCTCCTGCCTTTGTTTTGGGGCTTCAGTGGTGCTATGCCATAGAGTGACTGCCAGAGGTCCTGGGTTGGCTTATAAATACAACCTGGAGACAAAATTTTGGGGCTTTTCCTGGTGACTTTGGGAGACGAAATGGCAGCTAGAGCATGGTGTTTCCTCTTTTCTTCCCCCTGTGGACACATTTGAGACATATTTCATATGGATCCAAAGAGGACCCTAGGGACAGTGTGTACCTGGTGGCCTGGTTTGGGGCTTTTGCATTTTGTGTCTCAGATTGCAGTCTCTTGTCCTGGAAGTTGATTGGTCAAGGGAAAACATGGACACCAAGTATGCAGGCTTCCTCTTAAGAAATTGTGTGTGGTGTAGAATACAGTTCTAGGTATAACATGGCTGTCACTATCTTTATCAGAGGAGTCATCACCACTCGCAGGAGACCCTCACCAGCTCAAGCCCTCACAATCAAATTCTGTCACAGAAAGAGAGGTTGAGGTGGGTCACTAGATCCTCACCTAAAATCCTAGTCATTCACCCTCTCTTGAGCTCTCCCTGCACAACTTTCTGTGTAATTCCGCACCAGTCCCAGTCGTCTTGGAGGGTAGTACCACTATATAGGAAACAAAAGCTTTACTGGAAAAAGGCTCTGTCTATGCAGTATTCAGGAGACTGTTACCATGCTGAGATTTTTGAGTGATGGAAATTTTTGGAGGTTACCCACAGGCCTGTAAGTAGCCTCTCCTGCATGGTCTTAGGAGCAAGGCTCCTGAACACACTGCTTCAGCCAAGCTAGACTTGAGCCGAATTGGTTTTTTTTAGTAGGGCAGTGGTGCCCTTTCTGGAATAAATAGACATTTGGTCTTGTCTCCCCAGGAAAAGTCACGCAACACTGTGCTAAGACACACTGCATCCATCGGCTTCCATGTCTTGTGCAGAAAGTGTGTAATTTTAGACCCACTTCAGTCTTACTGCTGTTTGGATGTTATTAGCAAACATAAAAGATCCCACTCACTTTTCCATTTCCAATATGGTTTTAGCACCAGGGGCCAGCAGACTGAAATGATCCCATTAAAATGGTCGATGACCTATTTTTTTTCTTTTGATATAAGAAAGGTCCCTTTAATGCGTGTTTCTAGCCCACTGGATTGCTCCTTTGTGAGCCTCATTATAGAGCCCTGACCTTCAGAGAAGAAATTAAAGTATAGGGCCATTTCATGGTATTCGCGTTCGTTCTGGGTATGGTTTTTGATCTTTGTGAAGTATAAACAGTCTGGGGAGCATGCTGGCGAGGTCAGTGTGGTAGCCTTGATCCCGACACAGCTGATTAGCCGTGCATGCAAGAAAACTATCACATATCCTAAAATTGCATTGTAAGTTCTGGCGGAGCACAGAGTAAGTGCGTGATGTTGGTCACCTGGCCCAGCCCATGAAAATGAGCATGTGAGCCTCGCTCCTGAACACTGGACGACAATGAGTCAGAAGCACAGCTGCTGCTTGTGATGCGGTTAGCACATATTTGCACAAGGGGGTGTGGCTTTAGCCTGTGGATGAACAAGACTCAGGTAGGACTCATGGAGTCAATGCCCTAGAGTAGGGAGTATGAGGGCTGCTAAAGAGCGGGACCTTTTGCCACATCAGATGAGACGCTTTGTAAGATGCTGAACATGAGCTCAGTAGCTCCAAGATGGGATGGAAGATGTTGCCCCAAGGTGAGAAGGAACTGGCCTGTGTACCATGTGATCCTGCGCCATGCCAGGATCAGAGCTGCCAGGTCCAGGCACACTACGATGGATCCCTTCCCTAAACCTGTGTGATGTGCTGGAGAAATAGTAGATGAGTCTCCCCCAGAGTTCTGGCGAATTGAGGTAGGAACAAGAAGAGAGAGTGAGCCCTGGTGACTCTCCTCAACAGCCTTTGGAATCCGATAGAAGTAGGATTTGGCTGCGAAGGCTGGTGTTGGAGGTGACAATAGGTTCATTAGAGTTAAAGCCTGTGCTTGGCAGTCCTGACAAGCTTGGTCACCTGTCCCTAGTAAAGCAATAGAGACATTAAGAGTGAAAAGTTAAAAGATTTCCTCAGTGTGGCTATACTGTTGGAAGAGAGACAAAGAGATACACTCTAGTTCGTCTTTTGCAAGTCCTAACATGAGAGGAAGATTTCAATAGCAGAACTGAGCAGTGCAGTCAGGGTGTGCTCTCACCCATTACTGTTTCACCCCCAGTCTCCTGTGTGAAGTCATTCTCTCCTGCCAGGTCGGGACAAGTCAGAAACCCTTCTCTAGGAGGTAAGTTTCTACTGTGGCTGCCCTCAGGGCCCTAGCCTTTCCTTCTCCCAGGTCCTAGAACTACTCTCATTTTACAGACCATTGTTTCAGTAGTCTGATAGCCAAAAGGAGAGACAAGACAGTCTCTTTAGAATATCTTCATTTCTCATGGGGGAGTGGTTACAGGGAACACCTGTTATCCCACTGTCTTGGATGGGGCTTATTGAAACAACATGCACACAGGCAAGCTTTTTATATTTTGCCTGAGGGAAAGCCTAAGCTATGAGGAACCCTTTTCAGACCGGCTGACAGGACTGCATGCTCTAAAACTTGATTCTCATGGCGACGACTCACTTTGGCATTTTCTCTGTTGCTCCAAATGGGATTATTCTGCAGCCACATTTCCATAGCAACATCCCATCCAGTGTCTCAAAGGGTTCCACTGACCTTGAGTTTTAGAGAGTGCACTATGGCTCTGAAGGAGGGCTGCACTTGTACGGGATTGCTAAGAGTAACATTGATCTCCAAGGAAAAAGGCGCCAGAGTTCAAGTCAATTGTTCAGGAATATGGAGTTGTTATTTAAAACTTCAAAGTCATATCACATAAAACTAATTATTTAAAGTGCATAAGCAAGCCTGGTACAATGACACACACCTGTAATCCTGGTATTAAGCAAACTGAGGCAGGAGGATTTCTCATCTTGGGTTCCATAGAGCCTATGTATCTCTAATTGATTAATTAAGGGCTCAAGCAGAGCCTTAATTGATATAAGATAAGATAATGATAATACACAATGATATTAACCACTACTTATGTATAGCTAGTTCTGAAACATTTTTTCTCAGCCCTAAATTAAACTCTACAGGAATAGAATTGGAACACCTGACAATACTGAAAATTGTCTTTTTGTGAGGAGCAAGGTTTCCTTTGCCTTAAAAACAAATCATACAGCGGTGCTATGATTTGGCTATGAAGTGGCCCCTCAAAAAGGCTCATGCAATAAAGGATTGTCTCCCAGATAATGACTAAAATCATTGGGAGTTTATCAGAGCTCAAGGGAACTTTATCAAAGCCAGAACTTTACAAGTGAAATAACCTGGTGATGGATCCATAATTTTTTGGTTGTGTGTCTACGATGTGTAAGCATGCTTAGGTTTATGCATGGCTCCTGGAATGCACAAGCTGCTACATGGATGTGGAGGCTCAAGCATTGCCCCCTGCCTTCCACCTTGTTTGAAAAAGGTCTCTTATTCACCTCTGCTTATGCAAAGCTACCTGTTCTATGAGTTTCCTAGGGGTTTCTCCTGTCTCCACCTCCCATTCTGCCACAGAAGCCCTAGAATTACAAATGTGTTCTTCTGCATGTGGGCAAGTGAGGCCTGAAGGGAGAAGATAGATCACCAGGGGCAAGTTTTAAAGGGTACTGCATCCTTGATCCCTTTTGATCTTTCTTTACTGTTTTCTGGCTTAATGAAATAAGTTTCCCTTGGCTGCCATGATATTCTGCCTAATAGTAACGAAGCCAGCAGTCCATGGGAATTGTCAGTTCAAATATGCCTTTCCTCCTTTAAGATTATTTTTATGTGTTTTGTCACAGCGACAGAAATAACTAACACAACCATGTTTAATGACATTTAATTTTTAAATGGCATGTCTTTTTTGCTCTTCAAATTTATATAGAGAAAATATCTTCTATGTAGAAAAACAAAAATACCTTTAAAATTTGAGGGAATAAATTCCTTATACACAATGCAAACATGACAAAGGCCAGAAATTGAAACTAATTGAATTTTTAAAAATTATTGCTGAAAGGCGCATGGTCCGTTTGGGTAACATATTATCATTCAGGTGAGGCATTTTATATGAGAATCCCTGAAAGACTGTGGATAAGCATTGTTTTCTTAGTCTCCTTGGTGATGTCACCAAGCCTTTTGTAGCTAATTTGAGACTCATAGGCTAACAGTAGTTAAGGTAGTTCAGATCTGTTGTACACATTCAAGCCTGACTGATTGCTTTCTGATGTTCTTTCTTCATGTGGGTGACATTTTACTTGCTTTTCTTTCCTACAAAATAGGGACAATTCCATCACTGTAACTATCGAGAAAATGAAGCACCCAACACAGTAGGTGCTGGGTAGATGCTACCCTTTGAAAGAGGCATGCAGAGAAGTCAATGTCTTTGACCACTTTTCCCTGCCCAAAAGCAAATGCCTTTCTCTGGCATTTCGTCCTCACAGTGCATTTGATTTTAAGTCCTGCTTCTGAAAATGGAGTAAATGGACACACTGAAGCTTGTCCCCACACACATCTACTGCTGGGTACTGTCATCTAAGGCCAGATTGTGTCTCCCAATGTCATACAACATCAGTTTCAGTACCAAGCAACCTGTATAGGATTAATAATCTAAGGAAGGTCTGGCTGCACAAGAGAGGGTCACTTGTTCCGAATGAGCAGCTCAGCAAACTCAGAGATCTAGACCAGGTCTCCTCCTCCGATGTGTTTATGGCAGAATTGATTCAGGCAGGACCCTGGCTACTTGAGATCCTGCTGACAAGAAACTCCCCAAACCCTGGTTTGGGGCTGAGCTAGTTTTGTTCAGCTGGTTTCTTGCAGACTTATTCCATGTGTTACAATGCAGATTCCGGATGATATCAGGCATCCCTTTAGTTTTGTTAGATGCTGTGTCCAGCTTACCGTTTTGTAATTTGTTCAACAAATTGTGGATCAGATACTGTTTTCGGTGGTCACATAGGAAGTAGGAAGATACAGTTCTAGCTTCAAGGAAGTCCTGTCTATAGTAGCCACTCCCTGTGTGTCCCATACATCTTTCATCTCTGAAGATGTTCCATCCATCAAGAAAGTATTCCCTGGCAGGCAAGTTTAGGAAATACTGAGAGCACATAAGCTCTTGTTGAGTCTTCCTATGATGTATTAGCATTTATGTCCATTTGCTCACAGCAAAGGAAAAACAAACTCAAGACTTCCTGTGCTTATATAACATGAAATCTTCCTACCATCATCATTTAGCATCTCCTGCATCTGTTCTCTTTCCTGGTCTAGAGAAGATCTATCACAATAAGAGATATCTAGACTCTTCTTCATATATAGATACAGAGACTGTAGAAACTACTCTGAAGGGAGACAGCAAAGGAAGATGCTTCTCTAGCTGGGTGTGCACACATAGCCTTCTAGATGGGAGATGATGCACTACCACTGCCACTCTCTTAGGTAGCTTTGAGCACTGAGAACTCACATTATTGCCCTGTTCCAGGACTGCTGTGTAGTGGGAATGTGGATCAGAAACATGAGGGCTTTATATTTATTAGGAAGATATGGAAACCTAAGCCTAGAGTGTTTAAGTAAGACAATGCAGTGTGAGTTAGGATATCTTACATCCCAGGACGAGCTTGAATTTGCTATGTATCTGAGGATGATCTTGAATTTCTTCTTCTGTTGAGTGCTGGAATTGCTATTGTGCCCACCTTTCAACAGTGCTGAGGGTTGAACAGAGCTTCCTACCTGCCAACTGAGCTACGGAGCTACTGAGCTACCAGCTCACTAAGTACGGAACTTTACAATTTTCACATTATTTAAATAAAATAATATAGTGGACCAGCGTAAACAATAAAAGACAAGAATAACAACTACTTGTATGAACCAGCCCTATTCAAGTACTAGACTGAGGAGAGAGGCTTGGGATATGTCCATGGACTGTGTCAGATTCCTGTTGTTTTAATGATGCTTTGGGCTGGATAATTTTAAGAGAGTAGACGTTTATTGGGCTTACATTTCTCTCGTTCTAGATGGTACCGAGAAATGCTTAACTTCTACTTGGAATTCATGATGCATCATAATACGTCAGAACTCATCCCAGAGTAAGACAGAATCGGCTAGCCAGAAAGTGCTTGCTTTTTATAAAAGAGTCACTCCCACAGTAGCTCACTGATCCATGCATATATGAATCTTCCTGGATAAGTCCATGCATGTTGGAGTATCCTCATTATCCACTGATCCTTAAAGGCCCCACCTCCAAACACCACTCACATATGACTTAGGAGATTAAATTACTTTATTACTTGTATGACTGTGATTAAACCTGACAGAAACAAAGCAAGAAGATTTAGTTTGACCCATGGTTTCATAGCCTTGCATTAAATCCTGGTTGTAAAGTCATGGTAGAGCAGAAAAACGCAGTCCACAGCAGTGGTTGTCTGTACTGGGGGTTGTTCATATCATGAGGAACCAGGGAACAGAATCAGGAGTCATGGGTCAGGCGTGATTTTTAAAGGTACGGCCCCAGTGGGCAAACAACTAGTCCTCACCTCTGAAAATTCTACAGTCTCTAAAAATTTTTCTACCAGCTGTAGAACATGTGTTCAAAGAATGAACTAGTAGGAGACATTTCATATTCAAATCAAAGCACAACATGAATTTGGGTAGACTCATAGAAGCCTAGTACACAACATTTTCAGATTAATTTAGTATCTAAAGCTAAAGGAGGTGGAACTCTGTAAGGTACATGCTGCTACTGTGCAGTGCTTGTGCGCTCCATGCATTTCCCATTCTGCATTTTGAACTTGGTTGACTTGTTCAGTTAGCAACAATGCTGACAATGTCTGCTTTCCTGGTGCACAGCCTAAGGCTACCTTCCAAACTTCCCAAGCTCCTGGTTTGTTCCCTATCTTTTCTATTTCCCTTGTTATTCTATATCTTTTCTTGTTAGAAATGTTGGAAAGGCCCAAGATGACCCTTGAACCTAAGTCCTTCTCTCTTTACATTCGCTTCCTTGGGAATCTCAAACATCTCATTAAAAACTCATGTCCTGAGATGTGCTCATCCACCTTTCCAGCATAAATCTCCTTCCTGAAATCCATACTGTTATATCTAAGTCTCAATGCAGTTGAATTCTAATAGAATTTCTGAAGCCATGAGATCCACGACAGAGCAGATTGTACTTGACTATCAAATCTGCATATATCACAGCTTTCCTCCATCTTGACCAGAGTCTGGGAATTGAATGTAATGTTCTGTCTGGCTCATCCCCTGTATTGAAGCAGGGATGGTCACCTTCCAATCACGATAATGAATTACCTTGGGTAATTAGCTTATAAAAGGAAGAGGGTAGTTTTTAAATTACTTTTTAATTTTTGAAAAACTTTATATTTCTATTGATGTTACATCCAGATCACAGCCCCCCCCCCCTTCCTCTCTTAGCAGTCTCACTCTTACAAATTCCTCCCTGATTACTCCCACACCTTTTCCTCAGAGAAGGGGATCCATCCTTGAGTACCACCCCACCCTAGGTCATCTAATCCCAGTAGGTCTAGGTGCATCCCACTGAAGCTCTTCGAGGCAGTCCAAGTAGCAGGGGAAAGGATCCAGTGACAGGGAACAGAGACAAAGGCAGCCTGTGTTCTACTTGTTAGGGGAACCCCATGAGCACTAAGCTACACATTTGCTACAGATGTGTAGGGGGTTAGGTCCAGTTCCTGTGTGCTTCCTGGTTGGTGGTCCAGGCCCTGTGAGTCCCCATAGTCCCAGGTTAGTAGACTCTATGGGCCTTCTTGTGGTGTCCTTGACCCTGTGACTTGCTCACTTTCTCCCCCACTCTTCCACAAGATTTCCTGGACTCTACTTCATGTTTTGCTCTGGGTTTCAGCAGCTGCCTCCATCTACTGCTGGAGGAAGCCTCTCAGGAGATAGTTATGCTAGGATACTGTCTGCAAGCATAGCAGAGTATCATTAATAGTGTCAAGGATTGGCTCTCTCACATGGAATGGGACTCAAGTTGGGGCAGTCATTGGTTGGCTGTTTCCTCAATCTCTCTTCAATCTTTATGCCTACATGTCTTGTAGACAAGACAAATTTTGAGTTGAAGGATTAGTGGATGGATTGATGTCCCCCTCCCTCCTCTGAAAACCTGACTGGATACAGGAGGTGGCCATTTCAGTCTCTATATCCCTCTCTGGGAGGTATCTATGCTCACCTCCATATCCACATGTATACTTTTCCATCCTAGGCCTCCAGCTAGTCACCAGAGAATCTCCCCATCCTCTCATGATTTCCATTCTTACTCACAGGTCTCCCTCATTTCCCCTCTCTCCATACCTGATCACTATCCCTGTTCCCATCAACATCTTCTCTGCTACCCAGTTTCTACTCTGGAAACAACCTAGATGTCCCTCAACTGCAGGATGGATAAAGAAAAAGTAGCCCACCTACATGGGGGATACTATTCAGCCATTAAAAACAAAAATACTATGAATTTTGCAGGCAAATAAATGGAACTTGAGAATATCATCCTGAGTGAGGTAACTCAGAGCCAGAAAGACACATATGGTATATACTCACTTAGATGTAGATATTAGCCATAAAGTGCAAGATAACCATGCTACAATCCACAGAGCCAAAGAAACTAGATAACAAGGAGGTCCCAAGAAGGATTCATGAATCTCTCTCAGAAGGGAAAACTAAAGAAGAGATTTTTTGGGGGCTCACAATTTGGAAAGTTTCAGTCCTCGATTGACTGACCCCATTGCCTTTAGGCCTCTAATGGGCAAACAGGTGTTTGAACACTTGGTCTCCTCTTGGTGACACTATATGAAGAGGTTATGGAAAGTACAGGATAGTGGAAGTTTGAGAATTAAAACCGTACCCAACTTCCACATTGCTCTCTGCTTTGTGTTTGTGGTTAAAGAGAGATCTCTCAGCTGCGTGAGACTATACTGTCCCTTCCATCATAGGTCATAAGCCATAACAAACCTTTTGTTTTCTAGATTGTCTTCCTTGGTTATTGTATTTTGTTACAGTAAAAGTAAATAAGGCACAGACTTTTTCCAACCATGAATTGTGTATCTTATTTGAGAAATCAAATATTCTAAAGAATATGATTGCTTAAGTGTTTTATCAGTTGTCAGCTAGGGTTCTAATAAAAAAAAAAAAAAAAAAAAAAAAAAACACCCCCCCCCAACGACAACAAGAACCAATGCTTTAGTCTTCTCCTTCAGTTGAATGGTTCATTTTCCAGTGTGTTACTAATCTGTAGTTTTGCACCAAAGAAAATGTTTTTAAAACTTTCACACTGCGTTCTTTTATATATGAAAGACAAAGTTATTATCGAAACTATTACTCATGTTCTTTGTCCCACAAAAAGCATAAGTAATGTTTTTAATAACGCAAACTGTTAGAAACTCGATGGGATGAATACATTGTTTCAAATCCGCACTGGGAAAGAAGTTTTCTATGCACAGAGGTGTAACTCCTTGATGCCTGAGTAAGTTCATGTCCCCACCTCCATTTTGCATACGGAAATAGATATGTTTTTCCCTTAGAGACTTTGAGCCAATGCTAGCTTTTCAAGCTTGTTATCTCAAGAAAGGCACATTCTCAAAAGGACTGTTTCGTTCCCCAAAACAACTTTATTTGGCAAAATTGTGGTTGGAAGAACATAAAAGCAGTGGACTATTTTTTTCAAAGGTTGGTTAGCAGTCTTATAAAATGTGGCTTTGGGGTTAGTTTGGTGAGGGTGGGTGGGTTGTACTTTAGGGGTTGAAGCTTTCTCTGAGCACAAGCTGTGTTATCACTGGCAAGCTTGGGAACAATCAGATAGAGCCTGGGTAGAAGTAGTCTGCTTTTCCTCCTGTTTGGGCATCACTAAGCTTAGAGAATCCTTTCTTCTGGAGTCTCATGCTCTCTTTTTTGTATGGTGTTCTAGGCAACCACCATTGCTCAGTTTGACTTGGCATGAGAAATTACAATGGCAAGGTACTATTTGGAAAAGGTAGTACAACATCATCAGGTGGAACAACACTCATGATATCCAGAGTCAAGACAAAATTCAGGTCCCTTTGGCTGCTGTTCCCTTGACAGCCTACTTAAACTCTAAGATTTAGGTTACTGCTTAGGATTTTGAGCACTGCCTTTTAGCCTTCTATTGCAAATCTGCAACTTCCCTAAGGTTTTTGGATCAAAGAGATGTTGTTGTCAAGACTTCGTCCCAGTTCATCACACCTCTGTGCTTTGTGTATGATGCTGCACATTGCTAATCTTTCTTACATCACTTAGATTTTCTTCTGAAGAACCTGTCTGTAGCTTTAAGTAGGCTTCTAAAGACTACCCCTTGTTTTAGTTAAAATGGCCCCACCCTAGAAGGTGTTACAGAGAAGGAGCCAAGAAGACATAGCTGGGGGTAAGATGATGTTCAGAGAAACATCATCTGCTTAAGCCCTAAAGTGAGACTGCTTCATTTATGCTTCCTTTCTGGCTGGAAGAAGTCTCTCTCTCTCTCTCTCTCTCTCTCTCTCTCTCTCTCTCTCTCTCTCCTCTCTCTTTCTCTCTCTCTCCTTTCTTCTTTTTTCTTTCTTGTCTTATGAATTGTGAAGATGTCAAAAGAATGTGCCTAGATATTAGGGTAGCTTGATTAGATCAGAATTAACTTCTTTCATCTTCTGACTGAGAGCAGCCAGCACCATCTGTGAGCTCTGTTTCAAACCCTCTGCTGCCAAGGAAGCTGTTTTATTTACCACTGCGTGTCCTATAGCACCAGGGAGCTTGATAGTCATTCCAAACTTCTGCCACAAGAGCCTGAGTATTGCCTGTGGCCATTAGATTAACAAAAGGAAAAATTAACTTTCCTCCAGCTGAAAATTAACACTCTAGATTAATTAAAAAACAAATGTAATCAAGGCCTCTGGATTTTTCTCTGAAGGTATGTCTGTGGAGGCCAGAAGACTGCAGTGCATTCTCTTATCTTACAGGGGAGGGAAAGTTGAGTGTTTCATCTGGATTAATTTTTAATATGATTCACCCATTGTGAGCAGAATGGAAGCCAGTGGGAATCTAAAGTCTCTCTTGGTCCCTGCAGAACAGACTGCTACAACTAGTTGTTTTAGAGGAAAGGAAGGAGAAGAAAAGTTTATAGACGTGAATTAGATTACATGCTAGGTGAGCCACTCTGTCTGGGCATGTGCGTGCAAATGTGTGTGCATACATGCATAAGTGTTTGTGTGTGTGTGTGTGTGTGTGTGTGTCTACTTGGGCAAGTGATATAACTTCTTGAGAGTTCAGGTTGCTGATGAACAGACTGGAGGTAAGTATCAAGCTCATACACCACAGGGCACTTAGCATAGAAGGAGTACTGAGGAATGCCAACTGGTCTCACACTACACAAATGATGACGGAATTCCTGACAGTATTTGGTGGTTGGAGGCTACATTTGTAAGCCAAGTCATGTGATTGGCCTTATGATGTAGGTAGAGGGTTTTGTTTTTTTTTTTTGGAGCAAGGGGACTTTATTTTTTAACAAAGGATATATCAAATAAGTTGTCCCAAATTCCTTCTGATGGTTTTGCTTACTCTTCCTGTAGTTTAGAATGCTTTAATGTTACTCTTATTCCTGTGAACTATAAAATTTTCCAACCACAGTGAAATTCTTACCAGTTTCTAAGATAACCATCCTTTTGCATGCTTTGCTTTAAGAAAAAAAAATTTTTCCTTTCTTTTTGTTTTGTGAGTCAAGATATATTTTATTTTTCTAGAAGTCCCGTCAAAATAGCTATCCCTTTCATTTTAAAAGTTTCTTCTAATCTTTATCCAAATTTTGAGCCTTCTGTACAGAAACAGTTATTCTTTTGTGTAGTTTATTATTTAAAAATTTTGTATATGATAATGTCATTATCACTCAGATAGGTGTTAGCTTGTGGGAGCAAATGATGCAATTTAGAGGACTATATAATATGTTTTGACACTGTATAAACAATGTGTTTGCTTTAACCCCCCACCCAAGGGTTCTAGTAACTTAAAACAGAGAGCAACAATGTTGCCCATTAGCAAATAAGGAAACTGAACTTCAAGCCATTGCCCAAGCATGAAACTATAACAGAGCTGAGTCTTAAACATGGACCAGTTTGCCCTAATGACCATGTTCTAAAACACAGTATATGTTTCCCTATCGTGTGCACCCATGAATTTCATTCAATCATAATTTTTGCTACATAGTGGGCTCTTAGGGGTTTTTTTTTTCTTTTGAACTTTGGACCAAGGCTCACTTGGCCTTCATACTCCAGGCTTAGAATAGTATGTACCTCCTTGTGAGTATGTGTCCTCTTCTGTAGAGGGATTGAATGTGTGCCTGCATGGCTGGCCTAGGCACTGAGGATACTGGCCTGTTACTTTCTGAAATAAGATAACATTGGTTTGCTATGTTGGCATCACTGGCATCAAGTGTGTGCACCTCCTCAGTAGAGACTACTGATGGATGCTGAGACTCCAGGAGCATGCTAAGACATGCTCCTGGTCTGTTAGCTCAGCGCTTCTGCCTTCTAGATGAGAATGGGGAACAGTTTCTTTGCTCTAGTCACGTTCTGCTGCAGCAGATTCCGTTCAACCTCTTGACACCAATTTGTGTGATATTTTAGCATTTAGTGTGCAGACAGGAAAATGGCATTCCTGCCTGTGCCCTCTGGGCAGGCAGCCCACTTTCAGGTTTAGCTGTGTAATTTGCGTTTTTCTGAGTCTAGTCAACTCTATTGAAATTCCTCTTCTGAAATTTTCTCATTAAACCCTCCCATGATCCATCACTGTGAAGCTGATTATCACCGAGGTATCTTTTACCATTATTAATCTTTGGAGCTTGATGTTCTAACGCCTGCTTCTGACTGACGTGTGGCTTTGACTATTAATCTTTATCTCAATTAAATTATTTACTGTTTTAATGTGGAAGGATTCACAGCTCCTGGGACTGAATCTTAGCAACTCTGATAACTTCACATGAATGCTATTCTTTAAATCCCATGAAAAGTTCTTTTCTACCTTGACAAATCTCCTTGCACATTGTCCTTGTTTAGTTGAGACCATTTGAAACAACTCTATTTTCCCAACTTCCAGTTTGTTCTCCTTCATGGAAACTATCTAATCCCTTAATGGTTACATTTAAACAACTCTCCAATCACATGTCTAATTCACAATCACAGTGGTGACCACAAGAATGGTCCTTGCAGATAATCTACCACAGAGAATTAAGTGGCTGGAGTCCTAGTTACCATACCTCACAATCCACCATGTGTTTGTGTCAAGGCTACATCTTCTTCCTCTGACGAGTCTTTGATAAAAATAGAGCATCCTAGACATGGCAGTTATTTTGCATTGTTTGAAAAACTAAAGATATAAATAACTTAAAAGAATAAAGATGCATTTTTGTCTTATGGTTTCAATCTGTAGTCATCTGGTGCGACTGCTTTGAGGGCTAATGTAAGGCAGAAAACAGATGCAGAAGACATACTGACCTCCTGGAAGCTAGGAAGTTGAGGGTTGGATGTAGAGGGGGAGGTAAGGGACAAGGTATAACCTTGAAAACCATGTTCTAGTAAGCTACTTCCTTCAACCAGGTTCTCCATTCCCTAGGGTTGGTCCTGTGTTCAACAAGACTTCTCAATAACACCACAAAATATGAGCCAGACAATGGATTAATGCACTATTGAAGTTAATGTCTTCATGGTTCAGTCACCCCTTCATAGTGCCACAAGCCAGGGACTAAACTTTCCAAGCGTGAGCCTTTAGAGGAGAAACTATCAAAATCATTTCATCAGGTATACCAAGGCAGAGCCGTTCCTGAAAAATGAGTGTCTTACCCTCCTACCAACTTTGGCTCTTCCCAAAAGTCTTGTTGACAAAGGCAATGGACTAGTCTCAGTCTGTGCTATGGCCTCATAGCTCTCTCAGCCTCTCAGCTTCTTCCCAATGTCCTAGATGAGCTCAGCTTCCTTCTCACTTGATCACAGACCAAGACCTGGCGATGCCTGTAGAGTTTAGCTCTAAACGACAATTACATTGAAGGAATGAGAACACAGGGAAACCAGTATTCTCAGAAAAAGAGGAGGTAGCAGAATAACTTTCAAAATAATAATAATAATCAAAAAATGGCTGCCTTCTAACAACAGCTTTGTGGCATTTGTTTTTGGAAGGCATAATTATACTGAAAACTGCCTGATTAACCTAATTAATGTTTTGAATATTCATTAGTATATATTCACATAGGTCTCAAGCAGTTGAGGGTCAGAGGTGGGAAAAAGATTTGACAAATATCGTACAACAGAAATAGTGCAGTTATGCACTTTAAATTATCTTAGAGAAACTCAAGTGGTTTGATTCTGTTTCTAGAGAATAAAGAATTTCTTTTTAAAATTGACCCTAAGATGTGAAATACTTCCCGCTTATCTGAAGAAAATCAGAGAAAATCTATGAGAACAAATGTAAGCTGGAAGAAATCAACCCTAAATGAGAGTAATTTCAGACAGCAAGTTGATTGAGGTTATAAGCTTTCTCTTTGTTCCCCAACATACTTTTGGGCAGTGGACAAACACCAGCAAGAAATTTCAATAAACTAAGCAATATAGGTTCAGTTGTTGTCAAAATTTGTCCGGTTTCAAAACAAAATTGCTTATGGAAAATGAATATTTGGGAGCCAGTAGCTATTAATTTTTAGAATTTATAAAATTTACCCTGTTGTCACATTGACACTGCTCTGTGTAATCCATTCTCAGAAATGATTCAAGCGGAAAATGTTCAAACAGCTGCTTGTCTTACCGAGAGGCTGTAACTTGCCAAGATCACAGGGTCATGGTGGTGCCAACACTGGGTAGAGTTGACAGCTGTCACTATGACTGTGCACATTGCTATTGATGTAACTTTCTCTCCAGGAAGCCTGACAGACAAGGGTCATAGATTCAGATTATATTGTAGCAGAAATAGAGGCCTCTCCCAGCTTCCATCTCTCCTCAGCTTTATTATTTCCTGAGAACATATGACCAAGAGAGCATAAGTGGCAAAGTCCCAAAGGAAGCAATAAAACACAGATACACTTGACTTCAAATATTTACCTTGACATTCTTTTCAAATATTAGATTATCTTCACATGCATTAAGAAGGCATGCTACATCCCTAGTCAATATGAAGTCAATACACACTTATGGACCAATTTCTCCATGAGAAGCATTGTTCCAGATGTTGTGGATAAAGATGTCACCAGCCTCCTGGAGCTCATGGTCAAAAGAAATGTGTCTTATTCCAGTCGTCCCAGTCAGCTGGGGAAATAGTTAAAAAACAATCATGGAGGACTGGAGATATGGCTTAGTGGTTAAGAGCATATATTGCTCATGTAGAGGATCTGAGTTCTCAGAACACATGCTGGGTAACCCACAGCTACCCAAGACTCCAGCTCTGACCTCCATTGGTACCCACACACCCATACACATACCAACATACATATACACAAGTAAAATAAAAACCACAATAAAAATACAGCTATGAAGTCCATTCCAGGCTGCTTAAAGGCTCCCTGGGCATGGGAGGGGTTGGGAAAGGAAAGGATATTTTGAAAATCTTATACCTTGTGATTTTCTCTAATTCAAAGCTACATAAGTCAAAAACATTGTGTCCAAGTTAAGAGTGATTGCTCGAGTGTTAAGAGTGTTTCCTACTCTTCCAGAGATCTCAAAATTGGTTCCTAGACCCATGGAGTGGATCTTCAACTTCAACTCCAAGAGGATCCAACATCCTCTTCTGGCCTCTGTGGGTACCTATACACACATGCATATAAACAAACATAAATAAGTAAACAAACCACTGTGGTACCTAGTTATCTCTAGGTGAAGTAGATTGATGACGTAAGCTTACTATTTAGGCATATAGATCTTCACCTGTTAGGAGAACATTAACTTCACAGAGAAGGGAAGAAGTCACAAAGAATGTCTCTTTCACATGAATATGTATAGCTGCCCCTGCACTGTGCTGCCTACTAAGAGTCTGGGTAAATGAAAGGGTGGTCAAATAGAGACAAGCACAGGAGAAGAGAATTATGAGACCCCATCTCTTGTCCCATAATCATTCATACTTGTTCTTTGGTTTTTGTCCCTGCTTTTTGTGACTAGTTAGAATGGGCAAAGTGAGCCAAAGGGACAGGAACTTCAAGTCCCTGGTGTAAAAGGTATGTGTTGACAGGAGCTCCCTGTTTAGCAATAAAGAGACATAGGGAAATTATAGATTGGCCAGAGACGCACATCTCTACTGGATGCCAGGTTTAATGGATAGAAAGAGAACTCAAGAGAGAGTAGAATTCCCCAGTTTCTTGTGGATTCTATGGGTGTTGGGTTTGTGATTTGTTCAGGACTACTTATGGTATATATGCCAAATGTCAGGTGCCATGCTACATACCAGTACAATTTGGAGGTGAAGGACTTCTCTTAAAAGAATTCTGAGGCAGGCTAGCCTGCGAGCTAGCACCCTGGTATTATTCTATCATCCTATAAAGGCAGAACCAGGCGGCTGGATGGAATGGAGTAGAACAGGAGTTAGAATGGCCTCCTTTCTTTATGAATCCCACTGCATTCAATATGGCTCACTGACCATCACAGGAACACAGTGCTCATGGCACCAAGGTGAATAGCCATGCATGATGCTGCCTTGTTATAGTCTCTGCTGCTTTGAGAAAGGAGGAGAGTGAGATAAGGTGAGCATGTTTCTGATGAAGTCTTTGCCTTTCATGATTTCTGAAAAAAGCAGCATTGTATGTGGTTGCTATAAAACACTATCACCCAATGTCAGTTTGCTTTTCTCCAGTCTCATGCAAATTCACTTAAGATACTATAATCTTAGGGTTTAGAGTGGCTGGACAGATTGCTTTGTGGTCTCTTATTAAATCACCACCTGTGCTACAGGTTTCCAGGGACAGTTCCATTCTGGGGGTCCGTATTTACCTGAAGGTCATCTGAAGCTCAGGACTTACTCAGCCTGGCATCTTGCTAACCCTTCTCCCTTCTGCAGTCCACACAGTATCACAGAAGGTGACATAGATGTCCTAACTCTAATCATCAGTCAGAGGCTATGCATTGATTCTGGCTCCAGCCTTCCTAATCTTCTTGCACATCTGCCCACTGTTGCCCTAAGTCCATGGGATAGTGTTGTACGTTCTACCAGTTGCCCTAAGTACATTCTACCATATTTCTGTGTTATCGTTCATGGGGACTATTGAGCACACTTACTAGTATTAATTACAAAATTATTTTGAGTTCTCTTAGAGAAAGCTGAGAAAGTATAGGAAAACACAAGGAGGAAAAGCAGTATTTTTCTGTAGCACACATTGTATATTTGATTATCTTATCTTGTTTCTGAATCAGTTGTTCACACTGTGCTGTAATTACTTCTCACTCAACAGTATATTTAGAACATTTTCTTACCTGTGTTTTCTTTTACAGCACAAATTTGTTAGATTATACATTATTCTCTTTTACTGATATGTCATACTTTATATAACCACACCCTGCTGTTAATTGTCTGGAGTTTCTTTTTTCCCAACTAGCTTTTGTCTTTTATTCTGCCGGGATTATATTTTCATTCGTCTCTTTTTGCCCACCTGTAATATTTTCCTCTTAAAATGTAACTTCTGGGTTGGAATTCCTGCATTAACCAGTCATCCTAAAGTGCTTTATGAGTTTACTTCATGTGTGCCACTTGAGGAGGACCACTGCCTGATGAAGATGGAGACAGTGGCTAATGCGACAAGTCACATAAATACCAACTTACAAAAATTCTCATAGGTTGGATAATCAGGATGTGTCAAGTGTTTTCTTCCTAAGTTCACTAAATATTTGTTTCTCCTTATCAATTTAAAATTATTTTATCATTGTTACACTTTCCTTTATAAATTATTATATAGTATCAATTTATGATCTTATAAATTTTTAACTTTTCATTGATTCTTTGTGTTTCACATCATGTACCCCAGTCCCACTCATCTCCCTGTATCCTCATATCCTCTACCCTCTGCCTTTGCAGCTTCCCCCCAAAACACACCCATGCACTCGCACGTGCACAAGCGAGCACACACACACACACACACACACACAACACACACAAACACTAAACAAAACAAAATAAAGCATAGAAAACATCTAGTTGTGGAAGCCGTAGTGTGTCCCAGTGTATCCCACAATATACTCTGTTTACACATTCATTGCAATGAGTCACTGGTCTAGTTTGAGGTCTCTGGCTTCTGTGACACCATCACTATTTTCTCCTCCCCAGTTCTCCTCCCAGTGATCCTACTGTTACCCTGTGTCATGGAGATCGTACATCTTTGAATCAGCAGGATTGGTCCTGTTACATACCTCAACAGTTCACAGATGATGTAGATTTTAGGGTGAGCCAAGTCAAAGCACTGGATCTGGGCGTGGGTGGTAGCTGAGCTGGTCAGCCAGCCAGCCAGCCAGCCAGTCATCCAGCCAGCCAGCCAGCTCTTTCTTATTCACACCATTAGGACAAGTTCTCTAGCACTGCTCTGGCTAGGCCACTCACCTGCAACCCATGCCTCTAGAGTCTGCTCTACTGTGCTGCCCAGTTGAGGCATGGGGCCCCCTCTCCCAAGAGCTACATATGAGGAGGGATAGGGAAAGCTTTTCTACTCTCACATCCTTGAGGCTGGCCCACCTGTGCTTCTGCCATTAGGGCCAGTTCCGTTGTGTTGCCTGGGTGAGGTGCAAGGCCTGTTCTCCTTCCAGAGAGGGGCAAGAACAGCTTTCCCACTCTTACGACCTCAGGGCCATCTGTCCTGACTACTGTAGGTAATGAGGGGGTAGAGCAGCATCCCTGTGCCCATTCCACCTCATGGCACACAAGTGGCAGGACTAGCTCTCCCATTCTCATGCTGATGGTGTTGGGCCCCCGTCAACAGGGCCAGCTCTTCTGTGTTGCCCAGATAATGTACAGGGCCCATTCTCTGAGTGCTATAACCAGAGAGGAACGGGAGCAGCTATCCCTCTCCTTGGCCAGCTCTTCTGACTGCCATAGATGGCAAGGGGACAAAGAGGGCATCACCTATGTATCCTCACAGAGGAATGGTGAAGTCAGTACTCTTGTTCTTTTACCATCAGGGCTACCTTCCACCACCCACCCCCACAGCCTTCCCCACGTAATGCCTGGTTTCCAGAGTGCTGCCGATAGTGAGAGGTGGGGCCAGCTTTCCAGAGCACCCCAGCCAGTAAGAGGTAGAACCAATTCTCCACAGCCATTGAACATCTACATGGTCCCATGGCAATTGCCCAGACCAAGGATGTCTTCATACTTCTAGTGGTAATATGAGTCACTAACAACAACAATGACCCCTGTTGCTCCTTAGTCAAGAATTCAGACATGGCCCTCAGTGACAGCACTGGCTGGAACTTCACCATGACCTCAGGCATCAGGACTGGCTGGCAATCTTATAAATTTTAACCACCAGAAAAATAATGAGCATTTGCCTGACATAGTTTATAATTGTCAGGTAATTTTTATTTAGCCAAGTATTTGTTTCTTGTATTTTCTTTGTTTTTGTTTGTTTGATTCTTGAGAAAGTTTATTTTGGCTCATAGTTTGAGAGTAGAATGTGTCGTGGTATGAAAGCTATGGCATGATGGCTCATATTTGGGTAGATCTGGGAGCAGAAAATCCATGCAAATACTCACCTCTGTTTTCATTTTTTATTCTTCTGGATCTCTGCCCATGAGAGAGTACCTTCTATTGGAAAGTAAGTCTTTCAGTTGATCCTCTCTGGAAAGGGTTCTCAAACATCCTAGGTGTTAGAATGCAATTAATTTGACAATCAGAAATTAACCATCACAAGTATACACCCTGTCAGTTTGACACCTGAGTTAGACACATCACCTAAACCATTATGGTTTACATCTGCTTCTTAAATTCCCCAACCATCTTCTTTTATAGTACAAAATGTATTTAGTATGATTTCAAAAGCCCCCTTAGTCTTAACTGTAATATTATTCAGAAGTCCAAAGTCTCTCCTCAGAATCATCTTTTAAAAAGAGAGAACAGTTTCAGGAGAAATGTCCCAGAAGTAAAAAGCATGTGCTACTCTTGCAGAGGATCTGAGTTCAGTTCCTAGCACCCATAGCAGGCTTCTCACGACCACATTTAATTCCTTCTTCAGAGAAATTTAAGCCAAAAGCCCTCTTCTCACCTGTATAAGACTTGCATTTGCCTTTTGCTACTCTGCCTAAGTTCCTGGAATAGGGTGCACTACTAGCCTCCACCCAGATTCCACTGAATCCATGGATAAAAAAACCCCACAAAACCACAGGTTGCTCAATTTCAGCATGCCTTATAGATACAATTGCTGGATGCTACTTATCCCTGCTGGAGAAGCATGCCCTTATCAATACTTTTATCTTCACACCTCTCTCCACCTGCCCTCAACTTTAGTTGCTCAGTTACATATAGTTCCAGCTAAACATCCCCGACCACCTGCCTGTAGAAGTGGCCTGTGGACACTTTGCCTGAGATCTCACATGGCTGCTTAGCCTTTTCTCTCTCCAAAGCATGGTGATTCTCCTTCCTGTCTCTCCTGCATTTGTCTCTTGCCTGAAGGGACCCAGAAGTCCTGCCTATTCCTTTCACCCAGCAATTGGCTCATGCCTTCTTTACTGATAAATCAAGAACCAATTGGGGAACAGGACCTTAGCATTAGCGCCACTTCTACAAAGGGCAATCAATTAACATATGCAAGCCTGAAACACACACACACACACACACACACACACACACACACACAAACACAAAGTGTGAATCTAAGAGTAACACAAAATCTAGCCCAAATCAAAACAAAAAAAGCAAGAATCTTGTTTTCATGCTTTCTATATACATTGTCATAAACACTCCAAATGGAAAATTAGAAGCATAGCAAGCCAGAATCAGGCCAGAGTGAGCCTCAATCCAGCAGAGCAAACACCAGCTCCTACAGTTCCATGTTTAGCATCTAGGGCTTTGGGTGATATCACTTGGTTCCAGTGGCGTTGGCTCCATCCCTGCCCCCTCTTGTTTCTAATGTGTGTGCTTTGTTCTTAGGCTAAGGACACTGGATTACTGCAGATTTCCTCAGCAAATGTGCCCCCTTTAACATCTGCAACATCCTTGGATTTCCACTGCAAACTGGGCTTAACTTTCACAGCTTTAAACAAAATCCCCTTGAGATCTTATTGCAGAGAGACCAAACCTGACACACATTGCCTGGATGCAATGGCTTTCTGGATGCTCAGTCGATCCCTCTAGGCCACTTTCACTGTGTATTTGGGAAACTGAGAGGCCAGCATCCTGTAAACAACCCATGCTTTATTTTCAGCTCAAGATGTAGTTGCCCCCTTGGCCATAGCTATAGAAACATCTGTGAGCCTTCAGGGCTGAATCTGGGACAATACTCCTGTTAAGGAGGCCATGTTTCATTAGAGTACTCTGGAAGCTTTCTCTCAGGGACTCTTTTTAAATGATATGCCTTGTTCTATATAAGATCTTTTTATGGGTGAGAAAAAAGGAAACTTTCCCAGGTTTTCTAATACAAAATTTCTCTCTCTCTCTCTCTCTCTCTCTCTCTCTCTCTCTCTCTCTCTCTCTCTCTCTCTGTGTGTGTGTGTGTGTGTGTGCATCTCTATGTCTGTGTGTCTGTATTTGTGCATACATGCATACCTGTTTGTGTGTGTATGTGTATTAGAGGCCAGAGATAAATATCAAATGTCTTTCTAAATTGCTCTTCACATCACTTTTTAAAACAAGTACTCTCACTAAACCTGGAGCTCACAAATTCAGTTAGAGTGGCTGGTTTGCAAGCAGGATGAATTCTTTCATCTCAGTCTTCTGAACCCTGGGATCATAACAGGTACCACTGAGCCAGGCTTTTACATGGACTTTGGGGATTGTCTTTATGGTTGAACAGCAAGTACTTTACTGAGTCATCTCCCTATATCTATAATATCTGTTTGACATTACTAAACTCTTAGCAATTACAGTTTGTCTTTATTGCTTTGCCACAACTCTAAATTCCTTTCCTCTGATTTCCTCTAAAACATCCCAGTTTTCATATCTGTTTCACTTATTGCTCTCATTTTAAATCTGGACAGAGCAGGGAGAAGTGACCATGCTGCAACCCAAATGCAATGCTGCCATAAAACTACCTCTGCCATGTGCCTAAATCCTACTTCTGTATTTAGCTACATATAATGTCCAGGACAGTGGCAGAAGGCAGCTAGATCCTTTCATAATGAAACATGAATGACCTCTACTCCAGTTTCCAGTAGTGTCCTTGTTCTCTTCTGGAACCTCATAATCACAGAATTTTCTTATCTGCATTCCTTTTGACTTTCTGGTCTCTGGAACTCCTTCCAGAATGTTCCATTAACCTCTCCTTATACGCTAAGTCCTCATAGACCTATGGTTTTAGTATTTTGAATATTCTTTCTACAAACCAGTTCCAAAGGGCTTCAGACTAACAGTTTTATTCCAGCAACTACCTTAGGTTGTGGTCTTGCTTTTTTATTAGTTACATTCCTCATTGCTAAGAAGCAACTTAAGGCAGAAAGGGTTTGTTTGACTCACAGTTTGCAGGTAATATTTCTGACTACAAAGACATGGCTCCAGTAGGAACATGAAGCTGCTGGCTCACCTCTGAGTAGACCAGGAAGTAAAGAGAAACATGTTGGCAATTCTGGGCCCTTGGTTTTTTTTTGCTTTGTTTTGTTTTGTTTTTTTCCACTGTTTTACCCTTAGAGCAATGTTCCCATACTTAACCTATGATTAAGCCAATTTCCTTTTGAATTTACTTTATATGTAATATATGAAGTTATTTAACATTATTGAGGGAAGAAATTTATATACCATTCATCAAGTACCTATTACACTTATTTCAATGCCCACTTTTACCTATATTTTCTATATATGGATTTTTTTTAAGATTTGGCTTACTTTCTATTTTGTTTTGCAATTTAGGTCAATAGAGTCATTGTAGTCACCATGAAAATGTCAATTAAATTATTTAGATTTCAGCTGATTTTCATGCTTTTCAGATTCCCTTAATTTTAGGCTTTAATTATTTTATTTTTATTTCTGCTTTTAAACATGTCTTAGTTCTGTATTATCATACAGATGATAATGGTAGCAAAGTTCCTTAGGCGTTCTCCCTTCTAGTGAATGTGTTACCAGCTGCTATCTCTCTCACTAGCTCACATCATGCAAGGCTTCCAGGTCAGGACACTGAGCGCTGTGTGGACTCAGCTATTACCTTTTAACATAAAACACACTGACTTTTAGCAAGTGCCACTCTTTTCTTCAGTTTTACTATTTTCCCTTCCTATTGGATTTCTGTACCTTTCTCTCCACTTTTCTGACCTTCGTCTTTTAATATTCCTCTACAGTTAAATATCTCACTCTAGGCTAAGCCTTTCCACATTGAAATGGCTCATCTTTCTTCTTCCATCCTATATTATTTGGAAACTACTTAACTTATTCTCAAACTTTCTCTAAAGAGTGCATGGATGGTGATCTCAAACTGAAGTTTTCCATGTAATCCCATTTAATCTTGGAGGAGAGATGTGTACTGTCTTCCCTGACAACAGCTCAGTGTGTTCTGCTGGAAACCACTTCTTTAGAACCCACAGGTCTATGTATCAAAGAGGCTACTTCTCTCCTGCTTTTTTCTGCAAGTTGAATGATAGGTTTAATAACAAAATCTAATGTAACACTAGTAACACTGTGGGAAACCTTAGTGAATTATTCATATATGTTAACACATTAACATTTACATTTTACGAGTGAGTTTTCCATGGTCTGAGAGTTTTTCTTGTTTAGTGTTCCAAAGGATCCAATATATTCAATCCTTGTTGGAGGCTGAGAGTTAACATAGAAATCACCAGTGTGGTGCATAGTTATGAGCTGATTTGGGTAAACTTGCTCTATACAAGGCATTTAGTAAACAATTTTGGTTTTATGAACGTAGTTTTATTGCACTACCCAGCTCTAACACTAGCAGAAATAAATATCTATAGTATGTGTAGTGGCTAATCTGGGTTATCAACTTGTCTCACCAGAACAGAACTAACTTTTGTTGAGGAATTGCCTCCATCAGATTAGTCTGTGGCCATGTTTGTGGGGGCATTTTCTTGATTGCCAATTGATGTCTTAGGAGAGCTCAGTCCACTGCAGGAAGCACTATCCATAAACAGGTAGGTCTGAGATGTATAACAAAGATGACCCTGGGAGCAAGCAGTAGGAAATGTTCCCCAATTGGTTCCTGCTTTGAGTTCCTGCCTGACTTCTCTCAAAGATGGGCATGGAATGTAAGCTGAAATAAACTCTGTCATTTCTAATTTGTTAATGATTATAGTGTTTATCACAGGAAACAGAAAACAAATTAGAAAAGGATGTAAATGAAGAAACATAACTATGTTCTGATAGATTCTCAACCCAAGTAGGTAGCCAATTGCACTGTATCTGTGGAATGGGATAAGTTTGCTGACCCTTAAATTACCTGGCTCTGTTCTTCACTGTCCAGATGGTTATAAAATCTCAAAGTTTCTTACCTTCCCCGTTCCTCACTAGGACATCCATCCATAAAATGAGGATAATTGTAGAATCTGCTTTAGAAAGTTGTTACAAGAATTGCATGAATTCATTCAGACCAAAAGCCTTCAAAATAATAAGCACAAAACTAAATGTTAACTGTGTTTATTTGAAGCAGTTTAGTGCATAGATCATTAATAAATGCATTGCTAGGAGACCCTTGTAAGCTAGTTTCAACTGTGCTGTTGACACAACTCTTCCTTTCTTTAATCCCCACTGTCAAGATATTGGGTCCATGTCCACCTCACCTCACAGCATAAAACGAGTAAAGAAATGGGGATAAGAGAAATTGAACTGCAGCCTGTTCCATTATTTTAACTACCCCCAACAAGACTACCAAGAAAAGTTATAGTGGCCACAGTGGGAAGCATTTTCCCAGGACACTTAGTAACATAGAAAACAAGCCCACAAAAAGGTTCTTGAATATATCTTTCTTCTGTAGGTTTGCCAGGCAAGCAATGTACTCTGGACATTCATGGTTGATTCTTTCCAGCAGGGTGTTGATTGAACTGTTAATAAAGTGTGAAGGTGTCTTGTGGATGTATTTTGAGTCTCAAAGAAGTGGATCTCCATCTTAAGTTAAAAGCTACTCTGTCCTCTGATCCCCCCCCCCCATATTCTGGCAATCACATCTCCAATTGTAATATTAATCAAACTTCTCTCAGTGACAGAAATGTTAATTTAAAATTTTTGTCACAATTACCAGGAGTGTTACTGCAGCTTCTGACTTGTAATTAATTTCTCCTTCCCTTTCTCCATCACTGGTTTAGACTCCTTTGTAATAGTGATAAATGAAATAGCTGCCTGACCTTTTTTATTTAAAATAAATTACTTTACAAGAAAAAAAAATACCTTATGGTAATCAACACCTTCAGATAAACAGAGGAACATGGGACATTTGGTATTTTATTCTCTCTCTTTCTTTTTAATTTGTGTGTCTTTGGTGATTGAAGTGACAAGTAGGCAGTGAGAAGTCAGTCTCCCTTTATGGTTGGGTTTCCAGATGGGAGTAATTTAGGTTGTAGTGTTGGCTTTTATGGGGAGTGGAGAACACCATTGGAATCAGAGCGTGATACTAGGGAGAAACTGTAAATTAGAATTAAAGAACCCCACGGGGGCACAGAGGAAACAAATACTTAAACAATAATTAGGAAGTTTGGTGCCCCCTTACCAGTGTGCATGCGTTCATGGGGTTGCAGCCTGGTAACACCGGGGAACTGGCTAGAAATGTAGATTCCCCAGGTCCTGACCTAGTCATTTAGAATCAAACCAGATCCTCATAAAACTTATGTATATACTAGAATCTGGAAAACACTGGAGCCAAGCCTGAGAGACTGGATGTCTGTGGCAGCTGTCACCCAAATGAGGCTCAATAACAGTAAGCCAAGTTCAGGTATACCACCACTACTTACACAAAGGGTAAAAGGTTCAGCGTCTGAACAGACAAGAGTCTGGAGTGAGAAGATACTTGTAAGTAGAAATAGCTTTTGTACTTCCCTGCAAGAGGGGCAGCTTTGATTAGATCATCAAAATTGTCAGTTCATAAGGAGTCAAGATTGCTCAGCTTCAGGAAAACAGGGGGCACCAAACACCTCATTGAGTGGAAAGGGTGATGGAAACTACTAGACCCTGTGAAAGAAAAGAAAAAAAAAAGATCTAGCAGTTGGATATGAAGTGCTTTTGGAGAGCACTTGCTTGTTTAGCAAAGTAATTGTCAGAGGATGAATAAGGATTTTCTGCCCCTTAACATTGGATGACTGGGGATGGAAAAATCACTGGTCTGTGATTGGAACTAAAAACAATACCCTGGTGACCACGGTTACTGGATTCTCATTTCCTGGTCCCTGGAAGGAAACAGGGCCTTGGCTCTGGGACAACTTTTAATGTCTGAGATGTATAAGGGCCAAGATGTAACTTCTCCCTGGAAATTAGCTACTGCCTTTGAAATTCATCCCTTTTCCAGTTGGTGGCTCTGTATTTACACAGCTTACATTTTACACTAGCTCTTGTCAGAAGTACTGCTAATGAGCAAAGGTAAGATCTCAGGCCCCATTCACCCAAGTCAGGGTCTATTGAATGGAACTCCATTAGTCACTGAGAAGGTGTGTATCTGTCTTGTTATTAGTAATCAAGGTACTTGCTGAGGCTGACTGGGAAAACTCTGTCCGAAGCACAGGGCTTTGCATTTAAGGATTACATGCCCAGTGCTTTTCTTAGAAAATACAAGACTGGCTTGGAATCTTTGTTATGTACCCTCTGTCAAAATTAATTAAGGGAATCATGTAATTACAAGTTTTTGCATCTAGATGGCCCCCAATGACTTGTTTCTTAATATGAGATTATTTCGGAAATGCCAAAATAGCAATGAAAAGACAAAATGGCCTTTACAGGAAGTAAATCTTAAACAATGAAGTTTTTGAAAAATTATAATTTTAATTATATCTTAACGACGGTTTTCGTTTAGATGGAATCCCTCCTGTTCTGAGCTCTCTTAAGTTGTGTGCATTAAACTCTCCGATGGGGGACCCTAGAAACAACCTGGTATGACTTTATGAATTTGGGTCACATCACAAATAGACTTATTACAGGTGCAAAGTTGGTAGGCGATAATTGCCAGCCCCCAGGTTCATATAGAAGCATTTGCCTACATTTTGGTTTCCCCTGGCCCATGATAAACTGAGTTATCACTAATACACACATGCTGGTTAATATATTATTTCACTCACCAAAATAGAGATTTCAAATGACTTTTCAATATGCCAGATTAGGTTAATTATCTTTTAAGAGTGTTTTGGAGAAACTCTAAATTGTGCTGTAATCAGGTTCTACACAGAACCTGGTGTGAGGTGGCCTCATTTCTTTAAGAAAAAAAAAATCACTCATTTTTGACACCTATTTTATTATTGCTCTCTGCCCTTTGGCTCACCCAGGAAGTAGCCTTATGACAAATATTTCTTCTACCAGTCTACTGTGATCCTAATAAAGACCAAGGTCTCCTTGAAATTTACCTCCCTTCCCATTCTTCCATTGTCATCCACTATACATCCTTGGAGGTTGGCCAGTTCTTGACTGCACTAGGTTCTGTTTCTGAAACATTTCTTTCCATTTCTGTTGCCTTGTTATTTCAACAAGTGCATCTCTGTTGAGTGATATGAGGACAGGTGCAGAGGATCCTAGCACGGGCATAGACTGGAGAAGTATGTGCCCACAAACATATATCTGATGAGGTGGTCAAGATGGTGAAGTCCATCTTGTCTCCAGAAGGTAGTTAACACTTTGAGTTGGTACAGTTTCGGAGCTGTGTGACTTGTTCACTCTTGCTTTGTGAAGGATTGGAGATGCTCCAGTTCTCCTAGGAATCCTTGAATTGCATTTCGTCTCTCATCCTCTCATTGAGATATTGGGCTTCCAGATTACTCTCCTTTGCCTGGGTGGTATCTCACTTTCATCTCTATTCTTCACACACTTTTGCTGATTAACCCCAGAAAAGCCTTCCTATTCTGTTTTCCTGCCACTTGATTACAAAAGCTTCCTGAGAACCCCTTCAAGATTGGATTATGACCATGTATGTTTCCACAGTATCTTGCACTAGATCTGCAATCTCAAACAATCTTACAGTTTTCCTGGGGTAGATATTACACCTTTATTTCTTTCTGTTCCATCTGCAACCCCCAACGGCTATCATGCAACAAGTACTGTTTGTCCTGAAGTGATGAGTTGCCCCTAGTCATCAACAGAGAAGCAGATTGTCAGAAGGTTTAGATCTGGGAGCAGTTGCAGAGACCCACAGCCAAACATCAGGAGGAGCTCAGAGAACTCTAATGAAGAGGTGGAGGAAGGAGTGTAGGAACCAGAGGGGTCAAGAACACTATAAGACCACAGTCCACAGAACTGACTAACCAGGGCTCACAAGGGCTTACAAGGGCTCACAGAGATTGAAATAGCAATCATGGAGCCTGTATGTGTCTTATAGTGTATATGTTAGTGTTCTTTTGGGATTTATAACAGTGGGGGGAGCAGTGTCTCTAACTCTTTAACCAGCTCTTAGGATTCTTACTTTCTACTGTGTTGCCTTGTTCATCCTTGATATAAGAGGATATTTATAGTCTTATTATAACTTGTTATGCAGTGTTCAGTTGATATCTCTAGGAAGCCTGATCTTTTCTGAAGGGATACAAAGAAAGAGTGGATCCTGGGGAGAAAGAAGGTGGTGGGGAGGAGTGGAGGAAGTTAAAACTGTGGTCAAGATGTAATATATGAGAAAAAACAGAGAACAGAAGCTAGTGCTGGAAGAGACATTCTTACAAAGGCTTGAGATGTGAATGAATTACAGAGATTCTACAACTTTAGTGATAGTAATTGTTATTAGGAGCTACAAAGTATTCCAATGGAGCTTTCTAGAAAAGTACAAAAGAGAGAGAAATGAAAATTATTCCCTCCCATGCTTCCTGAATTAAGCAGAACTTTGATATCTAAAAGCTAGAGTTCTTTGAAGTGTGTGAACTGCTGGAATCAAATGAAAAATAACATTTGAGTGATAGAGTTGGGTCCTCTGTCTCCAAGTTTCCATGCCCCTTTTCCTCCACTCTACATTAAACAGAATTTCAGTTCCTCCTACTGGCCTCTGCTCCCTCTTCTTATGGCAGGAGATGCAAGGAGTTACTTAGAAACCTTTGTTGTCAAGGTCTTCTGAAAGCTTTCATCTCTGAGGTCTTAGCATATACATGGTATTTAGTTGTGTTTCTCTGGCTTTGCTCTCCCCAAGTTGCTTGGTAGATCTGTCTCAGATCCTGTTTCAGCCGCATGTCAAGTACCATATCTTACTTTAGGAGAATACTTTTGGAAACAGTGGGAAGCCATGGTGTTGCTCTCTTCTCAGCTGTATGTGTGCCAGCCTTCTGTCTTTTGTGGTTTAAGGTTTTGTATTCAATTTAATATTGTGGTTTACTAATAGGCAGCATATAACTAGTAAAAAGTAAGATTAGATTTACAACCCAACAGCCTGTACTATTAATTGATACATATTATGTTATTAATTGATATATATCGTCTCTGTTCATGTGAGCCTTATTTCCCAAAAGAGAAAAGTTGGGTTCAAATAAGTTAGGTAGTTTATTGAAGGCTACTGAGTCCTTACAGTTAGGGGAAAAAAAGACTTGGAATTAGCCCTAACACCCAAGTGAGATCTGGCAAGCACTAGGCTTTTAGATTCTAGTAGAATTCTGTTTCTGGTTTAAACCCATTTCCATATAAAAACTTGCTTGGGGCCTATTGTCAGCTTCCTGCTTGGTCTGTACACTTGTTTAGATATGAAATAGCTTACTCCCAAGAGCTACTCTGACTCATTGTCCTCCATGAAGCAGCTGCACTGTATGTCTGTAAATAACTGCCAGCCTCACAGCATCCCTGACTGCTATTACTGGCCATGGGCATACTGATGGGAGAAGCTTTCAGAAGCTCTTCTGAATGTGGCTAAAACAGCGATTCTCAACCTCTGGATCTCGACCCCTTTGGGAGTCAGATGACCCTTTCACAGTGGTCACCTAAGACCATTGAAAACCACAGATATTTACATGATGATTTTTAACAGTAGCAAAATTTCAGTTATAAAGTAGCAACAAAAATAATTTTATGTATGGGAGTGAGCACAACATGAGGAGCTGTTTTAAATGGTCACAACATTAAAGGTTGAGGACCACTGGCTAAAAGAATTAATTCCACCTCTGGAGGTCCTTTGCCAGCAATTCTGAACATAAAGTATGTCTCTAAATAACTATTGCTTCTTTATTAGTCTTAATAAGTACAATGCTCTAAAGGAATAGAGAGCTATGATGGATAGAGTATCCCTTCTTCTGTCAAGATCTTTTGTCTAAATCATTGAATTTGTAGGCCCAAATGGATATGGTTCTAGATGATTCAGTATGTCCTCAACCTATGTGCTGACACTGTGAAGTATTACTGCTTCTCCTAGGGTTGGTATACCATCAATGTTGAATGTTTTTGTTTCTAGTAGGATTGATATATCTCTTACTCACCCACCATCACTTGGAATGTCTATGGTTTTTTTTCTTTTTTTTTTTTTTTCCTGATCTCCTTGAAAAGAGTTTTATACCTGTATGCTATAGACAGAATTGCTAGATGGCTATGTCACATGGCAGGCAAACAATGAGTCAAGCACAGGGGATAAACAGCAGGATAAGCAAATAGCTAAGCCCCTTGCCTTGGTGGAGCTAGTTAAACAGAGAGAAAAGAGTAGTCAAGGACTGGGTGTATATAGCTCAGCATGCATTGTTCAACACAAGCAGTGCAATAGAAACAAACAACAATCAAATATACAAATAATAGTATCTATCCAGCTAAGTGCTGGGAACACCATAAACAGAGAAGAGTGCTAAAAATGGGAAGGATAACTGGATGGATCCTTCAGGGTAGCCTCCTGCAGGAGTTTTTATTGATGCATATCCTGATGGAGGGGAAAAAAAGAAAAGAGAACGGAAAGATGTAATTTGTGCCTTCAGGAACTTCTTGGGTCTATATGTATATACTACTTCGGTCTGATAATGAATTACTGCAATACATGTCCAACTTTATGACTTGGTGGATCAGAAAAGTTCTAGCTAATGATGGGCAGCTCAGGTCTCATGTTAATTTTTTGGCCTATTGGCAAAACTTCGGTTTCCATTAAGGCCCAATAGCACGCCAACAGGTATCTCTCAAAGATAACTGTGTGCAGATGATAATAGAGACTTGCTCCAAAATTCCAGAGTCTCTTCTGTGATTCACTTATAGTGGTCTGCTAAAGGCTCCCAATAGTGTCTCTATATGTCACTGACACCTCAAGTACCATTAGGACTGCTGGATCATACGGTCTATGTGTTAGAGCAGACTACACAATAGCCAGGACCTATTAAAGAACTGTCTTCTGTTCCAGGCTCCACACAAAGCTAGCAGCTCTTTATGTCACTTGGTCTATGGGCTGGAGTAACACAGCCAAGTGAGGAATGTACTGTCTCCCGAATTCAACAAGGTCCACTAAGCATTGTGCTTCTTTATTGGCAGTAGAAAGACCAGGTGAAATAACTTATCCATCACAGTCTCTGTAGCTACAATCACCTGCCCAATGGAATTATTTTAGTGTGACCTTCCCCCAAAAAGTAAAGTGGTGGCAACTTCATTTACTGTTATAGGAGTTTTAAGAAACAATACCTAGTAAGAGGCGATTGAATCCAAAAACTTGCCCTCAAGGATAAATTCCTCTTCCTAGAATGGAAAGGAGTTACTAAGCAGGAGACAATCCTCATGAAGGAACAGATTTGTCTCCTTCTCTCTCATACACATGTGTGCCCTCATGCCTTGCCTTCCTTTGGCCTTCTCCTTTCTGCCATGGTAAGACACATCTAAGGTGTTTCTCAAAGATGTCAGCCTCTCTATCCTGGACTTTATAGCCATTAGAACTGAGAGAAAATACATTTCAATTGCTTAAACGCTTGCCTATGCTTTGGGTAACTCTCATATCCTAGGTTAACCCATGTAGTCTCTAAACAAGACTTTATCTATTTTGAGTGTTACTGGTGTACAGATAAATTGACTCAATTTCTCTGCAGAAATTTATTTTTAAGAAGGTGAGTTAGTATATAAAATGGAGGTTTTGTGAAGTATTTGCTTTGCAAATTCGCTCTTGGCAACAGGTGGAATATTTTTGCATCACCTAAGAATGTCAAAACAGCTTCCACTCCTTCAAACTCATACCTCTTGAGATTCTCATCAAGAAAATGACAATAAAAGTCCCACAACAAAGGTTCCACCAAATGGCTACAATTTCCTAAGTGACAGCTTTTCTTCTTGTGCCAAGAGAACAGTCGAAGTGGATATTTTGGAAGTTCATTTTGGAAATAACGCTGCTTTCCTAGTGTGTTCATTAAAGCATAGAGAAATGCTGTAACAGCTCCTGTGTGGAGCTCGAACCCTGCTTTATGAAGTAGAACAGCTGTGTTGGTATTACAGCCAGCAGCATTGCAATGGTTAGGCATGTGATTTACTAAAGATGAAGCCAAGGGACTGAACCCTTGGGTACTATAACTTGTAACCAACATCAGAAAGGGAGGCATATGTTTTGGTAGGGACTCCAGTCCACACAGACTAAAGTTTTGCAGAAGGAAAGCAGTATCTTTGAGCAAGTGGTGTGGAGGAGCAAGAGTTTTAGAAGAGGGCATTGTAGTTTTTTAAACTTTGTGATTTTAAAATTTGCATTTAATTTTACGTGGATGTGTGTGACTGCTACATGTATGTATGTGTACCACAAGCATCAGATCTCCTGGAACTGGAGTTTTGGATGGTTGCAAACCACCATGTAGGTGCTGGAATCAGCAAGTGCTCTAAACTCCTGAGCCATTTCTCCAGCACACCCCCTCCACCCTCTCATTTTCACTACTTAACTTTTCTTGAGTTTGAAGAAAAAGAATTCTTAATTCCTACTGCCATAAAGCAATGTACAAACCCAGTGGAGATGGTAGTGAATACTCACTCAATAGTAACTGATATACCCGGTCCCATGGGAATGTCTGGGAGGGACTAAATTGCTTTTCTATTCTATTCATACAATGGTACCCTAACTCCAATTATAACTGTATTTGGAGATGGAGTCTTTGCAGAAGTAATTAAGATCAAGTATTACTCCTGGTTTATATACAAAAACACTCGGTTAGACTAGGCAAATTAGTAAATAATTGAAATAAATTTAAATAACTGATAATTAAAAGAAAGAATCAATATAGGCAGTATCTACATTTGAATATGATGAACCATCATTTTTACCAAAATGAGACCGAAAGAGAAGAACTTGTTTTGTTTTTTCTGAACAGTTAATTTTCTATTGCATTGGGTATTGGTTGTAGTGTTTTACCTTTCATGTATCATGATTCCATGATCATGGCTTCCATAAAGTCACCTAGCACATAGTGGGTCCTTAAACCTGATTGAATACAAGATGTGGAGGCACTGAGAACAAGTCAGTGTGGTGGATCAATGGCAATTTATTTCACTTTACTTGAGGTTTGTTTGTTCAAGAAGAGAATTTGGCTGCATATCATGGGGTAATTGACTAAATGTGCCACTCCAGTGGGGCCACTGGAGAATGGAGATTTTCAGATGGTTCTTAATGGCCAAAAGATACAGAAAGATTACCTGATACCACCCAGGTTTCTAGATAGGAAAGTGACCATTTTTCTAAGAAAGGAAGCCCATCTCTGGCAGCAACACACTCGGGCAACTCTGGATGGAATGCAGTTGCTGGTTCAGAAAAACTTTGGCCTTGGTTCTGACCTAATTTTTCTTCCTGGTGACTGATGCTAGAAGACTTGAATCCTTAGCAGGAAACCTATATCCATAAGATGCCGCAGAAGATGCCATTGCAGTTGTTCCTTTGGGAAGAAATGGCCATTCCCTGAGTGAGGTTTAAAATTTCATCTTTCTAGAAAGAAATGTTTGCTAAGTCAAAGGCATTTGGAATGCCCTTTGTTTCTTTTGGGAATACTAGAAGTAGAGAGACCAGTGATGGTTTTTTCTATATTTCAGACATTGGTTAAAGATGAGTGTGTCTAGTTAGAATCTTCTTGTAGACATGTCAAGCTTCAAGACCAACTTTGCTGGGATCTCTATTCTTGCTTTAAATCCTAGATCAGTGGTTTTCAACCTGTGGTTACTACCCCTTTGAAGAGTTAAACAACTTTTTTTTTTTTTTACAGAGGTTGTACATCAGATATCCTGCATATCATATATTCATATTATGATTCATAACACTAGCAAAATTACAGTTTATGAAGCAGTAATGAAATTAATTTTTGTGTTTGGGGTTCACACTGTATTAAGAAGTTGCAGCATTAAGAAGATTAAGAACCCCTGTCCTGGATTGTCATAATAGGGGACCAATAAGAATTGTTACATGCTAAGAGAAGTTTATTAATATTTTAAAACAAGTTATTCCTATAAATTCTTGTTGGTCTAGAACTCACTATGCAGACCAGGATAGCCTAAAACTCATTGTGATATGCCTTGTTCTGCCTCCTTAGTGCTGTGATTAAAGACGTATGCCACCACATCCAGTACAAAGAGCAACTGTTAAAAGGGATTTCTGGTTCTGAGAAATGAAGAAAACTCAGATAACTTTTGAATGTTGATTCCATCTTACTTAGGTGTGTGCTTATGCATCCCTGTATATATTTAAGCCAGAGAAACCTATAGCTTAAATGTGAGCTTTAAATTTCCTAAAATAATATGTCTCTAATAAGACAGTAAAAGCTACCTTACAAAATCATAATCCAGTATGAGTTTTCAGGAATTGGTCTCCTAAATGAAGATACACTTCTTTCCTTACTCTTCTCTGCCCATCAGAAATTGGTTTATCCTTTCAGTGTCTTACAAGTGACACTCGAGTTATCAGCTGCTGTATCTGGAAGGGAATGAGTGGAAACAGCATCCAACCCACTAATTTTACAAATGAGGAAAATCAGATCAGCTGATTTGTCCAGGGTCACCTACCTGTAAGTGACAGGCTCAGGACTAAAGCCCAGTTGTGATTCCCAGGAAATCCTGAATTTGCTTCTAAGCTTAGTAATTGCTTCCATCATTTGAATTGACATCTGCCTAAACACTGCACGGTTCAACTTCCTCCCAATATATGGTTGTAATTGTCGAGAGCATTGTCTGTTACTCAAACCCATATTTGGTGGGAAACTACTTCTAATTCAAATACGCGCAATGATTTTTTTTTTTTTTTTTTTTTTTTTTTTTTTAGGGCCTGTCAAGTTTCAGAAATAATGAGCTCCGTACACTGGGCTTCTTTCAGGGTTGAGTATTGTAGTCAGGAATCATTCTTGCTAATATCTTCGGAGTTGGAGAGCTATGTCTGGCATGTTTTATTATAAGGTTCACTCATACCAGTTCTACAGAAGCACGTACCAACAGAAAGAGGGATAAGAGGGATTTGCAGTGCCGTTTTTGTGTGTTTGACTGAGTGTGGGATAGTGCACTGAGATTTGAGGGCGTATTGATGTACAAGCCTCATTTGTATTTCAACCCACTGGCCCGGGGTCCTTTTCTTGTTCCGCTTCTCATTACGCCCCTCTGTGCTGCAAACCCATGCCACAATAAAAGGATGCACTTTCACTGAAAGATATCAAAAGGCAGTCTGTTAATGTCAAGCATCAACTGAGAAGCTGCTGAAAATAGAGTAGAAAAACTCAGGCTTGTTCAAACTCTTCTGTCTATGGCAAGAGTCACACCCACCAAGATGCGCATGCGTCCCTGCCCTTTGCTAAACACTTGTCTTTTTGTCTGTCTCTGTGATCTATGCCATGGCTCTTGATCCTTTGGAGGCACCAACATGACGAAGGTCCTGTCCCTGTTACTAAACAACTGTTGAACTTGAGGACATTTGCTTGATTGTGTTTACCATTTCAGGGAGTTTAATCACCTCCGGAGTCCACTAGGAGGCCCCAAGGTAGCAAATCTTGTTACTATGCTGATTTCCTTTTGCTTTAGAGCTTTCAGGCTGCAAGGAGATCATTTTGACTTTTTACTTGAAACTTTAAATCATGAACACTGATGACTACCTAATGGTAGTCCAATATGTCAATATTTGAAATCTCTCCCGAATTCTCAGGATGGACTATTCCCTATATTAGCTCCCACTAGCCCTTTGTTGGGAGAGCCTCCAGCTCAATCTTGGTCACAGCTCTATCTTACTTGAGGAGGTTTCCTAACAAAAGCTTTGCTTGCATGAGGAGTCCCTTCCCATTTTCATCAATTCAACCTCTAAGGACCTGAAGTTAGTAGCAAGAACAATCAAAGTCTTTGCAAGGATAGTAGCAAATCATTGGTCATCTGAAGAACAAATAGGAGGATATAGAGAAAGGATATATAAGGAAAAGACATTTGGAACTAGAATGAAATAGAAATGCAGCACTGTGTAAAGAATATTAAATGAAATATGCATACTATGAACAGCAATGGAGAAGGCAGTGCGTTTGTTCAGTTTTTATGTATCATGTGACACAAATGTCTAAAGCTGGGTACTACTGACCTAATTCTCATGAGGAGGCATGGTCAAATAATAATTCCCAATGAAATGGTCACAGTAGGAGCAACATATATGAAGGCCATTTATTAAGCAATGTTTGCATTGATGTGATAAGTAAGGTATTTGTTTTAACCTCTGGACTCCTCTCATCTTGGCGTTATTTGGTTTCGCTCCTACCTTTTAATGGGAAGTCCACTTTTGTTTCAGTCTACTTCTCTTTGTGCTGTCCTATGCCTTGTTTCCATGAAAGTTACGCTTTTATATATCTGTGTGCACATCTGAACATTCTGAAATCTGTCTACACTTGTATATGGACAGAAATAGTTGTCTCTAAATAGGAAAGGAGTCTGAAGCTTTTCTGCTAACAGGTTGGCCATATTTCCCCGGGGAACTGAGGTTAGAAGGCAGTGATGGAAGGAACCGAGCCCCATTTTTATCTGCATGCTTCTATGTTGTTTTAACTGTGTATCATAAACACATAGTGTAATTAGAGGGAAAAGCTAAATTTAACATACCACCAAATAACACAGAAAACTTTCTATTTTCCTTTTACAGGTATGAAGATCAACAACAATGATGCCTCAAGAGAAATTTCAGAACTTGTGCTTATTATTATTATTATTATTATTATATTATACACAGTGAAGCATCATACCCTGGACTTGCCCTGGTTTCAGTAGCTCTGACTTGTTTCAGTGTGAAGATCTTTAATACTTTGTGGAACTCTTAGTGACAGGCCAGGCTCCCACCCCATGGCACAACATCCAGCCATGGCTGCCACATCCCTCACTCTCCACAGAGTCGTGATGTTTGTCGCCAACGCTCCGACTTTCCCATAGTCTCCCTTCTTTTCCATCCTGTCACCAGGGTACAAGGAAAACAGGACAAGTTTTAAACAAGAAAGCTTTTTTTTTTAAGCTCATTGAGCCCCAACCTTTCTTTTTGGCTGGGATCACTGTGACAGTGTAGCCCAAATTAAACGCAAGTTCTTGATGCGAATAAGCACTGCCTAGCAGCACAGGGTGTGACAGAATGCAAGCTGTATGGTATAGCGTACCCACAGATTCAGATGGGAATTTAAAAGGCTAGCTCAACAGTTCTTCAGCTATGATCCGTTTCTGGGTAAGATGTGGCACGGAATGAAACAATGATGCGCTCACAGACATACTGTTAGATGCTGCATGAGCGAGGCAGGAATATGGGCAGTCGGTGCTATGCCGATTTAAAGTGCTACTGTAAATAAAGCATCGTAATTAAGAGAGATGACTCCCATGTACTAGTGCTATCTGGTAGTAATAGAGATCGCACAGCCTCTGAATGATGAGCTTTGTTTCTGTTGTTCAGATCTTGTCTCTTCTGTGTAGGAGCTGCGTGAGCCTGTCCAACTCAGAAGACCGCTCTACATTTGAGCTTCTTATCTATAAGAAGAAGTTTGCAACAGTGGCAACCTCATGGATTGATAAGACATTGGATAAACTTCATATTACACATTATAGCTATAGGAACCGTACACTGAGCATGTAGTGTTCATCCCATAGTGAGCTGAGTAGGTTCCAAGGTCTTGGCCTATTCCTTTGGACTCTGTAAGAGGTTTTAGGATTGTTCCTTTTCCATAGATTAGGACAGCAGAGCTCAGAGATGGAGCAGTAACCCAGGGCAGGTCAAGAGCAAGATTTAAATAAAGCCCTTAAATAACCAGGGCCCACTCTGTGAGCTGTGACTTGGTGCTGGAGACAAGCAGGCCATCCGAAACTAGCCTTCAGTCCATACTGCAAACACTGTAGGTCCGAGGTGTGTGGTTTCTCTGGAGAACGATACAAGTCCTGGTACAAGATAGAGTTAAGGAAAGTGCAGGATTGTGAACCTGAGATACACACTTGGTCACACTAAGAAAAATGGATTGTGAACATGGGGCTAGGTGGCTGTCAGACAAAGATCAATGCTATGTGCTCACGGTTAAACACTGTACCAAGCCACATACATTAGAACAGCAGCCTGTCTTCTCCTTGATGGTGACCTCTCTTCTGAAACAGATTCTCTTTGCTTTATTAAAAAGGCGTTTAGTGAAAATTCAGAGCGTGAGGCAACCTCCCTCTGGTGGGCACTGGACCACCATCCCTCCAACAAGCTGAGAGGCACAATTGCATTTTCTTCCTGCTAATAAACTTCCTTGCATATTTTAAATCTAAAGTGAGAAGAAAGGAAAGCAGAGAGCCCAGGAGGGATTTTTGTCTTCAGTGAATAATAATTTTACAAGATCGGGGCAATATGAAAAAGAATAAAATTAAGAAGACATATTAAGAAATATAAATTAAGCATATAGGTTTTTTTTTTCTTTTGACTCTTATTGAAGTCTCTGAGGAGATCATTGTCTAGCTGCTGGATAGATGGAAAAAAATTTGTTTTTAAAATTTTTCATAGTTTCTTAACATTAAAGTTTTAGAAGAAATTAATCTGTTAGTGAAAAGAACCTGGCTATTGGCATATACTTTATTGTCACTTAGCTCTAACTGTCAAAGCAAAACTGTGGGCCACTGAAATGACAATAAGGGGTGTATTTGACAGTATTTTGTCAATATTTAACATATAACATGGATTTAGACTCAATAGTAAAATCCACATCAACAAAATCAATTGTAAACTTACAATAGCTTTGTCTATGATTGGATTCCCCATTGTGGCCATGAAAAAGAGGACAGAAGTATGTTTTGTTTGAAGAATCATTGTCATTCCCACATACCTCCAAACATGTAAAAACAAAACATTTCCATTTTCTTATAAGCCATTGCAAATATTGGATGTAAACCAGACTATGATACAGCACCTAGGATGTATGGTTTCCTTGCTGACAAGGGAAATGAAAAAACCAAGACAACAGGACAGACTGTGTATGAGTAAATACCTCCGTGTTGGCTCAGGCAAGGAAACAAGCCAGATCATCTCCATCACCCTCCACAATGTGTTTTCTTCCTTAACTGCTCCCCAGGGATGACTACTGAGCTGATACTAGCCGTGTGGTGCTCTCTAGTTTTGAGGAAGAACTTTCAGTATCTAGCATACACTATGTATCCTGGGTTGAACTTTAAAATGGTAGGTTGGGATTGCAGCAGAGATGACTCAATCAGTAATGTGTCTGCCTCAAAAGCAACAAAGACCTGAGTTAATATTCTCAGTATCCATGTAAAAAGCCAAATATAGTAGCAAGAGCCCATGTAGTCCTGGTACTAGGGCAATGACACAGGAGGATCCCTGGAGCTCACCGGCCAGCTAGTCTAGCAGAATTGGTGAACTCCAGGTTCAGTGAAAGACTTTTAAAACATAAGGTGGAGAACAATAGGGGAAATTGCTTGACACCAACCTCTGACCTTCAAAACCACTACAGCCATGCACACACATTCACACACTTAAAGCATACTCAAATTTGCTGGGTTGGTTAGAAATATCAAAATACCAAAGACTCCTCAGGGATCTAAGGCCACACCATCTCAAACTACAAAGATTAAGCTAAAATATAATATTGAGATATTCTAGTTTGATGTGATTTATGGTATATCCCAATTACTATTTTTACAATTTTATTTCATTATATGCCACTATTATTGAGGTAAGTGCCAGAGGTTGGTCCCAGGACCATAGCAAATACACCAGGCAATTGTATCACTAAGATACAAAATAGTATAGTATGTCTCCTTATGATACATTTTGCCAGAATGTTTTGCTTAGTTTTTGCAACAGTGGGGAAAGTAAAAGTAAACATTTAACATTTCTTGTGAAGGTCATAAAATAAGGTTCATTAGAGATATTTGCTACTGATGCTATATTTAGCCTTAATAAATTTAGGGAATGTAAAAATAACGTACAATAAAATTGATTTGTATCCTACAAAAAGTGCACTCTGCCCAAACCATCGTAAAGTCACCAATGTTGTTTCTAAATAAAAGATGATAAAGACTAAGGCAAGTAAAAGTCAGTTTGCTACTTGGAAAGATAAGGAGTAGAGAGCAATTTTTTGAGAAAGTCATCTGGCCTTACCCATCACCTCCTTTTCCTGCCACTGATTTCAAAAGTAAAGAAGCATTTTACATGAGGAAATATAGAAGAGGTTCAAGGTAGATTTTGATAATTATTCTTTATTTCCTTCTGTGACAAGAAGACATGATGGTAGATGCAATTAAAACTGATACTTCCTCCCAGTTGGGTGATGGATTACAAAACAATCTGTACTGATGAGCAGTTACTGTCAAATTTGTTTTGAGAAACATAGACAAGAGCAGAGTTCTTTAACTGACTTGTTTTGCCTGGATGATAAATGTTCTGTTTATGGGATAATATTTTATGGGAAGTCTAAATCGTTGCCTCACATTGTTACAAGATGTATTGCCTTTCAACATTTCTCTGATACTGGTATGAGATGGGTCTTAATCTGATACTCTGGAAGTGTAACACTGACCAGAGATTCCAATCTGTGTGCCAGAAGCTAAGTGTCCTTAGGCTATCAATAGATGCATGTTACTCATATTGGAATTAGTGATTATCATTCAGGTAATATAAAGCATATCAGTAGAAGAGGTCTATTGTTAGAATTTAGTGTTGCATAGGAAGTAGCTTCTATTCAGATTTGGAATCATCCATTACCCATGAAGCTTTGCTTTTGGTCTCTATACATTGTAGTTTGATGTTGTAGAAACCACTGTTGTTGCCTACCTATTAACATGAAATGAAACGTTCTTTATCAATCTATTATATTATACTATGAAAGGTTTAGTAGAAGCAATTTTTACAGGCTGTTAAAAGAGAAAAGTACATGTTTTACCTGAGAAAGCAGAACAATTGTCCTCTGGCTACGCTGGGACCATCTCTTTCTTGGTCTGTAAGTGTATGGTCTACACTTGCAGAGTTTCAACCTCTTCATGAAACAGGTTTTTTTTTTTTTAATTTATTCTTCCCCAAGAATCAATTCCCTCATCATACCTTCTTCTCAACCTCATGTACTCCTTTAACAGTTTTAATTTAATTTTTGTGTTTTTTAATCCACACAGTCAAACTACTGCTGCCCATATGCAAATAGATGTGGAATCACCTATTGGAGTACAGTCTTCTGCTTACTATACTCCTAAACAAAAAGTAACTCCTCCTCTTCCACCAGTTCTCAACTGCCAATAGCTCTTCATCCAAGGGTGCAGTCTCAGGAGGTCTTCTCTACTCCATGCCATACCACCAAGAATGGTATAACTAGTTCATATGACATGTTTACTAGTAAGATTGTGTGTGTGTGTGTGTGTGTGTGTGTGTGTGTGTGTGTGTGTGTATGATTGGGACATTCTAGTTTGATGTAATTAATGGTATTTTCCAATTATTTTTATTTTATTTTATCACATACCACTACTATTGAAGTTCCCAAGACTGGTCCCAGGACCATAGTGCACCAGGCAATTGTATCACTGAGATACAAAATAGTATAGAATGTCTCCTTAAAATACTTTTTACCAGATTGCTTTGCAGTAGTGGAGAAAATGAAATTAACAATTAATATTTTCTGTGACATCCTGTTTGTCTATTGTTGGTCTTGTTTCTAGAACTACCAGCATCCTACTTAGAAGGTTAGTACTGTGTCCTCTAGCAATCAGTTTCTTCTCTCTAAAAAGATAAAATAGATTTTCAAGAACTCACTCCTCCTCGTGACTTTTGTCTTTAAGACTATGTGGTCTTAGTGCCTTTGGCAGTTCCCTCTTTGCCCTCATCTATAATATAACTAATCCAAAAAACTTTCTAGTCTCGCTCTTTTGTTTGCATATAAGCCATATTAGACAATTAAAGAAAATTTCAATATATTTACTTTTTAGATTAATTCATTACATTATAATTAGATTTTTATGAATAAATGATTATTTCAAAAGCAAAGTAATTTTTGAAAGTGACACTGTCTTATAGTTTTGTGTATCTTTTCTTTATGTTTAGCATACTGAAGAAAGATTCTCTTACATTCTTGGCATTCAGTTCATGTTTCACGTTTGCTTTGGTTTGGGTATCTGGGCCCTTTCTTACTTTACTTACTGTGTAGTTGTAAAAGATATGAGTATTTCACTGTCTATTTTCAGATAATTGTGGGTGATCCTCTAATACTACATTAAAAGATGGCTAGTAATAGTTTGTCTAAAACTGCAGCCATAATGATTATTGTTTTATAAACTGTTACATTAAAGTCTGTTGGTTTTTTCTCTCTGGTTTTGTAGCATCCTACATGTATTACATAATACATGGATGATATTTACCTATACAGCATTCTTCATGGATTGTTTGGGAATTCTTGGAGATCTTCCAAATGTTGACACATTTAAATGACTAATGTCAAAAATATCCTCATGAATGTAACCCTTATATGTTAACGTTTTCCCACAGCTCTGAATTTTGCTTTAAAGTTCACATTGGATGATTGTTCTCTGCGACTGATCAATTTTATTACACAAAGGATTTTTAAAGGTTTGCATTTGCAAGTAGCAAATTAAAAGCTAAATCATGTTAAACACCCAAAAAGACATTCTTAAATGAAACTCATTCTGTGTGCATGTACACACATTTCTGTATGGCTCTGTATGTGCACATGGGGTGAGCCTGGGTGTGATTGTCCTCCTTTACTTTAGTTCTTATAACTTAACACAAATTAATTGAGAATAGATTTCAGTGTGACATTTTTTTTTCACTGTGACATTTTTCACAGGTGTATACCCTTTGATCTTCTCTGCTCCCATCATCTTCCTGCCTGCTACACTTCTTAGTTTCACTGTGATGACCGCCACATCATCACTGCATGGGCTAACAAAGGAAAACAGTTTCTTAGGTCCTTTGCTATAGTAGTTTTTCTGTGTATTGGTTTCCCTGAGATGCTCTTTGCATCCCACTCTAGCATGGGGTTGTGTAAACCTTTTGTGAAGACGCTGTTCTACAGTCATGTTGCTCCAGGTGACAGGACTTTATGTCATTGCTTCTTCCTCTTCCGATCTGGAAAGCCATTTAAGCACACCTCAGCTGAACCATTACACCTGTCCTCCACACTTAACCATGTCTCTTAATGGGTTTCTCCGGAGCCATTCACACTGGAAAGTAAGTTAAGATGGACATGCATTTTCTCAGAAAAACAGCATTAACGATCATCGATCCGAACCTGCAGTGACGAGGTAATATTGTGATCTAATCACCGTGGCAGAATTCGTCTTAACCGTCAAAACGAACAGCTTCATAATTTTCACACCATGCTTCGTGACAGATGGCAAAAACTGTTTTGATTTTCCCCAGCAACTGTGGAGCAGGAAGAGAGTCTGCGCTTCCCCCTTCCTTCTTGCTCTTTGTCATCTCTGGTTGGCCTGACAGCAAACCGATTTCTGCCTCTATGATCCGTTCTCTGGATGACTGTGTTTTCAATAGCTACTTAGTATAAAAATAAAATGTGCAAGTCCCATCAAATAAACTAATTAAGGCTTAAAAAGTGTCAAAATCCAACACCAGGAGGAACAGATGAGGCACTGAGTATAAGAGTCACATAGACCTGACAACTCATGTGTTGCCATGGCAACCGGAGAATCAATATCCCTCAGCTGGACAGATAGTTGACAGTAATTTTTGCTGGGTCAGAGAACTGAGAAGAAAGAGAAGTACATTCTGCTGTGCAAAGAATTACTCCCTGCTTTTTAACTAGAAGCTTCCGAGTGACTTATTAATAATGGAGATGTGAGATATGAAGGCAGAAGGAGGGAACAACTTAGCAGGTTCATGGGCCTGGAGGGGATGGGGAAAGTAGTGTGGGAGGGGATAAGAACAAAGTATAATGATATGTAAATGTAACAGTGAAATCCATTACTTTGTATGCAAATTTAAAAAATAATTTTAAAACCTCCTAAATTTACAAGGTGTCTTAAAGAGGGCTTTTGCATAAAATGGAAGGAGCTGAGTGAGGATTTATCTGTAATTCACTGTTGTCTCTAAAACTCAGAGTATGAATACCCATGTTTTTTCTGTTGTCTGTGTTTTTAAAATAGCATATAGCTGGAAGGAAGCAATGATTCTTTCTTCCTCCTGCACATAATCATTCATAGAAATATTCAGAGAATTTCTTTGTGTGTTTTTCAGTACTGTATGGCCATAGTTTTCAGAAGCTTTTATTTTTATGTGTGTGTGTATGTGTGTAGTGTGTGTGTGTGTGTTTGCCTGCATGTATACATGCGCACTGTTATGCATGCAATACTCAAGGGCACCAAAAGGGGGCACTAGCCCCCTTGAAACTGGTTAGAAATGGTTATAAGCTGGACATGAATACCCTAACTGAACCTAAGTCCTCTGCAAGAACATCAAGTATTAACTATAAGAACTTTTACCTGCGGAAACAGCTCTCCAACCCCTGGTCATTTTTGAGATGAGCTCTTCCTGGATGTGGTGTTACCTATGGACTGACAAGACTGCAAAAGAGACTGAACAGAACCTTACTTTGTGCCTTGTGTAAGTTTGTCATTTAGTAGAAAAGAAAGTGTTCATTTCCTTAAACATGCTTCACAGGCACAGCAGGTTCCTGAGTTGGTTGATATATAATGATTTCTGATCCACTAGAAAAAAAGATTTAATACCTAGTCTGTTTAAAGAAAAAAGCAAAACAAAACAAAATAAAACAAACAAACAAAAAAATGATGCTCCATAGAGCTCCTAATGGGATTAGAAATAAACTTCAAAATGGAGAACAAAAAATAAGTTGCCTCCTCTCATTCTCTCTCTCTGCCTCCTTTGCTCCCTCCCTCCTTCTCTCTACTGAAGTTCTACAATATCTTTTTGGTAATGCTTCTTGATGGCACTTTCTATGGTTTGATAACCTGGTAGAATTAAAATATGGACATGCAATTTTAATACAAGGACATTATCAGAAATGTCATCCCCAACAAATTGGGTGCAGGAAAACCTGCCCTACAGGCAGAGGATCTGGCATAGTTTTGTCTTTTGCTGTGACTTGTAGAAAGGAACCTCCTGCTGCAGATGCCTGGGGGTTAGCTTTCCAGTTGAGAGGCAGGGGATAGGCTTTGGTGGGGAAGTAGGGAGAGGCAGATTTTTTGTTTGTTTTAGACAAAGGATTTCTGGCCTGGGGCAGTTCAGCTGCATCTGCTCTGTCTGCCATCAACACTGAGGCAATGGGACCATTTTCTAACTAGATCAAAAAGAGGAAATTCTCACTGTGATCCATTATATCAAAGAGGCAGTGTGTAAAAAGGAAAGAGGGTGGGAGGGAGAGTAAAGACAAAACAAAAGAAAGAAAAGGGTACTTGGTAATTCTTCCAAAACTATTTACTGGACTGTCACTTTGAAATAAGAACAAGCTCTGTCTTAATCCATTTGTAAGATAGCTGTGTAAAGATGAGGGAAAAAGTAGAGTGATTCTCTGCCCAAAGATGTGAAAGGAGAGGAGATGGTGGGGTCCAGGTTCATTGAGTGAGAACGGCAATCTTGAAATGTGACAGAATTCAAATCAAGACTATTGCAGAGCTCTTTCTGGCCTGGCAATTATGAAGTTCCTATCTTTCTCTTCAACAGTATTTTCATGGTGTTATTGTTTGAAAATTGAGTGTTGGCACCAGTTGGCTGTTTCCTGTTGGTAGATGTATTATGTGTGTGCCTGTATTTGTGAGCATGTACACCTATGTGTTCAGGTATGCATGTGTACATGTATGTATACAGCCTCCTCTGTCCCTTAGATACCTTCCTTTTTTCTTCCAGACAATTGTCTCTTACTGGCCTAGGATTTAGGCAAATAGACTAGGCTAGCTGTCTAGGAAGCTCTTGCCACTTGTCTGACAATACTGAAGCCTTGGCTAGGAAGGTAGTCATCTGTGTGAAGCAGTTTCTCTTTCTTAGTGCAGCTTTGAGCTCCAAGATGGGCTGGTTGAAGTTTGTTGGGATCTTGAAACTGGAAAGAAGTTCACAATTCTTCAAACATTCTTGTAGAATCAGTACATTAGAACTCTTTGCCTTCCCTGCAGCAGGCCTCAGATCACTCTGGAATTGGCTAATGGTCTAGGATGAGAATTCTCTGAACTCTAGAAACTCTGTTCTAGCTTCTAGGATAGGGCAGCAATGCATGGTTGGGCTAGTAGCAAGACTCAAAGAAATCCCTCCTGTGTCCATCTCTAAAGAACAACACCAATCTTTGGCACAGCAGGCTTGGTGTGTGTGTGTGTGTGTGTGTGTGTGTGTGTGTGTGTTATAAATTTAGTAACAACACTGTAATAACTGGGACTGGGACTGGGACTGCTGCTTTCTAAGGGAATTATATTTGGTAAACTTGATGATGCATTAAAACAAGTACATAATGTGAGCAATGTCAAAATGTCACAGGCTGTGTGGACAGGAAAGGAAATATAAATAAAATATCTAATAAAACAATTAATTTAAAAAAAAAAAAGAAGAAAAGAAAAGTTACATGACCTGAAAGTCTCAGTCAGTGTGAAAAGAGTCTCATATGCTCTGGAAAATCTTTAGTTTTCTTTAATTAATGAAATGTGTAATTCAAATATAAGAACCACACAAAGGGAAATGCAAAAGGATGTTTGTAATTAACTGATGGATTCCAGTGTCATCTACATTATACAGCACTGGAACCGTTACATCTTTTGCATTTGAGTTTACTTTATTGTCTACATCAAATATGTTCTTCAGCAATACTTAATCAAAGAACTCTCTGAAGTGATGTTTTGTGATATTGAAAGAAAATGTTGTTTAAGGGGATGGGTCTTTGAAAAATAGTATGAAGCTAATCATAGAAATAGTTTGCTTCATGCATACACTTACAGTACTTGGGGGGATGTGGGGATCTGTCTAAAGACACACTCGTGGGGTTTGGGAGATAATATTGCTTGATGGGTCTTCAGGACAGAATTAATAATCAAATTGTGGTTCCACATTAATAGAATCCATAGTACATGGACACAGAAAGGAATTATGACGTGAATGGGCTTTATTTCCTGAGGAGCTTTAATGGGATGCTGAGCAAATGAAGGACAGAAAAGCTATCCAAACAATTTGTGCTTATTCTATATGATAAAAGCCTGGTGCTTTGAGTGTATGTATGTGTGTCTGCATTTTTGTATAGACATATATCTCTCTGTGTACTGATTAGTTCTTATTGCCATCTTGACACAAACTGAGTCACTTGAAAAGAGAACTTCAAATGAAGAATTACCGCCATTAGATTGGCCTGTGGGCATGTCCTATGGGAATTTTCTTGACTATTGATTGATGTAGGAGGGTCCAGACTACTGTGCAGGCATGGTGCTGTCGAAGTAGAGCCCTCAGCAGATAAGACAGAAATTAGACAGTAAATAACATAGAGACCTAGTGTTGTATTGAAATGGCGGCTCTCCTCCAGATAGACCACACCAGGCCAAAGCAGTTCCATGAGGCAGAGGTTTTATTGGGAAAGAACAGGGACAAAGAGGAGAGAGAGAAAAGACAAGGGAGAAAAAGGGTCAAAGATGGGGGAAAAATTTTGTCTGTGACTATGCTGTTTGCAGGCGAGTTTGAGGAATGGGCTCTAAGAAGGGATGCAGGGTTTTCATGGCAACAGATGTCACCTATGTGTGACAGTCCTGAGTTTGGAGCTTGTTTGCCAAGCTGGTTCTGGATACCAACACCTAGGACCTTAAAACAAACATACAGAGTAAGAGACTTTGGGATGTTCAGCCTGAAGGAGTTGTCTTTAACATAGCCCTCCCCCTAAGTTCCAGGATCTATGCAGAAGAGGAAGCAGAAAGATTGTAAGAGTCAGATGTGGTGGGTGATTTTAAGGAAGCAGCATTTTTCAGACTCAATAGAGCAGTTGTACATATGAATTCAGACTGTGAAAGCCAGACAAAATCCCAGCACGAAGGAGGGCAGCAAGCACAAAGTCCCAACCAGTCCATGAAGCTCTTCCAAATGATAACTGCTGGCAGGAAGAAAATCAGTTTTCTTCAATCACATGACACCAGTTACATCAACCACACTCCAGGGTAAATTAAGCCCCATGTCCAGGAATAAATGTATAACACAAAAAAGACTCCACTTTGTTGTTGTTTCTTTTGTCTTTAAAACAGAGTATATAAATGTCATTGGGTAGAATCTCAGAGGAGTTGGAAGACAGGAAAGGATATGGTAAAAACATACCATACAAAGTTATCAAGCAGAAATCAAATAAAAATAAAAGTGCTTTATGATCTTCAAAACATAAAAATTTATGAGAAAACTATTTAATACTTGCATTTTAATGACAGGTTTATAACACCTTCTGTTCATTTATTTTGGTAGCTAATGTTACAGCCATTGTTTTGTGTTTGAAATGCTGAGTCAAGCTAGATATACTTATGGTACAAGTTTATGGCAAACTCAGTGCTGTTTCCAATCACTCAGTTTGAACTGAAAAACTGGAAGTGATCATTCAAAATACTTCAAAATAGACCTGATATCAAAAACATTTCCCCCCAAATCTCCTAAGGACAATAGTTGCTTTCTCAAAATACACAAACAATGGTTCAATTACTTACAGCTCCAGTGTATTCTTAACTAGTAATCATCACACCAACTTCAGCCATCTAAATATAACTTTACAGAATTATTTGTTTTCTATTTCAGATGTTCATAAAGATTCGAATATACAATTGCAGAACCTTAATGTATGTAAACTGAATGTAATATTTAAATAAACAAAAATATTTGCAAGCATTTAAAAAGGGTAGCTGAGAAACACACACAACAAGAGAGAGAGAGAGAGAGAGAGAGAGGAGAGAGAGAGAGAGAGAGAGAGAGAGGAGAGAGAGCATTCCTCCATGGTCTTGGCTTCAGGTCATGCTTCCAGGTTCCTGCTTGAGTTTCTGAACTAAAATCCCCAGACTATGGACCATAATTGGTTTTTGGTCATAGTGTTTATCACAACAGAAAGAAAATTAAAAATGTACTGTGTGTCTGTGTGTGTGTTTATGTATATGTGTGATGTTATGTATATGTATGTATATGTATATGTATATGTATATGTATATGCATATGCATCAGAGATGCTCACTGCTGGAGAACCATAAAGAATGAGGTAGGTTTTGACTATACATACAGTGATAAAACATGTCTTCGGGATAGGTGGAGTCTACAATTATTTTCTTGGTCTTTCTCTTAGATGTTGTTATGGAACTTGGTTATATTTGTATTTATACATAGGCACTCAAGATAACTGCTTTCAAGTTTCTAGTGACATACTCTTTCACATACATTTATTTTGTGCCTATGTGAAAATCCACATAATGAATGGGATTAATGTCACAGAAGTGTCTGTCAGAGCTCTTCCCGGTTTTAGAAACCTATCCTGTCCTTTGGGAGTCTATCCTCACATGACTCACCTCTGTTTTTAGCATCAGGAAAGCCTTCTTTGCTTTTCGAGGGTACATTTTCTTACTGAATTAAAATATTGAAGTATTTGGTAAAGACTTGCTTCATAAGCTCCAAAACCCTAATCTATTATTGTTTCCTAGTGAGTAAAACAACTTGAGACTATTAATAATTCCACTAATATCATAGTGTGGTATCTATGCCTTTTCCCAGAAAGGTTGCCTCCCTTTCACCACTTGAACTCAGAATCCTGTGACTTTTACAGTCTTAAATCATTCTTTTGTAGGAATTTAGAAAAGTCATTGTATTTTTTGAACATTCAAAGATGAAGTTTTATACTGTTACATCATATGCTTTTTATTTAGTTTGCTTCTTTTATGGTCTCAATGTATAGCAACTTAAAATCATTTACCCATGGAATACCACCAGTAACTGTATACTTTATGCCCAACTTGCTTTAATTGTCTAATGTGTCACTAAATGCCACAACATTAAACTGATTCATAAGATAAGCTAAAGATTAAATGTGAGTCCAGACTCTACTTGGCATATTTAAGGAGTCACTAATCCCTATTGACATATGGTGGGTAGATTTTGTTGATCTCCATTCAAGCAACAAGATAGGGAGATTAATTTGGGGGAAAGCTTTCAAAAATTTATAATTTCAAGTATATTCATTAAAAATGCTAAGACTAAAGTCCGAGCTACAAGTTGTTCAGAATGTGACCTTGTTTGGAAATTGTGCCCTTAAAGGTCTAAGTAGATGAACTGAGGTTTCACTGAAGTGGATGTTTCCCTCCAGTGTGACTGGCATCCTCTCCAGAGATGGAGTTGATTTCAGATAATGTACAGGAAGAAGCCATGTGAAAGTGAAGGAGAGCAGAGTGATACATCTCCATGTTGAGTGATGAATGCCTAATTGCCAATAAGTAACCAGAAATTAATCAAAAGGCCTGGGCCAGGTTCTTGCTCCCAATGCCCCTCAAATAAGCCAACTCTACTAACACTTTAGTCTTGAAGCTTCCAGAACTTGGAACCTGTGACTTGGGTTTCCTAGAACTCTGAGACCACAAATATTTGTTTCAAGTACCCAGTTTGAGAGACTTTGTCATGGTAAACACAACAGACAAGTATAGACTGTCTGTTGTGTCTGTCTTTATAAAACAGATAAAGAAAATGGTGTGTGTGTATGTGTGTGTCCTAGACTCACTGTTTTCACTTGGTAGTCATGTTCCCAGCCTAGAAAATGAATACTTACCATGAATGCAGGAGCTGGCACCATTTCACTGTTTACCAACCTGGTCATAGAGACACAGGGTTAGTAAAGGATCTGCGGCCATTGGGTGATTCAGTTCCTGACATTGATGGATGAAACTTGGCTTTTCCTCTCGGCCAAAGCTGCTGACTGGATAAATGTTTTATTCATGAGGCCCAAGGCAGGAAGGGATGCCAAAGGTTGAAGAATATTTTAAGACATGCTTTGAGATGGCAGGCAAGTTATCATGAGGCTGTAAGCAAGGAAACTGAGGTACTACATCAGCCCAACAGGACGATAAGCCCAGGCTGCAGCCTGTCACCTTGGAGGCCGGTCTGTTTTCTTTATTCACCTTTCACTTTGTTTTGACTTGCATCCATGTTCTAAACTAGAGATAGCAGAAGATCCATCCATGCTTTGAGGATGGCTCTGCATCAAATAAAATTCAAGCCAGCTAGTTTGGAAGATCGACACAGCCTCAAAATTCTTCCTTCCTGGAGATAGATGTTCTGAATCATCTCCCAACATTGGTGAGAGCCTGGGCTGAGGAAGCTTTTAAATGAGAGCATATCCCTTTAGCTTAAAGTCTCGGGCATCTTGTTAGTCATACATTTTAATTGCCTATTAAGGAAAATGCCATTTCAAATTGTTTAGCACAGTGGATTATTTTCTACCAGGAGGAAAGTTTAATTGATGACTAGTTGCAAATGTGACTCCCATCTTCCTACATACAAAACTAAGACTTCTCCCATAGCAAGTAGGTCCTGATGATGCTGTAACCATAATAGCAGAAATTCTACGTACCTGTAGTGAACTGAGATAAAAATACCCTATGCCCTTTAATGCTCATTTTAACAGTTCTAACACCTGGTAATGAACTTCTAAGATTGCTTAGAGCTGCATACTAGAATCAAGACTGAAACACAGCCAATGCAGTTTACAACCCAAGCATTTTCTTACTGGTATGGAAACATGAACATAACTGAGAACTCACCAGAGTAGAATGAAGATTTTAATTTTAGTACTATTGTCCTTTGTGTGTGAGAAATGTTAGTGGCAAGTCTACACATGTTTTTTCTTTGGCACTAGTTAGAAAAGAATTCAAAGAATGGACCCTGACAGGGACAGCCACTCTGAGGCACACTGTCAAGACGTATCACAGGGTGCCACTCTGTCTTCTCCTCTCTGTCAAAGTCATTGATGATTTTCAATAAAGAAAGCCAGTGCCAGGTTCCAGACTTGTAGAACTCAGCTATCATAGAACTAATGGTATCACTCTCCTCTGAACAGTCAAGTGAAGAAATTTACTGACTGCATCCGACATGTATTTTGGAGAGTATATCTAAATATGGTCTCACAGAGGGTACAAATAAAAGGAGAGAAGCAAAATATCTAATAGAATTCAAACCTCTTTTCCTAAGCCGTTTGTGATTTCCATACAGCTGCTTATTTTGTGCCTCTCTTTCAAGACAAAACAATACACTGAGATAATCTTCATAAATGTTTTCTATCTCTTTGTTAGCTAAGGACACTTCAATACCTTGGAATTCGCTCTAATTCTCAGTGTTTGTTAAGTATCTAGTTATCAGTACTACAGCTCCTCATACATTGCAGCTGGCCAGTCTCTAGTGGTCACGGGAATCATTAGAGTTAAGGGTGTATGGAAAGAGCTGGACAGTTTGTTTATTTCATGATCATAAATTCCTCAGTCAATCTGGTATCCTGGAAGAAGGGTGAGAATCTACAATAGCAGTTTGCCAGATGCCAAGAGGAATTAGGTGCATAGGATTCTTGCTTAGTAACATTTGTAACACTCCAGGAACAGGAAATTCTCCAGATCCCATAGCAATAACATGGAGCAAAGGACCAGGCTGGGGCTTCAGGTCAATGTCTTCTTGCCAGATCCCAAGGATTCTGGATTCTCTTTGGCCGGCTCCTCTCTGTTAAGAATCTAGTTTGTTATGCCTTCCTCAACTTTCTTCATTGGTTTCTCAGCATTCTTTCAAAGTCTCCATTCTTCTTTGCACAGCCTGAGTCTGTTTTTCTAGTATCAGGGATTCAACCCCGTCTTTTGCATAGTAGGCGAGCATAGTACCATTAGCTACACCTCCAGCCTTTCTGAGCTTCTTATTGTTTTGTTTTTTCCTTGCAACTAAGAAACCTAAGGTTTAATTTTTACTTCATTTTGCTTGGAAAACATCTGAGCTTTCAAAGTATACTCAGTTAGATATGCTAAGGTTAGATAAAACTAGACCTACAGTCTCCTGCAAGATGATGTTTGGATGATTTTTCTTTAAGTCACGTTCTATAACCTCAGCACACTCAGCCAATGCTGTAAAATATAACAAAAGTTTTTTTTTCAGTATAATACAAAATTAACAGTAATGACAGCAACAGACTACTACTCTTAAGTTTATAGAATCTTTTTACTGACTTACCCTGCTAACCTTGAACTGAAACATCTATTGTTAGTCTCATAAAGTGAGGTAGGCAGGGGATCATATGAGTTTTAAAGCAACACAGTGCATAGCCTGGTGAGATGGAGATGTGAATCTACAAAGCTATCTGATTCAGTCTGTGCACCCTTATCCCAATGCATGATTAATTTTCCTTCCTTCTGATTTTTAAAAAAGCCATGGTTTCAAAGTCACCCCCCAATAAGCACACGTGTGCACGCAGACACACACACACACACACACACACACACACACACACACAAGACCTTCTGAGAAAATAAGACTGCAAATTATTTTTTCCAGCATCATATGAAAGACAACTTCAGAAACAGGTCATGACTTCATAAATTTAAACATGAATTCCGAAGAAGACATATGGGTTTGTTGGATTTTTTTTTATGGTAAAACGAAGGGCATAATCTCTGGAACATTGGGTGGGAAAATGTGGGAGGTGGTTTACAGTTTTTCAATATTTAATTCCACAAATTTCATTAACTGTCACCAGTAAAAGTCAGATCGGCAGCCAGCTGGAGCTATCTTCTGAGTAATGTGTTTTTTCTGAGAAGAAGGCACTGGTCCCAGGAAGGAAACGTGCTGGGGACATGTTTCTGGTATACTTTGCTAGTCTAACTTGGAAAGCATAGCTCAGTTCAACACACATTCCTGCTGCCATTAGCCACATGCACAAGCAGCTGGGCTTGCAGAAGACAATTTTAATATATATAAATTAATTTATCTACTTGAAATTCATAGTAATAAGCCCTGCTTAAGAGTACAATTTAAAACTCTTCAGAAGAAAGATGTAAAGGATTAGCAGAGCTTAAATTAAGAATAAGGATATTGAGACCTATCTGTTGGCAAGCACTGATGGGCCTTTTGAAAACGTTCCCTAATGCTGGTTTAAGACAAATGCTCTCCGGTTTCCTTACACATTTTTAAACATTATATAAAATTAAGACATTAACACATTGGTAATTTTCTTTTGTTTGAGCTAAATAAAATTTTCTTAGGAGTTCTACAACATTTTTAAAAAGCACCTATTGTAGAAATGTTTATACAAGTTTCCCAGGGTAAAACAAGAGTAAGACAAAAAATATCAATGCAACATGTATATTCTGTACTATGTGATACATATATTTCAATTTATAATCATACATAATAAATAAAAGGAAATATGTGTATAGTATGTATAAGCTAAACATCTACACAAATCTTTAAATCTTTAAATATATTTTACATAAACTGAAAACCTGGTTCAGTTACACTAGATTTAACTGCTTTCTTCATGGGTTCTTGATTTTTCTCTTGCTTTAGCTAGTTTTTTGTTGTTGTTATTGTTTTTTGAATTTTTGACCACATTATATTAGTGAATCTTGTGATAATTTAGAGAATCTACTGCTCCCAGATACTGGTACAGAAACAAACCTTAGAATCTAGGCCAGTAGGAAAAAAGCTGTCAACCAACCCCAGTAAGTCTCCTGTCTGCATTCACATTGGCATATTGTTCAAAATTTTGCAGAAAAAAAAATCTCATAAAGGTTGCTGTAGGCTGGTCAATCATAATCGTCACCAATTCAAATACCCAAGTCAATGTGTATTAGCCAGGACTGGCTGTTGGGGATGCTCTTCACTCTTTCCTGGTTTCCATTATTTCCCCTTCACTGTTTCCTGGGAATTAAAAGAAATACTTTCCTATAGTGTTTTCCATGGAAGAAAGTAAATCATTGTAACTAAAAATATTTTAGACTAACAGGCACCATATTTGAAAGAATGTTTAAATAGGTGCAAAATCCACATAACTGTCTTTACTATAACCTTATGGAATTATTAACCCTGGGATAGTCTAGAAAACTTGAAAGCTAAAGCTCAACAACAACAACAAAAACTGTAAAACCACTTGGAAAATTGATCCATTAAAGGCATCAGAACAACTGTGAACTGCATGTGACCCTTGACTTCATGAAGACAAACCACAACACTCATCAGAAGATGAATACTTTACTGGGCAGACCACTAGTCTGGCTTGATTGTATTCATTTTTTTCATGAAATATTTATTGAATATCTTCTATATGCTAGGCTTTTTTATTGAACAGTTCTTGTGTAATGAATGACATAGCCACCCTCTCTGGCTGAATGGTTCTTAGATTTGGTGAAGTTGATTCTGATATTATGTGTGCAGGGCTGGAGAGATGACTCAGTGGTTAAGAACACTTGCTACTTTTGCAGAGGGCCTAAGTTTGGTTCCTAGTACCCACATGGTAGTTCACACCCATCTGTATCTCCAGTAAAAGGGAATCCAATGCCCTCTACTTGTCTCTGCAGAGACTTAGGTATATACATAGAGACAAATAACTCACAAATAAGATAAAAATAAACACAATTTTAAAACTAAACCATGTTATGTGTGGTAGTAATAAAAAGTGAGCAGTGACTCCAGGCACAAGGATCAGGAATAGTTGAAGGAATCAAGGATGAAGCTAGAGTTTTGAGAAAGAAGGGCTGAAAACCAAGCACAGGTGCTCAGAGTAAGACTGGGAAACACCTTGAGGTTCAACATCCTGAATAACTGAAGCTGATCCAATATGTGTAGACTGAACCCCAGTTACAGTGATGTGCCAACTGGGAATCTAAGCCAAGCCCGAGTGATAAATAAATGATTTGATAAGCAATACAGAAGCTGAAAAACAAGTGACATGAAACACAGCAGCCTAGGCTAGAGCCTGGGACCAAAGGAGAAGCTGTGTAAATGCTGATAGCTAGGAACTTCAAAGCTGACAAGCCACACATCACAGAGATAGATTTCATGCCGTGGGCAGAGGCTGGCCAGCAGTGATAGACAGCGTTTGGGGAAATGGTTGAGGGTACTTTGAAGTAGAATTCATTCTAGAGTAAGTCTCGACAGGCCGACATGCTTGATGGTGATGAACATGGAGTAGTGTATTATTTTGAAGATGGATGGGGTAAGCGTGGGTAAAATATGACTTTCCTTTGGAAGGAAAGCAGGCAAGTTTTCTAGAGAAGGTTTGTCACTTCTCTCGAGTTTGGATTCCATGTAACATTTGGGGATTGTGCATATGTACCCATTACTGCCTTTGAAATTAACATGCTTCTTTATTTTCAAATGGCAGATTCTTTTACACAATTAAACATTTCATTGATGATGGCAGGCATGTGGAGAATTCTGTGACAAGATATTCATGTGCCTATGTGCCTTTCACATGACTTTTACAGATACGATTTCAAGAACTCTGCACAGAGTATTTTGAGAACATTTTAGGTGTGCTGGATGGTTTTATGTCAATTTGGTACAAACTATAAAGTCATCGGAAAGGAGGGAACCTTATTTAAGAAAATGCCACCATGAGATCATGATACAAGCAAGCAGTGGGGGTATTTTCTTAATTAGTGATTAGTGGGAGAGAGTTCAGCCCACTGAAGTTAGTATCATTCTGAATTCTATAAAAAATCAGACTGAGCAAGACATGAGAAAACAGCCAGTAAGCAGCACTCTTGCATGGCCTCTGCATCAGCTCTTGCCTCCAGGTTCCAGCCCTGTTTGAGCTCCTGTCCTGACTTCCTTTAATAATGAACAGCACTGTGGAAGCTTAAGCTGAATCAGCCCTTTCCTCCCCAAGTTGCTTTGGTTAGGATGTTTCATCACAATAGAAACCATAACTGAACCAATTGGTACCAGGATCATGGAGTATTGCTGTGATAGCCATGATCATTTTATTTTGGGGAGGATTTTGGAAGGACTTGGGAACTTTGGCCTAGAAATACACGAGAAACAAACCTTAGTGAATTGTTCTGTAGGAGCTTTGGAAGACAAGACCATTGAGAGTAATGCAGATGATGGAGAACTGGCTTGTGAAGTTTCAAAAGTTTAAAAACTCTATCGGACCATTTGTTACTTTTAATTAAGATTTTGTGGTTCTTAGTTGGGTAGCTTGGTCTTGTGTGGGACTCTTAAGGGAGTACTCAGGCTCCGCATGAATGGAAAGGGAATAAAGAAAACATAAACTGAGGGAAATCTAGAAATTGAAATTTTAGTAACTCAAACATGAACCATAGAGGCAAGCTTCACCAAAAAATTACAAGAGATAGAAGAGAGAATCTCAGGTATTAAAGACATGATAGAAGAAATGGATACATTGTTCAAAGAAAATGTTACATCTAAAAAAAAAAAAAAAAAAAGAAAAGAAAAGAAAAATATCCTAACACAAATCCTTCAGGAAATCTGGGACAGTAAGAAAAGACTAAATCTAAGAATAATAAGAATAGAGGAAGGAGAAAAAACAGGTCAAGGACACAGAAAATGTTTTAAAGAAAATCATAAAAGAAAATTTCCCTAACACAAAGAATACTCCTATTAAAGTATGAAAGCATTCAGAACAACAAAGAGTTTGTATTAGAAAAGAAAGTCCCTTTGACACACAATAAAATAAACAAACAAACAACTAAATGTACAGAACAAAGGAAGAATATTAAAAGCTTCAAGGAAAAAAGACCAAGTAATATGCAAAGACAGACCTATTAGAATAACACCAGACTTCTCAATGGAGACCCTAAAGGCAGAAGGGAATGAATATATGTAGTGCATATTTTAAGAAACCACAAGTGATAGACTAGACTATTAGAGTCAACAAAACCATAGATGTAGAAAATAAGGCGTTCCATGATAAAGTCAAATTTAAGCAATGTCTCCTCACAAATCCAATCCTATAGAAGATGCTAGAAGAAAAATTCCAACCTGAAGAAGTTAACTGCAACTATGAAAACAGAGGAAACAAATAATTTTAGACCAGTAGGTCAGAAAGAAGAAACACATACACATACATGGACACATACATGCACACATTCCCACACACAAATCAACAAACTAAGGAGAATTAATAAATATTGATCATTAATATCTTTCAATACCAGCTGTCTCAGTTCTCCAATAAAGAGTCACAGACTAAAAGAATAGGTGTGAAAACAGAATCCGTCCTTCTGCTTCATATAAGAAACATACCTTAATATCAAAGATAGATATCAATTCAGGGTAAGGAGTTGGTAAAAGATATTCTAAGCAAATAGACCTGAGAAACAAGCTGCTGTAGCCCTTTAAATACATGACAAAATATACTTCAAATCAAAACTAAATAGGAGAGATTAAGGATAGTACATGCTCATCAAAGAAAGAATCCACAATGAGGAAATTGCAATTTTTAACATCTATGCCTCAAATACAAAAGCATCTAAGTTTGTAAAATAAATACATACTTTTATAGGTTACATCCTATATTTAACCTCAAATACTGATAGTAGAGACTTCAATACCTGACAAACAAACAGGTCATCCAGATAAAACTAAATAGAGAAATCCTGGAGCCAACAGGTGCTATAAACCAAATGGACCTAATAGATGATTGTAGAGAATTTCATCCAAATACGAAAGAATATACACTCTTCTCTGGACACATACTTGGACACAAAGCAAGTCTCACCAAATACAAGAAAATGGAAATAACACCCTGCACCCTATTAGACCACCACGGATTAAAGCTGGATATCAACAACAACAGACACAACAGAAAGCTTACAAACCCATGGAAATTGAACATCTCTCTACTGAATGAAAAATGGGTCAAGAAAGAAACTAAAGACTTTCAGGAATTGAATGAAAATGCATACAAAACATACTCAAACTTATGGAACACAATGTAGGCAGGTCTATGAAAGTTCATAGCACTAAGTGCCTTTATAAAACAACTGGAGAGATCTCATACTAGGGGCTTAATAGTATATCTGAAAGCTCTAGAACCAAAAAAAGAATTCACCCCTCAAAGGAGTAGATGTCAAGAAATATCAAACTATTGGATGAAATCAACAAAATAGAAACAATAACCAAAAAATAAATAGATAAAAAGGATCAATGAAACAAGGAGTTGGTTCTTGGAGAAAATCAACAATATTGACAAACCCTTATCCAAGTTAACTAAAAGGCAGAGAGAAAATGCTCAAATCAATAAAATTAGATATGGAATAGGGGACATAACAATAGACACCAAGGAAATCCAGAGAATTATAAGAACAATCTTGAAAAAGCTGTACGCCACAAAATTGAAAAAATCTAAAAGAATGGGATCATGTTCTTGATACATACAAGCTACCAAAGTTAAGTCATGATCAGATAAGCAATTTAAGCAGACCTATATTCCCTAGTGAAATTGAAGCAGTTATTAAAAGCCTCCCAAACAAAAAAATTGAGGACAAAATTATTTTAGCATGAAACTCTATCACTTTCAAAGAGTTAATGCCAATACTCCTCAAACTATTTCACTAAATAGGAACAGAGGGAACGTTGACAAACTCATTTTACAAGGCCAAAACTATCCTGATACTCAAACCACACAAAGACTCAATAACTAAATGAAATTGCAGACAAAATTTCCTTATAAACATGGATGCAAAAATATTCAATAAAATGGTTACAAACAAATTTAAGAACACAACAAAAAGATGATCCACCATGATTAAGGTGGCTTCATCCCAGATATGAAAGAATTGTTCAACATATGTAAATTGATGAATGTAATCCACCATATAAACAAACTGAAAAAAAATAAACCACATGATCATCTCATTTGGATGCAGAAGAGAGCAGCTGGCAAAATCCTACTCCTTTTCATAGTAGAAGTCCTGGAGAGATTAGAGATACAAAGGATATACCTCAATATAAAAAAAAAAAAGTTTACAGCAAACCAATAGCCAACATCAACTTAAATGGAGAGAAACTCAAGGCAATTCCACTAAAATCAGGAACAAGACAAGACTTTCTGCTGTCTCCATATCTATTCAATATAGTACTTGAAGTTTTAGACAGACCAGTGAAATACTGAAGGCAATCAAGTGGATACAAATTTAAAAGAAAGAAGTCAAAGTATCTTTATTTGTAGATGATCTGATGGTATAGAGGAGTGACCCTGGAAGTTTGAATGGGAAATTCCTTCAGCTGATAAACTTTCAGCAAAGCTGGATACAAGATTAATGACAACAAAAAAGCTGCCTTCCTATACTCAAATGACAAATGGTCTTTAAAAGAAATTTCAGAAACAATACATTTCACAAATAGCTTCAAATAATATAAACTATCTTAGGATAACTCTAAGCAAGAAGGTAAAAGGCTTGTATGATAAAAACTTCAAGCCATTGAAGAAAAAAATTAAAGAAGTATCAAAAAATAGAAAGATATCCATGCTCATAGATCACTAGGATTAATATAGTAAAAATGGTCATACAATCAAAAGAAATGTACAGATGTGATGCAACCCTCATCAAAATTGCTACACAATTCTTCAAGGATCTTGAAAAAACAATTCTCAACCACATATTAAAAAAAAAAAAACAAAAACAAAAAACAAAGGATAGCTAAAAAAAAAAACAATCCTGAATAACGAAAGAACTGCTGGAGGTGTTACCATCCTTGGTTTCAAATTGTACTTCAGAGCTATAGTAATAAAAACAGCATGGAATTGGCACAAAAGTGGACACATTTATCAAGGGAATTGAATCGAAGACCCAGACATAAAGTCACAATTTATAGACACCTGGTTCTTTTGATAAAGAAGCCAGAAACACAAACTGGGAAAAAAGAGCATCTTCAATAAATGGTTCTGGTCAAACTGGATGTCTAAAAAGAATAGAAATGGATTCATATATATATATATAACACTCTGCACAAAACTCAACTCTAAATGGATCACAGATATCAACATAAAACAAGATCAAATACAGTGAATATGATAGAAAAGAAAATGGGAAATAGCCTTGAACTTATTGGCTCAGGAGAAGACTTTCTGAACAGAACATCATTCTCACAGACACTAAAATCAACAATTAATAAATGGCACCTCATGAAACTGAAATGCTTCTGTATGGCAAAAGATAATGCCATTTGGACAAAGTAATACCTACAGAACAGGGAAAGATTTTCACAAACTACACCTCTGATAGAAAGCTAATATCCAAAAATATATAAAGAATTCAAGATTCTAGATACCGAAAAAACAAATAAGAACTGCTGGAGGGAGTAGATATCAACAGAGAATTCTCAATAGAGGAAACTAATGGCTAAGAAACACAATATCCTTAGCCATTGGGGAACTGCTAATCAAAACTACTTTGAGATTCCATCTTACATGTCAGAATGGCTAAGATCAATAACACAACTGACAGCTCATGCTAGTAAGATGTAGAGCGAAGGGAACACTCCTACATTGCTGGTGGGAGTGCAAACTTGTACAGCTGCTATGGAAATCAGTGAGACAGTTCCTCGGGAAGATTGGACTTGTTCTACCTTAAGTTTCACCTCTACCAAAGATTGCTTCACCCTAACAAGACAATTGCTCATCCATGTTCACCAATGCTCTGTTCATAATAGACAGATACTGGAAACATCCTGGATGTCCCTCCACAGGAGAATGGATAAAGAAAATACTGTACATTTACACATTGGAGAATTACTCGGCCACTAAAACAAAATGACATCATGGCATTTTCAGGCAAATAGATGGAACTAGAAACAATCATCCTAGACCCAAAAATACAAATATGGTGTGCATTCACTTATATGTAGATATTAGCTCTTAAGTCAATAATAACCAAGCTACAATCCATGGAACCATAGAGGATATAGAGAGGCGGCTAGAGGAGACAGGTTGATCTTGTTAGGGTAGGAAAATAGAATAGATGTTAAGAATGAATGGAGAAGCTATAATGGTAGATCAAGTTGGGCAGTGAGGGAAGTCGGAGCTTTGGGAGAGAATACAGGAAACACAGCTAAAATTAAGAGGAATTTGAGAGGTAATATGGAAACCTAACAGAGATGAAAGTTTCTAAAATGTATACACATGTGAAAGCAATAAAAATGAAATATCCAAATAATGGGGAGACAAGAATAGTAACTGGCCATCACTTGTCATTAAAAGAATCTTCCAGTGCTGGGATTGGGTTACATCTGTTGAGTTGTTGGGAAAAAGGGGCCCACGAGCATCCCCAAACAACCCAGGCTATTTCTAAGACTACAAGTTGCTCTCCACAAACTAACAGCATATCCCCATTGCTGGAAACAATACCTACACAACTCATTTAAGATGGAGATGTCAAATTGAGAGAAATGTAAACACCAAGTCAGCCCAAATGCTCTATCTACAATGGTGCCCTTCCTACAAATTACGCTAGGGAAGTGATGGCTCAAAGCTTGTAGGAATAACTCACCAATAACTGATTTGACTTAAAGCCTACTCAGGATATGGAAACATACCCGACACTGCTTGTGTGTCCAGGAACCTGAGATTAAATAACCCAGAATAGAATAAAGCTAAATACTACCGGCCTTATGAAAGAAAAATAATGTGATAAAATGACCTCTAATGATATGCTGCTATACTCAAAGATCAGTCCTTCATTCAGCCATTATCTAAGAAGCTTCCTCCTTCTACAATTGTAGAGAGCCAGTCAGAAATTACACGGGGAATGAGAGACCTTGGAACACATAGCACTAAATTGGATGTCTTGGTCAAACCCCTCCCCTCAGAGCTCAGAGAATCCCACAGAAGAGGAAATAGAAAGAGTGTAAGAGCCAGAGCTGATGATGGACATGAAGAAAACAAGTCCCTTTATATCAAGAGGAGCAAAGCTCAATAGAGACTGAAACAGTATGCACAGGGCTTGGACAGGTCTGCACTAGGTTCTCTGTGTATATTATGGCTTCTAGTTTAGTATTTTTATGGGACTCCAGAGTGTGGAAATGAGTGGGTCTTTGACTCTTGTGCCCTCCCCTTGGGCTCTTTTTCTTCGGTCGATCTGGTCTACCTTTCATGTTTGTTATATTTTTTAAAAATGAATGCATGAGTGAATGAATGAATGAAAACTTAACTATCAGAGTAAAAATTAACACCTAAAATTATCACTTACACTTGCCGAGAGAGGGAAAAATCCATTTTCTTAGTGGAGTGACACTGGATATATCAACTATTCTAGGACAGGCCACGTGTTCAGGAGTAGTTAGTTAACCAAAATATAATAGGCTCGATGTTTTATTTGTTTTGTTTTGTATGTGTTTTTATTTGGTTACAGTTTGGTGGTTTTGTTTTTATTTTTGTTTTGTTTGCTTGTTTTACTTTGGGTGGTGTGATTTTATTTTGTTTTCTTGGGTTTGGGGAGTTTTGCTGTTGTATTATGTTTCCATTTGTTTGTTGAGAAAGAACTTAAAGTTGGGTGCATAGGGAAGGAGAGAGGATCTGGTAGGACTTGGGGAAGGGGAAAATACAATCAAAATATATTTAATTTTTAAATAATAAAAATTGCAATAAAAAGAAATAAAGTGCAGCCCTGTGGCAGCAGAAGATTCCAGCATTTTAGAGTTACAGATACCTGGAATGACTACCCAGAACAGAAGCAGCAGTGGCGTGGAACCAGCTGGAGCCTGGCAGGCAAGCTGAGTGGGATGGAGAGGGATTCTTTTGCGGAGTCCAGAAGATTGTGAGTGGATCCCACAGTTATTTTTACTGCTGATAGTTTGTTATTTGTACTGCCAATGGTTTGTTTTGAGTTGATGTGGTTGTGACTGTGCCTTGGTTCTTCCCTTTTGAAGTAAAATAAAAGTTTAACTTTATTTTGATTTTTTGTGGGACCCCTCAGTTGAGAGATTTCAAACTTTTATAAGAACTTTTTTTTTTTTAAAAGGAACTGGATATTTTAAAGAACTGAACTTTTAATATGTTGAATTTGTAAAGATTGTGGGACATTTGAAGTAATTTATGTTTTTAGTGTGAGATAATGCAGATGAATGAGAATAGTGGTTGTGTTGACTGGGATAGTTTATGTCAATTTGACCCAAGTTAAAGTCATCTGAGTGGCTGAGATTTTAAGAAAATGTTCTATAAAAATGGTTGTAGACAAACCTATAGAACATTTTCTTAATAGTGATTCATGGATGAGGGCCCAGCCCAGCCCGTTGGGGTTGTGCCATCCCTGGGCTTGTGGTCCTGGCTTCTATAAGAAAACAGGGCCAAAAGCCAATATGAGCATCCTCCATGGCCTCTACATTAGCTCTTGCCTGCAGGTTCCTGCCCTACTTGAGTAGTTGTCCTAATTTTCATTGATAATGAACAATAACATGGATGATTAAGCCAAGTAAACCCTTTCCTCCCCAAGATGATTTGGCCACGGCATTTCATCACAGCAATAGTAACCCTAACTAACATAGGCAGATTAGATTCCTCAAACCTCTTTCTCTTTCCTTCCAGAGAGAAACATTGTTTTCAATTTGATGTTTATCATTCATATAATTTTGTTACATGCTACATCTAACATTAATGAATATATAAAATTTGTCTTTTAATACCTAAATAAATACATTTTAGTATGCATACTCATACTTATTTTTCCTCTCCTTTATGCTTTGAGGAATTTTTATTTTGACACAGGAAGCTATAGTAGGCGCCTTTTAAACACCTCAATAGTATTTTTTTAGTTAAGACATTACATGGAGTTTCATATGTGTGTGTTTTAATGGGATGTTCTATTAGTAAATATTTATATTGTTTTGTAGACTTTTGGGTCTTATAATAAAGCTGTATATGAGTTATTTATTTCTTATGAAAATTAGAGGTATACACTTGGGCATACATACCTAGATATAAGATTATAGTACCCAGGATAGACAACACCTCTGTGTGATTTAACAAAGGACTGCTATCTACTTCCAAAGTAATACTATGACAGTAACCCCCTGCTATGTGAAAGGGTATGTTGCCCTCAGTCTTTCTCAGCACATGATGTCCTCAGATTTACATTTTTGTCATTCAATTGAAATCGAGACATTGTGTATTAAGTCAGAATCTAACTGGGGACCCTTGAAGACTTTAAGCAGTAGTACAATAATCTTATACAGTAATGAAATGGGTAAAATGGCAGATATGTCTTTTTACTATTCGGTTCCCTATTGATTGTCCATTTGTAACAATCTATAGAGTCTTCATCTACTCATTAATCACTGTCAGATATGTATAAACTAATGTTACTTGCTCCCTGGAGCTAACATTATACTTTATTTGCAGTGTCTTTTGATATGGTAGTTGTAGTCTACCATACATGCTTGGTCTTTACAATCAGTGACAGAGTTAGAGTTTGTACTATGTTTAAGAAAAAAATTGTCTGGTCCTGAGTCATATCAACCTGTATGTCTTTTAAAAAGTTACAGTTTTACTTTTTTATATCCTCATACCGGCTGTTTCAATCCCAGTTTTGTGTATTGATTTTCTTGGCTTTTCAACGTGTATTTTTTAATTATACAAATGTATTTGTATGTATATGTGGAGAGGAAGCATGGGTATGCATATGTACAGGTCCAAGAACAACTTGTAGGAGGCCCTTACCTTCTTCCAACAAATTGTGTCAGGAATGGACCTCATGTCATCAGGCTTGGCCACATGTGCCTTTACCTGTTAAACATCACTCCAGGCCTCTCTTGGATTGCCAGAAATACATAATCATACTGTGTGTGAATTATAGCAGATGTATTTTTTTTTCTTTTACAACTAACCCTGATGCCTTTTCACAATTTTTCAAGCCTCCTACCACTGGCCTGAATCTGTTGAACAGATGTAGTGACAGCTGCTATTTCTAGCATTCAGAACTCTTCTGATGTTTTGCCATTAAATGTACTTTTTCTTTTTGATTTTTGTGAATTTCTTTTTTCAGATTGAGAGAGTGAGTCACTTTCTTTCTGGTTGGCTAAATGTGTTTTTTAAGTGTTTATTTAAATGATATGCAAGTGGCTTATCTGAAACAGTTCTTGGAAGACTAATGTCCTGCCTGGGCCAAAACTGAACTTGAAAAACACAAAAAATCAATACTGTATGTTTCCCATGGACATAGATAGATGTTGAAGCATTTTTATAAGACAATAAGACTACATATAAAAATGATTAGAGGTGATGTTTCAGAGAAAAGGAGAGAAAGACATTGAAGGGGGATATAGTTGAAGATAAGACAGGTAGTGGTAGACAAAGATACTATACCTGAATCTGGAATTTTCTTGTACTTCTTTTGAAGGGAAATATGTTCAAATTTAGTTCCATGTTTTCTTTAGCAATGAATATATAGAAATAGGACTTATCAAATTAAGAATGATAAAATATTAATTCTTAGAAGTGTAATTAAATGCCATTCTTTTCTTTATAATTTTCTAATCCCAGAAAGTACAATGGGACTCTGGGCCACTCAAGGCCACTGCCAAGTATGCCTTCTGATTTGTCCTGGAAAGGAGACCTACTTGGTCGGGAAAGTAAAGTGACATTTGGAGAGAGAAGGCCACTGATACAGTGAGAGATAGAGAAATGGGGTGGTGTGGCGTAAAAGGATGTGAGGGTTAAGGAGTTGTGGGATAGGAAGGCAGACAGCTGTCTCAGAAAGTAAATGAAATCCTAGTGTTCTTTACTCAAAGTAACATTCACAGATCCCAAGGAGCAAGGTACAAAAATAAGCCACAGATTGACTGGGACAAAGAAACACCAGCCACAGAGAAAAGGGAACAAAATCCACAAACTTTATTGGAGGAAACAAATGACTCCCATTAAGGATATGGAAAGAGCCCCAGTAGTGAGAGTCTCTAAAGGCTCTGGGACCCTGACACCTCCCATTTCCAGATTCCCTTTCCACCTTGAATAGTCCTGCCCTGGGTATTCCTCAACTTTGGAAGGTGTGTTGGCTAGTTTTATGTCAAGGTGACATACGCTAGGATCTTTTTAAAAAAGAAACCTCAACTGAGAAAATAGTCTACCAGATAGTCCTCTGGGCAAGGCTGTGGTACATTTTCTTTACTGATGAGATGGGAAAGCCAAGCTCTCTGTGGGTGATTCCATCTTTGGGCAGATGGTTCTGGAAGTGAATAAGAAAGAAGGCTGATCAAGCTATAAGGACCAAACTAATAAGCAATAATCCTTCATGGCCTCTACATCAGCAGTTCCTGTCTCTAGGGTCGTTTCTTGAGTTCCATCTCCAACTTTGAGGGATAATGAAATAAACCCTTTCCCCTAATTTATTTCTTGGTTATGATGTTTTATCATAGCAATAGAAATGCTAACTAAGACAAAAAATGGTACCAGGAGTAGAGTATTGCTGTGACAGACATGAATATGTTTGGATTATGGAAGAACTTTCAAACTTAGGGCTGGAAAAGCAACTGAGTGCTTAGAATTCAGAAAGCTGTTCTGTGGGAGCTTGGACAATAACAGTTTTGAGAGTAATGACTAACATGAAAGCCTGGCTTGGGAAGTTTTAGAGGCAAGTTTGAGACTCCTGTAAAGACCGTATCTAGGCCATTCGGTGGTTTGAATTAAGGATCTGTGATTTCTATGTTGCTGAAGAATCAGTAGTGATCCACAGGAGATGAGCACAAAGCCAGTAAATCCTTTGCTGTACTGGGACAACTGATGCTTAGCCAGAGCTGAGAAATCAGCAGTGATTAAGAAGAGACCGGCATCATGAGCTTCCTAAATGTGAGACTGCTTTCTCAGGGTCAGCACATAGTTCCTGTGGTCCAGGTAGTCCAACAATGACTGTCTCCAGTTGTAAAGGACAGAATCCTGTAGTGGTTCAGTTCACAAGACTGATGTCTCAGTGGTCTCAGTCTAGAGCTGGAGTCTTGGGGGATTCCCAGATTCCACTGGTTTTCAGTGTACATTGTAATCCTGGAGAAGTAGGTCTAATACTAGTGAAAGAATAACTCAGCAACAAGCCTAACAGAATTGATGACTAGGTGGGTCAGAGCTATGTACAAGTGGGGTGTGTGTGTGTGTGTGTTGTGTGTTTTAAAATAGATATTTAGTCTGGAACAGTGGTTCTCAACCTCCTAATGCACAACCCTTTAATACAGTTCCTTATGTTGTGGTGACCCCAACCATAAAATTATTTTTGTTTCTATTTCATACCTGTAATTTTGCTGTTACAAATTATATTGTAAATATCTGTGTTTTTGATGGTTGTAGGAGATCCCTTTAAAAGGATCCTTCATCTGAGAACTGACGGTCTGGAACAAAGTAAAAAAAAAAAGCAGATCAGCTGATTAAATATCAAAATACTTGAAAGAAATTTCTTTTCCTCTCAAATGGTGACAGTGAATTAATCCAGTAAGAGAAGAGGGTCAGCTATCTCTAGAGGGTTAAGTTCACTGCTAGAAAAAAGCATGCTTAAGCAGAGAGATAAGACAAGTTTAAAGAATCACACAGATGGTATTCTGTCTGTTTCTCACCTGCTAACCACAGTGATATCCTTAAACTTGGGCATCCTTCTGGAACCTTGCTCCTTTTATGATGTTTGCCGGCTCACAATGCCACCATACTATGATCAGAATAAGTCCAAGGGAAGAGGAGCTTAGTAACTTCTCGGGCTTGGTACTGCAAATTTCACTCTTAGACATGGGATGACAACAAGGAAGCTTTGCATTTGTTCGGAGAATGTGTGGCACTTAGAAGCAGCTTTGACAGAATGTCATGTTGTCTGAAGGTCTAAAGGACTTGAAAGTTGAAGGACTTGAATAATGTAAGGAAAGATTCTTTCCTGAAATGATCCTGAAGAAACTAGAGCTGCGGATTTATCTTCATTTGGGCTCCTATGGTCACACACGCGTTGACATATGTAAACATCAATTAGGCCATCTTTCAAATGGTAGCAGTAGTCATTTTCTGTGGTGTTATAAGGATGATACATGAGCCAGTTGAGGTTGAACTTTGGAACCATCCAGAGTTCTAGCTGTTGGACCACATCTAGCCTCAGTTTCCCCATCTTTTAAATAAAGTGATGATGTCTCTTCCATAAATTCACTGTGGTACAACTTACCATATGTCAGGCAGCTTGAAAAAGGCACTGATAATGGAGAGGTTGAGTACTCAACATTGGATTACTGGCTGTGTACTTTGTACCAATGGTACTGTCATCAGTTATATGTACAACACCCCATTCCAGTGTTGAACCATATGGTGGTGTAATTTTTCTCATGTCTTGGGTGAGACATTCAGACTCTGGTTCTGATACATTAACAGATAACCCTAGTCTTCGGGTACCATGATCCACATTTCTGGAATGGCTCCAGTAGACTGGGCTCTATGAGGGGCCAGTAGAGCCTCTCCACTTCATCCAAAAAGCAAGCTCTCCTATCCTTTCCACCAGTGGCCTCTTACAACTCATGTCTCAGAATTCAATCACATGATCACCCCTTGTTACAAATCTCTGTTTTTCTTTAAATAGTGCTGTTCCAAAAAGCTGGGCCTGTTGTATTAAGGCAGGAAAGAAGAATAGATATTAAATTGGCAACTAGCTGAAGCAGGGTCCGAGGATCATGGGTGAGGGGAAGGAAAGAGGGAGGAAGAGTGAGGGTGAGCATGTGGCTTGCTTTAATAACATTTTATTTTGACTTCCTAACAGTGGTATCTCTTAAAGGGCAAGCAATACTGAATACTTGGCCAAAATGTGTAGAATTCTCTATTATAACAGAGAGCAACATCTTCTATTGGTTAAGAGCAGGAGTCAGAAATACAAAAATCAATCATCACTTGGAACTCTGGCCCTGGTGTTATTTAATATGTGGTTTGGGGTGAGGTGGTATGTTAGTGTCGGGAAGCATCATGGTGTCAAGCATGATGACATGCAGGCAGACATGGTGATGGAAAAGTAACAGAGCTCCAATCTGCAGCCAGCAGAAGAGAGACACTGGACCTGCTTGGGCTTTTCAAAGCCTCAAAGCTCACCACCTCCAACAAGGACACTCCTAATCCTCCTCAACCAGTGCCGTGAAGCATTCAAATCTGCTAGCCTGTGAGGCCGTTCTTATTCCCATCACCACAAGAGATTTTGTTTGTTCGGGAAGCTAGATTCCCAGGCCTTCCATATGTTGAGCTAATATTCTTATGCTGAGTTACAACCCCAGCTTTTTTTTTAACCATTCATTCGGGGACAGGGTCTGACTAAGTTGGCCAAGCTGTGCTTGTGTAATGTAGCCCAAACATGCCTGGAAATTGCAGTTTTCCTGCCTCAGTTTCCCTAGGAGGAGCTAGGATTACAGCCTAGGTCTGCCTGCACGAGCTCTTACATTTCTCTTGAACTAAACTCCCTTGTGGGGAAAGCTTTGTTCTGCCATCACAGCATCCTCCCCACTAGGAGAGAGCTATCCTACAGGAGACAGTCAATATTTTTAGAGGGAATGAATGCCTCTGCAATGGGTAAACAAAAGTCTCTAAACCCTGACTCCTCAGTCGCAGGAGGTGTTATGGAAAACACTATTCCAGTCATTCTTAATTTAGACTTAAGCAAGCATGTTGCTTAGAATAACCCACTGGTTCTACTGTTGCAGAAATCCAATGCACTTGAGCCTCTCCAAGGCTTGCTCTGCGTCCAAAGCCCTGAGAGTATTTTCTGAGAATCTCTTCAATGATCCATTCATCTCTAAGTCTGTTTGCTTACCAAGTAACCTGCCGCATTATGGTATCACTTAAGTTTGCTAGTAACATATTCAAAATTGATATCCATCCATTTGGTAGATTTCCAAAATGAAAGTGACAGAGAAATGAAATTGCAGGGAAGAAGTAGGGAGTGCAGGTGTGTGTGTGTGTGTGTGTGTGTGTGTGTGGTGTGGTTTATGGGTGTCTTGGGTGAGAAATGTGATGTGTATGTGGGGGTATACAGGGTGGTTGAAGGGTAGGATGTCTATATGGGTGTGTCTTCATGTATATGTGTGTGTCTGTATGTATTTCTTTGCGTGTGCCTGTGTGTATATGCATATGTGTTTGTGTGTGTGCCTGCATGTGTGCATGTGTGTATGAATATGTATACCAATTATGTGTCTGCTTGTGTGTTTTCTGCATAGATGTGTCTGCATGTGTATGCCTACATGTGTGTATATGTGTGTCTGCATGTGTATGCCTACATGTGTTTATATGTGTGTTTGCGTGTGTGCATGTGTGTGTACGTGTGTGTACACATATATCAACCAGTACCTTTTATTTTGCATAAGAAGTCCCTGAGCTTTCAGTATCAGCTATTTCAGACCAAACTCATTTCTAATTAAAGATTAGCACAGTAAATTAATACTCATTTCTGTGCTAGTACACTAAAGCAGCAGGAAAATTACCTAAATTAAGCTCAGGTAGTGACATCCATCATGCTGTGAGTAATGGCATCTAGAAGCACTTTCTGTAAAACTCAGAAAATAAAGGATATTCACAAAACCAAGATCCCTAATGTTCTTGTTTAGTTATTTACTGTGGAGAAATCTCTACCAAATGTTGAGTTAACAAGGAAATCCCCCCCTCTCAAACCCACGCGAGTAAAGTGTGCACAAAACTTAACCGTTGTCTGACTTACAATGTATATGGGAAAGTTCTGGTAAGGCTCACACTGCTATTGTGTTGACAAAGTAGAAAGGCACTTGCTCACAATGCAAGGAAATCCCACACGGATGACTGATCCTAAGCTAAACTGACATCTAAGATTCCTGAGCTGCTTCATGGTCATCCTGGTTGGACAGCACCTCTCTGTTGCTGAGGATGGTCACCACATCAGTGCTAAAGCCTCAGTTATCTTCTTTGGGATCCTGCTTGCCAACTTGCATTGCTTAAACCCACCCATGTATATTGATTTAACAAAAAGATTCCCTGTAGTAGCATGTGCACAGAATTAAACACTGGTTGACTTACTGGGTATATTGGAACCACACACACACTAACACACACACAAACACACATAGGTGCACAGACACATCATGCATACACACACACATACACACATGTTGACATACACATGTAGACACATACATGGTACCCATGTTGCCTATGCCCATTTAAACCGTGATTCCTGTGAGGAGATAGGCAATACATCACAGTGCTAAGCCAACTGCTGGACTTTGGAACTTTGATACACTCTGTCTAGATTATGCTCCACTGAGGCTGTTCACAAGCACCACATCCGCATTAGTCACATTTCTTATTTCTATGGCAAAACACCTGACAGAATCAGCTAAGAAGGAAGGGTTCGTTTGCTGTGACAGTCTGAAGGCATAATTCATTTTGGTAGAGGAGGCATGGTGGTGAGGCAGCTTCTAGGGCTCTAGCTGTGGCCATGGGGCAATGAGGCAATGGGTCACATCATGTCCACAGAACGTGGGTCAAGGAGGCAGAAAGGTGAGTGGGTGCTCAGCTGACTTTCTCCTTTATATTCAGCAGGGACTTTGTTGGGACTGAAGTCATCCAGTCTCAGTTAATGCTGTGTAGAGATGATTTCCACAGGTTTGTCTCTTGTGTGATTGATTATAAATCTAGTCAAGTTGACAATGCACATGGCCCACGACTGAATCATTGTAAAGTAGCTTTGTTTCCAGCCCATGAAACCCAGAGTTCAGAAAGCAATGCTCTCTGCCTTTGGTTTGTTCATTATTTCATATTTCTGTCCAACTCTGATGCCCATGTCTATGGGCTCCATTGAGTATATTTCTGTTGTGTGTTTCTGCCCTACCCATTTACCCTGCTCCAGTTTATAATGGGAATATTGACTGGCCATTGACTAGGCCTAGGAAGACCGACTTTGCAATAATTATGAATGAGAGATGTCAGCCATGAAGCATCTCATTGCAGATATTTCTACACATAGTCGATACTGGCTTTTGTAAGGACTGAACTCCAAGCAGCTTGCAGTCATAGGGGAATGACCAGCTGAATAGCTATTATTTCATCCAATTGATGTTCTGTGGGCAAAGGGAAACAAGAATGCAGAAACATGCACATTTCATGCCAGCCTGACTTTTGCCTTCTGTAGTGGCTAAAAATTATTAACAGTTTCCCCAAGGAAGCCGAGTGCTGTGGAGAAATTCTGCATTGCATGAAGAAAACTGTTAATTTTCAAAATGTATGAAAGATGTAAATTTCTTAACCACCAATATATTGACTCCTAACATAAAGATGAGTATATATTTCTCACAACATTTTTAATATTACTTCAACCGTAAAATAGGAAATGTAGCTAAGAAAACCATTCTAATACACATGCACTACCTTACTGTATTTGGGCAAAATCCTTGGGGCCCAGGCAAAGCCCAATCAAGGTTTCCATATGATGAGAATTTCCTGGGACTCTAAGGTCCTATCCCCTAACAGGAAATCTCTTCACGCATTATAAATAGCTATGTATATCACAGCCACTTGACACTACTATAATTAATTAAATTACTAAATAAACAAGTATTAGCAGAGGTTTTTACCATTTGCTCATACTTGGTGATAAAGACTTGCTCTAACAGATAATGTGAAACTATTGATACCTTCCACAGCACACTCTTCAGCTACTATTCTGTCTAAACTTTTGAAGTTGAAGGAACAGAGTGGAAGAGGTTAGAAACTCACACCTGGTAGCTAAAATGACCCAGAAGTGCATAGTCAAACAGAAAACTGCCTCAGGCAAAACCATTTAATCACTGTTCTGTTTGGAACCTCTCTTGTTAGCAGGATAATAATCCCATGATAACAATTATTAATTAGATGGCAAAAATCATACTATTGCATGGCCATCATCCATGGATTTCTGTAACCCTGATATTAAAATAGTTACTGAGTGCTTTTATGAATTATTTTTATTTGTTTTTCTAATAATGCCACAGATGGATGCTGCTGACTGTCCTCTTCTTACTGAAGAGGGAGGTGAAGGTCAGAGAAGGCAAGTTTACTGAGGAGATCCTGTGTGACTGAGCTGAAATTGGTCCTGAGAGACTTGATGTTTAAGATGCTAGCGTCTTGTACTTCTCATCAGGCAAGAATGATGACTGGGAATTATGTGAACTTTTTTGAAATGAGCATAGCATGTCTGCACTCTTCCAATAAGACCCCAGACCACAAGAATTCAGGGATGGTATGGACCTGGCTATAGACTTCCCTGTACGGCATCACATTAGAATCTGTAATAAGATCTCTCCTGTGAAATAACCCTGAGATATCCATATTGAAACACTTACTACAGAGTCAGAAGGAGGAAGCAGTGCATATATGCAGGGTCAGAACGTCTAGTTCTGTCTGATCGTTGTCTACAGCATTGGCAATCTGGTCTCTGGAAGGTAACAGCTTACTTGTGATCCTTGATCCTCCCAGCATGCTGAGCCATTATCCTGCTTGTGAACTCCAATATCTTCTCCTAGGACTCTTCCAGGAGATTCTATTCTCCCCTGAGAGCATACTCTTTAAGGATTCCAAGGACCATGGTGGTGGTGTATGCCTTTAATCCCAGCACTCAGAAAGCAGAGGCAGTGAATCTCTGAGTCTGAGGCCACTGGTCCACCATAGCCAGGGCTACACAGATAAATCCTGGAGAGAGAGAGAGAGAGAGAGAGAGAGAGAGAGAGAGAGAGAGAGAGACAGAGACAGAGAGAGAGAGAGAGAGAGAGACAGAGCAGAGAGGACAGAGAGAGAGAGAATAAGAAATAAGAGAATAAGACAGGAGACAGAGACAGAGAGAATAGTTTCTACAGACATCAATGATGTTCTTATCTGGAAAGCTTGCTGGAAACCTCTGGGCAGTTGTGTGATGTAATGTCATTAAAGATCTACTGACTTGTGATAATAGCAAAGATTTGAGATGTCAATTTTTCTAGAAAGTTCCCCACACTGAAAAGTCCTGTTTCCTGTACCTTTCAAAAACAGTGAAAACACTTTATACCTGCTTGGACCTGGAACTTCATTCTAAATTATACATCAGGAATAAATATTTTTCCCAAAGGTTTTACTAGATAATATATTTTCCAGGAATATAGCTGCCATGTAAATATAAAAAAATCATACTTTAATATTCATTTACTTCGAATTTGAGCACATTTCTCTTTGGATCTGATTCAACACAGACAATCCTATCACTAGAGTTAACTCTTATGGTTCTTAAGTTACCAGCTATGTTGTCAGCTTTCTGTTACTATATCAAAATGCCTAGGGTAATCAGCTTAAAATGTGGGAAAGTTTATTTGTCTTATAGATTTAGAGATTTTAGTCCACCATCTATTCTCCTGGCTAGGGCTTTTGACAGAACAGTGCTGCATGATTCAGAGTATGTGAAAGAGCAACTTACTAATATCATGGCACCTAGGAAGAAAAGAGAGACGTAGGCAAAAAAGAGCCAGGTCCCAATGTCTCTTTGATACCCCATCTGACTTTAGGGCCCTTTGCCTTAAAGTATCACCACATCAAGCACTGTCACTTGTTTAGGGTCAAGTCCCTAATACATGGACTTGAGATATTGTCTAATCTCTCTCCTCTACAACACATCTACTTCAGTTCCTACCCACTCTACTTAACCTATCTAGGAGTAAAATCATTATTATCAGACATCTTTATAAAAGCCTGCCTGAATTTATGACCTGTGGCATTCTTTTATATTTTAATTATATTTTCTGTTGAAGTCTTATTACTAAAGAATCATGGTGAAATATCCTTTGCAAGAAGAATATTTTAGTGCAGATAGTTTTTCAAACCACTTTTCTTTCTTTTGAGTCCCCTACAAAAGAGGTTCTCAACCTTCCTAATGCTATGACCCCTTAATACAGTTCCTCATGTTGTGGTGACCCCACAACCATAAAATTATTTTCATGGCTACTTCATGGCTGTAATTTTGCTACTGTTATGAATCATAAAGTAAATATTGGCTGTGCAGGATATTGGTTATGCAACCCCTAAGAAAGTGAAGTAGACCCAAAAAGGTCATGCACCACAGGTTGCAAACTGCTTTTGGACAACATCATGCTTGCATGTGCCCAACACCATGGTACTCCCTGCTTTTCTTCCCTTGAGGACCACATTAAGCCACCAGATGTGTGTTAGCTGTCTCACTCTGAAGCCTCTTCGCCCTTGTTTCTTTTAAGGTCTCCTCTACATCCCCATCTTTTATATATGTTGAGCTCTTGGAAGTGAGGCTGGAGCCCATTCATTCCCATGTGGGCTGCCCAACCCACCCCTTCACCATAATGTCATTAACCCTTTCTGGAGCTGTGTGAATTTTTTTTTCTGTTATGTGGTACATACAAGCACATGGCTTTTATTTTTTCCCAAACAATACTGAGGCTGCTACATGTGAGATTATGTCTTCGGACCTGCAGCTTCTGGCTTTGGCAACATGCATGCATGTTTTGCAAAGGAATTCAAAATGTCTTCCTATCTGCAGCTAGGGCTGTCAGAATGGTGGCAAACATTACTCTTCAGATTCTTTGTGAATTCAGGGAACACATGGAAGACCACACTGTGACATGGGGACAGGAGCTTAGTGTTTAGCATAGCAGAAGATATTAGTAACTCACTGGTTTTCACTGAAGAAAATGAGCTGACACCAGTCCATGTTGGTGCTCTTAGCAGACCAGAGTGAGGTTTCAAAAATACACAGAGCAGTCACAACCCAGGTGGATGCAGGCAGTCGAAGCTCACTGTATGATAGTTCACAAGCATCACACTTGCCCATAAGTATGAGTTTCAAGAAAGAAATCTCTCACCAGCTCTCCCCTCCCTAAATCACTTTGGGGTATTATTAGTTTTCTAATGCTAGATTAAAAAAATACTACCAACATTTTAAACCAAAGAGGGCATTCCCCAGCAAGATAGGACACTATGGGAAACATAATTATGGGAGTGACATCACATCACCTTTGGTCATATTCGGTAGATGAAAGCCAACATTCACAACTCAATGGAATATTGCAGGTACATGGATTCAACCAGGGAGAGTCCTAGAGCTGAGTTCTGCAGTAATAGCCCAATATTTGGGAGTGTAACACTGCACAACACTGATACCTGCCCTCAGCCAGGAGCTTTTGAACAGTCTTCGTGATTAGATGTTACTCAAAATGTTTATATGTTTACACAAACAAGGTCAAACAGATTAACCAGGAAACTGAACTGTACTCTATGAAATGGCGCTCAAGTAAACAGGCTATCTTACCAAGATAGTTATGGGAAACCCTCCCACCTCCCCTCTTTCCTCTCTGCCAATACTGTTGCAGCTTCCATTTTCACTCTAGTCATGATTCCTTCACATTTTAATTCTGAAACAATTTTTGCATCAAGATGATGGCTGTGTGTGTATGTGTGTGTGTGTGTGTGTGTGTGTGTGTGTGGTGGTCTGTTTGGTGTGTGTGAGAGAGAGAGAGAGGCAGGGGGAGCTTAATTTTAATTATACAAGTTTGGTAATAGGTGGGTAGTCATGTTGGGCTCAGCCTCCAATAGAAGAAAATCGTATTTTCAGCTGATTATATCTTGAAAGGATGTGCAGCCCGAGGCACCTGGAAATTGTAATGCATCACTGTTCACAAGAGGAACAGCAGGGGACAGAAATGAAAATTGAGGGTACGGTGGCAGCCATGGCTGCTAAATTAGCCTGGATGAAGGGGTATTAAATAAAGTATGACAACTTGGGGCTGTGGGGTGAGGGGGTGCCAAGTGCCCAGCCTCTGACCTCCCTCATGGTTTTATGAGGTGATAAGCTGAGCTAAAGGTAACATGGGTCCTTTCTACAAGGAAGAATTAAGAAAAAAGCTAAGCACTAGACACATGTCCCTAATGCCAGACAGCAGACAGAACTAAAGAGAGTAGTCAGACCCTCTCAGCAGCTATGAATTCAGAGGTGGAGACCATGTACCTTGAGGATCTTAAGGCCCAGGCAACCCCTTCTGAATCAGCAAAACCCATGCTTTGGAAACAGAATAGGTACAAGGGTTGAGCAGCTGAGTCTTCAGCCTCAGGCTCAGAGATCAGAGCTGCGTGAGCCTTGTAATGGACCTCTTAAAAGCCTTGATGACTGATTCCTCCATTTTGCAAATGTAAGCATGGCTTGGCTTGGCACCGCATCGTATTCAACTGGTTTAATGGTATCATATGGCGTGTGTGTGTGTGTGTCTGTGTGTCTGTGTCTGTGTCTGTGTTCTGTCTGTGTGTGTGTGTGTGTGTCTGTGTGTGTGCATGCACGTGTAGTCAGTTTTACATTTTTATAGGTTTATGAGTTCAAACTCAAGTGGTTAATCTTACACCTGTTGAACCATCTTGATGACTCCCATTTGTCTCATTTAAAAAAGAGTCCCAACGTGCCACCATGCTTGTTGCTTTGCCAAATCAGAATTGGAGATGCTAGTGCTTGTTCAAGTTGGTTTTGAATAGTTTCTAATCACCCTAAGTGTTTATAGAGCAATTTCTTCTATGTGCAGTGATCCTCTTAATCAAAGTTGCCTTCATCTCTATCAGATAATCTTTATATTGCTTTGGGTGACAGATACATGTCACTGAAGAGTTTTGCCACTGTGGGCTGGGCAGTACTCCATGTAGAAACTCAGTGCTTCTGTAACAAAGTACAATGTAGGGACAACTTGAGGGGAGAACTTGTTTTAGTTCCTGGTTTCAGATATCTCAGTCCATGTTCAGCTGGCCATTGTTCTGTGGCCTAAATGGGATCCTGGCACATGGGCATGGGAGGTGAGAGCTTGCTGCATCCTTGCAGGGATCCAGGGATTGACTTGACTGGGTCTGTGAAGAATGAAGAAAGACAAACTTTTGGACACTAAAGAGCTGGGGTCAGGTTATCAAGGCTTTCTGAGAAAAACGGAAAGCACCCTGGAAGCTCAATGTGTTTACATGGACTTGAACAGAGAGGCAGGGCTTATGATAAACAGCTGTCTCAGAGAGGCAGGTTTACCTAATCTCAGTAGGAGCAATCTTTGTAAGGGAGCAGTCTTAGTCATAAACATCTAGGGAGAAAATCACAATAGACCTCTGTACACACTATCAGTAGTCATGCTCAGACAAAGTAAAGCTTTGCCATCCCCCTGAGCTTTACCCAGGATGTTGAAGGACTTTGCTAGTTTCCTAGGGGTCTGAAACTTTGGTCCTTGATATGGCTAGCTCATGTCAACAAACATACTCGCTCAGGGCTTCCTTTGCATCTGACTAAAGCTTTTACCCTTTGGTAGCCAGGAAGAAGGATGTAGGAGAGTGGAGAAGAGCAGGGACACACTTCTGCCTGCACCCCACCTACAGGTGGCACATTTAATTAAACTCATTGTGTACTGGCCCCATTGATGAGTCATCTCATGATCAATCACCCCTTGCCCCAGTTGAAGACCAAGCCTCCATAATTCAGCTAGAGAGGATATACTTTATAATCAAATCAGGGAATATGTGAGGGTGAAGATCTGGGCTAGAGCCACAGCCAGCTGATGATGCCATGCTGTGTGAGCCCACCTCTCTTGTTGGGGTAGTAGTGTGAACCTACTACCTCAGTTATATTAGGTCGGAGGGCATCAGTGTTGGAGGTGGGACCCATACACTCATGTGTAGACCCACCACCACAGGTGCATGTCCTGTCTCCAAGTTTCCTCCTTTGCCTATGTTCTGGGTGAGTCAAGGACCCTAGGCCTGCTTTGCTGTTGCTGCTTCTGCTGTCTCCTCCTCCCACTCTTAACCCCTCCCTCCATCTCCTTCTTTCCCTAGGGTCCCTTTTCCCCTTCCAAACTTAACCTGTTACCAAGTGCTGTGTTTCTTCCACTCCCTGCCTCTGATCTTACTCCAGCTGTTTGATACTCTGACACTGTCTGGTGTCTCTCCAGTCTTGTCTGTCTCCTTTATATTTCAATCTACTTTCTATAGGTGGATTCCCAGAGAAAATGTAGCCCTCTAGGAAGTGTGTGTGTGTGTGTGTGCGCATGTGTGTGATTGTGCTCACATGTTCATATATCTACATGTTCATGTGTGTGTACATATTTATGTGCACATGCATGTAGAAGCCAGGGGTCAAACATGAGGTGTCTTCTTCAATCACTCCATTAGATTGTGGAGACAGCGTTTCTCACTAGATCTAGAGATTACTTATCTTGCTAGCCTGGCTGCCCAGCAAGCACCAAGTATCTTCCAGTCTCCAACTCCTCAGCATTGGGGTAAGAGATAGATTCTTCTGTGTCTGGCTCTTTATGTAGATAGTGCAGATCTGAAATCAGGTTGTCATGCCTATGCAGTAAGCACCTTAGCAACTGAGCCATCTTCCCAGTCTCTGCTCAGAATGTGTTTCACAGGGTTATTGAAAGATGAGACCTTAAAGCTGCAGCCAGCGATTTCTCTTTTACTGTGTTCCTTCCAAGACCATCTCTCTCAGTGTTGTGCTCTCTCTACCTCAGTTCTTCTCTCTCACCTCTCACCTTTTCTTCCTCTCAGTTTTGATTGGCAGTCTGTTTTTGTTTTCTTCTTGGAAACATAACATCCTATCTATACCATTTCCCACAGTCCTCTTCCTTCATCTCTCTGCCACCATCTACCACCATGCCCTTGACTACTGCTCATTCTTACAACTTCAGTAGAAGAGTCTCCTCTTTCAGAAGCCTCTGAACATCTGAGATGAATCCTCTACCAATATGCAGCACCCTGACACACCCCTCATGTTATCAAACAGACTGAGTTTGCTCTGTGACTATTCTTGACCCTAAACATCAGACCCCAGCACACAGCTAATGACTCTAGAAAATCAACTACTGAATATTGACTTCCACATTGTATAGCCAAGGAAATTATATCCAGACACTTGAGTGAAAGTCCTTGTAAAGATTGACTCCTTTGGATACCTACTTGTCATATTTTATGAGATGGGGTGGTGCTATCGGAAATAATTAGAACTTTCATAATCATGTAAAATGAGTTACATGCATTATAGGGCACACCTCTGTGTTCTGCCTATTCTGATTATCTATGAAGAAATAATGTTGCAATAACATCAAAAATGTAGTGCTGGGAGAGTTGGCTAATGAGAGAGATATGGAGAGGGGAAGAGATGCTAGCTAACTGCTTGGCTCTTGGGTCAAGTAGACCATCGTATACAGAGTTTTAACTCTAAAGTATACTTCATTGAGAGATTATTAATTAGAGACCCTAAAATGACACTCCCTAGTTACTGTGTGCTGCAGACATGACCCAATTCCAGAGATGGAGTTGGAAGGAAATGCAAAAATAAGAGTTGGGAGCTTTGTGAGACATGAGGGTACAGATGCAGCTCCTTGCAGAGATAGTACTGAGTACATGGGGTTAACTAGCTGGACAAAGAGGCTAGTTGGAATCATGGTCTTCATTTTGGAGATTCTTATGGAATGATCCTTCAGGTCAGTCAACCGGCCTCTGAATTGTGGACCTGCCTTTGCAGATTGGGGTATTATGAAAAGCACCAATCTGTGTTCAGGCCATTAGATAAGGTAGAGTGGAGACAGCGAATCCAGGTTCTCTAAAACTCCCTACGTTTTAGTATTATAGAACTTGTAAGTATGGATGCTGTAAGAAGTCTTATCTATTGCAGGGCTATTATTATAGGATCTATCTCTTTAGAAAAAACTCCAACATTTAAAAAGATTGTTGGCTGGTAGATAGGGAAGTAGGCAGGCAGGAAGGTTGACTGGTGAATGGATGGATGACTGGCAGAAAGGATAGATGTGACTAAGGAAGGTGATATGCACTAGATAACAGAAAGCAACTTATGTTCTTCCTTAACTTCTTTTACAGTCATTGATTAGAAGTCAACATACTCATAACTTACAATAATGCATCCCATTATTATTAAATAAATATGAAGGACGATCAAAGAGCTAATTAAATTAACCTACCAATAAAACATCTGTAATTGATTTGCACAATGAACACATGATTAATGCATCATTTAGAATGAAGAATGGCAAAGAGGAAGATGACAAACTTAAAACCCCTTTGTCTGGGCATCAAAGAATTCCTCAAGAAAACAAGAGAGCTCATCTCTCCCTTGATAGCACAATCTCTCTCCACTTATGAAAAGATGTAAGCAGCATAGTGAAGATTAGGTGCAGAATCACCAATGACACTGGGGGTTTGCTAAGCACTACTCTGTAGTACTTTCCTCCTGGACTCCACAAACACAGGGACAACACTCATTCCAGTGGGACACTTTGCCCCAAACAATTTTCTTAGAGTCTGGATGAATCCAAAGAGAGTGGAGGATAAGGGAGAATGCTCTGGTTGCTTCTTTACATCAGCATCGAATCGCAAGCATGAAACTGCAACATTGAATCCCTTCCTCCTTGCAAATGTGGATTTCTTTTTCCTTTAGAAGCCAGAGGGCCTGTGTCTCCTTTGTGGATTCAAATGCAGCTGCAGTTTAGGAAGCACTCAAGAGTAAGCACAATGTGTCTATTACACAACTGTGACAGTTATCACCTGTTTTTAAGATGTAGCCATTTGGGAGAACAAAGATAAGGTGTAGAAAGAAACAAGAGATAACCAGAGCAAAGAGCAAGAGTAGAGTCCAGACACTGGAGTCCTTGAACTCTGAGCCACAGACACCTGTATTCTCTGTGCATACTGTAGTGGTCTATTGGCAGAAAACATGGAGGCATTTTGTGAAGACCCAGAAAGTGCTTGACATTTATGAACAATGCCTTTAGACAGACATAGGCCAAGGAATGCCTTCTGTGTGGGATATTGTGAGTCTTCTCTGGGGTACTTCGGGAGGGGCTGCATCATAGCTGTTGAGTTTTTCCAGAGCAGCAAGCTCCCCACTTTGCTCTTCAGTAAACACCTGTTTTCTTAGGCTGTTTTGATCCAGGGTTTTTTTCTTTTGTGGTAGAATGAGTTTTGAATATCATTTCCTCTTCCACGTGTGTATTATTAAACAATTGTGTTTTAGATACAAAAGTCCTAGATCTTCCCTAAGGGACCACTGCACCACAGGGGAAAAGAAGAAATGGGAATAGTTCACTAAGGAGGGGTTCACCCACTTGCCAGTGTGAAAAGGTGGTTCAACTTGGAATGCAGTTGTTTCCCTAAAATCATTATTAAGATCGACACCTTTCTCTGTATTCTACAATGAGATCTAGTGTTTTCATTCAAAAGGTTAAGGTATTTTTAATTTAATTCAGTAAGCAAAATCTTGCAAGTCGATTCTGAATCCAACTCCTAGAACCCATGTTAAATATGCAGGGCAAGATGGCATCCGCTTGTAATGCCAGCAAAAGGAAGGTAGAAACAGGCATATCCCTGGGATTTGCTGGCCAGCCAGCCTAGCTAGTGAGAGACCTGATCTCCCAACAATAGCAACAGCAGCAGCAACAGTGACACCAGCAGCAGTAACGAAAAGCAAATGGCATTGGAAGAAAAACATCTGAGGCCATCCTCAGTCCTCCACACACAACACATGTACCAACACACACACTGAACATAAGTAACACAAAAAAATATAATTTTTAAGTAAAAAAAGTTCTTTTCTATAGATTTCCACATACTATCTAAGGCATAGAGGGATATAAAATGAATGCTGGCTAGACTCCCAAAGTCCTGAAGCACAGATGGCATTGCTGGGAACTCTTGGTGACACTTTAGAGATGCAGCACTCTAAGGAGGGGTAGGATGGGAAATTGCACCTCAGATCTTTCCCAGCATCTTAACTGAATGTGGCTCAGACCCTTGGAGCTATAGAACTACGGCTTGAATGTCTCTACCAAAACTCTTGTTGAAACGCAATCCCTGTGTGAAGGGTTAAGTGGTGGGAATAGGTGGGACATTTCATAGATGCCTTTGAGAGATTCTCCCCCTTGTTCATTAATCCATTTATATGAGTCAGTTAATGGTTTGTCGCCAGTGAGTCTGTGGCTCATAAAAGCTGTCTTGGCTGTCTCTTGTATGTACTGTTCTCACCATGAGACTCCCTGAATCACTTCAGACTTGCCAGAGAGAGGGTCTCACCAGGGATGTAACCTCAACCTTCCATCCTGAGGAACTCTGAACACTATAAATCTTTATAAAATACTCAAGCTATGACATCTGATTGCAAGGATCTGGGTTAACTGAAGCCCAAAGCCTTTCCTGCTTCCTGGCCATGTCAGGTTACACCAATGACATTCCTATACCTTGTTGAAATTAGAACATGTTACACACAGAGACATTTCTGTTATAATCTGAAAAGCAGTTTGATTTTACTAAGCCTGATAAGCCACTCTAAAATTGACAATGATCACCATGTATATCGAAGTTTTATACACATTCATGCACCATCATCATCATTACCACCACCACCATCATCACAACCACTACTATCACCATCACCATCACCACCATCACCACCATCATCACAACCACTACTATCACCATCACTACACCACCACCATCACCACCATCACCATCACCACCACCACCATCATCATCACCAAGTGTAGATATCAAAACTTTCTATTTTTCACTTCCTTTATAACTTAAAAAAATCATGAGTTCATGTTTAATACTTCTCTTCTCCTGGTAAACTTGTTTGTAGGAAGGTACCATATTGTTTCAATCCCAGCTTTTCCCTGGACCCAGAGAACAGGGGCCATTATAGACAGAGGAGTTTCCAGGCTTCCTACAGTGATCTCTGCTGGCTTGATAGCCCCTAGGGAATTGAAGTTTGGAATGAAGCACCTCGGCATAGTGTCCTGAAACCATGGATTTGGGAGAGCACTAGAATGCAGCGTCTTTTGAAGAAGTAGAACCCAGGTTTTCCATTTACACTTCGGGTCAGTGTCTTGGTTGAGTGCATTGTTACGCTTTTGCTATTTATTGATTTGAGCAGCTTGAGTCACTCTTCAACAAACAGGGATGCGTTAATGTGTTAAAAGCTCATCATGGGGATAATGGACACAAAGTTTAAAAAGGAATCAGATGATGTGAGTGTAAAAGGCTTTTCCCCAGATAGCAGAAAATAAATTGAGAACAAATTCAATTAAAATAACATCCAACCTTTTATTCCTCTGTGGTGTGATTCCTCTAAAGGAAGTAACCAGCTTACACATTTCTCTAAAGGGCAACCCCTGCTGCACCCTAGCTTGCCCAGACAAGTACCGAGCTTGTGCCCACAGCAGGTGGAAACTTAAGACCTTGCTCTTGGCACCCATGTGATCTCTCTCTCCTCAGATAGCTCTGTGTGTTTGTAATATCCATTTTTGTGTTCTTTTATTGGACCTAGCAAACTCCCTCTTTCCTAAAGTAGATTCACCATCATCCAGTATCCTTCCTGTGCCTCCAACCTTGTGTGAAATGTCCATCCCAACGAGTTTCCATCCCACTCTGCTCAGCCTTCCTGAATGTCCTGAGGGCTGCCTCCTGAGAAAGTTTCTAGATCTGTGAGGCTGAGTTTGTCCTTCTTTTTATTCTCCACTGACTTTTCTGTCATTGTCAGCATGAAAGTAGTAACACAGCACAGGAGGCAGGGACTTGACCTTAAAGGATCTGCTCTTCTTGTCCCTGGTCTTTTTCATCAGGCAAATCCTCTGCTGTCTTGCCAAAGGCCCCATGCCAATGGCTGTGTGTGGTCATCACCCTCACTTTCCCATCCAACCATCCCCAAGTTCTTTGGGTTATACTTTCAAAACATTTCTCTAGCTCATGTTGTGCTTGTCTGTTGAGTTGTGCATTGGTGCAGCCATCTCTGTCTGATTTCCCTGCCCTAGCAAGCAAGTTTCTGTATTTCACCAGCTTCAAGATAGATCAACTTACCATCTTACCATTCTCAACATCTGAAGTCTGAAAATTGGTGTCAGGAGCGCCATGTTCCTTCTGAACCCGCTATTGGCAGATCTGGGAAATGAAACCTACATGGGAAAGACCCCAGCACTCCCATGTTTAATGTAGTTTTTCTCACAGTGGCCAAGAGACAGAATCACCTTTCTCAGTAGATAAGGAATTTTAAATGTACTCACTATATATAGATGGTGAAAGTTTAAGGTAGCAGATGGAATCTCTATAGATAAGATTTGTGACTCTCAATCTTTCCCACTGTCAACCCCTGGTGAGCAGGATTATGTCTAAAGTAGTAACTCTTGTAAGTTGGCTGGCATTCAGAGGTCCCTAGTAGGTCCATGGTAGTGTTATGGATGACTTACTACACAAATCATTGAGTCAAAATGATTGTGAGGCTGTAACGGCCTGTTCTGCCCCACGTTCGGTGGCTACTTTGTATCTGCCTAGTCTGCTGCTCTGGTCCGCGGGTCAGGGTCTAGCAAGAGAGAGAGTAGGGAGGGGCAAGAGATGTGAAGAATGGAGACAAGACAGAGTCTGATCAAGTCTCTTGTATTGAAAGGAAATCCTGGGTATTTATACCCTTTACCATGTGCCTTTCCCTCGTGGACAAGCATAGCTGAATGCACTACGTCATGTGCCTTGCAGCGTGGAGACCACGTGCACCTAGCTAGCAGTGTGGAGACCACTTGCACCTAGCAGTGTGGAGACCACGTGTGCCTTGCAGCTGGGGGCACTAAGCAGCAAAACAAGATATGGGAGAAAAACAAGATGTTTATCAGAGTGTGCTCAGCTGTTGTAGGCTGTTGAAAACAAGTCTCTTGTCAGGGTGTATGGCTCGAGATGGCTGTAAAGATGATAGCCGCTTTCAGCTCCCGACATGACGCTGGAGAAACTCAACAATGAGTGGCTGTCAGAGGATTCTGAGTTTTATGGATTTTGATGATGTGGTAAGCCAATCGTTGGATAAGTAAGTATAGAGTGGAGACCAGTGATGTTTTAGACAGTGTCTTGGAGAAGACTGAGGGAACTCTTCCCATAGAAAGTTTTTGAGGAAGAGAAAAAATATGAATATGATAAAGATTTTAGCCAGAAGAGATGGCTCAGCACCTGTGGAAGGTGGCTCGCAACTACCTGTAACTCCCACTACAAAGGATCTGACATCTCTGACTTCTGTAGACACTTCATGAAGATGCATAATTACCCCCCCATCCCCACCCCTGACTCAACACACATGAATACACATGATTACTGAAATTAAATAAATATGTATTTATAAGTTATTTTAGGCTAAGAAACATGTTAAGATAACCAGAATGTTAGAGTGGAAAGTAAAGAGTAATTTAGTTGCTTTACTTGGGGAGGGGTGAAGACAATAAATACTCTGACATGTTCATCTGTGGAGGGAGACAAGACCTTCCAAACAGGCAGGTTGTTTCTTTGCCTCTAGTGATGAATCAAGGGTCAATTCTGGGTTTATACCCAATAGAGGGTAAAAAACAAAGAAAGTCTGCAGCAAAGCTAGGCTAAAGCGCCTTGTGTCAGCACAGGCAGAAATGTGTATTGTTGTCACTGCTCACAGCAGTTCTGGGAAGTAGCTGGAGACTGCAGCCACTGGGAAACCCAGGGCTCAGCTCTTGGCTACCCATAATCCCATAAAAGTTGTCATTTACAATTCCACTTCAGCTTGTGTTGTCTTGGTTATACAGTTGTAATGTCTAGTCAGATGAGTCTGAGATGCACAGTCTGCTAGTTGACTTAGCATCCTGCAAGTCAGGGACTTGCTATCTGCAAATATCAAGGAAAGCTTCAGGGTGGCTTCAGCCAACAGGAGGCCTTTGTTTTCCCCTACTTTATTATTTATTTATTTATTTTTTATTTACTATTTACTTATTTATTTATTTAAAAAAAGATTTTTAGAACTTATTTGTTTTTAAGAGATGGTTTTATGTGGTGCAGGCTAGCCTGGAACTTAGCTGAGGGTGATCTTGAAATTCAGATCATCCTGCCTCTACCATTATTTTCTGGGATCAAAGACATGAGCCACCATAGCCAGGTCTATGCAGTGCTACAGGTTAAACCTAGTCCTTCACCACAGTAGGCAGGCACTTCACCAATTGACTCATTTCTAAATTTACTTTATATGTAAACTCTTGAAGAGTGCCTTTAGCCTTCTGAGTCTGCCACTGCCTTAGGATACAGTTGGAGAAGCTTCTTCAGGCTACTTCACAGGGCTTGCTACTCTCTCTTCCTGCACGCCACAGCTCCAGGGCTCCCCTCCAAGCCTTGATTCAGTATCAGAAGCTTGGCATGCTTTTGAGACCTGTGAAACCCCCTAAATGAAATGCCAATAAAGTGCTGTTTCTCAAGGATTGGGTTATGCCCCACCTATAACCTTAGCTACAAATGGTTCTGGACTGTCTGTTCCAGAAAATAGCAACTGTTCCTTTATTTCAAAAGGTTATTATGACCATCTGTTGTTATGCCTACCTTGTTATGACCACCTCATTATGACCACCTTGAAACCATGGTTTTGTTTTAGGAGGATGTTATGGCCAATTTTTTATGCTTATGTAACCCTGCCTATTTTGCCTGCCAAATCTCCCATTTCGAAATCCCCTATCTCTTGGAGCTCTAAAAATCTTATCTTCCTCACATCCGGTGTTTATCTCTTTAGCCCTGCCTTAAGAGGGAGACAGCGCAGCTCATGTAAATTAATAATAATAATAATAAAATTTTGCTTTAATTATTTGTTTTAATTAACTTGGCCATGATGGTTTGGGTCAATGGTCTTTCTCCTCGAACCTTTGAGATGAACACAGTCTGCCTCAGTTTCCCAGTCTTTAAAATGATGATTTTTTTTTAATGAAATCATCCTCCTGAGGTTGTTGAGAGAATTACATGAATTACTAATACTTAAAAATACATGTCACAGTAGCCAACACATAGGCCAGTGTCTTAGTTAGGGATTTTATTGCTACAATGAAACATCATGACCAAAAAGCAAGTTGAGGAGGATTGACTTACACCTCCGTGTTGCTGTTCCTCACTAAAGGAAGTCAATACAGGAATCCCAATCCCGGTAGAAACTTGAGGCAGGAGCTGCTGCAAAGGCCAAGAAGTGCTGCTTACTGGTTTGCTTCCCGTGACTTCTTCAGCCTGCTTTCTGATAGAACTCAGGACTACCAGCCCAGGGATGTCAGATGTCACCATCTATCATAAGCTGGTCCCTCCCCCCTTGATCACTAGTTGAGAACATACCTTACAGCTAGATCTCATGGTGGCATTTTCTCAACTGAGTCTCCATCCTCTCTCAGGACTCTTACTTGGGTCAAGTCGACACACAAAACCAGCCAGTACAATCAGAATCTATATAGGGTTCAGGAGCAGTCTGGAAGATATAGCTTGCCTTGTGTGTAAAGTCTTCTGTGTTCGAAAATTGTTTAAAATGAGGCCACCTGAGCTGCTGTCTGCCTTGGAGAGGTGGAACCCCCAAACAGGACAGGTAGCATGGTGTCCTGTTCACTCAGCTCCAATGGCTTGGTTCCCTGGCTTCTGCTATGGGCTGCAATCTCACAGGCCTGAAACCCTACAGAAAAGAAGGGAGAGGCAGAGGAGCTCTGTGGTCTGATACTCTCCCTGTACATGTACGGGGAAGAGAGGCTCTGATGCAGTCCCAGCCAGGACAAAGGACAAAGCAAGGAACCTAGTTATCAGAACTCGCAGCTGGCTCTCACTGGATGACTTCCTGTTTCTAGAGTTGAAGAGACTGATGCTGTTCCTAGAGACCAGCAAGAGCCAGTTGTCACGGGAGATGCAGCATGGCAGTGTGATTCAAGCTGTGAGCTTTCAGAGACCAACTGTGGCTGGGTTTTCCATTTACAAGCCTACAGCAACTCTACCTCCTCGGCACAAACTGTCCGCCCAGCAGTTCTCCACTCTGGCCAGCAGATGGTGGAGTTTCCCCTGTGTTCCAGACAGTGTCTCACATTAAATCTGAAAGACAAATTGCCTATTTTGCTGGTAATATAAAAAGTAGAGGTCAAAATATCTTAGAGACGACAAGTTGAAAGTTCTTTAAAACCTTTGCTTTTGTAGACACACGATGAAATATGCGTTGTGATTTACAAAACTTTTATTTTATTATCTCAGCCCTCCTCCCAAAAAAGAAAAAGATGAAAATTGATTTTAACTTCCTTTTGGAAAATGGCTTCAGCTGAGTCCTCCCTCTCTGTTTGACTGGCAGACTTTAAATGGAATTATTCGACCCTCCACTGTTGTATTGTATTACTATTGTTTTAATGATACTAATAATGAGAAACAATAGAGTTTTATAGGAACTGTTATGTTTTAGCCCACAACACAAACTAGATGCCAGAATACACACTGATTGTATAGCCAAACCTTGAGGCTAAATCAGTACCCATGTGCCTGGTGTCCCAGGGTAAGAGCTACTAAGAGTTAGTTTACTGAAAAAGTCATTATCTTAAATAAAAGCATGGTTGCCATCCCATTAAGCTGTTGATTCTGTTATTTTCCCATGCCTGGTTAGCTGGTAAAAATAAACTTAACACAAGACAGACTGTGCACTAAATTAACAACAATAGCAGCTATGATGCTGGCAGCCCTTACTCTGCATTGGGTATTATGCTGAAAGAAGCTTTAAAATCCCACAACAGGGAGCTGTGGAGATAGATGGCTCTGTGGTCAAAGCCCTTACTATGCAAGTGTGAAGATGTCAGTTCAGTTTCCCCAGAACCTATGCAGATACCAGTTGGGTATGGCAGTCTGCCTGTAAGGCAGGGTGCAGAAGACGGTGACAGGGTTCCTCAACATGAGCTGACTAAGGAGACCAATCATACTGGAAAGTTCTCAGTCTGACTGAGAGATGCTGCCTCAATGGTAAGGTAGAGAATATCTGCCAAAGGCCATCTCCTCCCCACCACACCCCCCACACAGATGGAAAAGAATTGGTTACTTAAAATCCACAGCAATGTTAGTGGGTAGGAACTCTGCCTAATTGTCATGTCACTGGAAGAGGAATGAGGTCCAGTGGACTTCAGTAATGTCACTGGCTAATTCCAGGACTCATATATGCTACCCTCCTGTTGATGGCCTTCACCCTCCTGTCCTTCCGTCCTTGGTTGCCTGACTGAATTTGCCTCTGTGTATTTCTTGGTTTCATGGTGGCATCTTCATTAACCTGGGATTTTTGCCTGGTAGGGCATTTTCTGGGTGGTCTGTTCTCTGCCTCTCTGACTTCAAATGGGTTTTGCCTCTGAGCTTATGGCCATGCTGCCACTGAGCTGAAAATGCAGTCCCAGTTGGTTAGTCCAGATTGATGCTACAAACACACTTAATATCCCAAGATCACCCCATATTTTCACAGTATTAGAGGCTTTGACTGTTTGGGGTGCAAATGAGCATGCAAGATGTTTGTCTCAGTAGAGTGACCTCCTGTCTTTTTTTTTTTTTTTTTTTTTTTTTTTTGAGCATGTCTCTGCTCTGTCATAGAAGCAAAGGGCACTGTGTTTCTCTTTCCATTTAGGCAAACACCTCTGAAGTTTCTGCTTCAGAGTCAGTGGGGAGCTCCTTCTGGTTCTTCCTCTCAACTATGTAGCTTCGTTTCTCTTTGAAGACAGGACTTTGAGCTTCTGTTTGGAGGAGATCTGTACAGCTTTGCAAATGGGTTAAACTTCATTTAAATGAGTGAGTTTTTGTTGTTGTTTAAATTTTGAGACAGGGTCTCTTGTAAACCATGCTACCCTGAATTCATTATTATATCAGAGAATGATCCTGAACTCCTGATCTTCCTGCGTCTACCTTTTAAATACTAGGATAATAGACATTCACCATATTCCTGGTTTATGTGGTACTGGACATGGAATCTGGGGCTTCTGGCATACTCACCAAGCATTGTACCAATTGAGTTAAGTACCCTGCTTAACTTTGGATGCTGAAAGTACCTCTTTATATACACAATGAATCATCTGTCATGCGGGCTTATTTTGAATCCTCGTGAACATTTCTATTTCATGAAGCTGCTATCTCTGAATAACCAATCGGTAGCTTTGTCAGAAATCCTGCTGCCTCTAAAGATGAAACACTTGCCCTCATCTCCACTGCTCTTTCTCACTTATTCCCACCAGTGGTCTGTACTGTAGTTCCTAAAAGTTACAAAACCCGAGTCAAGTGGGCCAGTCCTTCCATCCTTCTGTCTAGATAAGAAAACTTAGAGCCTTGGAGCTATCCTGTTGGGGGGGGGGGGTCACTCTCATGTTTGGGATTTGCCCTCATGATAAGGAATAATTCTCATTATCTAACACCATTCTGGAGAGTGGCAATTTCCAAACTGTGTCCTGGAGCCAAGAGATAATGTGGCAGGCAGGTCTGCTCTCTGTTCAGTTAGCTTAGCTAGAGGAATGCTCTTTGTGCATGTTCCCAAGGTTGTGCCATGTGCCTGTTACCCTGCCAAAGGGTACCAAGGGGACCAGGCCATCCTACCAGGCCCCTGCCCAGAGAATACTGGATCTACAGATGAAAAATACAGATACACACATTGCCCAATTTCAACCTTTCTTTTTGGTTCAACTGCTGGGTGCCTCCGATCTATTGCCCACTAGCATGTCCTTCCCAATACTCTTAGCTCATCACCCCTCAACCTGCTCTAGCTTCAGTTTCTCAGCCACCTTCAGTCCCAGCTCAACACTTCAACCTCCCTCCTGGAGAAGTGGCCTCTGGCTGCTCCACCCGAGATCTCACATGGCTGGTTGGCTTTTCTCCCTCTGAAGCATGTCGAAAACTCCTTTCCTCTCTCTTCTGCATCTGCAAGCCTGCCTGTGGGGACCCAGAAGTCTTGCCTATTCTGCCCAGCTCATTGGCCACTAACATATTTATTGATGGATAAAGAACCAATTGGGGAACAGGACCTAAGCATCAGGACCATGCCTACATCTCATTTTTTATGTCCAACAAACAAACAAACAAACAAACAAAAAAATCCTCTTCTCCCAGACATAAATGGAACAAAACCATAATAATCCTGTAAATTACAAAGTACGATATACAATTAACATCCAGTCCCTCATATTTTTCAATTAGATAACATACTCTACCCTCATTCCTAACTTAAAGAGTTATGATTCTATCCCTGGATTATGTCTAGATTTTAGCCTGTAATGCCATCTGAAAACCATGTCTTCCACTCTATAACCTCTCTCTCAGTATTAAACAACTAGTTTTTTATTATGATACTGTAATTAGTCCACAACCCCATCAGAAATCTCAGAATGACTTAAAAACTGTAGAAACAGCTAACTACCTGGACAGCTCCCTAATTTCCTATAAAGTTGGAGTATCTGTCTTCAGCCTTTTGGTCCAGGATTATCTGACAACCTTTGCAAAGCAGGATTACGAAGGACTGTTTACTCTGTCTTGGCAAAGATATCAGTTGACTCTTCCACATAGTGTGTCCTTTTCCCAGAAAGTATTTTGTCTGCACATGAAATAGGCAGTTTCTGCCCCATAGCTACCTTGCCACCATAAGCAACCTCACCTGGAGGTAAAGATGCTCAACTTTTCTTTGAAGGAGAATGAGAAAATTGCCTGGAGCAGACATGTCTCATTGTCAAAAAATTAAATAGCATTAAATGTCACATTCTGTGGATTTCTGATGTTTTTGAAGAGTAACTAAAGTATCTTGAACTGTTAAACCTTAGCTATTTCTAGTTGAGTAAATTGGAGGTACTTTATTATAACTAAATTAGAATACAATAAAATTATGAGTTTGCTATCTGACCCTTAACTTGTGTTGTTTAATCATCTTAAACAGTTTTTAAAGCAGTTATTAGGACTGAGTCTAAATCTCATCTTTGTAAAGGAATTGTATAAGCACAATGTCTATTTAAAAGTAACAATATTAATCTCAAGATTTTTATCAATATAAGAATACACATCAATGAAAACTATAACTCTATATCAATATAAAATTTTTACCAATTTTTAAGAAGTTATAATTTCAATATGTATAATTATAAAGATTTTTATCAATTAAGATTATGGTTACACAATGTTTTGCTCAAGGATAAAATTTAGTAATTCATCCCATCTATTTTCTCCCTGTTCAAAACTATGACCCTTTCCAAAATATCCCATAAAATGACAACTATCTATAATTTATAAAAATCACCATTATCAGACACCCAAATCCTGGGAATTGGGCTGACGACTCTCCACCACTACTTCTTGCTGAATATGGGAAATTCTCTAAAGGGGTGGGGAAGGGTAAGAAAATTAGAAAAATTGGATATACTTAAGAAATCTAGCTTTGGCATCTGTTATCTAGTCTCTGCATATTTAGAAGGTTCAGGGCTTGACTGTATCCATAGAAAAGGTTGGATGAGGCAAGATGACCTGGAATCAGAAAGCAATCCTCAAAGCTGTTTTATGCAGCAACCAAAAGTAGGGGACCAAGTAGGTCAGTTTAGCATCTCCGAGGATGAATCTCTCCAAAGCTATACATTCTGAAATATATGAATCTCACAATCAAAATTTTAGTACCATTAAGATATTCAACGGTTAGTGCCAGGTGTACAGATCAGTTAAAGATGAAATTTTGTTCCTTGATTGACCATGTGAAAGACAACTGTCTTTTTATGACGGTTAATTTTATTAATAACCAGTTGTAATAAGTCTTTGTTCATGTATTGTGAAGGATGGCACAAAGAATCTTTACCAGTCATGTTTGATTCTCTTCAGTTTTTCTAGTTCTTCAGGGGCTCTCCTCTTGTCATATCTGATCCATATGACTCTGGGTGGGGTCCAAAGCTGCTTCTCTTTTCCTGTCAACACAATTATAGAGCCTCTATTCCAAAATAACCAATCCTTGGTCCAGTAACTGGAAATAATTAAATGTTTAGGTTGACCTCTCCCAGAGGAATTTTAATATAGCTACCAAACTCAAGACAACAATCATTTTGATAAATAAAACAATTCAAGGCAAATAAAGCAAACATTAACTGACAAGACAGTGCTTCTATTGTCTCTTTTCTCGACCTTTATGAGATCAAGGCCTAGATTGTTTAATATCTCTGTCTACTTACTGTATAAGCCTATGTTTAGGCTCTATTTGTCATATCAGGCAAAGAAATCTCAGAAATCCCATGAGTAGGCCATGAAGGATCTCGAGAAATTGTTCTAGTAAGACTTTTAAAAATCTTTTTTAAAGTACTTTTTTATTCAATCTCCCTAACTTCTCCCTTATGTGGAGCTTAATATTTCTGTAATACTTAAGAACATTTAAACAATTACCATTATATTTTCTTCTACCTTAAAAAACAATTAAATCAGATTTTATTTATTCCTATTCTTTGATCACCTGCGTGTAGTAATCAAGCAGCTACTGCCATCTGGCTCTCTGATTCTCATATTAAGCTCTTTGTATCAGTTTTGAACTGCAGGAAAAAAAATCTCCATGTGACTCAGGCAAAATTTGTATTCCCTTCTACCCTTAAAAACAATTAAATCAAAATTTAAAAATCTATCTTTTTAATACCTGCTTGTAGGAAGCAGGAAATTTTACTATCTGGCTCTTTGCCTCATAGCTGTCATCCTGTCTCTTTTCACAGCAGGGGATCCCATATCTCTGAGTGGAGGCTTTCCCTGTTTTCCTTTGTTCAGTTTCCTACACTAGAGCCATATACTCCTTGCTCTGCTCTGCTAAGAAACAATTCTACCCTTTTCCTGAGACTTATATCACTTTGTGTGTGTAACCGTTCTGAGAATTTCTTAATTAATAGTGGGTTTTCCCCCTAGTTAGGCTCCATCTATAGCATGTAAGCTTATGCTACCCCACCTAAGCTCTGGGAATGGGCTGCACTACCAGCCCCACCCAGAGAATACTGGATCTACAAATGAAAGACACAGACAACACATTGCCCAATTTCAACCTGCCTTCTTGGCTCAACTGCTGGGTGCCTCCAATCTACTGTGGCTAGCATGTCCTTCCCAATACTCTTAGATCATCACCTCTCCACCTGTTCTAGCTTCAGTTGCTCAGCTACCTTCAGTCCCAGCGCAACACCTCAACCTCCCACCTGGAGAAGTGGCTTATGGCAACTCAAACTGAGATCTCACATGGCTGGTTGCTTTTCTCCTTCTGAAGTATGGCAAAAACTCCTTTCCTCTCTCTCACCTCTGTCTGCTAGCTTGCCTGAGGGGTTCTGGAAGTCTCTCTTATTTTTTTTCCCAGCTCATTGGCCACTAGCATCTTTATTGATGAATCAAGAACCAATTGGAGACCAGAATCTTAGCATCAGAACCACCCCTACATATGCCCTTGTGTAGACAGTCCAACACTGTCTTTTGAGCATCTCCCCAGCCTCACATCCCATGCATTTACTTGGGAATCATAAGTTTATCCTACGAGCTGTTGCCAGTTGTCCCAATGATGGCTGTTGTGACCCAGTCATCTGAGCATTTCTAATTTTAGTTTCTGATCTATGCCTCCATTTGTATCTACATGTAAATATTCTAATGAAACCCATAACCAAGGTCTGTAAGGCTGTGGTCTGTAAGGGTCCCCAATGCTGAGAAACTTTCGAGGTACCAACATGGTCCCACCAAGGTGGCTCCTGCAAGAAGAGGCAGGGCTAACACCTGAAATGGATGTGACTAGAGTAGGATATGCTAGGTCTAGGAATTACATGTCCCTGTCCTTGGGCTCCTTGAGGCTCTGGAGCCAGAACCTTCATCCTTTCTTCCTTTAGTGGGCCTATCTGAGGTCAAAAAGCAGAAATCTGGATTGAGGCAGTCATAGTCTGGAGAATAGACAGAAATTGGTTTTCAGAAACCCTGCTTCAGTGTCTTTGGATAATTGATAGTTTTATCTCCTGATTCTCTAAGCTTCTCTTTCCTCCATCTTCCATAACTTAGGAACTCTTACACTTTATGATGCTGCCTTGTCATCCTGCCAGGAGACACATAAACAGGAAGTGATAATCTGATATGAGGCTACCTTGGTCCTTAGACAGGAGGCTGCCAGCCTGAGAGCTATAGTGGCAACAGCATTGTTACAGTAATGATATGCCCCATGATGAAAATAGATAGGAATGCATGATAGTAGAATCATCATCCCTGAGCAGATAAGGGCTCCAGTCATATCTTTGGTTCAGAGTTTTAGAAAATAAACAAATCACAAGACGATAAAATGCAAGAAAAGCTTTCCTAAATTCTACATTAGAAAGGTGTAAATTACCAAAAGGCATTGTAACCACACACTGAAGAGTAAACAAAACAACCCAACAAAGTTACCTGACCTGAATTACATGGTATGTAATAACAACTCTTTACTTTGAAAAAGTATAGACTGAAGGATCTCATAACAAAGAAGGGGGAAGACTAACCTACTTCCAATGGCTTATAAAAGTAAATATTAATAGAATGGACAAGAACTAAAAGTTTAAGATAAGTGTATCTGCAAAAAAAAACAAAACAAAAACAAAAACATACATGTGTGTTCTCTATATCAGTTGCATGGGGTTTTTTGTTTGGTTGGTTTTCTTTTTTTTTTTTTTTTTTTTTTTTTTTTTTTTGTAGTTTTGGAATTTCAAAATAGTATCTAAGAGAATAAATATTTAAAAACAAGATTCCACTCTGTGTTTTAAAGAAAGGAAAATTTGCCTCCAAACCAGGAATCTACAGAATGGGCTTATGTATTTGCCTCTGGGTTTCCCCAGGCCAGGAGTCTCACTATCCTAGAAGCCTATTCTGGCACTGGCTGAATAGGCAATTTGGTACACGGAGAGGGGGGGAGAACTTTGAAAGAACTGGTGGACTGATGGATGGAATTCTGTCTGAAGGTAGAGACAAGTAGAGAGCGAGCTAAGGTAGCACAAGGCTGGTGAGAAGTATATAGAGACTTCTAACTCTTTGTTAAAAATTCTGCTAACTTTACTAACCACACTTAAGCTTTAGGGCAGCATTCTTACATTTCTTGATGCTGTGATCATGATAAAAAGGTATACCACAGAGTAAATTATGATGTCATCATCTTAGCCCAATTAAAATAAAAATTAAAACCAGGTATTTCATCTAATAGCAACTGCCTCATTCCCCCCTATGGATCTGTGAGTTGTGGTTATCTACCTACTTTCCTATTCTATTTATCCATATCAGTTGGTGAGCAAAGATGGGGGCCTGTGTGGAGCTCATGAACATTTGGGATTAGTCCTAGGGTTTTACCTTTGTTGGCTTCAGGAATCTCCATCACAGGGATGATGAGTACATCCAGCAAGGCACAATGATAAGAACTTCTCTTTGCAATGTTTGTAATATTTTGTTGCTAGAACTTCACAGTTCTCTTGGAGATAAAATGGAGCCTCTGCATTTATCCCAGGAACTGTGATTCTACCAGGGACTACAGTGTTGCCAAACCTTGCATGTTAATGAATACACAAGTAAATCAAAATAAGATAAGCAAAAGATAAGACGACTTTGTCTTTTGTCCCTTGCCTTCAGCCCATAGTTTCAGAGAGAAGCATGCCCAGCACCTTCTCCTTGTAACTCTAACCGTTGCCCCAACCCAAATGTTAACTTGCCCCCTGGCAAAAAAAGAAAAGGAGGATGGGATTCAGGCATCCTTGGTATATAGTAGCAGAGTGGAAATAATAGCAGAGATTGCAGTTGCCCCCAAATAACTAATCCCTCCTGGGACCTGACTAGTGCTAGATCCTCAGAATCTATCTTGGTCAGTCCTTGAAACCATCAGGCTCTAGGTGTCGGCAGGGAGAGCAAATGATTTCCTCAAGGTCTCATAGCAACTGGAGCAACTATCCAGAGATATCCCACTCTAAGCCTGCACCCTCAGTCTCCTTGACAACTTTATCATCTCCTCCCTCATTGTAGAATTGATGACAAAACTGGAAGGGGTGCACCTACCCTGTCCTGTCCAAATGAAATGTTCCTTGTTGAGTCTACCAATAGTCAAATTGAGTACTATTTACCTTTGTATAACTGTGTTAACACTTTTGAAGATAAAGCTTTAAAAGCCAGTTAATTCGTGGGACTTGGGATACCTCAGTTAGGAACATGTTTGCCTTGTAAATTCAAGGACCTGAGTTTGAGCCCCATGGATCCACGTAAGGAAAAGTTTGGTGTTATAGCATATGGCAGTAATCTTAGAGCTGGGGAGGTAGAGATGGGTAGATCCTTGGTAGTTGATAGCCAAACTAGGTGAGTTCCAGGCCAGTGAGTAGCCCCGTCCCAAAACTGTGGTAAGGTGGAAGCTGTGGTGTTCCTGAGGAACAGCACTGGTGGTTGGCCTCTAGCCAACAAATGCACAAACACACATGTTCATGTGCATGCATGGACACGTGCATGCACACACACACACACACACACACACACACACACACAAAATAGTTAACTTTTAGTAATTTAGTGGAAGTCTTGTATATATTATCCATGTATTATAAATGCATATAGAATGCATTAAATATTTTATAAATGCAAATCCCTCATTTTCCCCTCCTCTTCCTTCTCCTCTTTCTTCTTCTCTTCTCTGACTTAGCTCTGGCTAATGTTGGATCGAGATTGCCATTCTTTTATTTCAAGTTAAAAGAAACACACTTAGAGGTACTTTGGTATCAGGGGCCTTTGGGTTCTTGTCTCACAAATGTGTGGAATGAACTTCATAAGTCACAGACAATGAGTGTTAGAGAGCATTTTGTTAAAGAACCACAGGTGGGAAATTAAAAGAGAAAGAGGAAGGGAGGGCAGGAAGGAGGGACGAATGGGGGACAAAGAAGAGGGAATGAAAGGGAGGGGAGGAGGAAGGGAGGGGAGAGAGAGGAGGGAAAAAGATAGGGGAAAAGAGAGGGGGAAAGGGAGGGGGAGGGAGAGAGAAAGGAAAGGAATAGGGAGAAGAGGAAGAGAGACAGAGAGAGAGAGAGAGAGAGAGAGACAGAGAAAGACAGAGACAGAGAGAGACAGAGACAGAGACAGAGACAGAGAGGGGCTGAGAGATTCCCATACAGCATTAAGGGGATCCCAGGAAATTCAGTGCCAGTTTGGGGAGAGGTATGGGGCTGGGGATGAGCTGGCCAGCTGTTTGCTCCATCCAGGAGTCTCATCTTCTCTAATCTTAGAAGCTGGTACACCTTCAGACAATTGCTCATTTAGGACATATCAAAGAAGCAGGAACCCTCTAGCAAGGCCTCTAGCAAGAACATTTTGGTAACTGTTGCATCAGGCTTCTTTCCTTGCTTGACCAGCTTCTATCTCCTGTTCCAGCAGCAGAAGCTTAGGTGCTCTTGACACACTGCAACTTGGCTTGGATGCAAACATCAATAACAGGAACTATAATGCCTGGATCATTCAGAAGTGGCTAATGTAGACTTCGTTCTTTCCTAAGTGGGTTTTGGGAAAATATCTTGTTGCTTCTCTTTGTGGCTGAGTTTCCAATCCCTGCTTGAAGAGCCAGGTGACATGTAGGTTCTGACAGACACTCTGCCCTGTACTCTGTGCACACTATCTGTACTTCCCTTAGTTGTCTCTCAGTTATGCTCAGACACTAAGATGAATTTACTACAATCCAAAATACTTATTGCCATCTTCTCCCTTTGTAAATATAATTCCAGCACTGAGTTAGAAGAAAAATGGCATATTTACAGAAGACAGCTTATTAAAGGGATCCAATTATCTTCCCTTTGCTGGATGGACCCATTTTCACAGCACAAGATTGGGGGGATGCTCATCTGCTTAGCAGAGATATAACAATTCATTGTTCTCAAGACAAAATCTCAGTGTTAGCTAATGTGTAAGCAAAATATTAGAGCAGTGTTATATTTGGGGAGTCATCTAAAGAATGGTTGATATTGTGCTGTGTCATAATGGGAGTCATTGCAAGGGGCAGTCACATAGTCTTATTTCTTAACCTCGGCTGGCTTCTGAATCTGATTTACTGACCTCAGTTTGACAGTTTATAAACTTTGTAAAAGGTCTGAGCTTGATCAAGCCTGATGCCAAATTTAAGAGTTCAACACTGGCCTTAGCCCCTTCCCGTCTATTTTCCATTAATTTCAGAAATGTTGTCTTATTCATCCTATACCCTTTTATAAAGCTGGGCTGCTCCTGAGGTCTGGTTTTGGCAGTTTAGCTGGACTCATTACCAAAAGTCACAGACATGGTGATTCCCTTGACAGATCCAGATTCAAAAGTACATCTTAGGGTTGCCCTCTTTTTATAGAATTTGCATGTACATGTTGTACATGTGTGTGCTCATGTGTGTCCAGATGTAGAAGTTTGTGCAGGCATGCTTGCATGCCTACATGAGATCAAACCAGGATCTAGAAGGGAAATCTCAGGTGTTCTTCAGGCACAGATCATTTTTTTTTTTTTTGACAAGTCTCTCATTGGCACATAGTTCTTTGGTTAGGTTAGTGAGCCTCAGATATTTACCTGGCTCCACCTCTGGCTGTAGGATTACAATTGCACATCATCGTGCCTGGCTTTCCTTCTGTAAGTATTGGGACTGGAAGTCATCAGGTCCTCCTGTTTGTAAGGCAAGCACTTTAGTAATTGATATCTGTTCAGACCAAACACAAGTCACGACTTCTTCAAACAACAGAAAGGAGCCCTTCACCAGTGTTATCGCAATGGGAATGATACTGCTCGTTGCCTGTAGGGGAGACTATGTTTTCTTTGTCATCTCTGTGAGACAGGAACACTGAGCTATGTACGTGTCAGATACTTGCCCCATTCACAGGCTGCTTCCAGTTACATCCCTTTCCGGTTTCTGGACACTGCGTTCAGTTTTCTTCTCGCCTGCGTGGAATTTGTTTCTATCTGCTCGAAGTGGTGATTTGGCAGGCATTGGCCCCTTTTCCATGTTTAATTAATTCCTCTAATTTTGTGGTAAATGAGAATAATGGGACTTAATTTTGCTATTTATGTAAAATTGATTGGTAATTACGGGGAGCACAGGAGATTTGGCTTTACGAACGGAAATTAAGTGACCCCTTCATCATGGTGCCTTGGCATGCCTCATTCACTCATCGGGAAAGAGCCGGAATGGCAGCGGAACAGATGCCGTGGGAGAAGACAACTGGATTTAGGACTCTTTGCTGAAGGTAAAATAAGGAAGAAGGGTTATCGAAAGGCCCAGATAAAATCAAACAAGAATCATCTAGAAGTCTGTATGTGCAGGATGCAAAACTTTTGGCTACTTTGTGTCTCAGGTTTACTCTGAACTGGTGGTCCCTTAGCTCCACTGTCTCTGAGCTACCTGACTGAGGCAGGAGGGACTCTAGGTAAGGATTTTATTCTAGAAGGCAACTCACCTGGGTGTGGTCTCAAGATGGAAGTGGTAAACGTTATTTTCTCCTTTCTTTGATTTTTGTTTGTTTGTTTGTTTGTTTGTTTGTTTTAAAATAGGATCTCATGTTGTAGCCCAAGCTAGGCTTGAACTTTTGGCAATCTATCCATCGTAGCCTCTCAGGTGCTGGCATTATAGGCACACAGTACCATGCTTGTTTATGTAGTACTGGGAACTAAAGGTAGAACTGTTACATGCTGTCTGAGGGCCTAGTCCCAACCTAAAATATTTTATTTTTTATTTTGAGATAGGGTCTCATGTATCCCAGGCTAGTTTCAAACTTGTATAGCCAAGGATACTCAGCTTAGTCCTCCTGCCTCTACCTCCCTAGTGTTGAGAGTGCTGGGATTATAGCCACATGCCAGCATGCCAGTGTACTCAGAGCTAGATGCCAAACTGCATGTTAGCAATCACTTGGCCAACTGAGCCTCATTCTCAGCCCTTTCTTTTGAAACTTTGAATAAGATCAGCTTGACATCTGATTTTCAGTAGATCAGAGGATCCACTTCCATTGTAATAAATGAGAGCTAGCTTATTATAGATCAGGATCTATAGTAAATTCATATATTTAGATGATTCTATTATTTCACTTTGTGATCTCCCTTCTCTCTGGCCTTTTCTACCTAGACAAGCTGACCAAAACAATAAAAAGTATCATCCCTAATCATCAAGATTTAATAATCCCCATGAAGCATTTTTTAATGAACAAAATTTGGTCTTCCTTGTGTTTTGGTACCATCAAATTCACTTGCTTATTGGTTAGCTTTGAGTCTCCTGTCTGCTTGGCCAGCAGGATGGACTCATGCACATAAAAGATAAAATATATCATATACTGTTGCTCAGATAAGGCCACAGCTTGGAGACCCTCAGGAAAACAAGAGAAACTTGAATACTAGAGCTGGTGTCTAATTACTAAGATCTGCTAGAAAGAACTTGTGTGATATAACTGCATAGACCTACTGAAAATAGACAGCACTAAACAACTCTCTACATATTAACTATAGATTAACATACTAACTGTATTAACTATGTATATTAACTATATTAACACAAATTCTATATATTAAATGTATATTAGCTATGTATAAACATATTAACTAGATATTAACTGTGTATACTAATTATATATTAACATACTAACTCTACCTATAACAATGTATATTAACTATGCATTAATATAATAACTCTACATATTAAAAATAATTCATTTGGAAGCTCTGTAAATAATGTCTTAAACTTTAAAAAAGGTTATTGCTTAGCAACAAGCTAGGTTTTTTTGCTTTAATTCTGTCCTTCACTGCTTCCCCAACTTAGCAAGGCAATGAAACAATTGGCAATATCATTTCCCATGAGTGTGGTATTTGTGGGTCTTTTTCCTTTGTTTCTTTGGGTTTTTATTTGTTTGTTTATTTGTTTTCTGGGCCAGTGAGATGGCTCACTGGGTAAGGGAGCTTGCCACCAAGCCTCGTAACATGAGTTACATCCTGGGGACCCAGATGGTGGAAACAAAGAAACCCAAACCTCTGATGTCTGTGCACAGGCCACGGAAAGTAGTCCCACATTGGTAAGTGAATGTTTAGAGGTCAAGTTTCCCCTTTACTAAGATATTTAATTCACTCTGCCTGCACCTGTACAGAGCTCCAGAAACCTCCCCAATCAAGAAAAGCCCGCCGCTGCTGACACAAAGTGGAGAACAAATGGGGGCAGCGGATACACCTAGTCTGGCAGTTCAATGGCCACAGGACATTGGCTTTGGATCATCAGGGATCCAGCTCAGCGTTCTAAGTGCTCTACCAGATCGAACTTCATGGAAGAAATAGAGTTGAGACAACACAGAGGCCGAGGGGATCAATTGTAAATATCACTGCATGATGAAAACTTCCTTAAAAAATAAATAAATCTACACCTGTGTTCACTGAAGACAGTTTTGAAAGCATTCAAACTCAGGAAATGGCATTGTTTTTCTGGAACACAGAGTCCTTGTGTCTAGACAAAAACCAAGTTCCCTCTTTCAGGTGTTTTCTTCCTTTTGTAGACCCACATTCTAGTAAATTAAATAGCTGTTCCGCCTTTTTAAAACTATTAATGAATATCTGGGAAATACGACAGTGACCATGAGTTTGGCTCTGAATCTTCACATAGAATGAGAAAGAGAAACCAAGGAAATCCAAGATTTGAGAACCAAACAATTGAAAGAAAGCTGAGGCAACGTGTTTGTTTCCTGCTCTCGAGGCTGTGGGACCTGGGAGAATGGAGCTGATAAATGAAGTGGACTGAAATCTCATTGCACTAGCCAACTTTATTCAGAACACAAGGAAATTTTTACTCTGAGGGTCAAGAGAAGTCACATGGGTAAAGTGTACAATCACAAGGACAAGCTGCACGTGATGGACAAGCTGCATGTGATGGACAAGCTGCACATGGATAAACCATGTCGTTCCACAGAGATATATAAACAAATAACTATACCCAGTTATAATGAATAATCTGAAGTTAACTCACTCCTATCTACTACACCTTCGAGGGGCAGGAAAACACATTGCAAGAACAATTAACATGTTTTGGAAGAAACTGAGGTCAGAAGACTCATGTCTTATTTTCATGGAGTTTCTTTACAATTTCTCTGAAATCGCACATAACTCCATTCTTGGATTGTGTTCTTACAGTTGCTTAACTTCTACAATCACTTTGTTTGATCCCAAAATGGAAATAAGAAGGAAATGAAGAGAAAAAGAAGAGAGAAAAAGAGAAAGGAAGGAGAGAGATGGGGAAAGGAGACAAAAACAGGAAGCTATGGGGAATGAAAATGGATGTCTAAATGCTCAAACACAAACAGATGTCAATTACTACCTGTGAGAGAAGATGGGGAAAAAAAGTAATGTGTAAGTCACAAATCAGAGAGAGGACAATCTCTTAGAGTTAGCAGGCCTTGCCTGAACAGGGCAAGCAATATAAAAATGACAACTAACCAGGCTGGGCTGTGTTTCCTAAAAGGGGAGCAGCCCAGAGACCTTAAGGAGTCTAACAGTTATGGTGGTATGAGGCTTAGGCATGCCCTTCCAAGTTCTACAGGGCAGAGAGAGAAGTAGGTGATGTTTGCTAGTCCAGAACCAATAAAGCAGAGAATGTAGGTAAAAGTAAGAAAGATGAACAGGGAATGAGGATCCTAAAACCTGGCTGCTCTGTTTTAATACTACATTAAATCAAGAGAAACAGAAGCTTTGGGGAGAAAAAAAAAAACAAAATAATAACAATAAAAACCATTTTGTTGAGCCAAGTTTCTTAGTCAACATCCAAGAAAACTATTTCATTCTAGTGTCAGGGAATGAGAAATATCAAGTCCATCCTATACAAAGGATCCATAATAATATGAGAATAGAGGGTTCCTTACAGAGAATGAAAACATGCAAAAATTAATTTAAACACTGATCAAAATTGGAACTCTTATTTTGAAACAATCTATATAAACATTAAGGAAATACTAATGTCTGCAAAGCAAAAAGAAAACACAATTTTTTAGAAATAGTAGTTACACTAGAAGGAGTAAATGAATCCAAAACCAGAAAGCAACCTCTTCAGAAAAATAAAAGATGAGAAGAAAAGGAATTTTAAAAACCAAATCATACAAAATTGACAAGTACTAAAGTTAGGAGTTAAAAAAAAAAAAAAAAAAAAAAGATTGAACACAGATAAAAGAGAATTCCTGAAAAAGAGCAAATCTGAAAAAATACATAATTATATTATTTTCTTTGAAATTAATTTTTATTTCTTAGTGAGAAGAACACATTTTTAGTATCAGTCAACATTTACAGATATTCCAGTAAAATGTTTAAATAAATGTTTAAATTATTAAAGTAAACCCTGTGGATATCAAAACAGAAGGACCGTGTGAGGGCAAGTGTTAAATCTCATATTGACAATATACCTTTAACACCAAAGAAACAGGGCTGGAAAGTGAGATGGAGAGCCACCTGGTGAACACAGAGGATGCCTGGACCTTATCCCTCCTGTAACTAATCTGCAAGGGGAGATATGCTCTTGACTGAAACTGTTTCCTTCCTGCAAACATTTTCCTCTACTCTATACCATTTAAGGGCTGGGATCACTGGACATAAAGAACCTTTTCCTGGCTGGATTTTGTGGGTTCCACTCACAGGTATTGGAATTTGGATGAACCAGTTAATAGCCTCCAAAATAAATATTCCAGTATGCAGTGTCTAGACAGTGACAGTGTGTAAGAGTTGTCAGTGTTCCTGTGGGCTGTTGTTGTTGTTGTTTTGCTTTGAGTGAATTTTTCTTTTTGTTTTCTGAATTTTAATATATCTATTAGAAAATCATCTTTAAATGACAGAAGTGACAAGCAATGTGTAAGCCAATATAAACATAGGTATATTGTTAGTGGCTTCTCTGTGACTAAAGGGAAAGATTCTGCTAATTGATTTGCTGTGTGATCCAACAACACAGACCTGACATAGTATAGTGAACAGAAAAATCAGAACACAAGGGTCAAATGAAAAAAATTGAATCTATTTTCAGTACTTTCATGAATAATGAATAGCGGTAATACATTGCTGTGCATAGGTGTAATGTAGGAAAATACAGGCATAAGTCCTATAATCCCAAAGTTGAATCAAAACTGTTATAAGCATCTGATGTGTTCAAGCATGAGGCTTAATGACTGTTACGTTCAGAAGAACAAAAGTAAGACGTGAGATGTCCCCAGGTGAAATAGCACATTGAAGACATCAGCTTCAATAATGGAATCAAACAGTGTGACCAAGCCTCTGGATGTGCCTCTCAGTTTGTAAACAAATACCCAGGACATAAGAATCTTCCTCATGTCCAGAAATACAGCTCTTAAAAGGTAATAAGGGGAAAATATTTGCAGGAAAGATACAATCCCAGCCAAGAGCACATCTCTCCTTGCAGATGAGTTATGGAAGGTCCATTGAGTCTCAATGTTCATTAGGTGGCTCTCACCTTACTCCTCAGTCCTGCAGATAACACAGTATAAAACTGGACATATCCTAGACATGCTGCTCATGCCCTTTGTGTCCTCTCCAGATCACATATAATCCCTAGTACAATGTAAATGACATGTAAATAGCTCTTAAATTGCATATTTTGGGGACAAATTAATGGAAAAGTCTGTCCACATTCAGTATAGACACTGATTTCCCAAGTCTGCTCTGTGGGTGGTTGAAACTTGAGATGCAGAACCTGGAGGTGGATTGACAGTTCTACTTTTAAACTTCTGGTATTATTTCAAAATTTGGTTGCATGACAAAAATCTAGAAAAGATTTGAGGATTTGGCTCATGACAGTGATAGAGAAAACCATTATTTATGGGAAGCTTATTCTGTCACTGTAATAAGAACCCTACATGTGTTATGTCTAGACTTCCTAGGAAAACTATGACATAGTGAATCATATCCTCACTTAACCTATAGTTAAGCAAATTACACAAGATGCTTAACCAATAAATAGTTGAATCCGAGCACTAACCCAGGTCTAGGGAATCCATGACATGAAGTATCCAATATGATACTTTAAAGTATGGTATGTATCCAATACAATAATTTCAAAATGTCTGTTAAGAAGTACAAGCTTTAGTTCTACTGTTATTTAGAAATTGTGATGGTTATTTCTGTTAGTAACCTAGCTTCTTTTTTAAAGAAATCTTTTTGAGAAGATGTTACTAATTTTAACTACATGTTTATTCTGTGATATGTGTGTACATGAATGTGCATGTCACAGCACACATGTAGAGAGCAGAAGATTTCTTCAAAGACTTGGACTCAGATGATCAGGCTTAGGAGCAGACACCTTTACCCTCCAAGCCATTTTGCCAGCCCAGTCATTCTTGTTTCTAACCTAACCATAAAGCTATATAAAAATGACATAAGATGACTACATTAGCATATCATAGAGAATTTATATTGGATCTTAATTTTTGGCTTGCTAGACATGCCATGTTTTTAAACTTTATACTATCTCTTGCGGAATCTTCTACACACTTTTGCTTTTGATCATATTTTGCATCTCTCATTTTACCGAAATTTCATCAACTTACAATCTTAGTTTTAAGGTATTTTTGATGAGGACAAAGAGAGAAACTACTGAAACAGTCACTGGTATTTTGAGCTAGTCCCTTGGATCAGGGAGCCAAGTGTGATACAGAAAACCATTTCCGAGATGCTGACCCAACAGAACTGCATTTTCTTTTTTGTATAGCCCAAGGATTCCACATACAGTTTCAGGGAGCCATCTCAGAGAGTGGAGCTGCTTCCAGGAAATCCCTCATGCTAATTGGGATACATAAATTACAATCCATCTCCCTCTGTGTTATCTTTCATCTAATGCCATCCTAGGAAACAGCATGATTTAGAGCAGCATAAACCACACCAGAGATCGCTAAAGAGATTGAAAAATAATATTTCGATTTCCTATAAGGCTAAGCATTCCATCTGTAGACCCTTTTTCTTCCTTTCTATTTTCCTTCCTGTCCAATTCACTCTCACTCAGCTTAAAGCCCATCTTGGAAATGATGTTAGATCTAATACCACTCTCAGATTTCATCAGTCTTTGAAGTTGGCTAGTGCCACACAGAGTAAAAGGCCAAGCAAAAATGGGCCTCTATAAATTAGAGATTGGAAAGTAGCTATTAGCACACCCAGAGTCCAACAAAACTTTCCTTTCCTAGAAGACTTGGAATTGACCCTATTTTCTCTCTTTAAATTCCTCGATGAATTTTTAAATCTCCTCTTTGTCAGTCTGTGAACCCATGTGCATCCACCATTAACAGTGTCTCAGTTTTGACTTTAAAAAGGTGTCTTTTGATGCATTATGAATCTAGCAGGCTTACCTAGTCTCTAGCTTATCCTGGAGAATTTCGAGTGTTATGCAAGTTGTTGTGAATGAACTTGAGTATGGAACACTAATGACCATCACTAAAAACCACAGAATTTTCAGTACTCTAAAGAAAACAAAATCTACCACAGATCCTGGAAAGAGGAAGCTGGGGAAACCATGTGCTACAGCTTTCATAATGTAGTGGAGGAGGGTGAATTTTAAGAGTTGTTTAAATGGTAATGAGCCATGTTTAAACTCAGAAGGATTCTGTGTTGCTGAATAGAATTCTTTCAGATAAGTTGGGTATGATGAGAAAAGGTTTTAGAAAAGTTACATCGCCAGATCTCTGTTGGAAGTGGTCCCTCTACTCTGATCACTTTTATTGTATGGATAAAAAAATACCATCTTCTGGACACTGGTATGTACACATGTGTGCTTCCCCATTTGAAGGAGACATTAGGCTTGATGTGGGCAATAATTTTAAGGATGGTATAAAATGAAATCCATAGATCATTGAAAATATAATATGTTTACAAAGTGGAGTGTCTCTGGGATTGATCAGGGATGCTCAGCATGACTTGGTTTTGTTTTTTTTTTAATATTTATTTTATGTATATGAGTACACCATTGCTCTCCTCAGACACACCAGAAGAGGGCATCAGATCCCATGCAGATGGTTGTGAGCCACCATGTGGTTGCTGGGAATTGAACTCAGGACCTTGGAAGAGCAGTCAGTGCTCTTAACCACTGAGTCATCTCTGCAAACCCTCAGCATGACTTGTAACGGGTGTGTCATCTCTTCTCAGGCAAATGGGTTTGGTGATTGCAATGATTTTTATGGAACCGATCATGTTCTCTTTCCAGGTAAACTGTCAGTGACCATGGAATATCACTATCTTCTTACTATATTTTACCAAAAATTTCAATTTCTCTTTTAATTCTTAGGGAAGCACAAGTTGCCACTTAAGTTATCAAAATATTGTAATTGTTGAAAATATTCAAGCTTTGTGATTTTTAATTTATAACCTAAAGTAACAAAAATGACAGGAACTCTTGACAGATTTAATCAAAGTTTCTAATTATGTGTCTAACTGACTCAATAATTTATGTAATTGTTGAACATTTCTAGGCTTCCACTTCTCCTTCTTGCCCAAATCTAGTAAGTCATCTCCTGACTCCTCAGATGCCAGCTGGAGAGAAATGGATGAGTGGGACATGATGCACATGAGTGGATGGATGTGTAATGAGCATGCAAACAGATGCAAGGTAGGTATATAGGTGAAGACAGAGCTGATGCTAGATCATATAGATTCATGACTGAATAATAATAATAATAATAAATAATAATAAATCCAACAAAAGAAAAATGTACTGAACTAAAACTGGAGAAGCTAAAACTGAAAAAAGGAAATATTTCTTTACTCTCAGAAGAAATTATATGGGGAACTTGGTGTCTAGTGCCGTGAGGAAAAGCACAGTTTTAGACGATGCACAGGTTTTTGATCACAGTACTTGGAAGGCTAAAGCCAAGCTGGTTACACAGTGAGACCCTATCTCAAATGAACAAACCAACAAACAAACACAATTTCAAAAAAATGAGAAAAGCACAGTGATACCTTAACACAACTTGAGAAGATACAAGCAAATATGATGCTGAAAAGTGTTGGTGTGCTGAGACCTAGTGGCCCACTGAAAGGCCATGGAGTTTACTAGGACCTACCTCTGTAAGATCACTCTTCAGCACTCCGTGTTTTAAAGGAATAAAAGTCAGTGGTGGTGTTTGTTGGAGCATGGCCTCTGGCTCCCTGTAATCTACCTAAACTCATGTTTCACATCCAGGAAAATATCTTCCTGTTGGTCAGAGAGGAGTCTGATGATAGCTCTGACCAACATCAAAGGGACTGCCCACAGCAGGAGACAAAGCTCAAAAAGCCATCCCTGTCTCTGAAATTCAAGGATGAAAGGGCTATGCTGAAGTCCTACCATACACTGAAGTATTTGAAAAATAATTTGAAAAGTTGAACCAGGCGCCATGCTAGACTCTCTCATAGTCCTTCCTTGATAAGAGGCATGTATGTTTAAGTGGGGGATGCTTACAGTAAGACCTCAGCTGTCCGCCAAAGCAGCCTCTTCACTTTGATCATCTGATGACCTAGTCCAGTTCATGTCTGGGTTTGTAAAGATTGGTACTAAACCTCAGTCTGAAGGGTTCCACAGTCTATCCAGACTCACAGTACACAGAACACCAACCAGGACAGCCACTGTTATGCTAATTTGTTTTGTTAGATTAATGATTCTTCTGTTAATATTTAACCTTTTGTCAAATTGTGATATATTGGCTTGAACATCTAGATCAATACAAATGAATAATGAGACAAGCTATATTTTTTTTCATCTCATTTCTTTTCCCACTAGTACACAACACTCTGTTTTATTGATAGTATTTTTCAAATTGTCTATAATTAATTAAAGTTAGGGCATGACGTATCCTTTTACCATGTGAAAAGAAACACTAATGTGTCCCCTTAGATCTGTGTGAAGATGTGGCTTAATGAAGTCTCTTAGAGGTCTGGATTGAAAGTGTGGCCTTTCCTACATCAATTGTAGATTAACTGTTGTGTACTATACCTAGATGTATCTGTCAGAGCTGGAGGAATTGTAGCAGAGGAATAACCATAGCCTCAGACAAACACTTCACCCAAGATGTATCTATGGTACTAGGTATTCATAAACGTATGCTGAACTAAAAGAGAACTGAGATCAGTGATGTATATTTTAATTGTGCAATCCACTTCCTTTTTCAGGAAACTTAAATTTTAGAAACAGAATAATTATAACAACATTTTCATAAATTAAGTGGTATTAAGCTTAACCGGAGTCACGGCTGGGTGCCCAACACAGCAGGGGGTTAATAAAAGCTTGTTAACTGTCTAGAACTCTGTTGGATTTAATTTAGCTTGATTTAGCATTTCCTATATGTAAAGTTGTTGACAACAATTGGATTTCCTGATATTTGCAACCTTCCTGAGGACCTAATATAGTTTTTTTCTTTATATTATGTTATAAATGAAAGACATTTGTCACTTATGTGTGAGGGAATGTGGAAATTGGGGTGAAAGACACTAACTTGGGTCTGTATGCCAGCTTCCCATTTACTAACCCTGCTATTAAGTGACAGTATCTCTTTGGAACTTCTCTTTTTCATCTCTTAAACAAATGTTAGACAATTTACCTTGCCAAAATTTTATAAGGATTGAGAGTTTAATCCCAGAGAATACTCAATATATTGAAATCTTAATAATTCTAACAGTTACTAGTATGCACGATTTTATAGTGTTAAAAAAGAATAAGTTTAAGAAGAATCCCAGGAACCTTGTAACACGAAGAGCCTTGAAGTCTGAGGTGTCATGTGCCTGACACAGGCTTTGTAATTGACATTCTTGTGTTATAGGTTCAAATCCCTGAGTTATAGAATTAAATCTTCCCTCGGATATTGGTGTGCTGGTTCCTCCACTTCTGGTGAGAGCAGGTTCTGCAATACTGACTGGAAAGAGGGGAAATTTATATCTTGAGGTAGACGAAAAAAGCAATGTAGAACCACAGGAACAGGTACAAAAAAAGGCTGAGCAAAGAACCAAGCCCTGGACACAAATCAGAGTAAGTCTTAGGCATGCATGGATGAAGAGGAAGAGGAAACATCACAAAGTTGAGAAACAGCACATTACGAAAAATGCACTCCTGATCTCAACAGTGATCAGTGAAGGAATTTTTGTTGTTATTGTTGTTATTACTATATTGTTGATTGTCTGGGGATTGACTTCCTTGACAACAGAAAACACTCTAAATTGTTATCCTACTAAGTACTCATGGTACTGTCTTCAGAAGAGCTAAAATGAGCCAGAGCATAATAACAGTTTGGGTACCTTCATGTTGGTTAAAATCCTACAACCTCATTAACCAAGGGCATAGAGCCATCTATAAGTCATGTGAATATCATATAGTAATTATCATCATTTATTTGGTCTCTAAAATTGAATAGACCCCTAAACATCTTAGCTTTATGGGCTGGATGTATCACAGAGTAGTTATTTATACAGCTCATGGATGTACATAATCGATGTTTTATGAAACTAATATTTGCTTCTCATGGATTTTAGAAGAATGTACGTATATCACAAAACCACCAGCAAAGTTGGCAAATACAATTCATGTCTCTTGTCAAGGCTAAAAACTGTTGATTGTGCTACTAAGAGTCAATAGATAGTCAGTCAAAGTATCAAGAACCAGAGAAGTAAGATCACCCTGAATTCCCCTCATTAGGATTCTAGGTCAGCCTTAGGAAGGAAGCATAAATTCACAGGTCAACAGAGAAAGGCAGGAGTTGATATGAATCACTTTAAACATTCAGATATGATTTCTCTGTCCATCAGTCCATCAACCAAGCAATATGCCCAGGCACCTACCATAGAAAGAACCACGAAAGTGTTCTAGAAATGTCATAGAAGTACAAGAGGAAGTTGATGTTGTTCGATGATGATAATGATGATGATGAGGAGGAGGAGGATAAAGAGGAGGAGAACTGAGCAAAGGAGAGTTACTCAGTGTGTTCTTCGACATGCAGAAGCATCAGTCTTGGTGTCCAAGGATGCCTAAACCCCCCATTCTGCTAAGCATTTCCAACTGTGGAAGGGGTAAAAATGCCTTTGCAAGGGCATGAGTTCCATTAGTGAGGACTTTCCCTGCATGATCTAATTCCCTCTCAAATGACTCAACTCCAAACGCTGTCACACTGAGGAGCAGCTTTCAACATATTTCAGAGATAAAAACCCGCAGTGTACAATATCCCTTGTGCCATGAGTCATTGATTTCCCCCCTATATCTGTCATTTTCCTCTGTCCCCTAGCGCGTAGGCTTTTACAAGCTTTGCATGTGACCTCACAGTCAAGTTTCCTGGGCTCCTTTGCCCTGTCACACAGTCTGTAGAGGAGGAGTTAGAAGGCCTCAGCTCCATTCCTCCCATAGCACAGTCTTATAACCCATGCATTGTTACCTTGGTATATTCTGGGAATAAAAGAAAGTCAAAAAACATGTTACACTTGTTTAACTCACCCCTACTCAATTTCTCAAGCAAGAGGCAGATTCTTATCTGTGGACCCTTTAGATATGGAAAATACACATTGGCTCCCTCTTGAAGCACTTCTAGACTTGACCCTTGGTCTTCAAGTGTGTGGAGACTTACAGAAACCCCCAGTGCTCACTAGGTTCACTCCATTCTTAGCCAATCCCTCTGTAATCTTATCAGTTCTGAGGGATTCAAAAGCCAGGAAGTCTTTCCTCTGGAGAGGAGGAATATATTCCTTTGGAGATAATGGCATTTTGTTTTGTTTTGTTTTGTTTGTTTTGAATCTTAATTTCTGAAGTAACATTGAGCTGTTTAGACTGCACTCATTGGTTAGTGCTGGAGAGCCTGTTTCTATTGGTCCTAGGTTATGAAGAGTGATGAAAGAGACAGCAGAGAGAAATTCAGAGAGAGGGTGGGAGGGCCTGGAGGAGGGAGACAAATGAAACACAGGAGGAAGAAACATAGACAGCGTCACAGCACGGTATCTGAAGTACCTGTCCTCATAAATGGCATTGCGTTGCTTCAGAGGCTATGATTTTCACCTCTGAAGTCTTGATGCTCCGCAAGAAAGTCTAAGAAGCAACCACAACTGGGAGGTCTAGTGTAGGCATCTGTAAAAGTCTGTGGACAGGAGGCCCTGGGGACTGCTATAGCGATCCTAGAGGAGCACAGGAGTCCCCGTCACTAGCTGAGATTAGGAGAGAGGGTTCACTTTCTGTTGTGGGATCATTTTTGACAAATGGAATTCAGGATAATTAATGAAGAGCCTGGAGGAGGACAAGAAATGAACCTGTAGTGATGAAGAAAAGATACATACTTAGAGTCCTTGTCTCTAACTCAGGTTGCTCTTTTGACTTCAGGATAGCAACCCATGACTCTTGCAAAGGCCTTGTGGTTTGTGTAAGCACAGAACTGTCAGACATGCCTCCAGCTCCTGCTCTCTCCTAACATTGTCCTTGGTTTACATTTTGAGCTTATTCATTGAAGAGCAAAATGTTCATGAGAGTCTCACAATCCTTGCTTCATGTGGAAAGCTATGAGCGTGTGTGTGTGTGTGTTGTGGTGGTGTTGTGTGTGTGTGTTGTGTGTGTGTGTTATGTGTGTGTGTGTGTGTGTGTAAAACTTCTGTAGTAAGTATAGAGTCTTTTCAAGTTACAAGTCTGTCTTTAGCTGGCCTCGTTATGAAACCGATGAATCTTCAGCAGCAGTTCTGTACCACAAGCCCCTATGCCGCAGCCTCATCATATTAAACCAATCTCACATAACACTCTATCCAAGCTGACAAAATCCTTCTCCTAAATTTGGAATTGATCTCAGCAGCTAGTAGAGAATATGTCTATACGTAGCTAGTCACAAAGTGTTGACACATAGAATCTGGTGAAGCTGTGTTCTGGCAAGGTGGAGAGGAATGAGCCAGTGGCCTCACAGAGAAGGGGAACAATATGAATTTATAAAAACAGAGAAGGAATAGGTGGGCAGAGAGAACAGGATGAATGTCCTGGCTGCCAACACTGTGCAGCTTCAGCTTTCCTGAGGCTTGTTTTCTGATCTTGGTTTCCGTGTAGGTGACAGCACAAGTCAGTTTGTCCCATTTGCTATAGTGGTGTTACTCTTCTTTTTTTTAAGATTAAGCCCTAGATACCTATTTCTGGGGCCTCAACTTTATTTTTATGAGAGAACCCTTCTTTAGTTGACTTTACCCAAGACTGCCTTTTCTCCATTGTCTTGGAACCTCAGCATATAGCATTCTTTCAAGAACATACTTTGGAGAGCTAATTCCATTTTTCGGGCAAGAAAATTGAGGTTCAGGATTACCTGAGTCATCCAAGGTCAGACACTTATGAGTGACTGAGTTGGCATTTGTCCTGGCTCTGAGGCCTGTGCCCTCCCTCCAAGGCTGCAGCATTTCTCAAGGACACAGGCTTCTGTTGTCTTTTTGAAGTCAACAGCAATTTCGTCTGTCTGAAAGCCTCTAAGGACAGATTGGGTATCCGAAAAAATGAATCCCAAACTTTTCTGATTAAATATCTGCTTTCCAATTGCTGTTTGAAATATGAGAGGGACCGCAGCAATGCTGATGAAGATGAACTCTGGCGGAAGCCTGATCGGAATAGGGGAAAGATGATTAGTGAACAGACTGCCAGCCAGAAACAAAGACCTTGTTTGGCTTTTCCTATTACCCATGTGCTAGGGAAAATGTGGACTGAGTCCCACTTGAGGGAGCTTAATTAAAAGGTCTTTTGGATAAGAATCCAGAAGCAACAGGGGGCCCATAAATTAAGGTATATGTGTTCTTTGTACTGTTCTGGTTTTATTAGCTATTGGACCACATCTTTCTCTATCATACATTGGGGATCATTCCACAACAGAACAGCCCTGACGCAGCCAGTGGCTGTGACCAGAAGCACATTAGACCTTCATTCTTCAATTTTCTTTTCTTCTCAACCAGGTAGAATCCCATTTTTAGAAGCAAGAGTCAACATATACTTTTAAGGTTTACCATAGCTACTATCGTATTTTATGTAGGTCAGCTCTGGTCAGAGCTCCTTTTTTGGGAAATAGTCTGAAGCTGGTTAGGGCTTCAGAATTACTCATTTAGTTAGTCAGCTGTCATTATTATTAACATAAAATAATAGGTTTCATCATGAAATTCTTAAAAATGAAATATTTGTGTTTATTACCCCCTGTCATTCTTTCCTCTTCTCTGTGTACACTCTGGCTTTTATGCCACAGTGCCTTTTGTCCTCTACCTTCCTTTATATCTCCTCTACTTTCTCTCAGTTTACCATTTCATTTGTAGCATGTAACCACCCGTATGACTCCTGGTTACATCCATGCAAGTGTTAAAAGTTAGGATCCACACGTGAGGAAGGACAAGCAATTTTTATCTTTCTGAGTCTGTGATACCTTTCTTCATATAATACTTCTTAGTTTTATTTATTATTTTAAATGTATCTTATTATACAGTTATTACTTTGTGGAGAGGCAAGTATGTGCATGGATGTAGAGGTTAGAGGTCAACCCTGCTTATCTTTCCTTAGGAGGCTTCCATCTTGGTTTTTGAGACCAGGTCTCTCACTGGCCTGGAACTTTCCAATTAGTTAAGCAGCTTGGTCAGTAAATCCCAGGGCTCTTCTTGGCCCGCCTCTGTAATGCTAGGATTATGAGGTACACAGCCATGCCTGTCCTTTTATGTGGCTGCTTGAAATTTGAACCCAGATCTCAGGCTTTTACAAATGCTTTACAGATTAAGTGTCTCCTCATCTGGTAACACACTTCTTCTGAGGAAAGCCCATGTTTCCATCTGTCTTCTTAATGGAGAAGGATGCAGAGCTAAATTTACTACTGCCCAGCAGTCAAAAGGATCAATATGAAGTGGAGAGGCCCACTGAGGGAGAGCTGTTAATTTTAAAACATCAAGTCAAACACTAGAATTAAATGGAGCCTATAAGAAGAAACGAACAAAAGGTTTAATTGCTTTATCCTTTCCAGTTTTCCATAGTTTATCATTGTCTTGTTTACTAAATACATTTTTTTTCTTGCTGCTTCCTGATGGGAGTGGGGAAAGGAGAAGAGCATGAATGAAGGAGAACTAGGGGAGGCGAGGAGGGAAGAGGTGTGAAAGGGTCATAAATGATCAGGCCCCCAAGAAAGACTGAATACCAAAGAGTAACTCTAAATCACCTGACAAGGTCTACATTGCTGACTTTGTAATCGGTTGTTCCCCACTGAGAAAGATGATTTAATTCAAATTTGTCATTTCATTACAGTTCTTCACTAATGTAAATCAAATTTTTAACATTTGCTCAACACTGAGCCCAAAGCCACAGGCAGAGAACAGACACCACTCAGTGTCTGGAACAGCTTTTCTTTTGTCAGACATCTCTCCCAGGGCAAAGCTGTTTAGTGGTGCTATTCTGTGTGACGTCCTGCATAGACTCTGTATGGGTCAGGGAAGTGGTCCCAGATTTGAGTGTTCCCTGTGTTTGTGGGCTTTGCTTTGAACATGGGATAAATATTGAGATAGATGTTACTTACAAAAGAAAATGGTTTGTGAAATTTACAATGTGACATAGCTTTTGTTTGCTCATTGCTTTGCTTTTAGCTTTCTTGGATAAGATCTCACTACAGAGCAACCCAGGCTAACAGAGAACTCATTATGCAATCCAGAATGGACTGTAACTTGTGATCCTCCTGCCTCTGCCTCTTGAGTTCTCAGATTATAACCATGAACCACCATAGCCAATATGAGCCAAATACTTCTTGTTTAAACTCATTAGACTAAAATGCATTCATTGTGGCCTTCAATGGGCAACATAGCACTGAGGATAGGCTGAGGTTACTAGGAATGATATTTGGTTTTTGTTTCATTTTCCAGAACTTTTCTTTGTGTTTTAGTTCGGAGGAAAATATATCCCCTTTGAATTTTCACTACTAGATTCTCTTGAAAAGGGAAATCTGGGTTTACCCTGTTTAAGAACTGCTTGAAACTGAAGCAGAGACCAACTCATGCTTAGCCAAGATTTGAGCAGAAATGAGCAAATGAGCAGGCCTGCATAGTAAGTCACTTCCAAGTGATTATTTTTTTCCTTTCAGTTTGAGCTATTTCTATGAGGTGAGACTCACACCTTCTGATATATAGTTACACCCGAATTACTGTAGCAACATTTAGATCATTCCCAAGAAACGGTGTGAAAGCAGCAGCCTCAGAAGTATTTATAACTGGGCTGCATGATTGGTGGCAAGAAAGTTGTTTTATAAAATACTACACCTATCATTTTTTATTACTGAATTAAGGTGGATGATCTGAATAAAAATATAAATTATGTGTGTTAAAGAAATTGTGATTAAATATGGGCTTTGTGTATTAGTCATTAATCTTTCTATTTAAATGCAAATTCTTCATTTTGACCAGTACCTGAAGATGCTCACATCTAATCAGAAACATGTTTAATCTTCTGATGTATTATTTCAGGCAAGAGCTTGAAAATATTCAGTTTCTTGCTATGAGGAATGGTAGGTTCTACAGAAATTTTTAAAATGTACTCTAAAAGCACCCATCTAAGCAAATATTAAATTAGAATTCAGATATGAAAGTCCCTTGGTTGACCAAGGGGTGTGTCTGGAGTTAGGGGGTGTGTGTGTTTGAGAGATAAGATGGTAGAAATTCCATTCTCAGTGTTCTCCAAGTTAAGGGGGCTTACAACCCTTTGTTTCTACCAAGTCTTATCAATAGGAAAAGAAAAAGCCTCTATTTTAGTATTTGTTATGACTATCATATAACAGAAAAAACCATAGTCATCTTTTAACTAGACTCACACATGCAGTTATCTTTGCAGCATATACGAACGTGGATAGCAGCTTTATTTATGGGTGAAGCAAGACCCATAGCCATTGACGAGTTGTATCAGAATGCATATGTATTAAATAAAGGAGCCAGGACTCAAACCTGGATCACTAATGCCAATGCCTAAGAACTCACCTATATACTCACTCCGATTATAATTTATTTTGAGACATATTTAAAGAACTCTTTTTAAAAATCCTGTTGCTAAATAGTCCTCAGCACTCAAGCATAAGAAAGCCAAGATCCTATGTTCTAATTGAGTCAGGACCTATAGTTGATCAAGTTGTGATCAGCTAGATACTCTGTGATATTAGCAAATCAAGAATATGATAAAGGAAACAACAGGGTATGCACTTGGGGTTAATGTGCTGGAAGACAGAAACCTGACCAAAATGGCAAGCTTCCCTACAGTGACAAACACTGTCTCACTGCCATAAGACAGAAAGGAAGAGAAAAAGGACACCAGACACCTCATCCTCTTACCTTTTTATGCACAAGTACATGTCTATTAGTCAGGATTCTTTAGAGTTACAGAACTTAAACAATGAATGTCTCTCTTTCTCTCTCTATATATATACATATACAGATGCATATATGCACACACATAAACACATATATACACACATGCATACATACACACACACATATGAAGAGAGTTTATTGGAATAACTTACAGGCATCAGTCCACCTAATTTAACAATGGCTGGCTGTGAATGAAAAATTCAAGCAGCTAGTAGTTGCTCAGTTCACAGGGCTGGATGTCTGGATGTCTCAGCTAGCCATCTAAATATGTTGGAATCCTGAAGAAGTAGGCTTCAATGCCAGGGAAGGAGTGGATGGCTAGCAAGGCAAGGGGAAGCAGACAAACAGCAAGAGCTTTCTTCTTTTTATGTCCTTATATGGGCTTCCAGCAGAAGGTGTAGCCCAAGATTAAAGTTGTGTCTTCTCCTTCAAGATCTGGGATTAAAGGTCTCTGTCTTTCTACCTTGAGATCTAAATTAAAGGTGTGTATCTTCCTAACTCAAAGGACTGAACTAGAAGAGGATTTACCCACTTCAAAGCAAGCAAGACATTTCTCACAGGTGTGTGTTCCACTTATGGATTGTAGTTCATTCTAGATGCAGTCAAGGTGAAAACCAAGAGCAGTTATCACAGCATGCAAAACACAGGAGGGGGGAGAGAGGGAGAGAAGAAGAGGGACAGAGGGAGAGAGAGAGACAGAGAGAGGGAGAGAAGGAGAGAGGAGAGAGAGTGAGAAGGAGATAAAGAGAAGAAGAGAGGGAGAGAGGGAAAGAAAGAGAGGGAGAGAGAGACAGAGAGGAAGAGAAGAAGAGAGGGAGAGAGGGAGAGAGGGAGAGGGACGGAGGGAGGGAAGGAGCAGCAACTGGGATACTGATGGGCCAGTGACATGCTTTTCATATCCATCTTCTTGAGGATGGTTCTTCCTGACAAGGCTGATCTGGAGCTTCAACTCTGGCTGAAGTGGGGCTATTTGTGCTCTGGAAAATCAGATCAGTATAAAAAGCACTGCTGTACCTCTTGTTCCCCATCCCTCCAAGCAAATTGTAAGTCACTTGCCAGCACCCTCTTGACTCTTCCACTGCTATCACTTGGGCCATTTAGGGCAAATAGCACTCTGCTCAGTGCTTGTTTGGCTTTCTTTGTTTGATTTTCTATAGAGTGTTAATAATATTAGTACCTAACTCATAACATTTAGGAGACTATTAAGTGAGATCACGTATATGCTTCACACCCATATATGTATACATAGGTAGTTAGATAGATACATACATACATAGATACATAGATAGATACATAGATATATAGATAGATACATAAATACATAGCTAGATGCTAGATAGACAGACCATACATTTCAAGATACTTGGTACACAATTACTGTGTCATCCTAACTGCCATTCATTAGCATGACTAGAACAATCTTTCTTATGGACTCATGATCCCGACCACATCCTTCAATCCATCTGTACTCTACCCCTTCCTGTCTACAACTCTCTGCATAAGATTATATGCCATTATACAGAAAATGAAGAAACCTGCCTATTTGAGAACCAGCCAGTGTTTTTAACCCCCGCTCAGAGGAGCATCCACCCTTTGCTGGTAACTTTCACAGACTCTCTTCTTACAAGGAAGAACAGGAAGAAATCTCAAAGCTGCTTATTATGAGCAGGGACAGCTCTAATTTGTTTCTGCAGGAGGAAGTCAAATAGGCAAAGGTCAATTCAGCTGCTAAGTAAGCTGCCCATAACACGCTACAGAGTGTTGATTGGGAGATCATGCTGGAATCAGGCCTCTTATGTAGACTACAATATCACAACTAGTAGGTATGGCAGGAGATAGTTTTTAAATCTTTTTGAACTTCAGTACTCCTTATATAAAAGGCTATGCTCATGCTAAGCAGAGACTAGGGGAAACTGAGTTGTATGCTCTCTTAATAGGACCTACAGAGAAACTGGTATCTGATGTTGTCACTGCTTGTGGTGATTTGAACATGCTTGGGTATGGAGAGTGGTACTATTAGGAGGCGTGGCTTTGTTGGAATAAGTGTGACCTTGTTGGAGGAAGTATATCACCATGTAGGCAAGCTTTGAGGGCTCCTAGTGCTTAAGCTGCACCCAAGACAGAAGAGAGAGTCTCGTTTTGGCTGCCTTCAGATCAACATGTAAAATTCTGAGCTCCTCCATCACTATGTCTGCCTGCAGGCTGCCATGCTTCCTATCATGATGATAATAGACTGAACTTCTAAAACTGTAAGCCAGCCTAAATGTTTTCATTTATAAGAGTTGCCTTGTCATGAGGGCTCCTCACAGCAATGGAAACTGTAACTAAGACACTGCTGTTGTAACCCCAGGATACCTACCATGGAGAAAGTGGCAAATGCAGTGAGAGGAAGAGAAAAGTAACCATTGATCTTTGTTGATAGGCTTTGGTGGGGTATATGATACAGCTGTAAAATCCTAAACACTTCTCTCCATGCCTGAGGATACTCTGGGGAGAAATATTTAGTCGCCCAATGATAGGTCACTAAACCCAGCAGGGTTCACAATAGATACACTTTTCCATGACATCCTGATCGCTCAGCTCTAACCTCTTCAGTGCTCTCTGGTTTGATTTGCTGGTCTGTCCATCCTCTGCCCTGCCCCGAGCATTGCTAACCCTGTAAGCAATAACTGGGAAAGGGGTCAGCCTCTGCAAACACAGATAATTGTAAAGGCTAAAGGGTTCGTGCTGTTATAATTAACTGCCCTAATAGGTGCTTTACAATCTTGACAGCACCACAGAGAGAAAATATTTAATCACAGTGGAAACTGCCTCAGAATTAGTTCATTTTCATGGTGGAAATTGCAATGAAAGTGTGAAATCAGATACGGGCAGGACATTCAGTCCATTTTCCTGGCAGGTTAGAGGCTAGCTATTGTCTTCCCAGATACTGGTTAGAACTCGGTCACTGGGAACTTTGTATGCTACACACACACACACACACACACACACACACGTATATGCATATGTATGTATGTATGTTATGTAATATCATCATCATCATCATCAAAATCCACTTATCAGTTCATCTTGGGCATAGGAACTTCCAGGTCTGTTCTACTTCCCAGAATCCTATGAGCCATGATGTACCTATAAAACACTGTACTGTGTGGCCAGATGAATCTGGAAATGGGTTGGTCTTACCTCATATTGCATTAACCTTAACTCAGCTTCCATGACCATCTCTGAAACGATGGTCAGAATCTACTATCTTCCTTCTGCCTGGTCATTGCCTGGCTAACAAAACAGGGAAAACGTAGCTGTTGGACATAGTCTTATAAAGAATAAGCCTTGGTTCTCATCAGCATTCTCTTCTTTACTTATAACAGCCACTCAGCACTGAGCACAGCTGTCTCAAGCTGACCAAGCATGGGAGTGTACAACCATTCTGCTCCTGGGCCCACAATCTTGGCTGTTCTAAGTCTCACCTTCTTTCTTTTGAAAAGGGCCTTGTGAGATACTTATAAGAAACAGGTATTTGACAAGTACCTGCTAAGAGATGCCTAAGTATACAGTATATGCCCCAAAGATAGAAGACAGAAGGAATCTCCAAGCCCAGATCAGGAAGAGCATCGTGCACTGTAGGATGCTGGGTATTGCCATTCACTATTCTTATCATTTCTTTAGCAATGCCCTTCATGCACTCAGACACAGGTGTGAGCTGACTTTAAAGTTTTTCTAACAGAAGAGGCTGAATTAACTAAACCACAATGAGTCATCCTCAAAGATATTTTTTTTTAACTCACATGTTATGTATTTTGAGAATAAGATATTTTGTTCCTTGTCATGGACTGTGTTTTAAGGACTGCATTTATACAATCAGGACCTTTCTAGAAAGCACAGATTTCTGCCTGCTGTGGTCCAGCTGATGGGCAGGTTTTATGGTTTCAAGGCTTCATTCATCGCTGAGGTCTGTGTGTAAATGGTTTCCTGTCTCCTAGTAGGAAAGGACTGGGTTTTCATGAATCAGGTCTGGGGGCGGTGAGGTAATCTGTCTGTATAGCATGTCTGGCCCTTCCTGCACTACGTGTTTGTTTTTAGCCCCCTACACCATTTCCAACACTGTATCTCCTCTGGAGGTCAACATCTTATTCTGAGGACATTAAATAAGCTGTTAAAAGCAAGAAGCTGCTGAAGTAAGGGGTGGCTCCCCAGCTGGGAAGGGTCCACCTTTAGTGTCCGAGGCAGAGGCAGGAAGTTTGGGTTAGTGGAATGTCAAGAAAGTTGGGTACAAAACTTTCAAAGGACAGTCCCAGTGACACTTGGCAGCAGCCTTACAATGGTGGCAATAGGAGGACCCTGAGAATGTGAAGGCAGCTGGTAAAGAGGCTGGCCCCCAGTGTTTAGCTTCTCACAAACCACAGGAAGCTGCACTCCTGAGCTCAGGCTGCAAAGGCCTCAGGCAGAAACAGGAAAAGTCGACCTGTGACATTCCCACGGGGCCAGCTGCTTGGCACCTGTTTAGGCTAATTCAGGGTGATGGGAGATCTGGGCTTGAGGTCACATCCATAATCATGATGGTTAGCATCAAAAGCCTGACACCATTCAGACAGTCCCTAGACACCTGGAGGGGACAGAACTCCAATGTTATAGAACTCAGCAGTGACAGAAACCCAGCAAGTTAAGTCCCACAGGGCATTCTTTTTTTTTTTTTTTTTTTTTTTTTAGAAATGAAAAAACCTGAAAGCAGGAGGAGGGGCAGGATATTGAATTTTGGAGATACATCAAGTGTTCAGGGTGTCCTTGAGTGGTGGTGACAGCATATGACAGAGTGTGTTTATAGGACTCAGTGAGCCTGGTTGAACCCGTTAAATGTGACAATTAGCAGTCACCTGAGGTCCTTTACTGTGGAAGAAGTAGAAAGTCAGACAGCAAATACCACCTGCTGTAAGAACAGCTACTCTCAGACAGGCAAAGCTCCTTGAAGGAGTTTATTACCACAAGACAAGCGCCAGTGGGTTCCCTGCCTCCTATTTCGAAAAGACACAAGAGATGTGAGTGGCTTTGCAGAGCACCCCGGGAAGGCAAAGGAGACAAAGCTCCTTCCTTACAAAGGGTTAGAGCCTCCTGTGGATCCTTGACTGGGAAGCCCTGGAGACTTGGAAGAGGAGAGCAGGGTGTTGGGAGATGAGGGAATGGGTATGTCACGAGAGAACTCCAGGCAGCTCTGCCTGTTTTCATTATTGGATATTTCTGGGGATCCCACTGAACATACAGACCCCTCCCACTTCTGCTCAGCACCTGTCAATGCATGTGGCCTGGATTAGTGGTGTTGTTCTCTTCTCTAGTGAGGCCACATTCCTGCTTTCTCTCCCATCCTTACTTTCCTCATGGCAGGGCAAAAGCTGCTTACCAAAGTGACCTGGGAGATCCAGTCCAGTAAGGGCTGGACACTTGGGAAGCAGCCACGGAAGCTGTGGAGAGGTACACAACAGGGGTACCCAGTACTCACTGGTGGTTCTTTTCCTCCTCCTTACAGTAAGGCCCTGGGTTGCCACCACAGCTGACGTCAGAAACCTCAGTGTCTATGGCAGTTTGCTCTAAGGATCAGCATACACAGAAGACTGGGGAGTTAAGGTGGTAAAGCACTGCCCTGTGTGACTCTCATATTCCTCAGGACATTTTCCTGACAGGTATATTTTGAGAGGTTAGTTGATTGATTTGAGTGATGTGCCCAATCTGGCTGAATAGCTGAAAGGCCTGCTGGCTTTCAGGGATGGAGTTTGGATAGCAATGTAAGTGACACAAATGTGTTGTACCTTGTCACTTGGAGCCTGAGAAGCAGTTATAGGAACAGCCATGCCTTTGAAATTGGAGAGACCTTCATCTCAAACCTCACCTCCACCATTTATTTACTGTGGAAACTTAGCAATGTTGCTTAGCATACAAGTCTCAGTTTCCCCATTGTAAAACAATTATTAATTTTCTGTATATATCAATTAAGGCTGGAAATTAATACGGTGACAGTTATTTCTTAACTAGCTAGTACTCCAAATTACCACACAGACATCTTTTAGTATTTCAAGGCTTAGATCTTAGCTGAGCAGACTCCCATCTAGTTCATCTAAGTTAACCCAACCACCTATCCACATTCAGTCACATGCCTAGCTAGACCTTCCCAGGCCCATAGTCATGTCTGTCTCCCCTCACATCTCCTGGTGAAATGACCTTCCTCTTTCTTCTTCCCAGAGTTCCTGTCTCCCTCTCAGGAAGTCCCACCTTCCTCTCTCTACTACCCAATCACAGGCTGTGGCCTTTTATTGACCAGTTAACCTGGGGAGCAAAGTTTGCATAACAAAAGCTTCTGTACCTGAGAATTCACTTCTCTTGGGGTAACCAGATCTTGGGGTCCAGAATTTAGCATTTGAATACATAGCAGCATCAGACCAACCCTAATGTGGGAAAAGAATGTCAGTTTCCTAAGATTCAGGGGCTGTAGGTCAAGTACAGCATGTGGCAGAATTGCCTGGAGTACAATGAACTGCACTTACCAATCCATGTAAGAGAGAATTAGAATTAGAACCCAAATAGTTGTCCTTAGGATTAGGGTCAGCAGATGTTCTGGATCGGAAAAGAGCCTGCATGTACAGACTGTGTTGTCTAGTGCACTGTGCACTGTGGAGAAATTGTCAGACTTACATGTTCAGAGTGAATGGCATTATCTTCCAAATATTTACAAGGTCATCAGTTACATGAGAGGAAAAGAAAAGTGGGATGTTTTGCCCAGACAAGAGCCTGTTTAAGGAGTACATTGATCATTTTTGCATCAGCATAGTCAAAATTAACTGACAGAGGTAAAGGAGGATTGTCAGATCCCAGAGCTTCTGTGTGTCAGGGTAGGAAGGTCAGAGCAGCAGAATTTACAACAGCAGGGACACCTGGCAGGGCTCTTCATATGTGTGTGTGTGTGGTGGTGGGGGGAAACAGCCTGGAACCATGGGGCTACTCCAGCACCCCTCAGTGTAGCCCCTGACTCTCAAACATGCCACAGCCCCTCCTCCAAAACTATCCTACTAGCTGGGGAATAAATATATTATGGACGAGCTTTGGGGGACACTTCAAATTCAGACCATAACAAAGGGTATATGTTTTTAAGCTAAATTGGCAATATTTATAGGGAAAAATGAATTGATGAGGCTGAGACATAGGATATCTCTAGCTTCATGAGAGGGAATTAGGCAGGAAGAAAGATTCCAATAGGAGATATAGCCAAAGGTAGAGAAGATTAGAGAATTCAGAAGAGGTCTAAAAGTAGTCTCCTCCTCCTTTAAGGCAGAAAATAGTTCATGGAGATAATCTAGCATCCACCTCCTTCTTCAGAACAGGATGACCCATGGGATGGGACTAGCCAATGCCACTCTGCCAAAGTGTGTGCATACTGGATAACTAGGCAGGTCTCTTACACTCAAAACTGGAGAGCTGGGGCAATGTGTGGCCTTATAATCACAAGTAACCCATACCACCATCCATATTTTACATGGATTTTCTTTGGAGACAGAGAAAGTACCATCTTTTATGCTGTCATTGAAAACCATAACACTTTATTGATGCCAGTCCCACTGTTGTTTGTGGCTAAAGAGAGTCATTTATTGAGACTGACATTGTTAAGATTGACAGTGATCATTCCTGTCTGGGGTTAGGATGATCATCCCTCCAGGAAAACCCTGTTATATACCAGTGAACACTGAACAAACAAGAGAGCCAGAGCATAAGAAATGCCAGGTTTTTAACCCTAGTGCTGGGGAGGCGGAGGCAAGCAGATCCTAAAGAGCAATTCATTTTCCCCTATAAATATTTCCAATTTAGCTTAAAATTACACCCCATGTTATGGTCTGAACTTGAAATGTCCCCAAAAGCTCATCCTTTGGATGTCTATTCCCCAGCCAGCAGGGTTGTTCTGGTGGTCTGTTGAATCTTTGAGAGTCAAGGACCTCCCTGAGGGGTGCTGCAATAGTGCCGGTCTCTGTTTCCTTTGCTGGCCAGCCACTCTAGCCTAATTGGAAACTTTCAGATCAAATGAGAGACCCTGACTTGAAATTGTAAAAAGCGGAACAAGATGTTGACCTCTGACCTCCACATGTGAGTCTGTACACACATGCACCCCATCACATACACAAAATAGCTGAGATTCCTACAAATAACTAAAACAGAACAGTTCTTAGTAAGAGCCTTGATGTGATTGGTGTTTTTCTATGAAGGGAGTGTGAACTGGTCCCTGCAGTGGTATGAAGTGGTGTGACAAAACCCAGCAGAGTATTGATCTATAATACAGGGTAGATAAATCTCAAAGTCATTTGTGAATTAAGTCACACACCAAGGACACATGTGATAGGATTCCCTCTGCATGGAACATTTCAAAGAGACAGATCCATGGATAGAGGAAGTCAGGTCCAGGATCTTAGCAAGGGTCAGCAGCCCAGTCTTAACTAAAGCAACAGTGGGTATGGCCTGACCAAGAGGGACATTTAGATTTTTTATCACAAAGTCAGGATGTGAAGATAGGATATGTAATTCTCCATGTATCAGTAAGGCTTTAGTGTGTAATGTATGTGTGTATATGTGTGTGTGTGTGTGTGTGTGTGTTTGATATGTGTGTTTGATGTTTGTGCATGTGTTTGTAGGTGCGTATATTTATATGTTTGTGTCTTTCTCGTGTGTGTATGTGTTTGTGTATGAACATTACAGTATATGCATTTGGTTACAGTAAGCTATTAAAACGAAAAAGGTCCATAGCTTACTATAGATGTACTGAACAGGTTCTTTGGAGAAAAGACACAGAATTTTTGAAGGTTCCAAGGATGACAAAATGGTGCATAGAGCCCACCAGACTGAACTGTGGCCTTTGATTCTTATGATTCTAAGGACACCTCTCTCTCTTAACAAAGAAGAGACCACAGTTCCTCCAAGGTTGACCAGCTGATATTCAGACAGGGTCAATAATAGCTATATCCCACTGTAAGGGAAGTAAGCAAAATAAAATCAAATCAGGAACAAAGTGCCAGGGCAAGAAGGTCTCAGCAAGAGTGGAAATCTTATATCCTAAACTGAGTGTATACCAGAGATGGTGCTACTACAAGCAAAATGTGAGCCTGGTTGCCCCAGAGGTGCCAGGGGCTTGTGGTGTAGCACAATAAAATACATCATATGCTGCCTCTTCTTGTCAGCAGGACATCCTGCCAGAAGCAGACATCTAGCTTATTATTCATAAATATGATTGGAAACCACACTTGGAGACTTTTTCCCCATCTGTCTAATTAAATGGGAAGTCCCCAAAGGCAGCCCAACATGAGCTCCAGTGTGTACCCTCAGCATAGCTTTTGGTACTGGATAAATATTAAACAATAGTCTAGTAATAAAAGATTAGCATTTCCCACAAGGCTTTTGTAGCTGCAGCAAAAAGAACTCTGTTGAATGGAGTGCCTCCTGTTTTTCAAATGTCTCAGTGGGAGGCTCACTCCCTGTGTCAATCACAGTCTCTTACCAGGTAAGCCAAGCTCCATGGGGAACTTCACATAAAATTATTTCATGCTGGAGAATAACCACATCGAAACTCAAGGAAGGACCATGGGATTCCTTACTGTGTAAGAAGTAGGAGGCAATCAAGTAAGTCATTAGGTCACTTCCTCGAGAAGGACCCGTGACCACAGGACCACTACTCCACAGACCCTTTGGTGATCATTGTGCTATCCTTTGGCCACTGTATAAGTGACGTAGCACTTAAAGCCTCTTTAGTGTGAAAGGTGTTATGTATAAATCCATATCAAAGTTTGTTTATCCATGGAAGCAAGGAGCATACTATTAGAAATTTGTCACAATGATCTATTGAGCCATCGGGGTATTTCTTGTGAGTGTTCTAAATGTGAGACTGTCACTGAGGTATGGAGACAACACAGTGATAAAAGCCTTGGCACATCCTGTGATTCTAATGTGCAGAAGCGATTTAGTGTGGAGGAAATAATCAGTGGGTAGAGTGGTAATCACTGTTTTGAAGGCGTCACAGAGTAAGTAGTGACACAGCCCAGCGGGGTCTATAGAGAGGTGAGAAGGGATATCTGAGGAGGTGGACTGCAAATGTGGATGGTGAGGTCACTTCAGGCAGAGGGAAGTCCTACAAATTATCTGCAGAGTTAGGAGAGATCTTGGCATGTCTGATGTGGTAAGACACAACATGCTAAGAAAAGAGAGGGACCATGATGCATGGATGAGATGGAACAGAACTCCTATGCATGTGGTGAGGACTACGGAATATGTCACACTGCTGGGATGATCTCAAGGAAATTGGGATTAAGCACATGAAACGAACATGGATTATTTTTGTCTGCAAAATGTAAAGTGACTTGGAAAGTTGAATGGCGATGGTATTGGGCCTGAGCTTGCATGGGAAGAGAGTAATGGATCCTAGAAGCAATATAAAGGGATTTATAATCAATTTGTGGGCTGTACTGAAAAGCTGGTGAGCCCTGACCTCCCACACTAGGCTCCTCTGCCTATTATTACTCTGTCTGGCCTAGCCTTGCCTGCTCACTATGTGTGCTCTGATCATGAAGGTTAGTGACAACAGATTAAAGAGGCACAGCCTTCTCACCACCAAGTCACATCTGTTCTCTTATCTCTTAGGAATTATTCTTTGGATGACGTCTATACCTAACTTTAATGTCATACTGTAGAACTCAAAGAAACATCCTATTTGTCCCTGTGATTTCCAGCCTTTTAAAAGCTGGAAACTTTAGAGCAAATGAGGTGGTTCAGCAAGAATGGGCACTTGCTGCTGAGCTGCATGCCCTGAGTTGGATTCCTAGGACCTACATCATAGAGAAGGAGCGAACCAATTTCTGCAAGCAAATTGTCTTCTGGCCTCCACACATGTACCACGGCAACCTTGCCCACATGCATACACACACACACACACACACACACACACACACACACACACTCACACTCACACTCACACATAAAATATAAAACCAGTTTAAAATGTAGAGCCCTCACTAACAATAGAGTACAACCTCCCCTCATGTCATCGTCACATAGCATCTGTGTGCTTCTTTTTAAAAGAAATGTAGACTGTGAGATTAAAATTTCACTTTATGAAGCCAATAATATGGATACTAACTGAAAACAATGTACCCACAGGATGGTGGAAAAGAAACGATAATCCATGTGGAGTTAAGGAAATACTAGGACTTTTGTAATGTTACTGCTTCAACTTTCAAACTATGCCTTCAAACTACCTGAGTGCTTAATTCAGTAGTGGTCAAAGAAGTCATACCCTCCTCTTCAGCTTCCTTATCTGAGGGAGAAAGGAGAGAAAACGCCCCGGCCGAGGAACACACTTGTCTGTCTACCTTCCTGGTATTTCTAACACCTCGATTTGCCTTGTGGAACCCTGACTTCAGGGCCGTTCAGGGCCTGTGCCAGACTCTTTCTCACATGGTCTCTGCTGCTTTTCCCAAAGTCCAAGAAGATAGCCTTTGTATTTTTGTTTATCCTTTTAACAGATGAAGATTTTGAGACTTGATGTGATAAAGCATGTACTGGTTGGTTTTATGTGTCAACTTGACACAAGTGAGGGTCATCAGAGAGGAAGCCTCAGTTGAGAAGATGCCCCCATGAGTTCCAACTGTAAGCATTTTCTCAATTAGTGAACAATGGGAAGTGCCCAGCCCATGGTAGGTGGTACCATTCCTGGGCTGCTGATTCTGGGTTCTATGAGAAAGCTGGCTGAATAAGCCCTTCAGAAGAAGCTAGCAAGCAGTAGTCCTCCACTGCCTCTCCATCAACTCCCCTTTTCAGGATCCTCTCCTGCTTGAGTTCTGGACCTGCCTTCCTTCAGTGATGTGGAAATGTAACCTGAAAAGACCCTTCTCTCCCCAACTTGCCTTTTTGGTCATAATGTTTTGTTGCAGGAATAGAAACACCCTAATGAAGACAAAGAATACCATTTTATTTTGTGTATCTGTTGAGAACATAGTGAAAAATACTATCAAATTTACAGTGATTTTAGATAAAGTTGGATTTCATTCTGTGCAGTTGCTTTCATCTATTTTGGGGAACTAGTTACCATGCCCCTCGGTAAATATTTAAACAAAACACTAAGTACCATGGGCTCAAGGTCTTACTGTGGCTTTGATGAGGGTTCCAGAGTCAGGATTGACATCTTTTTAACAAATACAAACTACTTGATTCTGTTTTCTAAACCTGAAGCTGAGATGAAGGCACATGATTTGGCCAAGGAAAACACAGCTAGCTAGTATTGGCAGAGCAGGGATACTGGTTCAGTCACTCACTCTACATTGAAGAACTTTCCCACTATAAATCTATAGGTACCTTTTAAGGTAAATTAAAAATAATAGGGAAGAGAACCACTTGGGGAGGAATGAGCATCCTGAATCCTACTGGACAGAAGTGCACAGAGAGTGCAGCAGAGAAGCACTGGGGGTGCAGTCTTCAGTCACTGGAGGAGAGTCTAGAAGGTGGGTCATGACTGATTTAGAGTTGCATCACATGTGCTAAGCTTTGGCATGTGGCCTGATCAAATCCTGGTGTCTTTTAGGGGGTCATGGGCTGGTTCCCTCAACCATGTAGAACTGAGCTCTGTTTTATGTCTGCCTCTGCAGGCCAAGTGACTTCATAAAAGGGCAATTTAAACACCCTGGGCACCAGAGGAAATCTCTGTCTCTTTCCTCCTTAGCCTACAGTTTCCTGCTATAATCATTTGCTGGTAATGAAAAATCAAAATTCTAAGCACTGTATACTAGAACCTTTCTAGGAACGGAAGCACAGGTCATGGTGAATTGAGAAATATTAAAATATGATAACTGGGAGTGGGTGCGCGGAGCCCTTGACATTTCTTTAGAAATTTAAGTTGAAGAGAAACCTTAAGAGTGGCATTTAAATTTTTGGTCTGCTTCCATTTCCTTCCAAACTGGTAATTTATTGCCCTTCCATCTGGGTCCACATTTTGAAGCCACATTAGGAAAGCCAAGTCTCCAGTGGGAAGCCTGAATCCACAGACAGAGGTATTGACCAGAAATGTAAGGGCAAACTAATTCAATTACTTTCAGTGGAGTTTAAAATATAATCCTCACCCAAGCATGTGGGTGCCTCTCACAAAAGGAAAGAGTTTTAAAAACATTGATTATGTTACCCCCCAAAGGGCAAGCCAGAGGTAGCCTTGAATATCTGAGGGTTTTTGGAGGACCAGAAATATGTTTCTGTCAGCACAAGAGCTGGCACTATGGAATGACGGAAGAAATGAAAAATCAAACTGAAAGTTAAACACTTTGCTTCAGACAACCCAGTACAATGATTAAAACGCTGATTGCTTTTTAAAAGGTTTATCCACTCTAAGGGAAAAAAAAAAAGTCAGAGGGCCTCTCCTCACCCAGCCCCCACACAGATTTCTCAGAGCATCTGTTAGAGAGAATAAAATGAAATATATATATATATATATATATATATATATTATATATATATATATATATATTCTTGGAAAACAATTTGATCTCTTTTATCTGAAAGTTTTTGCCAATGTTTTCATCAGTTCTTCAGAGATAGCTGCAATTCTGCTTTGACTTTGAACAAAGAATAAATTGGGTTTCTCTGCAGTGAAAAATAGGAGGCTTGCTAAAAGCACTAACTTCAAAATGGTCCTTATTGTATGTTTGGAGAGAGAATATTGGGGGAAGAAGGTGCCCAGTGTTGCCTGCACTGAGAAGCGCACTTTGGCTTGTATTAAACTGCTGGACTCTTCTGGGGGAGCGGGGGAGTTAAGATTTGCTAAACCTCAGTGTCATTAATTTTCTTGACTGTTTCTGATTCATTCACTTGTGGCTCCATTAGAAATTTATTTTTAATTCTGTGTTGTCTGCAAAAAGCATATTGCTAGAAAAACAAGCACATCTTACATATGCCTGACATTTTAAAAAATGAATGTAACGTATTTCGTGCTGAAAATAAACAACTTGTCTTTCCCTTTCATAGCTGAACAATATTTACGAACCTTCAAAATCAGCTCGCTAATATGTTTTACCAGTCAAGCAACTGTCCTGCCTAAGGAACTCCTTTGTTCCCTCCTTTGAAAGGCTCTGTCTTTAACTCCCAGAAATCCACTCTGACCATCAAGTCCAGGTCACTGACCATCAGCAAAATCAACCTTCACTAGATGCCCTGCTTGATTCAGACTGTATTCAATGGTAGCACACGGATGTTCAAGAATTATACCATGTATTCTGCATGCTTGCAGTGTCTTAATTTACTTTCTTTTGAAGGTTGAAGTCATTTAAATGGCCACAAATATCTGACTTATATTCCCATTCCAATATTCACTGAGACCCTGGGCAAAGTACTTCCATGTTCTAAGTCTTTATTTAACCAACAATATTTAACATAGATATTTTAATACATACACCCTTGTTAAAAGGATATTATAAAGATTAAATGGAGACAGGCTTATAGCATACTTAGCACAACTGTAGGCATGCTAATAATTCTTAGTTGTTAAACCATTGAGGAGGCAGCCCCTCTGATGTTTGTATACAGGTTTGCATTTTATGAAACTCTACCTTGAACAACACTATAAAAAACAAATTGGTGTTAACATTAATGCACTGACTTCTTGAATATGATTTTCGTGCTTACAGATTGATTACAGTTGATTCTACTTCTCGTGGGGTTCTTGACCTTCAGGATCGTGCTGTTCTGAAGAAAGATGGTCACTGCTTTAGATGCAAACTTGGGCTTTATCCTAGATACTCAGCCAAGTGTGGGAAAGGCTTTCTTACAATGATTTTTCAGGAAGTCAACCAAGCAAAAAATTACCCAGGTTGAATTGATCTGATCATATATTCACGCATTAAAAGTGTGTGTTCACTCTAGAATATTATTATTAGCTTTATCGCTTGAAAACTGCCCTTCCTTGGAATCCCCTTCTAGAGCATTAATGAAGTGTAGGGCTGTGCCTGTCAATCTCTCTTTGTCTCCTAACTACTTTAGAGTCGTGTCTTTGTGCTGCATTGTGGTTGGATTCTTCAAATCCAGTTAACTAACCATGTTTTGTGGAAATGTATCTGATACGTTTTGTTCAACCATCTGATGGAAGTCATAGTTCATGATTACATACTCTGTTGTCAATATTATACTTGGTTCTCTTACGAATCTTCAGGGTCTTTTAAAAATAATGTTATAATCATTTTTCAAGGACTTTTATGACCTCCTCATCTTTGGTAATCTAAGCATATTTATTTCATTGTTGCAGTGAGAATATTTATAGTTCTGGAGATGCTAATTATCTTGTCTGTTACATCACTGGGTTTTCCATCATGGTACTTTTTTGGCTGGTACAAATAATCTTATTAAAAATGGTTTGTCATTGGCATTGGGACTAGGGTAGAGACATGTTTTTGCAACTCTTTTATGCCTTTTATCAGCAGAATCTGTGAAAATCCAATGCATATTATAATGCTAGGGTTACAAGAGGAAAATACCACACTAGAAAGTTATTTTCCTTTCTTTTTTCAGCACTGTGCCTTGACCCCAGGATTCCCTGTACATTAGTTTACACTAGTTTTTGTTAGTTAGTTTGTTTGCTCGTTTGTTTTATTTTTTAGTAGTATTATCATCTTGTTTCTTATAAATGAGAAAAATAGCACTAGCCCTGGCCTGGTCTCACTGTTGGCTAAATATTGTCTTTAGGGTTTGGAGAATTGGGTTTTTAAATCTATTTAGTTCCATGAGGGTTCCATGAGGGTTCTGGGAAACAAATTACATATTAGAGGTCTTTAAAACACAGCACAGAATTTAAACTGCAGACACAATTTTCAGTGTATTGATGGCAGCAAACCCTTTACTCCTGCTCAGGTCTTAGAAAACATCAGAAAATTCATGAAGAAGAAAGGCCTTGTGAATATGAGCAATATAGTAAGTGGTTTCTTCTTTCCTTTTCTTCTTTCTTTTTTCTTCTCATTTTTTTCATATTTGAACATTTCCATTCGGAGTTCTGAAGATTGACTACACGGACAAGCTACATCTCAGATGTTTCTGCAAGCAAAATGCATGCCCATTATTAACAAAGATGGTGGGTTCCCTGAGACTCAGTCAGGCTCTGCTGTTTGGCCTGTACTTACTTGCCGATCCTGGAACTTTCCTTCTTGTGAGTCGCTTATATTGTGAAACTATCCATAGAGAATATTGTATTCTCTTCTAATTTCCTTTGCTTGTTTTCAGGTTCATTTCCTATGATGAGGTTCCCAAGCCACATGTTAATTTGAACCTAATACCTGATCATCTCAGTGGTGGATTTTGATATAATTCTACAAGTTATCTCTCTACCTGAAGCTTTGAATAGATGTTAGTTTTATGTGATGACTCTCTGAGCCAACAGATGAATTTTTTTCTTGTCTTCCTCTCATAAAAAAAAAAAAAAAAGAAGACTATTACTTTTGTAGGAAGCTCAGTTCCTACATTTCAGCTCCTAGCCTTTCATTGCTAATAGTGACCATGGTCTGAGGTCCTCTTCTATTTCCTGGCATCTTTACCAACTCTTTGGGATCAGCTCTGCTGATAATGCATATGTACTTGTTTGTCCTGCCGTTCTCATGTGCTATCCTTCTATTATTTGTGTTTTTAATGTGAAGATCCAATTTGGTCAGTTAAGTGTCCCGGGTTTCTCAAGCTTCTGTCCTTAGGGAGCACAACTCACATCTATACACCTCTTGCGCCTCCAGGCCATAACTCAGGAAAATTACTTATTCAAATCTCTGAGCCTAGAACTAATTTAATGCTGCAACTAGAATTTTTGACCTTTTGGTAAAGTAACAATGAATTCATGGTCCCAAATTTATTTATTTAATAAGCTATTTTGAATTCCAGGTGTGTCTGTATGTTTGATATTCTTTTGGTCATCTCAAAATATAAAAATTAATTTCTTACAAGGATTTACTTTACCACAGAATAAACCAAAAACCAATCCTTGCGACCAATGTCTTCATATTATTCTAAAATATGAGACTTTGAATGATAATCACTGTTTCTACAATTGAATCAGTGCTGGGAGCCAATGATTATATCTTCAGGAATAAATAAGGATAATATCACTGTTGGCCTAATGTTTCAGAGTATCTAAGTTGTAGATACTGTCAACTTCTTCTGAAAACTTGTTAGAAAGGCCAAATCCTTTTCTTGTTACTGTAATGATAACCAGATTCCCCAATAATCTTTAAGGTATAAAAAACACAATTTAACTTCTAGAAATGTTCTATTGCAGTACAATGGCAAAATACTACCCTCACCCCCTTGAAAAAGTTCCCTTTGGTCTGGTAATATGGCTGAGCAGGTAAAGGTATCTGCATCCAAGCCTGTAGAGCTGAGTTCAATCCTCAGGATACACATGGCAGACGAAAGAACCAATTTCCACAAGCTGTTCTCTGACCTTTACAATATACATACAGCAAACACTCTCATCCTCTCTCTCCTCACCTCTCCCTTCTCTCTCCTCCTCTTTCTCCCCAAATAAGTAAATCCTATATGATGTTAAAAGAATTTTCTCATGTACCCAGATAGCTACAGTTCCCTGTGAGAAAATCGACATGAAGATTAACATCAGTACCTACATATGGTGGCTGGTAGTCAGCAGAATGGGATGAAGAAAGATTGACCTTAACCTTTCTCCCTAGATGACAGTATTATGACCAGGTCTGAGGTGGAGAAGTGAGATACTTGTCCTTAACACAGAATGTAAGAAGATTCCAAGAAATTCAGTGATTATGATAAATTATATTCTTAATTAATATGAAACATATGTTAGTTTGATTTTATCAATCTATATTGCATATGCATACCAAAACATTGGGATGTATTTCAAAATGTAGCATGATTTGAAGTAAAATAATACAATTAAAATAAAATGTATCAAAAGAAGTATATTTTAAAAACTCCGTATGGCAAATTAAAGGCTGTGACTCCAGGCTACTTTGATAAGGACAAGGTTTGGTAGTTGTCCAGCTCAACATATGTGATGTGGAGGACCCAAAATGAGAAAAAAAATACAGGATCTAGTTGTCCCTGCTGAAAAATTGATGTTATTCACAGTGCATTGTTAAGCATTGGTTTTGATTTTAAGCTATTGCTTAGACTGTTATTGACTTCAGCTTTAATTTGTATTCAAGGAGTAGTGTATCCCTTACCCTAGTCCTAGATCTGGGATGGAGAGATGCCACAAAGATGGTGTTTTCCAAGTTACTATAGCTGCTAGTTCTACAGTATCATACCAATATTCTGGAACCTGTGTTCTTCCTCGGATACTTATCCCTTAGATTTCTCATTAGCAGTGGTAATAGTATTTACAGAGTTAAGTGTAGCTGCCTACAGTTAATGCCAGAAATGTCTGAGCTTATCCCTATTGCTCTAACAAAGTAGATTGTATAGCTTCTTAAAAACAACAGAGATTTATTCTCTCCTAGTTTGAAAGTGTGGAGAGTCCAAGTCAGCACCAGAAGAGGACCTGTTTCCTGGTTTGTGGACAGACTATATCCTCTGGCTGCATTCTCGCATAGCAGAAAGGCGGGGTAGCTCTCTGAAGCCTTTCACAAAGGCTTGCATCCCATGCACGAGGGCTCATTGCAAGGCCCTATCATCTTGCCTCCTGATATCATCGCTAGAGATTAGATTCCTGCTTGTGAACTCAGGGTTAGAACATTCAGTCTTTGTCAGTGAGGATAACTTGTCAGTAGTAATATGAGAAATGAAAGATAAGTTTATTAAGTTCAAAGACAGGGCAGCCTTTTGTGGCCTTGGTTGCCTTTTTGATGGTTTGTAAAAATTCCAGTAAAACATGCATGAAGATTTGGGAAGCAAAATGAGAATGATGTAAATCATCATCATCATCATCATCATCATCATCATCACAATATTTTAAGGGTCTTTCAGGTGATTCAAGGAGTGGGTGGCAAAGGCACAGGTGACTAGTGTAACAAAAGAAGTAAAAAGGAAGGAAAGAAAAAGAGATGGCGACACAAATGATAAGCAAGGGAAAAGGGTGGGTGTGGTCAGATAGGTGAGGAGACATGTAAAAATCCACTCATTCCAATGTCCCTTGACACAGGACATGGCACTGTGGGTCAGACAGCCGCTTCTCTCCCACGTACTGCTGTGGTCTAACTGGCTCCTCCAGGTGTCCGCAGTGAAACTGAGGAATGTGATTAGCCCATTTAACATGGCTTCACTTCAAAGCTAAACTTAGAGACAACATAGTCTAAAAATATTCTCTATAAGGACTCATCACCCATTGCCTTCTATATATAATACTTTTTGCATATATTTAAATCCATCTTTATTCACTATATGATAGAATATTTTATGAAGTGTATGTCGTACATTGAAGTACAGTGTGCTGTAAGTTATTATACTACTGCCAAATCTCAATTTCTTAATCACTGACATTCTTGTCCTAGCCTGCACTGGGCTGTGATGGAAGTATTTACATCAGGGAAACGGCAAAGCCTAAGGCTTGGGATTTGATTCATTCAATGGTAATAATGCAGATTTTACACTTTAAAATGGTCTTTTCACTAGAACTCTGTTTTGTTAAAGTTACATGGCTACAACACAGGAGTTCTACAGATACCAAGAAAACCATTCTGTGAGAACTAGAACTTAAATATTTTTGTGTATTTCATTATTACTCCTATGCTACAAGTTGCATATCTTTTCTATCAGTAAAAGCTGTGAAAAACTTGTATTTATATGTATCCAAAGACACCCTTGGGAAATAGACTTGAATGTTTACCAGAACACACTAACCATACTCTGTTGATGGACCGATGGATCACATAATGTGTTAACAATGACCAGAAAGACCTGCTGTGCATTAGGATTTGGAGGGACATTTTTTTATATCGACATCTCAATTTTTCATACCATATACTTGTATTCAGTCAGTGTACTACACCTGCGGGTTAACGGAAACTCCCTACCATTCGAGAATGAGGAGATACAATCTGGCTCAAGATTCCACAAGGGATACTCAAAACCAGGAATGATTCAATGCACAGGCTACTTCACCCTAGAGATAAGGTTGCAGAGTATTCAGAGTGAGGAGAGACAAGGCACGCCCAGGGAGCACTGAGAGAGGCAGAGGGTTGCAAGGCATATGGGGCTGCAGTGTCCATTTACCCTTTGGAATGCAGCCCTCCTGTTGGCATGGCAACTGCTGCAAAATAAATTCAAGGTGGTACTTCAAAAGGTGCCTCAGAGACTGTCCATGAGCCATTTAAATTGCTTGTTTGTTATGTATAAGAATTTACCTAACCCCCAACCTGCAACGGAAGCTTGAAAATCTCTTTTTTTATTGTGTTGATATGGATTCTCAGGTCATTATCATCCTTAAACCTGTTTTTTTTTTTTTTTTAATACCCATCTAAAAAATCCATTCAGGCATTGTGTTGATTTTTCCAACCTCCCTTGGGATACCCCAGGCCTTCCATCTTGCCTTGTGATGGAGATGCTGACAGGCAGTATTTCTAGTGTCATCTTTCAGCTCCTAGTTCCCTGCTCTAAACTGGGCTGGGTTACACATCATGCAAAAGAGGAAGATACTCAATTCAGGGATGCCTTCTGGAACTTCTGTTGGGTGCATAACAACATCAGTTATGTTACTGCTTCTGCGCTGAGGGAGGAGAACCTCAGGGCTGAGCCTCACGAATGTCTTTCAGGTCCTAAACACCAGCTCCCCAGGTCTCCTGGCCCTTGCTGACTCTACAGGCCAAATGAAAACCAGTTCATGAAAAAATTACAAAATGACTTAGAGAGTTCAAACCAACTGATAAAAGCCTGGCTTCTTAGATCAGTGGTAGGGCTAGCAAAACAAACAAGGATCTAGACCAGAGGTTATCAATCCATGGGTTGCGACCCCTTTGAGATCAAACAACCCTCTCACAGGGGTCACCTAAGACCATCCATAGGAGACCATGGATATTTATATTACAACTCATAACCATAGCAAAGTTAGAGTTATGAAGTAGCAACAGAAATTATTTTAGGGTTAGGGGTTGCAACATGAGGTCGCAGCATTAGGAAGGCTGAGAACTGCTGATCTAGTGTCGCGTCCGCCTTGGCCAGCAATTAAGACACTACACGGTCGGATCCTTCTCAGTCAGCTTTATTCCAGGAACGACTCTTGACTATGGACGTGGGATAGGGACGGGGATGGGGGCCCGGGATGGGGACCTGGACCAGGAAGGGGATGGGCTGGGCTCCCAAGCAGCAGAAATGAGCTGCTTATATATCTGCCCAAGGCGGGCTGGGTGATGTGTTCTCTCAGGATAGGTTCAGCTGCCAATACCTCATTAGCATAAGCCCGCTCGGGAGGGGCACGAGGCCAACGCATGCTCAAAGGACTTGTTTACCAGTTTAGCTGAGCTGGCCACTCTGGAAGCCAGCTGCTTACATTGTCAGATGCTAGTCATATGACTTTGCAACTGTAAACACGGCTGCCTACAATCTAGATTGTTTCTGCCTTTCGCTTCTCTTAAGAAAGTGGGCATCTGAGACAGACAGACTGACTGACTGACTGACTGACTGAAGGTGGGAGGTTAGAAGGAGTAGTTTGAACATTCTTTTGAATACCTCTTGCTGATTCCTGGTCTAAACCATGACCACCTCATTCCAGGAATGAAAGGGGATGCTCTCATTCAACTCTAGTCTACTGCCTACAATACAGAAACACATTCAGCTGTGCTGCAGAGCTGGGAGAGTCGATCCATCCACCTTTCTAGGGAAACAGAAGGTAAAACCTTGAGGTATGAGAGGAAACTCTCACATTCCACTTCTTGGGGATTCAGCTCACAGTCCTATGCTCTTTTTTCCCCCGTGTCTTTTGAACTTAAAAGGAAAACCTTTCCTATGCTGATCCCTTGCCCTGCTCTTAGACAATAAAGGCAGAGAACTTAGGTGCTTATGTCTTGAAATTTGTAAAGCTGGCACACTGGCTCCACAAGCTTTGCAGTTTGAGTGATGGGTCTCATTCGGTGACAGTGATGGACAGGTAATAGTCACTGCAGATAGATCCTTATTCTGTCTGGTCACTGCTTTGGAATGATATGTGCATTAATCCCAATGACCAATCTTGTAAGGTGGTAATAGTATAAATACTAACACAATCAGTATGCCACTTCATCTTTCAGAGGATAAGGCGACTGGCATCTGGAGACAGGTGATGTGACCCAGTCCTCAAGTGAGAAGCACTACAACTATAATTTGAATATCTGCAGTTCAATTGTAGGGGACTAATGATTCTCAAACAAGGATAATATCCTCCACAGGCTCTACTTCAGGATGGTTCTTGAGATACTTTTCATTATAATTGGGATGATGATGTGTTGCAATTGATAAGAGAGATACTGCCAGTGACCCTGTCCCTTATTATAGAGAACTGTCAATCCAACATACCCAAGATGGCCAAATAGAAACCAACTCAGGAAAATCTAAGCTGTGCAACCTGCACATTGATTTCAACCACACTCCTTCTCAGAGTTCTGGTGCCAAGAGGAAGCACATTCAGGGGGCTCAAGCCATGTGAGTCAGGAAGGTTGCTGTCGGGCAAAGCACTGGAAAGAGCAGAGGCCGGGTGTACCAGCTAAGTGTGGAGCTGTGCTACAGAAAAGCAGGGGAAGAACAAACACTGCACTGCTTGTGCTTTAGAAGGGCAGGTTCCAATACTTAGATGCCTATCATAAGGACAAAGGCTTGAGTTGTGAGTAACGTGATCCCTTGACTGGTTCGTTGGCTCATCCCATATCTTCATTTTTGGGTGCAAAGTCTCCAGAACTGGCTTTCATTTGGCTTCTGGCTGAAATTTATCAGGACTCATACATTATTATAAAATGTATTTTTAGTATAACTAATTCTTTGATGATTTCATATATAGTATACAATGCATTTTGGCCATATTCATCCCTTCTTCTTTGCTAGCTCACTCCCAACCGTCCAATTACCCCCACCCACCCCGACAAGTCCCCCTTCACTTTTACAGTTTGCTTTGCTTTGTTTGTTTGCTTGTTTGCTTGTTTGCTTGATTTGTGACACACTGGGGCATATGGGTTTAACCCATATGGACATGTGTTGGAGTTATTCTGTTGCATGGGGACTTCATCTGTGCCTCTACCACTGGAGACAATGGTGTCCTGGTCTTGGCTTTCTGCAGGACTTAGGTTTGGCCACAGTCAGAAATGAGAAGATATGCCTAGTAAAAGTATCTCCTTTCCTCCTTGCTCCCACACGATCCCCTGGGACAAATCAACCAACTGGGATCAATAGGAAATACTGCCCAGGCTTTCCCTGCATAGCAGATGTGGGAGAATAATCACATTTTAATATATTGCATGAGTATGTAAACTGTGATCAGGGTGAGTATTATATTTTTTAGCATCATCAATGCAGTTTTATTTCAGCTTCCTGTACTACAGGTTCTTCTTGAGAACTCTATCTTTATGATTCTGAAGAGATTAGCTTTAACTTTACCTCACGGTTTGCTACTGGAATCTAAATTTTCACTGGGCTTTGTCTCAGGTGTGGACCAGCTACATTGACATCATCTGGGAGGCTACTAAAAATATATTTATCATACATCCTGCTTCACAGCCACTGAATCAGAATTAGCATTTTAACAAGGTCTCCAAGTTACTCATGCATTCTGGTCTATGTTAGTTTTCACTTATATTCTTCAAGTTGTTCTAAGGGCTATAGATCTAAATGGACGGGAGTTTCTCTCTAAGACTCAGTTGCCCAATTTTTGAAAGCAGAAGCTGGGTCACATGGATTCTGGAGTCATTTCAGTTTCAAAATTACTATGACATCCCAGATTCTTGTCACCACTTAGCAATGACGTTTCTAAGAAACATATTTTCAACTAATTTTGTTCCCATGCAGTTAACAGAGTACACTAAAAAATAAGCTAGATGCTACAAGATACCCGGTCTATGTAAATTTCCCTCTTTAAAGACAATAACTTTCTCAGCAGTCTAGGCTGATATTGAACTCATGATCCTCCTGCCTCAGCTTCCCAAGTGCTGGGTCTATAGGCATTTGGCATTATATAATAAGGTTTAAAAAATATGAATATTATATTCATATAATAATATAGTTATATGAATTATATAAATTATATATAATATAGTATCGTTATATTCTATATAATTCATATAATAATTCACTATAATATAATGCAGTAAAGTGTCATATAATAAATACTTACCTGTGATAATTTTCCATTATCAAGTATTATGTGCTTTATATAATCCTTATGTGCTATGTCTTTTAGGTACTTGGTAAAAAAATAGGTCTGTTCAGAAGCAAAGAGTTTAGTTTATACTGTCTAACTAATCCTGGACATGGAGTTTGCCTCTAAGAAGTGGTGATCTCAGTTGCTTGGGACTACCCCCACAATACAACACTGAGTGCTCATCTGTGCTTCTTGAGTGCTGCTGACCAGCTATAAATGAAGGTTTCCAGTAATGCCTTCCTTTGTTTCCATTAATATTGCTGGAATGTTTCTCTGAACTCAGGGAAACATGCTTGGTAAATTCACTGTTATAATAAGCAAGGAAACCAGATGAATACCCAGGTAGAGGAGATACGTAGAGGTGCTGTAAGGAGGCACTCTGAGAAGCCTCTCTGCCCTCCCTGCTACCCTTCCATCCAGACCCTTTCTCATACAAGAGTTTTGTGAGGTTCATTAACTATTTGGTCATTGATGATCAATTTAAACTTTGACCTTTTTTATCTGCCCAGAGGAAAGGAACTGAAAGTTACACACTTCCTATCATATTTAGTTTCCCAGGCAGCTACCCTACGTGTGGCTTGGATACGAATGTCCCCAAGGATCCTGGTTTCCCATGGGCTGCTGGTAATATTCTTGAGAAGCGATGGATCATAAAGTGCTGACCTCATCACTGGTTTGAGCTGCCAATGAGTTTGTACTCATAGGCCACTAATAGTTCAGACAGACTACATCAAGGAAGCAGTTGCTGGGAGTGTGCTTTTGAAGGTGATATTGTTATCCAAGATATATCCCTCTTCTTCTGCCTCCTGGTTGCATGGGATGTACAGATACTTCTACATGTTTCTGTAACCAGATGTTCTCCAAAGAGCCCTGGACTAAAGCGGGCCCAAAACAACTTCTATTCTTTTAATTGTTATTCTCTGGTATTCTGTCATGATAATAGAAAGTGTACTAACTATATGCCCCTTACCCCAGACTATGCAAAGAACTGTCTGAGAGACTAAGAGAATCTCTTAGGTTCAGACTCCATCTAAGAGAACTTGACCTAAGGTTGAACTTGAGTTAACTAACAAGCTGGCACCTAGCACCAGTTTCCAGGTTAACACCCAACAAATCTGCACCTGCAGGTTACAGGTGGCACTCACTTCCTAACAACCACCAATCAGGAAGAAATCAGAAGTTAAGTTTATGATTTGTCTCCCAGCACCAACCAATTATTTTAAAGGACAATACAATTCCATAACCCCCCCCCCCCCGCAACAAATGTGTGGCAGCTCGAAAACACTCCTTGCTTGTTTGCTTGCCTCTATAAATGCTTGCCTGAAATTGGCTCAGCACTATACCCTCCTGTTTTGCTGCATCAGAGATAGCAGTGTGGCCCAAGCTAAAACTGGTGAATAAAGACCCTAGTGTGATTGATCCACTGGAGTCGGCTCCTTGGTGGTTTTTTGGGGTTACAAACACTTCCTGGCACAATGCATGGAATGTTGCTCATGAAACCAAAGATGCTCTTACCATAGAGGGAATTCCCAGGGACTCAGGAGCTGATACTTCAGTCAGATGCTGCTGAAGAATGGATATTCCAAAAGTTTTAGGAATTCCATTTTAGGAAGTTCGCACATGAAATAAAAAGGACAGAAGAATCTCCTACCAGCACTATCCACAAGGACTTAGGAGTTCTTTCTTAGGAGCTGGGAACAGAGGGAAAGGCATACTTTTGTGATATCCAACTATCTCTCCAGTAGAGAAAATTTAAAAACACACACGAAACAATATTATGTGACTGCAGGATCCGTGACTGAACGCAAGGGCAAGAAGCAGAACATGGATGGAAAGAGGCTAAGCTGGGCCAGTCAGGAGAAGCATTCCTGAAGAGGTGATCCAATCAGAGAGGGCTTAGGAGTTGGGCATAATTACAGGGCATTCTGGGGAATTAAGCCTGTGGAGGGCGATAGTGCCTGTAGAAGGTGAGAGGCTGCCTCTGTGCAGCCTGTGATAGGTTTTCTACCTCGTAAGGACTCAGTATCACTATTCGTTCCAGAGAAGTGTTGAGAGTCTATACCATGCACGATGCTGAAAGCAGGCTAAGTGATGGCCTTGTGGGTAAGAACACTTGGTGTCCAGGCACAAAGACCTGAGTTTGAATCCCCTAGCACTCATGAAAAGGTCAGGTATGGCCATACATGCCTGTAATCTCAGTATGGATTTGAGGTAGGTGTAGGAACAGGTCAGTTCCAGGAGCTTACTCATCAGCTAACCTCACATAAAAATAGCAAGCTTCGTTTACATTCAGTGAGAGACTCTATCTCCAGAAGGAAGGTGAAGAGTGATTTAAAAAGATACCCCAAGTCCTCCCTCCAGTCCTATTCTTGCTTCTACATGTGCAAGGACACACAAATGCACGCGCACAGGCACACGCACACACACTTGCTTATAAACTGTAGGAATGTATAAAACTGAAATGCTTAATTTTTACTTAAGCATGCTGACATCTGCCTACTTGTTAAAGTCCCTACCTAGGTAACTTGGGAAGGCAAACAATTGTAAGAAACTGTCCTAAAGAGTAGTTACCACTATATGGACAAAGGTCATACTTTAGATCCTATTTGCTAAGGAAGTTTTTAAAATTGATACTTGCTAATGTTTCTATGCTTTGTATATTGCTACCTGTAAAAGCCTACCTTCAAACCTTTGTTCCTGTAGTTTCTGTCCCTGTGAACACTCTAACTATGATAAAAAATTTTTTGGTGGAATTGGGATTTGGAGACTACCCACAGGTATCCACACTGTTGCCTGACCTATAAAAGGGCTGAGAAATTGTTGGGGGTGGGGGCGGTTTGCCAGAACTTTCTAAAGCATTAGTGCATAAATTGAGATGAGCTCTTCTGTCTCTAGGGGTGCATGTTTTATTTGCTGTGTAGAATTTCTAGAACACACAACAAAGAAGAAACACACACACACACAGAGAGAGAGAGAGAGAGAGAACAAACAACTTTGATAACCCCAGGAGTTCCCTCAAGGAAGTTACCCATTGAGCTGTGTTTGAGGTGGAGGAACAAGGTAGAGAAGAGCTACTAAGCTGCAGAGAGATCAACACAATGCCCAGAGATCAGTGCAGAGACAGAGGTTAGTGCGAGTATGGGACACACCACACCAGGGAGGAAAAGAGGGGAGGAAGAAGGCCGATTTGTGAGGAGCCAAGGAAGTATGGACTGGTTGGATAAAGAGCAGAGGAAGTCCTGAGTGACTGTGTATTGTGTGACACAGGCAGAGCCATGTCGAGGACTCATGCCTCTCAGACCATGGGAATGGCAAAGTCTCGGGGTGAGGCCACTTCCTCTTCCTTAGGCTATTACCAACATATTGAAGTCCAGTAATCAAAAGCCCACTTGATTCAGTTAACATGCCCAGTCAAAATATATCACCTCATCCTAACCCATTCTAAACAGACCTCCCCTTTTCTCTTCTTAAAAGTTACACCTGCAAGGTTATCACCAGCTGTTTTTTTTGTTGTTTGTTTTTTTTTGCCTGAGTTAGTAAACAGCTACTTTAACTTTTCTTCCAAGCTTAATAAAGGTGAGAACATGTGCTTGAGTGTGGTTTGTGCCTAATCTGGGATCTGGACCGGAAGACCCTGCTGCACAGGATCTCCGTGGTTTATTATTTTGGACACTGTTAGTGTGTTGAAGGAAATAGTTTCTGGTTGATTAAATTTCAAAGTCACACAGGAAAGTTTAAAGATGCCCCCCTTTTAGTAACCTTCACATATTAAGAATATTAAAATCATCAACAGTACTATCTTCTTTTACACAATGAATTCCAGATGTAGGGTGGTCACAAACATGGAGCTAAACACACTAACTTTATGATAAACTAAAAACAAACTGTAAGTACGCTCACCTGCCAAAGCAGATGGACTCGTGAGCTGGATGAGCTAAGGAGGCATACCTGAGAAAACGTCCTGGGAACGCCTACTGGAGCTCCCACCCTAACCAGGTTTTAGAAATTTAGAAATCAAGAACCCACCATAGGCAGGAATTCTTGGATATTCCCCTGAGAAATGAGAACACTTGCCAGAGAGCTTCCTGTGTTCTTTGGCTGCTTACATTTGTCCCTGTTGGGACACATCTTGGCTGTTTAAATACATTCTGGCAGCTCAGAGGTGACATTCCTCTAAACACCACATGCCTGCTGAGTCCCCAGAATCAGCTGTGCAATTTCAGGTGAGTGTGTCTTTATGCCCTTGCAGGGCTTATGTTTAACTTGCCTACTTTCCCTTCAGGCCCCACCTGCAAGACTGAAGACTGAGAGGATGCCAGGGCTAAGAGTGTGAAGGTGGGGATGCTGGGATAGACAGAAAGGAGAGAGCCAAGCAGCGGGCTGTGAATCAGCACTGGGTGTCCAGGCTCCACTTATAGAATCAGGATCTCTTTTATTTCCCCAAGACATCATTTATCCATTTGTAAACATATCCTCTGAGTGTTTACTCTATGCCAAATGTAGCCAGGTAGCTAAGGCAGCGACAAAGGGACAGTCAGAAAACATAGATGATAAGAAGCCTGGTTTGCTGTGTTGGGAGCTTCCTTAATAGGGACACAGCTGACCTAGCCAAGAAGGCCGAGGATATGAGGTTCCATGGGACTAAGCAGCAAATGAAAAAAAAAAAAGAAAGAGGCGAGAGAGAGAAGAGAGAGAGAGAGAGAGAGAGAGAGAGAGAAAGAAAGAAAGGAGAGAGAGAGGAAGAGAAGGAAGGAAGGAAGGAAGGAAGGAAAGAAAAATATAAAAGAAAGGGAAAGAAAGGAAACAAAGAAAGAAAAGGTTAGTTCAAGGAAGAGATGGAAGAGTGAAGCAAGGGGTGAGATGGACAGTTTCCAGAGCAGACATGCCTGTCCTAAATCCCTGTAATTACACAGCAGCCCGTCCTCTTCCTGATCCATTAGCTAGCTCTGACTTGGATCCCACCCACATACTGAGCTTTATAAAGCCCACTATGAAGTGCATATAATCTCAGCAATCAGGGGTGTGTGAGTGTTGGGGGAAAAGATGCTGCTTACTGGGGGCTTTCTGGCTGCACTGGCTGTTTTGTGTCAACTTGACCCAAGCAAGAGTCCAGAGAGAGGAAGGAGCCTCAACTGAGGAAACACCTCCATGAGATCAGCTGTAAGGCATTTTCTCAACTAGTGGTCAGTTCAGGAGGGCCCAGTCCATTGTGGGTGGTGCCTTCCTGTGTTGGTGGTCCTGGGTTCTATAAGAAAGTAGACTGAGCAAGGCAGTAAGTACCACCCTTCCAGTCCTCTGCATGATCACCTGTCTCCAGGTTCCTGCCCTGTTTGAGTTCCTATCCTGACTTCCCTCAGTGATGAACAGTGGTGTGGAAGTATAAGTCAAATAATTCCTTTCCTCCTCATCTTGATTTTTGGTCAAGGCAATAAAAACCTCTAATTAAGTACACATGGCCAAACACCTAGCCTATTTGACAAATTCTACACTGATGGAAAGCCTTGCTTCAAGATTATGGTATGGTTAGTATTGAGGACTAAAACCCAAGGTTGATCAAGGTTTTTCTTTACGCTTCACATGCATACCTTTATGTGTGTGTGTGTGTGTGTGTGTGTGTGTGTGTGTACATATCTTTGTGTGTGCCCATACAAGGAAACACACACATATACACACAGAGACACACATACATACCCACCACATACACACAGAGACACAGACACAGAAACATGCACATGAGAGAAGGAAGTTGCTTCCTGGAAGATATTTCTCTAAACCAGTTACAAAAGACACACTACCTGATTCCAGATGTGTGAGAAACACATCCGGGGGAAATTTACAAGACAAGTGACCACTGGGGCTTGGGGGGTGGGAAAGAGATCAGTTCTGAGGGGGGTACTGAGAGTTTTAGTTTTTCAAGATGAAATGGTTCTGGGGATTATGTGCTCACCAGTGTGGATATAACAATCACTGACAAACCATGTACCTAAAATGGCTAACACAGTAAATTTTATGTCACATGTATTTTACAGCAATTAAAACTGGAAAAAGAGAAGGAAGGAAGGAAGGAAGGAAGGAAGGAAGGAAGAAGGAAGGAAGGAAGGAAGGAAGGAAGAGAAGGTAAGAATCACCTACAATTTTTTCTAGAGCTAGGGACTGTGGGAAAATCTGTATCACATAACCTCTGACTCACTCTATATAGAGACACATGAACACCTCACACCTCTCCACACAGTTGGATCTTATGATATACACATAGTTGGTAGCCTGCTTATTTTCTTGTATTTAAGACACCAAAACATTTTTGTGCATGAGTAAATGTGTACATCAGCCTTAAAGATGACAGAGACAACCCTATTAATCAGTTTCTATAATCTGTTCCATGATTTATATCATGATCACCGTGATTATCAACACTCTTAGATTGCCCTACTAGACTATTGCCTTGGGCCACATTCCCCCATTAGAATTGCTGTCTTGATAATCTTCAGCTTTTGAGAGCTTCCTAATACTGTTGTCAAATCATCCTTAAGAAAAAGCTATATGGCACAACATGTTTCCCAGCTATGTGTGCTGGTCTGACTCTCCACCCTTTTTGTGTTTGATCTTAGTCTCAAATAAAGAGACCTCAGTCAACCCCTGCCACCCCATCCACCACACACACACACACACACACCACACACACATGTGTACAGGGGGATGAAGTGGTACCTATCCTGAATCCTTGCATAGAACTGACAGCCTTGCTGCTGCATGGTCACTATTTTTACTCCCTGCCTACATGCCTTACTTCCTTCCCCATGAGTCACAGAGACCTTTGGGAGCAGGGACATAGGATTTGACTCTGCCTGGTTCTGGAAGCAAGCAATGACTGAGGGCTTTTATGAGGCCTTTTAAGTAAAAGAAAGACTTCTTTCTGGGATCGTGGAAGAGATGGGAACAAGAGTCTACAGTGAAGGCCAGGAGCACCTCTGTCTTTTTCTCGTGTTTCCAGGCTTGGAACTCTTTGGTTTGGGTTTTAGTTACATTGTCATCCAGAAGAAAAGATCTCCAGCTGCCCAAGCCAGCAGGCATCCTCAGTGAGCACTGTACATACATTATCTCCAGCCCCTTCAGGAGGCCAGCTTTCTAGTCACTGAATCTGTGAGAGTTTTCTGATCAGTCTGAGATGAGCAAAGAGGCCAGGGTGAGCATCCATGGGCAAGCCTATTTCTCTCAGAATGGAGCTCAGAATCTAGGCAGACACAAAGTGGAAGTCTGCCTTGGATAGGGGTGTCTGCCAGTAAGCAGCCAGCTATTCTAAAGGGACTTCTCCATCTGCTCTGAGGATACTGTTAGGTTTCATAAGCCCTGGTTCTTCTTGGAAAACCCCAGCAGCCTCTCGGGGAACATGTGCCTTCAGGCAACTCTGCCGCTTGAAAAATACTTGATTTCATGCAGATTTCCCCCCTTTCATCAGAAAGCACACTAATATCACAGCTTTGCAATGATGTTGAGGAAGGGGTTTGTCTACACTCATTTTGTGACTCCTCTGGGGCCCAGAGAGTTTCAGTTAGTGCTTCTTGGCCTTGAGAATACAATTCATCTCAGAGGTCCATATGTTTGGCAAATGGGACACAGATCTAGAGGGAAGATGTTTAGCTGAGATGGGGTGATAATTTGTGTGGGCAGTTACTCTCTCTCTGCCTTTTTGCCGTTTTGAGGTGAAAGATTCTGATAGTGCCATGTGACACAGACTCAGATGGTGTTTTGCTGAAGCAATTCACATGGGAAGACACGTGATTTTTGGAGAGGGTATAAATAGGACTCAACAGACAGTGACTGCGCACGTGTATAGCTTTGCAATGCCTCATTGGTCTCATGTCTTTGCTGATCTTCCCTTCATTGTGGGAGGCACAGTAGAGAACTTCTCTTGGTGTCCCAGCTGGTCCTGGTTGCTCCCACTGACTTGTGCTGATTCAGAGGAAGCCTGGCAGTTTCTGCTAGATTCTGCCACTGAGGATGATTTGTGTTTGGTATCCTGACACTACTGAACTGAACTGCTGGTATCATGGCAACGGAGATTGGAATTGCCCTAAGAGAACTAGTCTTAAATGGGTCCACATCCCCTTGCCCCATTTATCATCTTTTCTCCCCTACCTTTGAATGGTGAGCTAGAAGGGGAGTCAAAGTGTTTGAGAACCATTATTAAAAAGAGATTTTAATAATCTAAGCCTACAATTTTCATCCCCTTTGCATCAGGCACTGTGCCAGGCCCCTTTCTGTTTTGTCTTTGTTTAATTCTTCCAGCTGCCCGACACAGGGGGAATGGGGGAAATACAGTGCTAACTAACCCAGCCGAGCTGTCAACTCTTTGTTGTACATATCATGTCAATGGGGAGTTGTACTGGAAAAGCTTTGGAGAAGGGAAACTCAGTTCCCTTACACAAGTAAGGGTATGATCTACTGTGGGAAAACTGTGTGGGAAGCTGGAGGCAGAGGCTTGAAGAAGAGGAAAGCAAGGGGGCCCGATGTGCTCCAGCTGAACCGCTGGGAGCAGAGAGGATGGAATAGGTACCATGATAGAAGAAACGAGAAAAAAAGATCTATGTCTAAGACACCCATAGGGAAGATGGTGGCCTGGCTCTGTGGTATCATCTTTAATGAGGCATTCAGTAACATGTACCCAGTGTCCTCCATAACTTCCTTCTGTGTTGAAGATTAAACCCATTCTCTCTTTCACCCTCTGTGTGTGTCTTCTCTCTGTGTGATTAAATCAACTTCTTCCTTTTTTCTCTGTGCCTGTCTATCTCTCTGTCTCTCTGTGTGTATGTGTGGGTGGGTGAGCATACACATGCATGCTTATGTGTAATAATTTAGTGCTGACAATAGCTTCCAGGTCTAGGTGACCCAGTTTTACTTGAGTAATATGAAAAAGTCTGAGCCTACTTGTCTTATTTGACCTTCACATTGCAGACTTGCTGGGGGAATTCCTCAAGAGGCTTTAGTTTTGAGTTCTTTTCCATCCATAAGAAGGGGCCAGATAATTAGTTGACAATGTACAGGGCTCTAAGTAAAACCCAATTCTCCTGACTCTCAGACTGCTGTTCTCTCTTCTCTTTCTCCATTCTTCCCCCTTTCTGCTGTTCTCTTTCCCCTCTCCCCCAGCAGTGCACTGATGTTTAAAGTGAACCTCTAGCCTTAGATCAAGATACTATCTGAAAAGTTTTTAGCCTCAAGAGTCCAAAAATATTGCCTTCTGGGAAGGAAGAAGGCCTGAACATGGTGTTCAACTATATGGAGAGCCCACATGCCCTACTTCTTCTGTGTGCAGTAGAGAAGCTTGTGGTTAGCAGCCTGGTTGTGGTGTATGCATCGCAGTGCCTGGGCTCCCACAGGCAAAAGATTCAGAACGAGTGGGGATTTCATAACTCACCTGGGCCAAGCAGGGTTTTAATAACATCCAGTTACGACACTGCTGGCGGGTTTGCATGCTGCAGGTTGATGCTGGATTCTACACACCCAGGTCTGAGAGAGTCCCTGAGGACTTTCCTTTCTGCTCACTTCTGCCTTTCTCTCAACATTGGAAGAGCCCATTTGTATGTAGTTTGGCTAAGAAAAATCCTGTTGCTTTCCAAGTGACGCTTTGTTATTTGTGTTACACAAACATCTAAAAAACCATTTCCTACTCCACTCCCAGCCAGAATTGACTGCTGTCTCTATATTATAAAGCAACATGTTTTGTTCCTCTCTTCTAATTGGAAGACACAAAGTCTCAACAGACAGAAAGAATGTGTTTATTGATTCAGCCTCATCCCAGAAACTGGCCTGCACCACAGGGAATGAATGAGCCAGAGGAAGAGAGCTGATTTTAAATACTTTGCAAATCCTCCTTAGTGGTATTAATGGGTAGCAGGTTGCAAGGTGCATCAAGACCGCAGCTGTCAAAGCAAACGAGAGTGGAACAAAATGTTTTGTAATGACCTGAAGAATCTATGGCATGACTCATTTTCTGGGCTGGCAGGCTCCTCGGGCTGATCTGGAAACATACTGATTCCCCAAATGCAGAGATAATAAAGCTTTTATGGATGCAGGAGCTAGCCTTGGATGCTCAGGAGGGAGAGCAGATTCATCAGCCAGGTCTCCAAAGAAGCAGCAGACAACAGACATCTGGAGCAGCCTGGGCAGGCAGCAGCCCATCAGACCAGATTCTGGTCTTGGACATGGTCTCCACCATCTTCTCTAGACTCAACTTAAGCACTTGTTACAGCATAGCAACTAGACTGTAGTTGCCTGAGTCAGGCTTCCTTGGGGCCCTCTGTGACGCCCTTGATCATCTCTCAACCCAGAAGGAGCTGACAAGACCTCCTCTGAGTATGCTGCTAGGAGACACGTTGAGCTGGGCCTGAGCCCTTGGCAGGACTGACTACGGTCCCATCTGTGACCTGTGTAAAGCAAGGTCACTTGCTGCCTGCCTGTATCCTGGCCCCACTGGTTACAGCTGGCCTTTTTGCTTGCTGTGTCTGGCACCATCCAATTGTCATACTTGTAGAGAACTACAGGGTGGCCCTGTCCTTGCTCCTTGAATAGCACTGATTGACCTGGGATTTCAAGGGAACTCCCATGTTTTGAAAGTGCCTCTGGTCCCTGATGATGATAGGGAGTATTCCAAGGAACTGTAGCAGCTGCCTGAGGCAATTTGCTTTGAATCCAGCAATTCCGAGTTCCAAACTAGAGATGTTTGATACCTACCCCAAAGGCAAGTTCACCCAGCCCCTCTTAGCAACCAAAAGTCCCTCATCACAATTCTTTACTCACCAAATACTTAGGAGACATTCTGCAAGCCCAGAACTGAAGGGCAGAAGAGTTCTATAACATCATGTGACTGTTATGATGCATTAAGCCTTGGCTTGAAAGTTGAAAGTGTGGTCTTGAGTTCTGACACTGATATTCAATTAAACACTAGGGAAAAAAATTATAACTATTTTTTATTTTTATCAGCTTTATTTTTTTATGTCATTTTTCATGATTTTTTTTTAACTGTAAGAATATATTAATGAAACTTGCCCTTTTGGTCACTGTTACGTGAACAGGTCAATGAGTTTTAGGAACATCTGTATCGTTTCCAAATTTTCTCATCACTTCAGAAGGATCTCTGTGTCATTACACATAACTGTATACATCTCACGTATTTCAGAAGCTAGAAGCCTCAACTACATACTCTCTCTGCATTTTATTTCCTTTATATAACTGGAATCACGGTGTCTGGCCTACTTCATACAGTGTCATCTATATTATTCCATGTCTTAGGATTCTATACCTTTTGTGTCTGAATCATAGGTCACTGTGTGTTGCATACCACATTCTGTATATTATTCATCTTTTAATTAACATCTGTATATTTACAATTGTTTACTTGTTATTACATTATATTTGTTTCCTCCTTTTGGCCATAGCAATGTTGCAAGGAACATCAGTAGATATGAGTATCAGAGTTCAAATCCTAGCTTCCAGCTATCTCAGATACAAATTTAAGAATAGGATTTCTAGATCAGATAACAGTGTTATTATATCTAGCCTTTGTGCGTGCATGTGCATATGCAATCTCCCCAGGCCCCTGGATGTGGCTTTTTGCGAAACACCACACAGGTCTACACATTGGCTCCCCTAGCTTACATCCCTTTGAACACTTCATACTGGCTGGCTGTCTTATTCAGTCACCAACAGGTAAAGAGTCATCTCATTGTAGTTTTGATTTGCACCCACTTAATGACCAGTGATGATCAGCTTCTTTTGATGTGTTTCTTGGCTACTTTGTATCTTCTTTGGAAAAATATCTATTGAATGCTTTTCAGTGCTTTTAACTGAACTGAGTTTTTGCCAATTTGGAAGGATTTATAAACCCCAGATGTTAAACCCATACTATACAATTGATTTTCAAGTAACTTCTACCAATTTATAATTTACCAGTCTATTTTATTCAGTTTTATTTTTATATACATATCCAGACACATTTTAGTGTGGCTTTAAACTATGAATATGATTCTGTAATTCAGGAGCTAACATTGCCTTGAAACTGAACCTTCAGTATCATGCCAACCCTTGAGAATTCAAACAAGCATGCAAACTTCTCACACAAAAAGATGATGACTTGTTATTGTGTAGCAGTTTTCTAGAGTTGAAACATTTCATGCTGCAGGGAGGTTATTTGCTGGTCAGAAAGTTCTAAGTTGAAGTGTTCCGCACCCTGATCCCTGCACCAGGAAGGGGAAGGCAGAGACTAATGAGTCTCGGGAAGGAAACACCTCACAAGTCTCAAGAAGTACCTGAAACTAATAAGATACACAGGGATTTGCCTATGGTTATAAAATCGGCAAACAACTGCTAGTTGAGGAGACTCTGGCCTGTCCAGCTGCCTTAATGTAGAGAGATTGGGAGTTGTAGCTTTCATGAGATATTATTACAACTGCCTTTGAGTGGCCCCTATCCCTTTAAGTAAACACCAGAAAACTCATTGGTTTGTTCGAACTTTTTTTTTTCCTTTTTTTTTGTTCAAATTTTAGAGTCATTTTTTCTTTGATCTGCTTTTGGTTGTTCCCTTTCTAGTTAAGTAGATGGTTGCTTGTTCCCCAGGAAGTCTCACGTGAAACTTGGTAGAATCATACTTTTGTAACCAGCTAGCTTCCTACACTGACAAGAGACAATAATTTTGTTGTTCTAAGTGTCGTTTGAACTTCTGATTTGGACCAGCCTCAAACAGACCAGCTACATAAAGTGACCTCCAAGCAGTGGTTAGATATGGTGAAATGACTTACTTGGCTGTTTATTATCCTGAGTGTCAACTTCTGATTTGATTATTATCCTAAGAGTCAACTTCTGATTTGGCACAGTCTCTAACAGACCAAATGTAGTTAAAGATCTGCCATATCCTCTTGGTTCAGCAATGGAGGGATAGGATGAAATGACCTAACTATATTGGTTTCTAATTGGCTGAAAGCCTAATACACAGATAGCAAAAGAATAGAGGTTTCTCTTGACTCAAAATGAGCTGGTTCAACAGAAGTTGAGGTTGAAATGTATGTTTTGGAATCACAAGAGAGAATTTCCTGTCGTTTTAATTGTCTATAACATCTATTAAGTAGGAACTCCCTGCTTTTCACTCTGACAAAGAACAGTTGACTCAGTCTCTTAAGGGAAACTCTGATGAAAGAACAGGGGACTTGGAAGGCTGGGAAGGAAGGGGGACAGGACAAGGAATAGTCTTCTTCCAATCAGTGTACTTCCACATTCTCAATCATTTTTTATCTAGAGAGAACATGATCTGAACTAAGAGGGGAAGAAAAACAAATAAGGGACAAATCCTACTTCAAGTCCTAGCTTTAAAGCGAAGCCTTTGAACTTCCACAGCCCAGTGCAGAACTCTGCATGATAAGGTGCGTTACTGTGCTGGAGAGAAAAAAAGCTAAGTTTCTAGGGTCCATGAGCTTGGCCTTGCCTAAGGATGGATGGGAGCTGTTGCTCTAACACAGTAGAAAAATTATTTGTACTAAGTGCTTCAGTCCAGGTAGGCTTCGTCATGCAGAGGAAGAGGCAAAATGAGCCTCATAGCACCAGGCAAAGGAGAAATAGATAATCCAAAGTCAGGTGTCAAAAATCAAGAATCTCTGTACTAAGTATTAAAAGGATACTTGGCTTAGCATGGGGACTCTGGGATGATACCATGTGATATCTATGACTAGATAGATAGGGCCAGAAAGGGTCAGGAACTACTGCAATAGGAAGTTTTGCTTAGTGCCTGCAAAAACACAAGAAATACATGGTGGGGGCAGGGCAGGGTAGAGATGGCACCAGAGAAGAGGTACTGGTTCCTGGCCCCCTGATCAAGAGAATGCCAGTCTCTGCCCCAAAGTGATGCCAGGGACTGCCTGCATGATAGGCTCTGAGTGCCAGGAGACAGCAGAAACACATGCTGTACTTTCGTTTTGTTTTTTTGTTTTTTTTTTTTTTTTTTTACTCTTCTACCTTGCCAGATGCCCATGAAGGGAGAGCTCTCCAAGTCCATAAAGCAACAAGACTAATAGAATGTGTCTGGCAAAGGGAGCAGACAGAACTCACCACTATATCCAAGGCTGGGCTCTCAGGAGGGAGCCATTTTCTTTGCTGTAGAGTGAAGTTCTCATGTCCTACAAAAGGGGGAACACGTACCTTTGGAGGAAAAGCAATTCCAATGTTGGGCTTTATTGCTCTAATGGCTCTGTAGCCATCTTTCTGGTCCAGGAGTTAGTGGTTGGAAGACTTTCAAGATGCTGCTCTTCCTATAGAAGAGTGGATAATCAGATTGGCTCTACGCACAGCATGCTGAGACTCAGGGAGAGAAGCTGAGGCTGTGTCCATCCTATGCTCATGCATCTCCGTCACACATTGGCATCAGGATGGGAGGATCTTAGAGCTTGAGACCCAACTGTTTCTCTTTCCTAGGTATTATAGCAACACTTTCTTGTAGGCCCTGTGCAAGGCATATCCCTCTTAGCAAAATCAGTTATCCCGCCCCCCCCCCCCCCCCCGGGCAAGGTCGGAGGTCCTTCTAGCTAGTACCTACAACTAGCTAGTAGGCAGTAAAAAACTATAATTAGTGCTCAGCCTCCAAAAACAGCCTGCTTTCATTTGATCAGCTCCATATCACTGTGTGACTTCCAATAAGTTACTTCTCTGGCCATGCTTTGACAGTGTTGGCCAAGTAATTAAGAATAGAGGGTCAGAGTCTGAACATTTGACTGAATCTGCTAGTTACTCTCTTTTTGTCAATAGGTAAAATAAACTTCCTCATCCTGAGGGTGGTGTTTCTTATCTACACAAAGGAGCTTGAGATAATGTCCAGGGGCAGGGTAGGCAGAAGCCTTGGATGGGCTGTTCTCGGAAAACGCTGGGAATAGCCTGCAGAAGAGTACTGTGGACCACCTCCTGGTTTTCTAACAGAGGGGCTATATCCTCTCCACCACTCCCCCACCATCCCGCCTCTAGCCACACCCACCATTTTTAGGCATAGGAACTGAGTAGTTTTTCTGCTCTGGACAAGTCCTTGCTTTTTTTCCCTTTGTTTGAAGTCCCTTGACCCCACACTCAACTTTACACTGGTCTTCAAGTAGCTCCCCACCCCAGATCTCCATTGGATTGGTTCCCATGAAGTCCCTGGATGAGATCTGCAATGATTCACCACCGCTCGTTTTACCATTTGCCACTGCTTGCTTTCACATTTATCAATGGATTAGCATGTACATGTCAGATGTGAAATGTCAGGTTGCCTCAGTCCTGCTATATTCACAGCTTTTTATAAATTGCACATCTCTCAGGTGTTTATTGACTGAGCTAGTGAGTGAATAAATGGATGGAGAAATGCGCAATTCCCTCAGGCTGACTGTAGCTGTGTAGCCGTTTCACCCTCCTGCCGAAGAATGAGAGCTGCCCTGTCATGGGGCTCAGCTCCAATCCATTATGACTGTTCTGCAAAAAAAAAAAAAAAAAAAAAAAAAAAAAAAAAGACACTATAAACAATGGTGGCACTTTAGCTTTAGGAACAAGATACTAGTGACACTCCATGAAAACAATGGGGATGTGCAGGTATTTCTGAACTTACAAGTGACAAGGAGTGTGGCTTGTGAGCTCACAAGGTGGTAGGGTAGGATCAATCGCTAAGAATGAGTGCTCTTCAGTCAGACCTCTTGGTGAGAACCAGCTCCAGCCTCTCTAGCTGTGGCATCTTGGGGAAACCCGTGCCTGTGCTTTGTCTTCACGCAGGAGACTGCTTGTTGGGTTTTTTAAAAGATAAAACATGATGACATATACAAAGAACTTGACACACAGTAATTCCTTCATACATGCTCGTATTATATTTTTTCATTTTTGATTCTATTTTTAGACACTGCAAAAAAATCCTAGGGACAAAAATATATCTTATGTTCCTGAATCCTGATCTCATTTAATACACTAGGTTTCAAAGCCTAAGTAATGGAAATCAGCAGAGTCATTTAAATTTATATGTGCTTAAGATATCTTGACTGATGTTAATCCAAGCATTTATGATTGCTTAAGGTGTATTTACATTAGCCACTGTCGGGGAGGGGGGACTCAGCAAGTACACATAGGGCAGTATGTCTGAAGGACTTGCATAAAAATTGGGCATGGTTTGTACAGGCTTGTCATCTCAGCTACTCAGGAGGCTAAAGTGGGAAGATGACAAGTTCAAGGTTATGCTGTAGGACTTAATGACACCCTTTCTCAGACAAAACTTTAAAATATTGCTGGCAGTATAACTTAGTATCAGAGCATTTGTCTAGCATATGGTAGCATATGGTTTAGTCTTTGGTATTGGAAATGGATGATAGTAATGAATGTATTGTGTCGCCAGTGGTTGCCACAAATGCACACATATGTTTTCATAGAGTATATTTTCTTTCAGGGTTGCAGTGGAATTAAATAAATCCTAACCTTCCTAGACAGTTGTCTAATAGCTAGGTGCTTTAAACTATGGTGCACAATGGAAAGACATTGATGCCGATATCAACAATTCTTGATTCTCTTATTAGTAAAATTATTCTTCGGCCTCATTTACTCAATTTTCTAATAATCTGTATGAAGTAATCAGAAAAGGAGGATCCCACCAGCCTGTGCCCTCCCAGGAACCTTGCCAGCACCATGCCTGCTCATGAGTATAGCCTGGTGGTGGTACGCTCTGCAACTAATTACACCCAAGAATCGCCAGAGCCAAAAGAGTGTCTGGATGGTACCTAGGAAGATAAATGTTTAGAGGACTTGTAAGCATTCCATATTGGCTTGCCGTTGGTGGTACACAATAAGCAAGTTCTGTTATTAATTGCTCCATAGGCCACGTTTAAGTATAGATTAAATGCTCCCGGTTGGAAAAAAAAAAACTTTTGACAGAGGAACTATTCAGCTTTTCCAAATTTATTGATTATAAAAAAAAAATATATACAAAAAATAATATCAATCTTGTCCGAAGGACTATTCTATACTCTGCTTCCTTTTATAGTGACCAAAAAGCCACCCAAGGAACTTAGACTTAAGGGAGAGATAGCAATAATACATGACATTGATGAATAAATTTAAAAGTAATTGCAGGTATGGTACCTGTTAAACTGAATGACGTGATAGAGAATAGCTAAGGCAAGGAGTAAGTACACAGGGGTGATGAGGCCCATCAGGCAGGAAGGAGACGGTTGTAGGAGGATCTGTAAAGATCTGTATGGGTCCAACACACTCACAAAACGTTCCACCCCAAATGTATCCTGTCTACAAGAAATGCAGAAACAGGGGATGGAGCAGAGACTGAGGAAATGGCCAACCAATAATAACTGGCCCAACTTGAGACCCACCCCATGAGCAAGCACCAGTCTCTAACACTGTTAATAGTACTCAGTTATGTTTGCAGACAGGAGTCTAGCATGGCTATCCTCTGAGAGGTGCCATCCAGCAACTGACTCAGACAGATGCAGAGATCCATAGCTAAACAGTGGATGGAACTTGGAGACTCTTATAGAAGAATAGGAAAAAGGATTTTGGTCCCCAAAGGGGATAGGAACTCCACAGGAAGACCAACAGAGTCTACTAACTTGGACCTCTGGGGCACTAAGAGACTGAATCAACAACCAAAGAACATACACAGCATAGACCTAGGATTCCCAGAACATATGTAGCAGATATGCAGCCTGGCCTTCATGTGGGTCCCGAATAATTGGCCAGGGGAGGGGATTGGGGGGGGGAGGCGGAGGCTATCCCAAAAGCTGTTGTCTATATGTGAGATATGTTCTTCTAACTGGGCTGGCTTGTCTGGCCTCAGTGGGAGAGGATGTGCCTAGCCTTGCAGACTTGATGTGCCAGGGTGGAGGGATACCCAGGTGCCCCCATCTGCTGAGAGGAGAGAGGAGGGAGATGGGGAAGGATTGTGGAAGGGAGTGATGGGAAGGGGGGCAGTGATTGAAATGTAAAATAAATAAATAAAATTAATTAATTAATTAAAAGAATGGGTCCCAATCAGAAAAAAAGTATGTTGAAAGGCTCTGAAGACTAAAGCACACCCGTTCGGAAGGAAAGACAAGCAAGCTTTTACTGTGACTTATGCATGATGAACAAGAGCCACCCAAACAAAAGAGTGAGTTCAGAATCCTTGTAGGCCTTGTTCAAGAGTCTGAACTTGAAGGTATGTGGAGGCATTGTGGCCCCTGACTAGAGGTATATCCCACCTGCTTAAAATTTTCAACAGACTTTTCTGATGGATGAAGCATCCTGACAAGAAGAGTCAAACTTTCTCTCTCTCTCTCTCTCTCTCTCTCTCCCCCCCCCGCAAATTATGTATTCACTTTATATCCCCAATCCTAGCTTCTCCCCCTCTTCCTCTTGTCTCTGTCCCTTCTTTGCACCCCACTCCTTATTCCTCCTCCCCTTCTCCCAAGAAAAGGGGAGGCCTCCCGGGACACCCAGTCCTGGCACATTAAGCCGCAGCAGCAAGACTAGGTATATCCTCTTGCACTGAGGCTAGACAAGGCAGCCCAGTTAGGGGAAAGGGATCCAAAGCCAGGCAGTATAGTCCGAAGACAGCTTCTGCTCCTGCTTTAGGAGTCCCATGTGAAGATCCAGATGCACAATACATGTGTGTGTGCAGAGGGCCTAGCTTGGACCCATTTCTTCATTGCCAATTCTCTTTTAAAGAATGACATTAGGGTGCACAAACTTTTTTCTTCCTGGGAAATGATTCTCTGGTTTACTGATGCTAGGAAGTCCCTATTACGGTCCAGTTGTGCCTGCTTAAGTTACTCTATGCTGTATACAACAGTATATACTATGTAAAACTATGCCTTTCACCAAAGGACTCATTTTATAAACAGTTTTTTACTCTATTTTTGAGTCTGGAGGATGGTTCTGAGCCAGCATGGACACATAAATGGCACTGTCTTCAGGTTCCATTCATGCAGCATAGACAGTTTAATGAGTTATTCCTGGATGTAGAAAGAGAGACATTCTATGAATTTATTAGGGTGAATTGAGAGCATATGGGTGTATTACAATTATATGAATAAACCAAGCCCAAGAACTCATGAGATGTACCAGACCAAAGAAAAGGTGTAACTCCCTCTCTCACCTGGACACCAAAAGAGGTAGATGCCCAGTGCTGTAATGTGATGGCCCCAAATCTACCTGTCATCTGGTCACCCAGTATTGACAGACAACTCTAGACTGTCCCAGGGCTTCAGCTGGGATTGGAACCCACTGTTGATAAAATTTATTTAAATTGACTTCTTCATATCCTGTTTGCCTGTGTGGACCTGTTTGCCATCTTTGTGGCTCTTTGCTCATCTGAACCTGAGCTCACCTTTGCTTTCCCTTGTCCTTGCAGTTTAGCCCGGACTTGGAAGTTTCACTCTATACTAGCAGTTCAAAATCTGCCCCCAGCTTGCTATATTTTGCTATCAGTTTAGAGACTCTTACATCCTCATCAGTTGTTCAACAGTTCCCACGTAATCTTAAATGTAAGGAAGATAGTATACTTTCACAGGCCTCCGAAAATCCTTGAACACTTTGCCTCTTTAATCATTTACAACTATTCTATAAGCTACATGTATTTACAAATAGGTAGGTGGAGAGATGATTGATAGAAGATAGATAGATAGATAGATAGATAGATAGGGAGATAGATAGGGAGATAGATAGGGAGATAGATAGGGAGATAGATAGGGAGATAGAGAATAGTTAACATTACATTTATTATATGTTATGTGACTTGAGAGCTAACATAAGTAAATAAGATTGGAATAAAAGAATTGATTATTTAGCTTGACCTGGGCTATCAAGTAGAGCAGGATTATCTGACAAGTTGTTGTTATTGACACCTCTGTTCCTTGTAAATTTACTGATATCCAACAAATTACAGTATTGTGATAAAACACAAATCCATGTGTGTTTATGTTTCTGACATAGCATGCTCAGGACAGTTTTCTTTAACGATCAAACACATATACTGGTATTTTCCAGGCTGCTGGGCTTTTCTGGATCCACTTTAGAGATATGTTTGACTTATTTTACCACTTAAAAGACCTTCTAGGGGCAGATGAAGTCCTTCAGTTCCACAGGGAATTTGAAGAGTTTTGGGCAATGTTTCAAGTACAGAAAACTGCTCCAAGCAGCGAAAGACAGGTCTACCTTCAATAGAAGGTGCCTGCTGCACAGTTTCTTAGCTTGTTCATTCCCGTGGTTCTTAGCAGAAAGGATCAAACAAATGTACAATCATAATAGGACTATCTCTGGAGCCTTGAAAGAATTAGCTAGAAAAGAAGTAGATTAAATTCCCAAAGACCAGCTTCTTAGCAGAGTGGTTTTAGAGAAAAGGGTCCTGGATGTTAAGTCCCCAGACTATAATGTCTGAGCCCAGCACACAGCAGGTACTCCACAAACACCTGTGGAGCATAAGTAGATTTCCCCCAGAGTGCCTACTATATAAATAACAGGGCACAAAATGGTACTTGGCATAGCCTGGAAGACAGAACATGAACCTCATCTGCTCATGGAGCTAATGCTGAAAAGTCCATGGCAGAAGAATCCACAGTCTGAGATCACAGCTGAAACCTAGGCTGTGACCATGGAGAATTTGTAAATGATTCCATGGTCCAAGGTATACCCAAAAATAGATCATAGTTACACAACAGAAGAGGACTTGCTGGAGAAGATAATATCAGAAGCTGAGGGCAAGGGTACTGACAAGTTTAAACAAAGAACATCCAAATCTTTGAAGGACAGGAAGGAGTGATCAGAACACAAAACCATAATAGTGGCAGTAAATGTGAGAGCATTATTATAACTCTAAAGGCCACAAGTTTCAGATATTGCTATTGGGAAGATCTATTAATTGTTTTTTTTTCATAAGCTCCTTGAGGCTAAGAGCAGGATAATACTGCTGCCATATCCCTCCTGCCTACAGCATGTTATCCAGGCACTAGGTGTCCCAGGTATCTAAGGGAATGATCCAAGTGGCTGTTTTGATGCTGAGGGATACTTCTCTGCAATTCATGTCTTCCCAGCCATCCGTAGCAGAGAGGCCTCTTGTCCCCATTTCCTTCCAAACTCATCACTATCAATACCACTTTACTAACATCTGCAATGTTTTTTTCATCCAAAGCAGGGAGCACTGGAATAGAACTCTGACTCAATCATAGCTGTAGTCTGTGGTAAACACATAAACAGGTATTAGTATAGGCAAAAGACCTGCTGTTAAAAGTAAAAGGAAATATCTGTTTGAATGGTATTTGTGTCCTACCTTCTAGATTTGACATTTTTAATCTGACTTAGTGATTTTGCTCCACCACCATTCCCTGAGGCTCAGGGATCATCACTGAAGAGGGGGTAGAGAGACTGTAGAAGACAAGGGAAATGGATTTCTATAGCAAAATTATATTTGCTGGACATAGCAGTGAAGTTACACAAATGGATTCACAATAGAGGGATCACATATACAACACTTGCATGTAATAAAACTAGGTCAAATCCCTGCATAGACAGGGAGATGCTCAATAAGTACCACCCGTATCTGAGGAGCTACTGGCAATTGATGGCTGCTAGGTGAGGGAGAATCAGTTTTCCTAGAGGGGATCAGCATGGAGATCCTGCCACACTTTAGAAGGTGGTCCTATACCCATGAACATATAGGCAATGTAAATGGATTCAGTAGGCATCAAATTCAAAAGAGAGGGAGAGAGAGGGAGGTGGAGAGGGAGAGGGAGAGGGAGAGGGACAGGGACAGGGACAGGGACAGGGACAGGGACAGGGACAGGGAAGGGAGAGATAGAGACAGAGACAGAGAAGACAGACAGATACATACACACAGGGATGGAGGTTGTGGGCAAAGTTGGTATCAGATCTGAAGGAAGTTGTATTTACCCAAATTTCAAAAGGCAGACAGGACAAATGGGTAACTGGTATCTATTAGAATACCAAGGCATATGCTGGCCTCTGGGATCTCTCAGTATCATAAGTACCTGTTACACATTTCAAAGTCCATCCTAGCTCTTCTTACATATCTGCTAGCCTAAACGCACAGGCTTCCCTCACCCTAGCTACTCTGTTTCCTTATAACTCTTCTATTTTGGCTGTACTTACTCTCCTTATCTCTCTGTCTCCTTCCTTCCCCTTTCTGCTCCCAGATGCTCTCCCTCCTCTCTCTATGTGTCCTTCCATTTCTTTGCTCTGTTCCTGCTTCTCTCGTGGCCAGGTTCAGTCTGCTTTCCATGTTCAGTCTTCTTCTTTCTCCATTCTTGACTCTTTCAGATGCTACTGACTCTTTTCTCTCTCATATCTACAATAAACCCATTCCCAACTTCCCTTAATCACACCATGAAGAGGTTGTGTCATCACTTCACATAGTTGGGAGGGAAACAAATGTTCATGAAGTTGGAAGGGAAATGCAGGGGTGACAGATAGGGCAGGAGTTCAAGAAGAAGAAATGGGAGATAGATTAGATCCAGCATCATATAAATAACTGAATATTAAATAAAATGTTTCATTTGAAACAGGGTTTCTTGCAAGAGTGAATGTGCTGTATTCATTTAAGAAAAGTGCAGTCAACAAGAATCAGAAAGGTATTTGGCAAATGAGGACCTATATATACCAGCATTGTTCTTCTCTTACATAGAGAGTAATGTGGCCAACAAGAGTTTATTTCATGACTTTGGATGTATGGATACCTAAAGGAGCACACTAGGCTGCTGAGTGCCACAGAAAGATGGTGGTGGATTCCAGAGCCGGTTTGATGAAGACAAGTCGGGAAAGCTGGGTGGTGTGGAAGTGGGGGATGAGCTATCCGTGACCATGACTGTCTACTGACAGTAGATAATAGAACATTTTCCAATAACAGTTAAAAGCCATGACTCGTTTTGAGTAAATAAAGCTTTTCAGGGTGTTACGAGGAGATGAGAGAACTACCAGGATCAAATCTGACTGGTGTCAGTTTTGGTCAGATCATGGTCTTGGCTGCAGAAAGGACATAGACACTCTTAGCTAGAATAAACTCTACTATGTAAACATCCAGCTAAAATCCATCATTCAACTAGAAATACAGCCAAGAAACTGAAAGATCCAGAGCAGAAGGACCTTTTACCCTAGAACTAACCTAATTTTACAGTAAAATAATTTCCCATGACACTCACTGCCATTAGGTCAGAGACCAGCTTGTTGCCACTAGCCACACCCAGTGTTATTCACAAGGGCCCAGCTCAGATCATTACATGCCTATTATTACTCTAAAAACCACACTGACTCCTTCTACGCAGTTAACAAAACAAGCACTAAACCTAATAGTGAATATTTTTTATTTCTAAGGCTGCTTCCTGAGCCTGAGGGATCAGGTAGGGAATGTAGAAACACCGATAAATCTCACCTGATGTGATGTGGCAGGTGGGCGTGGTGGCTTTTCATCCTAACTGAATGGTATTAGGACTGGGTTTCAAAACTCATCTCTACCACTTGTTAGCTGGGTTATCCTGGGTAATTTAAGTACCCTTGCAAAGCCCCAGGCTCGTCTATAAAGTAATGATGATAACTGCCCTTGCAAGGTTCAATAAAATAGTAAATGGGAAGGAATTAGTCCAGTGCCTGGTAATAGTTAATGTTCAATAAATCTGTCGTCTTCTCATCCTTCTCCTTTTATGACTCCCATTACTGTTCCCATCCCTCCCATAATTGTTCAGATTACTCCCATTATAATTCTTACACAGAGCTAGAAATGAAAAGTGAGAAGGTAAGGGTAGGAAGAAGATTCCTAAGACACATTGAGATGTGGAACTAGAGATTTCAAATCTCAAAGAATGAATGGTGTTTCACTAGGAAGAAAAGAACCGTGACTATAACCCTAGCCTGAATAATCAGCAGAAATAGTGATGCCCAACTTTGAATCGAAGTGGCTTTCTGGGAACAGCACATAGTCCAATATGACTAAGTACATTGGCTGGTGAGGTTCTTAGTGGGGAATGCATCACAAAATCACAGGATGTCCCGAAAGCCACAGGAAGAAGATGAGCCAAGGTGTATGTGTGATCCCCGATATGAAATGCAACTCTTGGGGTTTGATTGCTGAGTTGTATAATGTGGACGTGATGGACAACTTTGGCTCAAACAAGTTTTGATGGAGGATGCATTTCTTTACCACAAGAGTTTTCAGCTCTTTAGCTACTCAGCCCTTTGACAAATGAGGCGAAGAGACAACATACTGATGTTTGAAGATGATCTTTGGGTTCATTCTTTGTGCCTGTGGTTTGTACAGAGGAGTAGCCAACTGTCTATCAGGCATTTATGAGCTGATTATTCCTTTTTCTTCTAAGTCCAGAAAGTCTTTTGCCAAAAGACTATCTTGTTGATCTCGTCTGGTAATTCATTATTTCATCTACTCACCTATTCATATAAGGATCTTTTCTCATTTACCCAACCACTCAGCACATGCCTGCAGGGACCCACTGAGGACAGAGTAGAAACTCCTGGGAGTCGTAGCTTCTGCATAACTGAGATAGAAAAAACTTAAAGGGGAGGGATTTTACTTTGGTTTCATGGTTTGAGAGGATTTCAGTGCATCATAGTGGGGAAGACTTGGCAAATAAAAGCTCAGTTCATGGAGGTGGGTGTGGGGTTGAGGCTACCTACATCATTAATAGAGCCAGGGAGGTAGACAGTGAGGTGAGAACCATGGTTGGCTCATAACCTTGAGAGGCTCATTCTTCTGACCTGTTATTTCCTCCAGCTGGATCTCAACTTTTACAGGATCCTCAAGTCCTGAAAACAATACCACATGCTCCAGAAAAATCATTAAAAGCAGGAACCAGCAGTGGACAGTTCAGACTTAAAACATTTGTCCATCTTCTAGCACAACATGGTCCAGAGAAACCTTATTTGTAGAAAGCCAGGCATCAGGACTTGTACTTTCAGATACTAAGCAGTCAAGCAAAATTTAGTACAGGACTCCCATGGCTCACTGGGCACACTGCTACATGCCTCTAATCCCAGCTACTTGGGAAACTGAAGCAAGATTACCCAGTAATTCTGTTACAAAATCCCAACATATTTTGAACCATCGTTGCTTTTTCTACTTCCCTATTGATGGGTCTAAATGTTGGTCCAGTTTTCTCCTTAGTGTAGATGTGCTAAGATGTAGTAGCTATGTCATCATACTTTTAAAATCAGCCTAGAAAAGCATTCTCTATGTAGATAACATCACTTGGAATAAAACTGTGATGCTTACATCATGCATTTTGAGTTGCCCAGCAACATTGGTAATACCTACTCAGTGCTACCCAGTAAAGGAAATGCATGTGGCTCTTGAGATTTTTACAAATCAAATGACCAGAGATGCATTTTGTGCTCTGTGGTGCCTCCATCAGCTGGAGAGAATGTCACAGCCCTGTTTCTGCTGTCTTCTAGCAGCAGGACCATGTATGAATGCCACTGTAACTTGACTACTAAACTTGTTCATTCCCTCTGCTTAAAAAGGGAGGCTTATGGATGCAGTGTTAATTATAATTCAGATATTCAAAGTTTGATGCTGAAAGAAAGACACTAGCTTGGAGAAGGATCAATTAGTGGATTATGAGACATGGAGGAGATTTCTAAAATATTTATTTTGGGCTCAGATGTCAGACTATCATGTAAACAAAATAGAAACATAGTTCCAAGATAAATGCTGCACTTTGCATATTTTAGACTCATGGCTGGTGTATAATGGGATGTAATCAGTATTTCTATATGGGAATATTTAGGGAAGAAAAGTCTTGGTTGTGCTTCCATATATGGATGCAGAAAAATCTCAGTGAAGAGAGGGTGATGATTTACCCCTAGAAAATGTTGGAGGCTTCATTAATTAAGAGTCTTAAAGTGATGCAGTTGCTGGGTAATAATAGTACATTCCATGCTTACTTTAAAATGCTATATGCAAGCATTAGAATATTCTCTTGTCTTCCTGGTCATTATAGATAAAGAAACATCCAGTGCCCCAGGCAGGAAAGAGATGCATGCCATCTTTAATAACTAGGGTTGCTCACAAACAAATGACTCTATGCATTAACCAAAACATTGAACATCATTATTTTATTTAACTCTCATATCAACCTATAACTGGTTGCTTTAGCCATCAGTTCATAAATAAATCTGAAGCATACAGGGTTCAGATAATCCACTCAAGGGCACAGAATCTGCAAGACCTAAATTACATAGTGAGTTTGACCTCAACTTTGCTACATAGTGAGACCATCTCCAAATCCACACACAGGAAAGTCTATTAGAGAGCACAGACTACAGGTTGGACAAAAGATGCTGCCTCTCTGGTACAGAGCATGAAATCTTGTCACTTCTCCCTCTGGGCTATTCACTCATGGTTCATTGTTTTACATTCATTGGGTTGAGTGAGGTTAAAGGTCAGTTGTTTTAAAGGATAGCATGAGGGTGTGTTTCCATTTTTATTTGAAGTCCAAGCCAAATTTTTATTTTTAGCAAAAACCAGGTCATTGCTGAATACCACTGAAAAGTATGCAGGAGAGCAAATGGATTTGCACATTTTCTCAGCTATAGTGAGGCTCCAACAGTCTGAAAGAGCAGAAGAAAGGGAAGGACTCCCTGTGTTCCCACACATTCCCACTGCACCAGCCCCCTCTTACGTAAGTGTACAGGTCCCTTTTCAGGTTAGGCCTCTGATCTAGCTGTTTCCTCAACCTGGAACATTTTGCTCGAGGAACTTAAAGCTGACCTCTTGCCCAGCAAATCTGGGCTGAAACAAAATGTCACCGTTGGAAGACACTGTCATTGTCCACGTAACTGAAGACAGTTACTTTAAGAAGACATTTCATGATCATCAGCCTCCGTTGGCTTTTTTGTTTGCTGACATCCTCCCTTTGTGGATTTGAGTCTTTCACACCCAGGGCTTGGGTGTGAATTCAGTCTTCACCTGAATTCAGTATATCCCTGAGAACTTAGCTTAGCACTTGTGAATACTGGGTCTGAACAAACATTTTACTAAGCAATAGAACTTAGGCCAAGCCCATATCCACTGATTAGACAACTGCCAGTTGATAAATTATTAACATGGAGCAAGCTGTCCCCACACTTGGCACTGTAAACAGTAGCCAATCACCTTTGTTCATGCAGTCTGCTGGTTAATGGAGAGTCAGTTGAAAGCTAAGCACAACTGCTGTTGATTAGGCTGGATCAAACATCTGTAGGTCAGCTTTGGGTTGCCTAAGTTAGCCCTACTCCACTGGCATGACCCCTAGGCTGTTCTATCCATCTCTTCTCCTTGGACCAACAACTGTAAAGTGTTCCAGGATATTGTTCTTTTATTGTAACTCCAGAATTTTAGGCGGTCAAACTCAGAACTGGCCTAGTGACATCTATATACGTATGTATCACTGGCTAATACAAATCAAACAGTAAAACAAAAGAACAAGGTGGTATACTCTGACCACGGTGGGCTGTGGTGGTTTGAATAGGAGTGAATTCTATAGATTCAAGTGTTTGAATGGTTGGACCAAAGGGAGTAGCACTACTAGGAGGTGTGACCTTCTTAGAGTAGGTATGGCTTTGTTGGAGAAAGTATGTCACTGGGGGTAGGCTTTGAGCTCTCAAATGCTGAAGCCATGCCCAGTGTGGTATTCTCTTCCTGCTGCCTTTTGATCTGGATTTAGAACTCTCAGCTCCTTCTCCAGCATCACATCATCTTGGTTGCTGCCATGCTTCCTGCTATGATGATAATGGACTAAAGTTCTGAAACTGTAAGGAAGCCCCAATTAAATGATTTCCTTTATAAGAGTTGCCATGGTCATGGTGTCTCTTTTCAGCAACAGAAATCCTAAGACATGGGGCTATGGCAAGAATACCAATGAAGGAGAAATGAAAGCATGAGGCCATTGTAGCACCCCACCCAACCAGAGGCACAAAGCACAGGATATGAATGTGCTTGGCAGACAATCATTAGTTCCCAGAGAGTCTCCAGATCTCTCATTTCTCCATGTCAACCTCATCTCTGTACAGATATTTCCTGGTCTTCATCCCAGCATTTATTCATATCCTCTCTGAATTTGATGCACAAATTTAGAATTGCTATTTTCAGTTCATTATTTTCAGGGGTCATCTAAGTTGCATTCCTCAGGGAACATTATTACTATGAGAGTAATATTTTTTGGAGGCCACATACGTATGGTTTTTCATGTTGTGCGTTTGCAGTGTGACAGAAACACCTACAGTTGAGTTGTCAATTGGGATTTTGGCGATGGCTATCTGTTCCCCCTTTGTTGAATGGACAATTGGATATTTATTTGCATCTTAGTGGTTTTTGAGGCTCCTTCTTTGTGCCACTCAGTGTTCGAGTGCATGTGTGAATGTGATAGCAGAAGTGGTCCTTGCTCAGCAAGGCAAAGTGCAACTTTCCTCCATAGGAAGGTTCTGAGCCCTGTGCTGCACTGAGAACCTGCCAGCTCTATGGAGGGCTAGCTCAGGCCACCTTTACTGTTGTTCCTAGGCAGCCTACCCTCTCTGTCCTCTCATTTTTGGTCCACTTCAGCTCCTTTCCCACAGGAGCTAGTAGATTCTCAGTGTAGCACAGGGCTCAGGTGGCTTTGGCAACATTTCTTTCCTTTTTCTCCATTTTAACTTTTTTAAACTAAACTTATTTTGATGCGTGAAAATATTTCAATTAACAGGACAGTGTGGTGTTTTGATACATGTGTATATTATGTTTAGTTTGTGTCAGGTTAAAGTTATCTGTGTTCCTCTATTACCACATTTTTTTCTGAATTTTACTAGCTAACTCTTTCCTTCTTTTTATCTTTATAACATCTTTATGTATTCCCTAAAACAAAAGAGTATTTATTTTTAATTATACGTATTGTATAGTGTTAAATTTCTTGTTGCAATTTAAAAGATGAGTAAAACAGTTATACAAAATTCAGCCTTTTATGTAATATAAAAGTTATTTGTAGTTATTTTTCTATAGGTTATTTATACTCTCTATAAAACTACCTCTTCATCTGGCAGAGATATATGCCTCTTAAATAAAATGCCTTTCTTTCCCCATATATTGTTGATGATAACATAAATTCTCACCTCTCTCTGGTGGGCAGTTTGAAAATACGAATACCTGGCAAAATTTAAAGCTAACATATATTTAACCCAAATATTCTTATTACAGAAATTTACTCAACATATGGACTTAAACATATGTTCCAAAGTCTTCATTGAATTGTTTTTTACATTTTCAAATGGCTATAAAGACACTAAATATTGATTAAGGGAGTTAATTAACCTTCACCCCTTCCTCTCTCTCTCTCTCTCACTCTCTCTCTCTCTCACTCTCTCATGTGTGTATGTATGTATGTGTGTGCACTTCCCCTGCCACAAGCCCTGTCCTGTCCCTGATTGAAGAGTCAGCTAGATGAGCCCTCAGGTCACTCTTACTATTATTCCTAGGCAGCCCGCCCAGCTCTGTCTCCTCATTCTTGATATACACATCTCCTTTCTTAGTTTCCAGTTTTGTGGCTACTGAGTGTTCCAGTGCCAAATATGAAAAAGAGAACATCTTTTTGGTGCAGTTCCTGTCAGTAAGTAGAGTAGCATGAATCTGGTCTCCAGGGACCGATGAAGTGGGTGCATGCGTCTCTAACAGATTATTCTATTTGATCTTTTAAGTAAGAAAAAGAGAAGTTATGTGTTCTTCTTACCAAAATTTGCTACTCTGTAGATCAGAATAATATCCATGTGTCTTCATGAATGTATTTGATTTAAATTAAATCAGAATTTGATTTAATTTCTAACTCAGTAAGGTAGCGTGTCATTGAGCCAACCCCTTGCCCCTCTACAAGTCATGAAGCAATTAGAGGAAGACTTCTTACCTTCTTCAGAAATGTCCTGTGAGAGAATATACATGAAGCTGAAGTAATGGCTTAGAAATTAAGAGCACTGGCTACTTCTCTAAAGGACCCCAGTTTTATTCCCAGCACCCACATGGCTGTCTATAATCTTTTGTAACCCCAGTTACAGATGATCTAATACCCTCTTCTAGACTGTGCAGACACTGCACACATATAGTGCATAGACATGCAAGCAAAACACACACACACACACACACACACACACACACACACACACACATATATATATATATATATATATAATATATATATATTTAAGAATATGCATTTGTGGAGGTAAGAATGTAACTCAGAGCTCTGTCTATGTTCAACAACATTCTACCACCATGTTACAGTCCTAGCCCTTGGCAATATAATTTTAAAGGAGTATTTTATGGTTTAATTACTGTTTTTTATTTTATAGAATATAAATTCCATAGCAATTCCCGTGTATTTTACAGAATAAAAATTCCAAAGCTATTCCAGATTGCATACAGATATCAATGATCTAATTCAGAGTTAAAAAATCCTTCTACCTGGAAGAGTATTAAACATTCACCATCTTCTGTTTCTTATGAAGTTTCAGAGTAATGGAGGAGCTGGACATTTTTAATTAATTATATGTTTGATGGCCTAATCCATCTTCTTAGCTGTGAACTCTTTGGGACCAAGAGTCAATCTATAGGGCACCACATTTTGCTTATACGAAACAATCAGTCAATTGATCAAAAGTTGAATGTAAACAGTCCCTTTAATATTCCTGGTTATGCATACATTAAAAGTTACAGGTACTTTCTGAGAAAAGTCAGGTTTCCCCTTAAGAACTTTGGCTTGAAAAAAATCCAAGGTTATAAAACTAATCATTTTGGTCACTGCTATCAAAATATGATGCAAGCTGCATATAGAATTTTAAATATTCTAGTTGTCACACTAAAAAGCAAAGAAAAAGGAATGAGGAAAATTCATTTTAGTAAAATGTCTTATTAATCTCATATATCCAAAATATCATTATTTAACATTTAATCGATAATGAAAGTTATTAACAAAATATTTTGCATATTTTCCAGTTTCATTCTAAAGACATATGTCATCTGGCAAATGCTGGTGGGCTCTTGTGGCAAGTGAGTACCATATTGGATGGTGTAGGTTTAGCAAGTAATTGTTTGCATTTAAAATATTGTTCATTAGAAGATCATTCTAAATCAAGGGAACCTTCAGAACATTTAAAATAAAATTCAATGTAAAAGAGAGGAAATCCACACAACTGTTAAGAACGAAAGTGTTTCATAGAGGGGAAAAAAAAACCTGTTAAATGGAATAATTACAGGCTGGAGGTGAAAAGGCTCACAGGCAGCATGCATTGCTGCCAACCAAGTAACCTTGGAGGGAGAGCTAAGATCTTTTAGAAATGATTTAGGAATTATAGAGCACTTGGGTTTTTTTTTGTTGTTTGTTTGGTTGGTTGGTTTTTTGTTTTTGTTTTGTTTTTTTGTTTTGTTTTTTTGTTTTTTTACAAATCTTCCCAATGTTGACTTAGCATGTTGAAAAAGAGAAGGGAAAAAGGGGAGACAGATGAAAATCTCTGCAGCACTCAGGCCTGAGGAGAATACATGCTTCTGATTCTGAAATGGGCAGCTTCCATGTCTCCTTTTAAATATTCATGTAAGACAGAAGAAGCTTGAGGGTCTATTAAACACAGGCAGGATTCCCACAGTAAGTGACTCTGAGTCATGGTTGCAGAAGTGGAGTCTTTCAGGTCCTGGGGAAAGTGCTGGGATCCATTCCTGAGTCTCTCAGGCCAACCTTGAAGTTTGATGTTATCTGAGCTCTACCAGTGTTCCTATGCACTCAACACTCAAATGGCTCCTTGTACCCTTGAACTTTGGCTTGAGTCAATTTCCATGCAAATATGAGTTAGAAATGTGTTATGGGTTTATCTCATGCACATGGAAAAGAATATTCAATGGTGAATGTTTTAGCATGGACATCTGAGTTTTACCCAGAATGATCTATTGTGGCAATAATAATATGTGGCTTGTATGTAAGCAAAGATGTCTCTGAACCACACAACTGCCATAGTGCTCAAGATCTAATGAATGTGTGCCTCGACTAAACTACCACGGATACATAGAATCTTTCTTAGTTCCTGAAGGAATGAGATGTCAATTTTCCAGCATCAATAGATCCTCTCAGTTTTCCATCCCAAAACTGATTTTGTGAAGTGAACAGGGTAGCATCCTGGATGGATTTTTGTCAATTTTTCATGGGTACCTAATGTGCTTTGACAAGGAATCCTCGTATCTCTCTTCTTTCCTCTCTCCCTCCTCATTCCTCTGTGTAGTCTGCTTCCTTTCCCTAAAAAACATTATTTCTGCTTTCATGTCACACATATGTATATAATGATGTGCATTTTATTAAACCTTCAATATGCAAGCAAGAGAAAACATGCAATATTTGCCATTCTGAGTCTATTTTAATTCTTTTAATATGGTAGTTTCAGGTTAGATCCATTTTCCTCCATTTTCTTCTTTATGGCTGAATAAAATGTCATTGTGTATAATGACTTGTATTTACCATATGTCCATGCTGGAGAGATAGATCAATGGTTGAAAGCCCTTGCTACTTTTCTTAGCCAGTGTTTTATTGCTGTGAAGAAACACCACAACCACTGCAACTTTTATAAAGGAAAACATTTAATTGGGACTTGCTTAGTTTCTGAAATTGAGTCCATTGTCTTCATGGAGGAAAGCATGACTACACATAGGCAGATATGATGCTGGAGAAGTAGCTGAGAATGCTACATCTGGATCCACAGGTAGCAGGAAGAGAGAAACTCTAGGACTGGCTTGGGCTTTTGAAATTCTAAAGTCTATCCCTAGTGATATACTTCCTTCAACAATGCCACACTTACTCTAGCAAGGCAGCACTCCTGATCTCTCTCTCTCTCTCTCTCTCTCTCTCTCTCTCTCTCTCTCTCTCTGTCTCAACTAGTGCCACTCCCTGATGACCAAACATTCAAATATATGAGTCTTCAGAGGCCATTCTCATTCAAACCACCAAGCTACTCTTGCACAATATCCAAGTTCGGTTCCTAATACCCACATAAGGACTCATAACCATCTGTAACTTCATTTCCAGAAGATTCTGATGCCCTATTCAGACCTCCATGGGTACCAGACACTCATGTAGTAGACATGCATACATAAAGACAAAACATACATAAAATAAATAAATCTTAATTTTTTAAAATAAATAAATACCCATGCCTCTGTTGGCCAAAACCTAAGTCCATTCTAACTACTTAGTCACTGGCAATGGTGCTGTATTGATGTACAAATACTGGTTGATATATTCTATACACTGTAGATGAGACCTAATGGGGCTTGTTTAGAATATCAAAAAGGTCTATCATTACCACAGCTTCATAATAAGTAAAGAAGTAATAAACATATGAATGGTCATTTGACATATAAAGAAAACAAGGTTCAGTGATAACAACCTTCTTGTTCATGGTCACACAACCAATTGACAAGAGATACCATTCAGACCCACTTCTGAAGCTATCCTGTCATACTGAATGGATATGAAAAGAAACAAAAGGCCAGTCGTAGGAAGCATGCACCTAAGCAGTGTGATGGTCAGTTGCCTTGTGTGTGCATGTACATATGCCTGCCCCATCCTCGAGGAGGCTGGCTTTGATGTTCCAAACATATTAAAGAATTATGAGTGATTGGCTCAAGAAATCCTAAGACTTTTCCATTTTCAAATTAGACTCTAGGTCTAATCTTCAGAGCCCAGCATGTTCTGGTTCCCGAGAGGACTGGCCCTGGGTATGAGGCCATCCTCAGAAAGAATTTCCCTTTGAGGCTAAGTACTAGCTTGAGCTGCTGCAGCATAAAAGCCACCCCGAGAGGCATTCTTTCCAGCCTCCTGGAGAAGCAGAGGGTTCTGGAGGAAAGAAAAAGGAATCTTGAGCCCAAGAGAACTTGAAAGGCTTGGACTGAGTTTTCCTTTTAATTATCACTTTCAAAGTTTCTTTTCTTTCCTCTTTCTTTCCTGCCTCTTTTCCAGTGGGCTTTTGAGACAGGAACATTTTCTGTCTTTTCATGCCCAACTGGACTGATCAGAAAGCTTTGCAATCCTGGAATACAGGCAGGAAATCCTTTCATTTCCCCCTCTGCCTTTGCCCTTTTCCCTGATGGTGTGATAGATCTGGTAAGATTCCTGCCGAGGAGAGGCATGGAGCATAATTAAAGAATAATTAAAATGCTGCTTAAAACAAACAAACAAACAAACAAACAAACAAAAAAACCTTCTGCAGTTAATTTCTACAAGTAGAACTGGCCCATACCCTACCTTTTGAATGAGACCCTGTGAGGTTACTGGGGTGAGTTGAACTCATCTAGTCACATGCAGTTGCTTTCATGAAGCTCTGACAGGTCCCCACTGTGGCCTAGAAAGGATCTAGCCTCAAAGAAAGACATTCCAAGTGTACCAGGGCATTCTCTTCTAATGAATTTATCAAGCTATCCTTTAAGTCATTTCTCTACATAAAGTCATTGTCCCAGGTAGGCAGATACACAAAATAACACAATCAACTCTTAGTCTAAAAGAAAGCAGGAACAACTCAGGTTTGCATGGAGGTTTCTGGGCTTTGGAATTTGAGTCTTATCCCAGATCTGACCTTAATCCTCAATTTTGCTACTTTTCTTTTTCATTTCCCTGGGTTCTTTTTGCTACGTTTGAGATTTCTTGTTATAATCAAGGTCTTATACCCTAAATAGAAGGAGGAAGGGAAGGAGGGAGGGAGAAGAGTGAGTGTTGAGCTAAACTGTTAGGCTGTTGCCTGTTAAGCTCTTTTATGCAAAGTAGAATGGATAACATTCTTGTTTCTAGTCATAAGAAGCCTTTGTTGAGATTCACATTTAAGAGGACAAAGGAGAGATCAGGCCCTTGTATGGAGGTACAGGTTATGGTATCAAGACATTGAAAGCTCTGATTCTGTAGCAAATGTGGCCAATAAAACTGATAAAGGCTTCCAAAGACGGCATGAAGTGACTTGCTTCTATAACAAACTATCAGTTTGTGGTGAGTCAGGCTCACAGAGGCCTCTCACTGTCAGTTTTACCACCATGATGGCCATCCTTACCTTTCCAGGTATCCCCAGATGGGGAAGAAGGGGAGATTTCTGAAAGACCTGGTGTTTTATACATACCAAGGTGGTCTTGGGATTTGGATTTTATATGGCAGATGTTCCTGCATCTGGTATTCATTCTGTAGATCTCATTATGAGCAGGAAGTCACCATGCCAACTGTATGCAGCCGTGACATCAGGAACCGACTGTGTAAAATATTATCCATTCTACTCAAATGGAGTTAGCCATTGTTAACTATCCCAATGGCTGCAAGTGGGGCCCCTGCTTTTTTGTGCCTCTTTGGATGGCATATGTCCTAGAGGAAATGAATTGCTTACAGAAGTCAAAAGCAAAGGAGAGGACCTGGGTCACTACTGAGAAAATGGAGCTTCCCCTAGAGACAGCAGGACAGCTCATCTGGGTTCTGTTTTCAGAGACAATTGAATTCCACTTCTATTCAATCCAATTGCCTATGGTGTGGGACTGTTTGTTGGAAAGGAGACCTAGGCTCTGGGATTGCCCTCCCTGCCCTCATCTACCTTCTCAGTCCTCAGACATCTATCTTGTCCTTAATAATTCATCCTACAAGTGAAAGCCTAAGGTTAAGCTAGTTTGTGGCTCAGGTTGTCTGTATATCTGTTTTGTAGTTTAACCCATGGAAGGAAGAGTCCAGAGCCTAGACATTTGCACCTGGAGAAATACAGCAAATACCCATGTATCTAAATAGGTTTCTAGGGGACCTTTAGACTTATTCTTCTGACATCTTGAATGTTATAAAAGGAGTTTATTTTGCATAGCTCCGGGCTATTATAAACCAGGAAAAAATAGAAATGAGAAGAGGGGGAGGAAATGAATCATTGAACATGTGTCTGCTAGAAATACTAATGACAATGTCACAGCCATTTGTTTTTTCATTGTGACAGCATTTATAGGGTACTTTACAAACACTATCTAATTAATCTACTCATTTATTTGTTCAATAAGCTTCAGGTCTCATGCAGGGAGTGTGTGAGGGACTGAAGTTTAATACAGCGTAAAATAGTCAAGAGTTCCACCTTCATGGAGGCCAGCATCCAGTGAAGGCCGAAGATAATCAAATTATTCTTCAAAAATAATGAGAATTGCAAATGATGAAGACATTGTTTTATAAAGCAAAACAGAAACAAAAAAACAGGGATAGATATTCCTGAAGGTTCAAGGGATTTTAACCAATTATGGTGACAGAAAGTTTCTTCAGAGGGTATAATGTATCTGTGATCTGAACGCAATGATTATTTTCCCAAGGGGCTAAAAATGTAGTTGGTGGTTTGTGAGCAGAAGGAATGACAGGACAAACCATGCTGAAAGCTGCAACGTGAGTGTTTGATCCATAGACTAAAGGTACCACACCGTCTACACTAACAGCTGATGTGCTCCGATGCTAAACTATAATGTGACCTATAACTTTTTGAGAACTTTTTAGATATTCTTTTCTGGTAACTTGGTTACTTATGGTTGGTTTCCAGTTCTCCAGTTTGACTTTTATAGATGACAACATCCTGCCCCAACATCAAAGATTGACATGCTTGCCAGAGAGTCAGAGGGAGGGGCATTCTCTTCCAAATGGAAGGATCAGAAAAAAAAAAATAAATCTCATACTGAAAGAATTAAAAGGCACTTTGATTATACCAGAAGGAAGGCTGTGCCATTTTTAAAGCCACTTTATGACTTATGTGTCTGTGATCCCTCACTATGAAGGTTTTAGGACACCCCAAGCAACATTCTATGCACAGATGCAGTTGTTAAGAAGTAGAGGACTTTCTTTCCTATAAGACATTAAGCAAAACTGAAGACATTGATTGTTAACTACTGGGGGCAGAGGCAGGACTCTTTTTTGGATCTGTGAGGACAAGTTAAAGCTTGTACTAAGCATCCTACAGTTCACAGGACAGTCCTCCCAACAAGAAAGAGTGTTGTGCTCCAGTGCCAATATCTCCAGTGCAGTCGAGGGTCTCAGTGGCAAACTATGTACTTATGGGAGGAGGTCAAGTTCCTGGTATCTGGAGCTCCTCTCCATGCCTTAGCAACTTTTTCAGTACATTCTCTCACCTATCCCTGTATTTGGTGAAGTGCTTGTTTCTAGAATTCATCATGTTCACTGTCCTAGGACCTTTTGTTTAAAGAAATGTCTTACTGAGGGAAGGAGCCACACTCTTCTGTTTCTTCTTAATGGATTTCTCTGGACTCAAGTTCAGTGCCTACATGAAAACCCTTGTTGGAATTCATTTTTTTTTCTTTTTTCTTTATTCACTTTCCATTCCAATTGCTATTCCCCTCTCCTGGGCATATGAGGTTTAAGATCACAAACTCAAGTGATAGCACATGCTGGTGAGGATGTGAGGCTAAGGAACTGGTCTTCCATTGCAGGAAAGAGGGCTGAGAAGACTGCGTGTTTGATGAAGTGTTATGTTTATAAGCATGAGGACTTCATATATATATGAAAAATACATGAAATAGAAAAAGAAAAGTCTGTAAGAAATCTATCCAGTTTTTTTAACAAGTCACAGTGAAAATAGATTCTCTGTGATGGCATGTGGGGGACAAACAATATATCCACCAGAAATGTTCAATGAAGAGAACCATCACAGTCTATCTTGTCCCATGTGCTCTAAGGAAGGTCTTGTTGGATGGAGGTTAGAAAGATATTTTTGAGTGATGACAAATATACTACATTTTGTGTGGAAACAAAAGCATCAACAAATCCCTTCATCATAGAATCAGCAATACAAAATTAAGATAATTAGAATTGAAAACTATAAACTTACCATAATACAATGCTAATTAAATTAATACTGACAGTGTTCTAGGTGAAGTCTAAAGTGAGCTAGCCTCTGGTCTCTACATGGTGCTCCCTGGAAGAAGGTTAGACCACCTGTAATAAAATGACTTTGTGGGTAGGAGCAATAGTAGACAGAAACTGGCAATGACTTTTGGCAAGATTGCGAAGAAGAGAAGTTGCCCATACTGTCCTCAAGGTCTTTGTAAATTCTATCTGGGATTTTCAACTTACCATCTCATTCCAGTGCACAGGGCCAAACCTGAACTGATGTCTCCTTTCTCAATTGCAAACCTTGCTCAATCTTAGCTTTTGTTCCTGCAGACAAGAGTTTTATCATCTTCCTCAGTTTTGAATACTACTCAGTATTGATTTCTCATCTTGTAGCATTAGTCTTTTAAAATAGTTAGGGATGGAGAGGCAGGATAATCTCATTATTAAGGGTATAATTTTTTAGAACTACACCTTAAATTCAAATATTCCTTAGTGTTGTATGGCCTTGGGCAGTTTCCATAATCTTAGAGACCCTCTGATTTTTCATCCATTGTTTCCTTCATCAATAAAATGAGAAAATAATGAGCCCCTATGGGTTTTTATTTGCATTTATTTATGCACTTGTTGGGTTTGGAAGGCTCTGGAAGGAAATAAAGTCAAAGCAAATAAATATTGTCAACACTCATTCAATGTTTATCACTCAAGTGGCTATCTTATTCTGTTCACTTTCCACATTGACCTCAATGTTCATGTATGCTAGGCAGAAAGCCAGAGTTAAGCAACACTAGAAAGAAGCACAGTATAAACACTGCCTCAGCCTGTCACTCTTTGTCCAGTAGAAGAGTACACACACACACACACACACACACACACATATGTTCACAATTGTGCACATGTGTGTTCATGTATATATACGTACACACAAATGCACACAGTCACGTTGTTAACTTGAAACATGAATATAGGGATGGAAGAAGGCTTTGTGGAAGACATTGTATTTCAGTCAGGCCTTAGAGGATGCCTTGTTAAATAGAAGGAAGTGTGAGGCAAGCCTGGCACTGGTATAGTTATGGAAAGTCCAGTGGTTTCAGATGTTGAGTTTTCTAGATACCCAGAAGCTGCCAATGGTTAAGCAAAACTGAATCAGATTATTGGAGGTATTTTTGGTTGTTTTATATACTGGTGGCAGTATATATCCTACTCAATTCCTAAAATCATTACCTTTATTAGTTTCCTATTCTTCCCCCACCCCTACCCCAAGCAAAGATACCTACAAAGGTTTACAGTAGCCAATATCAACAACTGGAGAAGCTCCATACAGGAGTTATCCAATGTCTACTTATCTACAAGTAATCATATTTATGGTATGCTTTGGATCTGTCTGTGTTGTGGTCTGAATTTGAATTGTCCCAGTTGGCTCCTGTGTTTGAGCACTTAGTACTTAGCTGGTAGCAGTGTTTTAGAAGGTCGTGGAATCTTTAGGAGGTAAGAGAAATGGGTCATTGGGAGTGCACCGTGACGTTTTTATAGCCCAATACTACTTCCTTTCCCCTCTCTGCTTCCTAGCTGTGGAACCAATGTTAGCAACCACTGCATGCTGTTGCTGCCATGCTCTCCCAGCCGTGATTGATGTTTTTTTATTCAAACTACAATCTAAAATAAACACTGTCTCCCTCAATTTCTATCTTGATAGGAATTTGTCAAAACACCAAGACAAGTAACTAAGAGAGTCTCTAAGTGTCTCAATATCAGTCCAAGTATGAACATTTTATAGTTTGAACATTTATGTTAGTTTAATGGAAATCTTTTGGTCTTAGAAGTTTTACTAAGACAACCTACTTTGTATAATCTGTACATATTTATTTGAAGATTCACTCACATCATAGAATTGCAATCTTGGCTAAGCATAGTGATGTCTAAGGGCTGTACTCATGGGTACTATTCTTCTTTTCTTTGATTTTTATTTGCCCAGATTCATGTGACTTCCCTTCTATTCCATGCTCAAGGTTCAAAGTATGGTAAAATGAAAATAATAAAAATTAAAGCTTTATCAGGGATAGAGAAAACTATGTAATGTTAGATAAAGCCCACAGGACCAAATCTGGTACATCTTGAATGAACATCACTTATTCATGTGTATCAAGTAGCTTAATTTAAAAGACCATGTGAAAAAGTAATACATTTTAATGTTTACCTTAATAATTTTAACTTTAATCTGATATTACTTTGAATATTTATACTAAATTTTATAATTCAACTGCAGATTTATTTATTAAATACTATACAGACTTGCCTAAAGGCCAATATGGTGGAGGTATTTCTCAATTAAGGTTCTAAAATGTCTCTAACTTGTGACAAGTTTACATAAAAATATTCTGCACACTCTATTTCAGCATATACTGATTCAGATACAAATCTGTAGAATATATGAATATTTTTTCTTCTCTTTCTATCTAAAAAACATAGCACTTTTTAAAACTACAAGAAAGTATGCCTATTTGCATTCTTAAAAAGAAAAGCACGTGCTGGCCTCTGGCCACACCAGCACCTGTCTTCTAGAAGGAAGTGTTTTAGAATTCCAGCAGTAGATATTTTTGAAAGAACTTTCATTTTAACTTGCTGTCAACACAGTTGGAACTGAAGACTTGTCTTGAGAGTTCTTGCCTAGAGAATGATCAACCTCTCTTAGAAATGTAGTCCTGATAGCTTCGTGCTCCTCTGGGGATAGAGGTGTGCTCAGCAAAGCCCTAAGAAGCTCGGGTTGGAAGTTGGAGATTTTTACTCCTGCTGCTCCAAGTAGGTTGTGCAGATCTGAAAGACAGCTTCAGATGGTGTTCATATGTGGGCTTGAGGTTGTGCCTTCACAGCCTCATTAGCACTGTGCTGTTTCCTGTCTTTTCAAAGAGATAGTAATGAAAACAAAAGCAACAAAACAAAACTCACTATACAATAATAAAAAACCAATAACAACAGCGACAAAAACTTGCTCTGTTGTAATTTCTTCCTAGTTGGCCAAGTTTAGATTTCAACATCTTCAACATATATCTGGGACAAGAATAACCCTTGAAAATGCTACCCAGTGCTTCTTATATTAGTGGAAAGCTTCATGTCATTTCCATTCCACATGATCACTGAGAGCCCACAGTTGCCATCAATAAGCATCTTCTAGTTTACAATCTGCTAGCTGCTCTTACACCCATCATCTCTCATCTGCCCTTATAGTCACTCTCTGAGAAGGGATTCTAGTTATTACTGTACTTCAGGTGAGGGAACTGTAGGACAGAAAGACCATGTTACTGCCTGAGGATCTTTGACTGGATACATTGACTTGTATATCTAGAAATACATCACCAACTGACTAACTCAAGAAAAAGGAGACTTTATCCACTCATATAAATTTCAAATCTAAGATACATTAGATTCAGATACAAATGGATGCAAGTGCTTGAGAGATCTTATCAGACTCCCCTGCCATGTCTAGGCTCTGTTTTCTCTATGATCTCTTTACTTCTGATATACCTTCTTTACTTATGGTATCCAGATGACCACCTGTAGCTCCAAACTAGCTGTCAGCCATGGTAGAAAGACAAGTCCTCCTTCCCAAGTTATTTTCCTTCCGCTGTCATTTGTTCCTCTTTGACCCAATCTTTCCCACCCAACCCTACTGTATATAGCCCTATCTCCAGGAATTGGAAGGCTCTGGTTGGCTATAGGGTGGGGTGAGTTCAGATCTATAACATGACATGGAGTGAGAGTGGAAGAAAGAAGTTTCTCAAAGGGAAAAGTGCCACTCATGGAAGGGGCATGAGCAGGAGGAAAGGGCAGTGCCTGCCTGCATGGTATCAAGTCATATGAAAGATAAGTAGCATGGCTAGTCTTCCTCAGGAAGTGCTAAACTCTGTAAGACTGCAGCAAATCCATCCCAGACGGGTCCAGAGGCTCTATATAAACCCTCACATTGTGCCTTCTAGCCTTAGGTCACTTGAGCTTTAGACAACTTAGATAACCTTGAATTCATATAGGCATGAAGCACTATCTACACAAATGTATGTCTTAGTTCATTTGTATGACTGTTTTCAAGCATACATGTAGCTATGATTAGTAAAATAAAAATTTGTTTCAAAACGTGAATGAATTATGGAGATTTTAGTTCTCATGTATATTATTAATGTATATATAAATTATATGTTGCATAAGATTTCCAGGAAGTTTTCCTGTCTAAGGGAGTAAAGGATACAGGTTTGGAGCCCACCTTTGCTACTATGTTGAGCAAATGCTCCCTTAGGTCCTGGTTTCCTGATCAGCACTATGAGTGTATCACGGTCTTCTCTTACAACCTTACTGTGATGTTTCTGTATGAGAACTGGAGGAACTATAAAGTAGAGTTTTAAAACTTATAAAGTAGCATTGATATTTTAGTTTTACTTACCCCATGTTCAAGGATGCTGCTCTTAATGTGTTCTATAAACCACTAATGGCCCATGATACAAAATATGCTTGCCCATTCCTAAAGTAATTGAGCAGGTCAATGACCGCCTTCTGTTGTATGTGGGGAGCAGCAGACCTATAGATTTTTAGATGCCTTTCATTCAAGGCTTTCTATTCCAGGAATCATGTTTTATCTTTTTCATGGAGGAAATAACCAGCCACTTCCAACTTCTGCTGAATGTATTAGTGTATCTAAAATGTGATTTCAGTATGTTTTTATAAACAGAACACACTTTGTGTACAACCATCAGTCAGAAAGAAAACAGACAAAAATACCAAATAAAAACAAAAGCCAAAACAAAATGCCCAGACAAAAACCAATGACACAGCAGCAACAGCGATAATTGAAGCAAACTAGAACACCAGCAGCTCTGCAATGGTACCCATTCTGCTCTCTCTAATTGCTAACCCACCCAAGGATAGCTACTAGTCATCCAAGGAGAACCACTATCTACCTAAGGAGGGACACTATCCACCCCAGGAGAGCCACTACTATAAAACACAAAGATGGTTTTCCTGTTTGTTAAATCCAGATAAATGAATTCGTTTTACATCTAACATTTTCTGTTAGCACTGAAAAGGAAAAATATTTTGTTGTCTAGAATAATTACTGATAGTGAACTTACACTGCTGTATAATATTCTTTTCCTACTGGGCTGTGTGTGTGTGTGTTTGTACATATATACCACTAACTAATTTATTCCTGGGTATTTGTGACTATCCTAAGGAGTGTGCTATCAAGATGGTGAATGACTTTTTGGGTAAACACATGTGAACAGTTCTCTCACATCACAGAACATACACGAGCTCAGATTTAGCAGAAATGCCAGGCATTTTCAAAGCCAGTGTATCATCAACTTACCCTGCCAGTAGTATAAGCAGTTTCTGCCTGCATGCTTTGTGGATTCTTTCCTTTTCATGCCTTTAATTTTATTTTACTGAAATGAAATGATTGGTCTTAATTGCAGTTTGCATTGGAACTTGATTTGGTTTGCTTTCTAAAGATAGTAAAGTTGAAGCTTTTCCGTGGCATTTTCATTGCCTGTTTGGACACTCCTTTTCAGGGGCATGGGTCTTTTCAAGTACTTGTTTATTTTCTCCTTATACTGTTATCTTCTCCCTTTAGTTTGTGGAACGTTATTCTCTGTTCCTGTTTTATGTCCCCAGATGGGGACCTGGACTAGGTGGTGCAGGACTTAAAAGCCTTGTGGTACAGCCTGTGTTTCAGAGTGAGATGCTGAATCTCCCTCTTTCTCACTAGACTTGAGATAGGGTGGTTGCTAGGCATGTGGGAAGAAAGAAGGAAAGGTAGAAGGTGACTGCTGGTCCTTACTTTGGAAAACTTAAACAAACCTTCCTTTATCGACTTACCCTTGTCTCATTACTGTCATATATTCAATTACCATGACCTCCAATTGTTTTCTTTCTCTGAACTGGCCTCATATCTATGGTCTAGTAGCTAAAATGTAGGATTTGATAAGTGAGTGGATGAATGGTTGCATATCATTATACCAGTTCCTTCAGTAAATACGTAAACACATGAAATAGATTTTTAAGAAGAATAAAAGTTCTTCAATATTAGGCGCAGGTAACCAGGAATGGGTAAGTCATAGTCAAAAGCTAGAAGATCAAAAGTAGGTCCTATCTGTTTTCTTATTTCTCAAAGATCAGTTATTCCCAATTGATAAATAAAAATGAAGTCTGGATCCTAGGAGAGATAACTGGTTTTAATCTAGACATCAAAAATAAAGACAAAGAGTCTGGGGAATACTAACTCAATAAAGTACTTACTGTACAAGCATAAGGACCTGGGTTCTAGTCTCCAGCACAGATGTGAAAATCCAAACACACAGAGCATTGAGGACTTAGAGACAGGTGGGTCCCTCCAGCCAGTTAGCCAGTTAGCCAGCTGACCTATTGGGCCTCTCTGACAGGAGAGACAGTGTCCCAAGGATAAAGAAGTGACTGAGGGATAAACACTGTTGATCTCTGGCCACCATACTCATGCATGTAAACACATGAACATACACACAGAGAGAGAGAGAGAGAGAGAGAGAGAGAAGAGAGAGAAAGAGAGAGAGAGAGAGAGAGAGAGAAAGAGAGAGAGAGAGAGAACAAAAATAAGGGAAAGAGTTCTGGCTGGCCTGGACTATATTCTGAGATATGAGGATGACTGATGTTCCAAGAAGAAAAGGAATATTGAAAAGGAAGATCAGAAGAATTTTTGAACTCCCCATGAATAGATCTGAAAAAATTTATATATATAAAAATATATATATAAATTTATATATATATAAAATATATAAATATATATATATATCTTCCACGAAGACCAAGGTAGGAAGCCATGTGACAACTAGAAGCCAGCAGAGGAAGGTCAACAAGTAGATTCTTAATGAGACACTTAAGGTTGTAGGGGCTAAATGGGATGGCATGTATGAAAAACACTGGCATCTTCAGGGTGAAAAATTATAGAGACATTGGCTTCTTTATCCTCATCTGGGCAGCTCTCTCTTTCTAAGGCCCAGATTTCAGTGGAACAGAGAAGAGTGTGGGCTGTGCAGAGAGCAACACAGACAATCCTCGCTCTGCCTTTCCAATCTGTGGAGTCTGAGCACCTAACCTCCCATTCATTTCTCTCCTTGTCCTTCCTTTCTGTAAGAGCATTTGCTTCCCAAGAAAGAGAGAGTTAATACATCTGGGGCTCTTAACATCATAGCATACAAGTAAACGTACCCAGGTACTTTGGTTTTGGGTAATTTTTATCATTGTTCTTACTCCTTTTAGATATATTCTGATTTTAAAGCAAGACAATGTATATTTTATAGTCCCTATTTGAGGTCATTCTGAAAATATATCAAAAAACTTATCAAAACACTTATTATTCTAACTTGAGCACATATTATCAGATATCCATTCTTGTAAGTCAGTAGATTCATCTGTTCAAGATAGCGAGGTTGATAGGAAATTTTGATAGACCATTTGCTCCAAAGGAGTTCCTGGATCTGAGCCTCAGCTGTGAGAACCCAACTCTTTCTTTTGTATTTCCTTTCTAGTCGTTGACTAACCCATGTCCATTTGAGAGAGCCTTCCCAAACTGTGGACTTGAACATTGCTCCTTAGAGAAGCGGTTGACAGTAGAGCTGACTGCTCATATTAGGAAGTAGAGAGCAATGGAGCATCACAGGGAACCCAAAGACAACAAGTGCTATTCACAGGACCCACCTTTATCTTTTATTTACACAAGCACATATATACTTTTAAGTCTAGGTTCCATGTATAAAAGAAAACATATTGATCTTTCTGAGTCTCCAGTTGGATGCATTTTCTGCTAATGTCATGCTACCTTTGTCTTCTTTAAGGCTGCATAAAATTTAGCTGTGTATGCACCACATTTCTTTACAACTTCATGTACTGATGGACATCTAGGCTGGTTCCAATAGTGTGGCTGTTGTAAAGAGTACAGCAGTAAACACGGATGTGTAATTATCTCAGTGATTTTTAACTTTGATTCCTCCAGAGCCCACACTTTTGAGAGCATTATTAGGCAAGAACATCCTGGAGTGAGAAGCTTCAAAACAGCTTGACAGAGGAGGTAGGAGGAGAACTGCTGAGCAGCTTCCCACAGGGATGTAAGACAAGAAGAACCCCCACACACTGCCTTAGAGTGAACTGCAAAACACTATACAGTAATGAGATACAGCACTGTCTCAACTGTGAAGCCAGCAGTCACAGATAGAGCCCCTATCCCAGCCACTGCTGCTCTCCTGCTGTGAGACCTCTCTGGGCCTCAGCTTTCTCACATGTGAAATGGGAATCATAATAGGGTCACCCTTAGCATTACCAGTCTGGCAGAAATGACAGGGTGTAAAAGGTTGTAGTGTGTGTGCTTGCTGGTGTCATTGCTGTCATCCTTACAATATTATTGTAAAGGCCACATCTCTAGTGAAGATATAAGCTGAAAGAAGCAAGTGATGAGATGAGACCTTGGGAGTCAGATAGCTTATCACATGTGGAGACTGGATCCCACTTTCTTTTCAGATGACCTTGAACAATTTACTTGCTGGTCAAGGCCACAGCTGCCTCCTCTGAAAACCAGGACTGACATTGCAGCTCATTGTGCTGTTGGGAGGTTTGAATGACAACACACAGAAAGCACTTAGCACAGTACCTATGTCTATCAAGTGACCACAAAGTAATCAGCATCATTAAAATAGAGGCACAAAATTAGATTCCGGGCTGTAACTCAAATTGTTCCTAGAGAAGTAGAAGCTTTGAGAAGGAACTTAGGGCTGTGGTGTTAAGTATGAGCAGGGCTGGGAAAGGCTGGCCACACACTGCAGTGCTTTCTGGCACTGTCAGTCCTGCAGGGAGTCTTAGCTTCCATCTCCAAAGGCGACTTCATTGCTATGGCTTGTTACAGGATCATGTAACTACATATTACTGTTCACCCAAGGAGAGTGAGAAAAGGAAAGAACTCATGGACACTTTGGGGGTCATATCCAGGAGGCCAAAATTATTTTTTGAGGGGACCCTGGTCTTCATCTTTAGGCTGACTTACACCCACACTCGCTCATGAGTCAGACAAACACTTTGTCCTCATAGTGGGGAAATAAAGCGAGATTCATAAGGGAATTAATAAACAAGCCAAAGAATTCTCGTCTGCCTTTTAATTATAGAAGAGTGATTGCTATGCTAATCATAATCAACATCAAGGTCAAAAGTTGCCACCACTCCGGAAAGAACATTTAGAAAATAGATTAGCTTGAGTCCCCATGCTATTTCTGAACTCCCTGCTCAGATGGCTTCAAAATAGAACACTGTGTCTTTTAAGAGGAGCTATATAATGCGGGTACATTGATTAACTAAACGTTCCTCCACAGACCTGCCAATGCCCACAGCAAGGAGACCCATTAGAAGGCCCGTGAATCAGAGTGGCTACACACACTGCTAAGGTAAATGCTGGTAATTTGTTGCCTTAAGATACTACTTCCTTTCTGACAAGTGCCACTATCAATGTGTTAAAGGTACTTAGGAGTTCAGTTGATGCAAATAAAGAAATAAACATAAATGTGCTTGTTGAATATGGATTCATTTTAATTTGTTCCTGAGTATTGGCATCTACATTATACTCCTCTGTCTGTGACTTTATAAAATTTTACTCCTGTCTCACACCTCATGCAAAACATAGATTTCAGTTATAAAACAAAATGAAGTTAAAGAATATTATCTGTATAGAGAACAGTATTCAGCCTTAAAAGAAACGGAATGCCATTAGATGCTACAACATGGTTGAATACTGAAATTTTTATGCTAAGTGAGAATACAGAAATTCAAAAGGCCACATATTCTGTGTGATGTCATTTAGATGAAATCTCAAGAACATATAAATGCAGACCCAGAGGAAGGAGAAGGATGGGTCAGTAGATCCACTAGTAAATAGCTGGGGAAATTGGAGCTGACTGCTGATGAGAGGGGTCTCTTTTAGAATTAGAAGATACTTGAGGGACTAGATAAGGAAGAAGGTTTCAAAAGATTGTCAGTATCCCAGGTACCAATGCTCCAGTGTTCCAATGTACCAGGTTGAACACTTGGGTATTGGTGACTTTATTGTAAGATTTTTATCTTAATTGAGAAAAAGCTTAAGGAAAAAGAAAGCGATAGAACAGCATTATACAATTTTAGATGGGGAAGTCTTCCTTTTTAACCCTTTATTTATTCTGTGTTTGTGTGTGCCATACATATATATATACATACATGTGCTTCAGCACACACGAGAAGGGCTGAGGACAACTTGTTGCAGTCAGTTCTTAATTTTACCATGAGGATTCTGGTTATCAATGTCAGATCATCAGGTTTGGTGGTGGGTACATTTACCTGCTGAGCCACGTCACTGCCCCAGTTTTAAATTTCACTTATTGTGTATATATGGTAGATATTAATGCAGCACCCATGTCAGCATCAGAGAACAACTTGCAGGAGTTGGTTGCAGGGATGGAATTCAGGCTGCTGGGCTTGACAATAAGGACCTCTACCTGCTGAGCCATCCTGGTGGCTCTAGGGTGACTTCCTAAGTCAGAGCCTTGCTATCATCAAGTAAAAGAGAGCTAATATACATATAACTATATGTGTGTTGTAAAAGATGCCACAATTGGTACAAAAAGATAAAGTACCAGGGTCCAGCAGAAGCAGAACAAGGGCTTATCAAATCCACAGAAAGGAGAGGCTAGTTAAAATCATATGTCTACAAATAAGTAGTTCATAAAAGGCTAAATGAAAATAACCAGAAAATACCAAAACAAAACAAAAACATTGAGCAAAACACACAGTAGCTATTGCCAACAGACAAGATCCCCCAAACATACACCCCACACATCCCCATAGACAAGAAAGTAGGAGGAGCATGGGTAAGAAGGAATGATGGGATCAATAGGGCTAAAGGAAGAATAAGAGAAGATAAAGGTGTTTGTAATCACAGTACATCATAAGAATGTGTGAAATTATCAAAAAAGGGGGGAAATTCAACTAAATAGGGGAAAAGATTGAGAGAGAAAGATACGTTTTTTTGTTCATCAAGTTGGAAAAAAACATGGAAATTTTAAAAACAGTGTTTTTAATGAGGTGAGGAAAAGGCAGTATTAAATCCTACTAGAAGAACTGTGATAGGTAAAAAGCATGCCAGAAAATAATCTCACAGGCTTTATTAAAATGTTAAATGTTTATGCCTTTGAACAATTTGCTCTTAAAAATCTATTTCAAAAAAAATCAAAGCATAAAAATGTAAGTATGCTTTAGAAGAATTTTTATTGTAACTTTATTGATAGTAATAAAAATTATGAGGAATAACATGAAGACACATGGGACACAAGGAGACAAAAATCATTGTATTGAAGCATTAGAGTATTAGGCTTCCATACTGGAGAGATGGTTCAATGGATAAAAGTGTTTCCTTTCAAGCCTGATGCTCTGAGTTTGATTCCTGGGAATCACATGGTAGAAGGAGAGACCTAACTACCACAAATTCTTTTGTGACCTCCACACATGCACCTTAGCATGAAAACTCATGCATACATACATGTACATAAGATATATTAATTTTGATACTTACTCTTTAAAAATAACATTAAGCAACTATGAGTCTCTTCATCTACATGTGTTTCTTGTGTTTTTTCTCTAGCTCCTTTTTTCTGTTTGTTTGTTTGTTTGTTTGTTTGTTTTGTCTTATTCTGGATTGTTTAAATTTAACTAAAATTTAAAATGCCTTGGCCATTTTCTAAAGAGACATAGAAAGAAAAAATATGGTGTAGGGTTTGTTCTGATGCTAAGATCCTGTACCCCAATTGGTCCTTGATCTATCAGTTAAGAAGCCATGGGCTCATTGATATGTGGAAGGAATAGGCGAGACTTCTGGGTCCCTGCAGGAGAGAAGACACAGGAGAGAGATGAAGGGAGAGAAAAGCCAAGGAGCCATGGGCCACTTCTACAGGCAAGCAGGATAGCACAAAATACGTACAACAGTATGGATTTGGGTCTGTAGAGAAGTTGGGAGGAGGGTAAACTGTGATCTGAATATATCATATAAAATAAAACTATTTTCAATAAAAAAGAAAGAAAATAAATAATATTAGAAACGTCAATTTATGTGTAGAGATTTACATATATTATTAATTTTAAAATAGAGGTAAGAAGTAGAAAATGTACATTTAGTGGTAAATGTAAAAATTACTGAGAAGAAATGAAAAGAGAGGTGGGTAGTTATATCTATACACCCCTGAACCCCTCAAACTCATTTGGTATTTATTATGTTTGTGAATTAAGAAAAAATGATAGCTGCAAATAATAGGGACATAAATACAGATAGCTGCATTTATGCTGTCATATAGCACATACCTACAGACACAAAACTCCAGAGGCTGAGGCAAGGGAATCATTAGTTTGAAGCCAGCCTGGACCACATAGTGAGAACTTGTCTCAACATAGCAAATACTCAACAATTAATATATTCCACAAGTATTTAAATTCTTAAGCTTAATTTAAAGGTCAGCATCTGGAGTTGGCATGCAGATCTGTGGTAGACCACTTCTCAACATGTATTGGGTCCTGAATTCAAGGTTGCTACCCTTCCCCCAAGGACAGAAAAACATGAAAGAAAACAGTTCAGTATATGTCTGTGACCAGTTACTTTAAAATCCAATAAAAGTGTAACATACTGGATTTCATCTGGTATCTCTTTCCAAGTCATTAAAAACCAAGGCCCAAATAAAGAACTAGGATTCTGAGGGATTTCCAGACATGGCAGTTTTAATGCAGCTATCTATATCTATGTACCTATTATTTGAAGCAATCTGTTTTCCTTAAATCACAACAAGGTCTTAGGGGTCTGCAATACTGTGCCTGGGATGATGCTGTTATCTGTGGGGCTGATAGCTTGTGTGTGTGTGTGTGGTGGAGGGGAGTAGGCGTGGGTTCTGTTGGGCGGAGTTGTGATTCCTGCGTGTCTGCCACCCCAGGCTACTGGATGCAGCTCCAGAGAGCAGAAGTGCAGGAATTTTGACTGAGCTCCTTCCATGTGGCAGCGGGCAGACACTGGACTAAGAAGCTGCTCAGGGCTCTGCCCAGGGGTGGAGAGGTCTCAGTCTGAAGGTCCTGCGGGGGCAGGGCTTTTGAGTGGACCCAGAGGCCTGTGGTCTCCATTCTCGGGCTCCCAGATGCCGCTGGGGGCCGCAGAAGAACAGAGATGTGAAAGGAGCAAGGGAGAGAGAAAGCCCCAACAATGCCCTGTGGGAAGGAGACTCTTCGTTACTGTACTCGCTTGGCTGGGTCAGCTAGCTTGGTTGAGTTGGTAGGCCTCCACAGCAGAACACAGAGAAGTCTTCTGGTGGGAGATTAGGCTCAACAGAGGCTGCGGCGGCAGCAGCAGCAGCAGCAGTGGCAGCGGCTCTACTCATTAGTTAAAGGCCTTCTCCATGGTTCCCTATGACGGGCCCCAAAGACACAAGGAAGTCCATTGTTTTACAAGCTTTATTGTCATGGTGGATGGAAGATGAATCTGGCTGTACCCCCGCCACCCCCAAAACTCAGGACAGACCTGAGTTAAATAGGGAGGACAGAGGGAGGAGGGTCTAGGAAGAAATACTTAATTGGCTACACCCTCTGGCCTTCAGGTAACTCATTAGTATGTAAATCTCTGAGGGCCTGAGGCCTGTAGTCATGCCCTCTACCGGTGCTAGATGACACAAACCTCTCTTTGGGAGGGGCTGTAGGGGCATTGCCCTACGTGACTAAAAGACGCAATGGAGGTCTTGGCTGAATGTCAGGAGCCTGGGGTCTGGGAGTGAGGCTGAACATCTGGGGTTGTCCCATTAGGGTCTGGGGTTCGAGGCCTGTGCTTGACCAGGAACCAAGCTATCCTTTCACGGTCCCAGTTATCCCACATTCATCATCCATCCCAGCCTGGGATCCATTTGGGTGCATTCCAAGACCCATCTCTATTTCTAAGCAGTTCTATCCTCTTGTACATTATCTCTTTATGTTAAAGTAGACTCCTCATCCTGGCCATAGATGAAGTAATTCCAGGAGTCTCAAGCCCTGCCCCTTATGTAGAAGGGTGGAGAGCTATGGGTCTTAGCTTAACCATCAAGCACTCGTTGATCTTGTACAGATTCCTCCAGTACTTCAGTTGCCTCCATTCCCCAGACAGAGAAGAGAGTCATGTATCTATCCCTAGAATAGTGACAAAGAGTAATATAAATTATATCTGCAGAGTGCCTCTAGATGGCTTGACACATTGTTAGCATTCAATGACTAGTGGCTGATAAGTGATGGAGTCCAGAGCAGACAATGGCTTCTATCCTCTCTACCACATGTATAAGACCTGCTACTTTTTAATCATTTAGCAGACTACTCTTTTCTTCACTCTGATATTCTCTAAATCCCTAAAGACCCTAGCCCGTGTGTAAGACTCCACTCAATAAGGCCACTTATCCCGCCTCTCAGACTTGCCTCTGACTGTTTCCTTGCTTTCTCCTTCTTCTTCCCTTCCTTTTGACACATTGGCCTCCTAGCCTTTCTTTAAATTGTTCAATAATAAATTTGCCTTTCCCATTTGCTCCTTCTAGAATATTACTCATCTATTCCACCCAGTTTTCTGCTCACTGTCACCCATATGATATGCATGGGACCATCCTAGACCACAGGAGCTGGCCCTCTGTGTGTTCTTCTGTGCATGATGGTGCTGACATTCCTGTCTCTGTTTTTGGTCCCTCTTATTAGTTTTTAAGCATCACCATTATAAGGATACTTCTGTCTCCTCTGGGTTACCCGTGTCTTCAGTGTACATAGTAGGACCCCAGGAAGCAATCTTAGTGTGAACACTTTGTCAGACAGTCTGTACGAGTTCCCTGAGGGGACCAGGTGTGCTAACTTGGAAGCAAATGGCTCTGAACTTACTTTCTGCTTCAGTTACAACCATCCTGCCTTGGCACAACATGGTTTTAACAAGTCAGCTAGCAGACTGCCACGGTAAATGTTGTTTATGTTCAAAGCGTCTTTATGCTGAGCCTAATAAAACAACCCTACAGCACCAAAATCTTCAAGCTGAGTGACTGGTTAACTGTTAGACCATAAATAATTTGAGTTGGCAAGAAACACTCTCAGTTTAGCATGTGGTGGTACACTATCACTTCTCTGGACTCCATCTGACATACTGGAATATTATAGACTAAAAAGTAATAAAATATGGAATGTGGCCAAGCAGCCCAAGTGAGAGACAAAGGAAGGAAGGCCTGAAACATTAAGAAGATGAGGATGTCACCCAGCCAAGCTCAGCAACAGCTGGTACTGGGTGAATTTGTGATGGTGATACTGTCTTGTGGCCATAACTAGGAACTGAGGATGCTGTGAAGGAAAGGGTATGTGTGTCTGTCCTCAAGGGCAAGAGAGTGGCTGTCCATTCCTTTCCATTCCACTCGACTAATGTATGTGAATATCTTCACAGCACACCAATGGCCTGGCAATGAACATTTGTTATTCTTAGCATTTTCAGGACTCTAGAGTAGGAGCAAAATGGATTTTTATTTGAATCACATACCACCATTTCTAGCTTGGTGACCTTGAGCAAATTAGTTGACCTTTCTGAACCTCAGTTTCTGCATCTTTAAAATGGGATGGAGCTTACAGGATGGCTTAGCAGGTAAAGGCTGTCATTGCCAAGACTCATGAACTGAATCCTATCCATAGGGCCAACCTGCTGCAAAGAGAGAATCAAGTCTCTTGTGAATTGTCCTCTGACCATCACATTAATGCTGTAGTATATGTACATATAACCATGTACACACAAACATGTAATAGAAATGTTTTAAAGAACTCAATATGGAATGAACAGAACTCTGATATTTTATGTTGACATATCTTAGAAAAACTACTAAAGACCCCTCATCCCCACTCATTAGATATGACTTCACTATCTAAACTAATGCTGTTAATGAGGAAATATAAAACAAGCATTAAGTCTTTGGGAATTTATGATAAAGAAGGAAAGAATGCTAGAACTTTCTGGCCACCACCTTCAAGTGCCTTTGGAGAATTAGTAGTTATGCAAAGGTGGCACACTTAAAAACTCCCTCATGTCCACATAGGTTTCCTTTCTTCATTTGTTCTTCATTCATTTTCTTTTTACTAACTCTTTATTTATTCTTCTCTCATATATTACATCCTGACTGCAGTTTCCTCTCCTTCCCACCCCCAGTCTCTACCCTCCACCTCCCCTTTTCCCCAGATCCATTCACCTTCACTGCCCCTCAAAATAGAGCAGGTCTGCCAGGGACATCAACCAAATATAGCATCAAAAGCTAAAATCAGACCACTGCCTTCATTGTATTATACTGGAGACACATACAGGTCTTATGGAAAGACCAATTATGTCAAACATGGTTCATGCAATTTTTTTTCATGCTTTTGTCCTAAGAATTTAGGACAAAAAGACCATGTCTTATCTTCTCTGGGTAGTTTTCTTGGCAGCTGTGTGTCACCTTGGGAACACAATTGTCCTTGCTAACTGTACATACAAAGTACATTTGTGTGTATGGGGGGGTGATGTTGTTGTTCTTATTGTTGTACATCTGCACAACTGTTGAGCTGGATGTCTCTTCCTGTCAATCTCTATATTGATAGCATCGGTTGGTGTGAAAATCTATTGAAATCACGAATATAAACTATTTAATAGCATCTCTGGAATATATTAAGTGTATCTACTTAATTATTGGACATTGTTACTGTGGCATGGTTGGTTGGGTTTGCCAGGAAAGGAAACTAAGCTTAATAAGGCTGAAGCAACCTGCTTAGCAGTCTGACTCCTGAGAATTCAGTGTCCATTCATGACCTGTCTTCCAAGCTTATGGCTATTCTCAGCCTGGAAAGATGTTCAACAAAGCACAGGTTTGTGTGGAGGTCAGCAGAGTACCCTTTGTTAAACACACTGATTCCAAAATGAAAACAGCCTCCCTCCCCTCCGGACTGGCTCTAGCCTATGGCCTTCACCATTTCTAGAATGTTCCCACGTCATCTCAATGTTAAGAGTAAAAGAGCAACATTTGAACTTAGTCAATGGTCCTGACAACATACCCATTCCCAGATGTTTTGGAAAGCAGGGTAATGGGGGAAGAAATATATAGAATAGACCAGCCCATTTCCAGAAATGAAGGTGGTGTTGCTTTTATCACAGGACTTCAGGAATTCCTTTCATAGTTCTGCATTTGTGTACTTGACACCAAATGTTGCTAAGCTTTGTCATTCTCTTTTAGTGCTGTTGAAAAGCAGACCAAACCTTCACTTAAGCTCAAGAACTTCTTTCTGGCCTGTGAGTATGCTCTTTCCTCACCTGAACTGATAGTATCAAAGCTTTTGTTCCTGTCCATCTCCTGCTTGGTCTCTGACAGCCACACCTTGTTTCCTGTCTACTACAATAGGATAGAACACGGACTTTTGCCCAGCACGACAGGTCACAGCAGAGCAGCAGCTAACATGGAATATACATGGGCCCTCAGACAGGTCCTTCCCTTGGGTGATAGGTACCCAGCCCATCAAAGGCATAGAGCATTTATTTATTTATTCCCCTGCATTATTTCTTTATCAGACAAATTCAATCCACCTGGAAGCACCAGCACCCGAATCTGCCCGATTAGGTGATACTACTGCTTTACAGTTCCAAGAAAGGCCATCTGCACCTCAGAAGATGGGGCAGGTAGGAGACTGAGCTAGCAGTGGGCTCCTTTGGATCGGGGTGTTATATACTATACTGGGAGATATTTGAATCTCCAACCTGAATAGGACTAGGCAATGAAAACACAACTCAGTAATTATGAATATATTCTGTAAGCCTAGATTGGGCAGATACCCCTACACTACTCTGTTCCCCAGCTATGAGACCCTTATAACTTGAGGGTTTTCCAGACCCTGCGTTTGTCCTTCTACCTCCTGCTTCCCAGTTGTCCTCCTCCGTCGTCCTCTCTCTCTTTTCTTCTGTAGGAGAAAGTAAAGCATCTAGGAATTGCTGTCAATGCAGATGTGCAGAAAGGGCAGTGCTGACCCCTGCAAGCCGGGATTCCCCCAGTTACAACCTCCATACATTCTCTCACAGACCCTCTGGGGCAATTCATCTCACCCCCTCCATGTGAGGAAATCTGCAGATTGCTTTCCCATAACAGATGTTCCATGGGGCCCAACCTGTTCATTCTGAACAAGCTGTCAGGAGCTGTGCTCAAAGAAGAGCTAATCAATTTCTGCATATTTCACAGTCATCCCCATAAGCCAGGCTCTTAGGAGCCCCTGCCCTTGCTCCTTTCTATGCAACCTCTGTCTCTTTGGCTATAGAACAAAGATTTATTTTTATAAAGGATGAGATGAGTTCAAGAAGTCCCCACGTCTCTCTTGGGCTGAGTGCATTAGAGCCATACCTACTGCCTCACACAGGAGCGATAATGAGTGTCTTTGAAAATTCTTTTACAAACTGTTAAATCGTGGTGTGTCTGGAAAGAGACAGCCTCAGTATCCAAGAACAGAGTGAGCATGATATATTTGATCAAGTGGCAGGCCATCTGGAAAACTATAGAAAGACAAAGCAGCACTTGGGGTAAAACTCAAATGTTGAAAGTCTTGAGAGATTCAAGCAAGTCCTGTAAAACAGAGGCATCAAAGGAACAAAAGAAATCAATCTGAAAATAAAAGTTATGGATATCAAGTGTATCATATGCACCCTTCAGGATCCTTGGGCTACAAAGGATGAATAAAACATAATCCCACCCCTTGCTAGAAGTGCAGGAGGAAAACTGGGGGTTTGATCTTTAACTGATGCTAAAACACAGATGTCATCTTGACATTGCATTTAAAAAGCTGGGCTTAAAGGATCAGTGTGTGTGTAGTACTAAACTTGGTGCTCCAACAACTCCCTGTCTATGACTGCAGGAGCAGGACCTGTTCTTGTCCCAACCCCCAGGGTTCCCAGAGGAGATGGACTGCATTAGGAATTACCAAGTTCCCACAAAGTCAGAGTAAAGGCATTACAAAAGTAAGTGCTATATAGACATTTAAACAATGAATTGTCCATTCCCTTTGCTTTTAAACTGAACAAAAATGGGCAACCTTTGAATCAAGCACAATTCAAACATGTATATCAAACTGCAAGGGCTGCATAATAATATACAGCTGTGAGTTAGTAGTCTTGGAGTAAACTAGTTTTGTTATTTTGCTTTTCAATAGATGTGGATATTTTAGACTCATCTTCAGACAACTGGAAACCCAAGCTAGTCTTCTATGGTCCTGATCTGTTTCCTAGAGAGAAATAGTAACAATTTTAATTTGCACGTTGTTAGGGAAACTCTGGGGGTCATTAGCTACTTAGCCACAGTTAACAATCAACAATCACTGTAATTGTTCAGCTACTTTCAGAGAATTGCCTCTATAATACCTTTGATTATGCCATTCTCCAAGAATGGAGATGATTGATTATTCTATTATTTGATGGACCAAAATGTTGACAAGCAGTGACATATCTGTGCCTTGATAGTTTCTGGCCTAATGAAAAGTGTAATTAATCTAAAAGGGAATTTTCACAATTGAGTGTCTCATGATTGATTTAGAAAACTTTTAAGAACTGCATGAGTTTTTCTGTTCAATCAAAGAGATTTGTGCCAGGTGAGGAATCCCCTCAAGTCTAAGCTGCCCCCCCCCCATTCTAGCAAGCTGCCTTCTGTAGCTTCTTGTAAATGATGTGATTTCAATAAGAGTAGAATTGACCCAAGCAGGGATCATGTAGCAGAGTGTGTACAGTGAGATGCTTCAGGTTGCAACATTTTAAATAGAATGTTTAATTCTTTCTCCCTTTTCCTTTCCTAACCCATATGCTCACTCATGACATGGAAATATGACAAAATGAAGAAAATTCTAAGAAATAAAACTAAAAAGGAAAATAATATAAGCTTTGAAAAATAAACAATCAACAATAGCAAAAATGGATAGATTGGTACTTCAGATTTAGTGATACCCCCCTCTTTTGTTTAAAGTTAGTTAGCATTTCTATACTTGAATATAATTTTATCACAGATAACCACCCAGTTTTGTGCCTTGTGTGTTCTACAATCGGTTACAGCTAACATCTCCATTTAAAATGGTAAGCAAACGTGAAATTCTATTAGCTTTCCGAGAGTGTGGTCTCATTTAGCTTTAATGAAATTTGGCTTTTAGCAGTGTCATAGATGCTCTAATTCACTGCCGTAGTCACTTTAAGTAGGCCATGGACACCCAAGGATGTTAATGTAAAGCAAATCAAACATGACAGGTTTTACATCAGTGTTTAAAACCCCAACATAGCAACCTTTAAACTTCAGCAAAAACAATTCTTGTAAGAGCTTTGTTGTGTTTGGATAAAGATAACTGACCTTTCTGGGATAGTCACTCTCAATATATGATTATATTAGTTACTTGTCTTTGCTGTGACAAATGCAACTTTAATGAGGGTAAACCTGACTTACAGTTTCAGAGGATAAAAATCTATGATAGCAAAGAAGGCATGGCCCCAGGAGAAGGATGTGGGTCATCACTTGGAATCCACAGTAAGGAAGCAGGAAGAGATGAATACTGGTGCTCAGCTTGCATCTTCCTTCTTATTCAGTCTAGGATCCAGCTCATAGAATGGTACCACTTATATTTAGGATGGATCTTCCCACTTCAGTTTATCTAATTTAATAATCCCTCAAACATCTGCCAAGAGATTTGTTTTCCAAATCTCATCAAACTGGCAATCAAGATTGTCATCAGAGTGATTAACCAATAAGTAAGACAACAATATCTGCTACTTTGTCCTGAAAACACTCCAGAGAATCTCAAGGGAGTAGGAGGAAGCCACAGTGTTGCCATGCAGTGAGGAGCAAGTTTCATGACCTGGTGGAGTTCTCAAATGAAAAAGTAAGGTGGTTTCCCCAGGCACATGAGACATATGGAGAGGATGAGGATGAATGAGGGAAAGCTTGGCAGTCAGACTGCAATTAGCTAGCATGTTTGTGGCCTTCCAGTATGCAGTTATGTATGAAGGAGTTAACACTAGAGCTTTGGCTTCCAATTCTGTGTACACTGTAACCAGCCCTTTCTAAAAACGGAGAAGACATGAATGATTTTGGTAGGAAAACAAAGGCTGACTCCTAGGATGTTTCAGAGGAGCCATAAACTACAAGAGCCTTTATGATATGCCCCAGAAAGTCAGCAGGATACACCTGTAGTGACCCAATCCCCATCTGTGCTCTCAGGTCTCTCTGCCATTGTTGACTTTTGTAGATGAATCAATGGAAATGAAGCCAATTTGCACTCAGATTTGTCAGATCAAAATTTCAAAGTCTATTTCAGTTTCTAAAACTCCTTTAAGGCTCATGTTCAGAGAGGTGACATGCTGCATAGCCTGGCCCCAAACATACCAAAAAAAAGTAAGATAGACATTAACTATAATCAGCTTATAGTTCCACGATTAAAATGCCAGAGTAGTTACTTTCTCCTGAGGCCTCTCTTATAAGATAAAACAGCCATTGCCATGGCTAGATAATGAGATAGCCCCATAAAAGGTAGCAGGAAGGATCTGAGAATATCTGTGGGACTGAGAACAAGTGTTGACATTTAACTTTGTTGCAGGATCTCAGTCTTTTTCTTGTGATCTCGTATAATGAGAAGCTACTGGAAGATAAGGAGGGAGATATGATTAGCTATCAAAGTGATTTGGTGAGGAAATATGGCTGTGTGCTGGGACTCTGATAACTTGATCTAGGTCTCTGAAGGATCTTCATTCCTGTGGCAGGAAAGTAGGATGGAGAGAGAGGAACATAATGTCCCATGCAAGGGAGACCAGTTGGTAGAATGTCTGGAGATCCTTCCCATGAAAGCTACATGTGAGGGACAGAACAGGCATGATCAAAACCTGGGTGGTAGACATTACAGAGAAGGCAGGTACTACACAAACAGGATCATGCCTTTGAAATTCCATTGAGATGCTAACCTTTCTCCTCCAGTGGCCCATTTCCTTTCTTCTTTAATGATTTTTGTTCCTACTTCTAGCATCCTGTTTCCTGTTCAATCCCTTGTTCCAGGACAAAAGAATGTAGAAATCCCATGAGGCCCCTTCAGAGCTAGAGCTTGCCTATATACCCTGATTTTGTTTTCTTCACTTACAAAGTGAGAAAATTGGTACTATGTTTTCTTGTCTTGCTAAAGAAGTAACAAAACTTCCCAAATCATTCATGTGTCAAAAGGTGTAGGGGAGTGGTTTGGAGCAAGTACTTTGGAATTGGGCTGGTTGAATTAAAGTTCACATTTTACTGATTTTACCCACATGGTTATAGGGAAATATTGAATATCCTTCGTGCCTCTGGAAGCAATGATGATCATTTTCCCTAAGGTTAATGAAGGAGAAATATGAATTAATAAATCAAAAGGCTTTACTTGAAATGCCTGGACTACTATAAACTTAGTGGCTTACAACAGTACGCATTAATTGTATCGTGGATCTATAGGTGAGGATCTGCCATAGATCTTATTGAGCTAGAATCAAGGATACTGTTCCCTCAGAGTTGTTATGAGCTAGCTTGAATTCTCCTTAATTCATATGTCAACCTCACAATTTCAGACTTCCCATATTTGGAGATGAGATCTTTAAAGGGAAAATTAAGTTAAAAAGAACATTTGATAGTGTAGTCCTCTGATTCAATTTGACTCGTGTCCTTACCAAAACATGGGACTTGGACTCAGAGAGAGTCACCAGGAATGTGCTACTCCTATAGAGGGACACAGCAGAAAAGCTACTACTTAAGAGGCAGGAAAAGAGACCCCAGGAAAAGCTGGTGTTAATGATACTCTGATCTTGATGTTTAGTTTCAGAGTATGACAAGGTAAATTTTCATGTTTAAGACACCCGAATTTTGGTCCATGCTGTGACTTCCTATGACGCCCCTAGAAGCCACTTGTATCACTTGATTCATGACTCCCCTTATCCGCATTCCAAATGAGACACAAGGAATCTAGTTCTTCTCACATGACACCTATGTGACCTCTTCTTTGGTCTCTATTCCTAATGAATCTTGCAGTTACTTTGGGGGTCCTGACTTTTGTGACATTGCTGATTAGCACTCTCATATTTCTTCTGTGACTATACCCTCCTCTTCCACATAATGGAGGTTAGAATGTGATTATCAGTAGTTAAGAGACTTGTGCTTCCAAATGCTGGTCTGTGCACCGAACAGACATTATTCATAGAGATCTCTGGCCTGGCCCAGCAGGAACATTCAAGTGAAGGGGAAAGGGTACAAGCAGGGAAGGGGAAGTACAACTGCTACTGCTGCTCTGGTACCACTGTTGTCCAGGCTGCCACCATGGCTCCTAGTCACTGTGCTGCACAGAGCCCAGCAAGCAGAGGGCTTGGCTAGCAAGCGGAGATACAGGGGAGCTTCTAGCCTCAAAAGATTCAGGAGAGTGTTATCTTTTCAGGAACTGTTACAGCTCTTATCCGACAGATACTCTCAGGTGATAAACTAATTCTCACAATCCTTTATTCCTTCTGGATAGGATCTTATACACAGTTTTGGGGTGGGTTGGGGTCTGGCAGCAGATGCTTCCTATTGGCTTGGTTTGAGATGTTAGGGATGCTTCATCTCCATGTGGAGGTGTTTGAGGGCACTGCTCCTACATGACTGATAGTTGCAATCCTCTCTATGGGGGACTGTGGTTATGTGGCAGGGGCCTAGTGTCAGGAGCAGGTGAAGCTCCTACCATTCCTTTGGATTCCAGGGCTTCCAACCCAGTTCAACCAGATTTCCTGGCACTGTCCACTGCCCCACACCAGGGGACTCAAACTTTCCATATTACTTAAGTTTGGTTATTAATAAGCATCATATTTGGTAGTTCACAACCACTAAGGCTCCTTTGTCTAGCCCCACAGGCACCTGAACATATGTGGCCTACATTTACATTGACATACACATAAATAAAAAAAAATTTAAAAATAATATTACAATCTTTGGGAGTCATTATTATTCCCACTGTGCTTTGTTACTTCCAACAGATACATAGAATTTTGCAGCATCCCATTGACTTTCCAGGCTCCAAAACTATATGGAAAGTATCAAAGAATTAAACTTCATTGTGTGGAAACTGGGGAATTGTCTTGTTCTGTAGTTTGTCCTTGATTTCTCTGTCAGAGCACAGGCTTCTGCTGACATAGGCTTATCCTAGGCCACAGCAAAAGTGATGCTCCAGTGAGGTGAAGCTTCAGCGTCTTGATTCAACTGCTGTTTCACACACATCATCAGTCTTGTACTGAAGCTCAGGGATTTTCTGCTCTGGGCAGCATAGTGGTTCAGGCCAAAATCCATCATGCCATTTTACAGAGATTTACTATTTTAGTTCCCGAGGCAAGCAGCAGCAGTGAGAGGTAGTGGACCAAGGTTGCTCAGTCTCCATTCCTTGCTTGGCTTCAACATAGTTGGAGAAACAAAAATCTTAGAGCACAGAAAATCAAGAGAATGCATCTCTCAGATGCTACTGGCAGTCACATTGACATAAATGGGGTGAAAACTGTCTTAAACAGATATGGGAAGGTATCAGTTCATACAACTACCAATTATTAGAACGGATCTTTTCTGAACTTGGCTGAATCTAAGAGTCGATAACAACCTGAGAATTGGGAATCAATCTCTCTCTCTTTCCCTTTCTCTCTCTCTCTCTCTTTCTCTCTCTCTCTCTCTCTCTCTCTCTCTCTCTCTCTCTCTCTCTCTCTCCTTCCATATACTTTGATTCTCTCTACAATGGCCAAGTAACAACCTTGTATTACAATTTCTTAATGCTAGGCACCTCTGGGCCCAGGTTAGACTTATAGACAACATGCTTCTTGAGAATCCAAACTCAGATTTTAGAGCTGAGTTTTAGGGGTTATCCAAGTCATGGGTCCATTCTGAACTAATAACAACAGTAGACATAGTTCAATTAGTAACCTGGGTGATGTCAACTATGCCTTGGAATGGTGGGGATTGTAAAAGCATTAGCCTTACCATAAAACTCATTAATGAAAAGTGAGAAAAAAAATGAGGCTTATATTTCCACAAAAGGACAGATCCATATAATATATCTTAGTCCCATTTTTCTTGCCATAACACAGCACACATGATTAGGTCATTTACAAAGTTTATTTACCTCATCTTTCCATCCTAGGGACAGTGTCAACATCTGTCCAGTAGCTGATAAGTGCTTTCTTACTGTATCTATCATGCCATGGGGCTTCAGAGGCAAGAGAGGGCAAAGTCAACACAAAGAGCTAGATTTTATAACAAGGACACTCTCTTGATAAGCTGTCAATCTACTTTTTTGCTGATTAATATTGACTGTCAACCTTATAGGAGATGTGCCTCTGGGCATGTATGTGAGGGACTATGTAGATTAGGTTTCATAGGTGGGAAGTACCACCTTAGCCTTGGATAGCACCATCTCAGGGGCTGAAGTTCTGACCTGAGTAAAAAGAGGAAAGTGGGTTAAGTACCTCTACATCACTGTTTGCTTCTTGACCATGGGTGCAATATGACCTCAAGATCCTACCACTATGATGCCACCTCTTTGATAGACCCTGAAAGTGTGAGTCAAAATAAACAGTTTCTCCCTGAAGTTACTTTTGTCAGGATGTCTTATCACAACGAGACAAGTAATTAATACATTGTTAGTCCATGAGTAGATCAGTTCAGTCACCTCCTGAATGCTCCACTTCTCAGCACTATGCAGGTGTGGATGGGGGCATCATGTTTCTAACACATGAGTTGTCACAAAGACAAATCTAAACCTCATTAGACAAAAGTCAAAATTTCTAGGTCCAGCCTTTCCCATACCAAACTTCTTATTGTTTTTGTTTCTTTTGTGTCCAAAAAGGGGCTATGTAGAAACTCCCATGGCTTCCTCCTTGTGTGGGTCTCATGGTAAACACAAGAAAGAATTCTATTCTCTGCTTGTGGGTTTCAATTAATAAGCAACCACAATGCAACATTGAGAAGAGCATAGGTGATGTCAGGTATATTCATTAGGTTGCTCTCAAAGGGCAATGATAATACAAAGATAATGAAGGCACCATAGTCTTGTCCATAAGGAGCAGGCACCAAGGCATGGAAGAAGCTGCTGACTCATGAGGAAAATGTCAGGAATGAATCCCAGAGGTCAGAGACAAACCGTGTAGAAAGCAGTCATGGGTAGTATTTTTGACTGAGAGGATATATTACAACCAAGAATGTTTTAAAGGGTGGCATTTGAAATGATCCTTGAAATAGAAACATGTTTATGAATAAAGACTGATTGTATAGATAGGATAGATTAAAATTAAGCAAGGAGTCCTTGGGAGAGAGGTCAGTTAGCCAAGTTTCTGGTGTTCAAGCATACCAACCTGAATCTGAATTTTAGAGCCTGTGTAAAAGAGCTGGACATGGTACACATGTTTGTAATCCCAGGGCAAGGAAGGTGGCTTGCTGGCCATCCTTCAAGCTTACTTTGTAAATTCTAGACCAGTGAGAGACCCTGCCTCAAAAACAAAGAGGACAGCCCCTGAACTATGACACCCAAGGTTGCTCTCTGATCTCTATATCATGTGCACAGAGTACAGGTATGCTTACCCTAACATGTGTGTGCATCTATGTACCCATTTCTACTGCTATCCTCCCAGACCTCTCCCTCTCCCCACAGTCAAACTCACAAATAAGTATGACATCAAACAACAAAAACAAACAGAAAGAGAACAATCACTGTATATCACAGTGGGTATATTGAGTGGAAGAAAATAGAAACAAAGTTACAGTGTGAATCCTGTGTTAGTAAGCCTCCCCCAGAAGACAGTATCAATAGATTAGAAATTGCTATAGATACAGTCATTGTAGATATAGACATAGATATACTTATGAGAGGAAACACATTTGGCAAATTGGCTTGTGTACTCATAGAAACTGAGAAGTTCTGTGACAGGCTGTCAACAATCTGAAGACTGTTGGATGCCAGCAGTGTGATGCAGTTGCAAGCCAAGCCTCATAACCAAGAAAAATAGTGGAGAACACTCCAAGTTGGAGAACCTATAACCCAGGATGGGGAGACATTGGTATTAAGAATCTTAATCCAAAGTTAGGAGAAGCTAAAGTTCTGATGTCCAATCAAGGGAGTACTCTAGCTTTGTCTTTTTGTCCTATCTGGTCCCCTGTTGGCAGAATAGTACTCACACAAACTGAAGCCACATGTTCCCCAATTTAGTCTAGAGAGTAGACACAGCTAGTCCTGATGCTTTACCAGTTCTCTAGATGGTGCTTCTCAAGTCAATCAAGTTGACACCTCAAGTTATTAATCTTATTTTATTTTATACTGACTCTTATCACAGGTTAATGTAATCTGCAAGGATAAATACAGGCTAATAATGACCTAAAGATAAAGCTGAACATGATGGGAAGTGTGTGGAAGAGCTGAAGGAGGTGGCACTCAGGGTCCTCAGAGGCATTTGTAGGTGTACTCACATACTATAAAGTTAAACATTGGTGTACATTCTACTTAACTGAAAGAAGGGACAGAAAGAAGAGTAGGCACAACATTATAATACATGTGTATGCCTATGACAGATTAGAAATGGCTACTAAGATATAAACCAGTTCTAATTCCTGGAACCTGCAAGTGTGCCATTGCTTTATGTGGCAAAGAAGACTATGGCTTGTAACTCACTGAATATCTTGAAGTCAGAAATCATAGGGATCATGCAGTGGTCATGAGAAAGAGGCAGGAAGAGCAAGGTGCAAGAAGGAAATGGGGAGGAGAATCCTGTAGAGGTTGGAGGGATACACTTGAAGATGGGGCAAAGGGTCAGAATCTAAAGGTGGAGGTAACTTTGAAAGAGTGGAAAAGACTAGGAAATGCACTTTCAGTTGCACTATTTAGGTGGAGTGCTGGTCTACCCACACCTTAACTTTAGCCCAGTGAAACTGACTTTAGTCTTCTGTACTGCAGAGGTAAAGGAGAATAAACTCATGTAGTTTCAAATCACCAAATTTGTAGTGATCTGTTATAGTATAAGAAGTTAAAATACCACAGGCTGTCTGCCAAAAATAAATGAAACACTTATGTGGCTAATCTTAATTCATCAACATAACACTAGGGCATTTCTATTAGTTATCCTCATAAAAGAATAACTGGGACTTAGATTAGTGCTTCCCCCAAAGAAAGTAAGAAGTTCATAATTTGATCCTCGTTTTCACCACCAGCACCCTGGTGTGCCAAAGGGGGAGCTGGAGCAATGTTTACGGTCTGGAACAAACTGGAATTCACACCAAGGCCCAGGAGAAGCCCCACAGTGCTCTTTCTATAGTCATGTTCTGCCTGCAGAGTAAAGACTGGTGGTCTCCAAGGTCCATAGCCCTGCAGGAGTGGCATGGACTGTGAGATTGCTATGACAGCTTTGTTGACAACAGAGCACCTTATGTGCCATGGTGAGCAGTTGACACATTTCACTTGTGTCCATTGGGCATCACAGTTGACAGAGACATGTTAACCAATTTGACTAAAAAGATAAAAATCTGACTCTCCCCTCCATGACATCAGCTGCATGCATGTGTGCACATGTATGTGTATTAGATTAAGCTATCAAGGGAACAAGAACAATCACTTGTCTGTCTCCCTAATTCCTGGAGACCTTATCAGACCCATCTTTATTTCTCAAACAGTTAGTTGCACAATTAACCTGTGTGGAGAATTCTATTAACTGACACACAGGAGCCTTAACATGTGACATAGGTATGTCTTTTGGAGGGTTCTTCTGGTTGCTGTCTCTGTGTTCTCTCTCTCTCTCTCTCTCTCTCTCTCTCTCTCTCTCTCTCTCTCTCTCTCCTCTCTCTCTCTCTCTTCTTCTCTCTCTCTCTTTGCCTCTTTCTTTCTTGTGCTCAGAAAGGTATACAGCTTAAGGTTAAGGACTTTGCAAACCATCACAAAAGGAATTGTATTTCTTACAAGCTAGGTAATTGTGGCAGATCACACAGCTTTTATATAAGTGGGCTGTCTGAGAGGATGTATTTATTATTCCAAACCCAGAAGGCAAGATTGTATAAGAACCCCAAGGAGGGCTGCCTCAGTCTGTAAAGTGTTTTTGAAGCATAAGAACCCCATTTTGACTCTTCGGCACTCGTATAAAAAGCAGGCTCAGTTGAGTGAATTTATAATCCCCAGCACTGTAAATGCAAAGGTAGGAGGATACCCAGGGCTATCTTATCAGTCAAGCAGAATCAGTGAGCACCATATCCCAGTGAAGGATCCTGTCTCTAACAAGGCAGGGAGGACAGTGCTGGAGGAATACCTGAAGTTGACCCATGGCCTTCACACACATACATGCACACACATGTGCACTTGTACCCATCTTCATGTACTCTTGAACCTTTCATCCAATTTATGGTCTTTAGTGGAGGACTTTGGATAAGAACAGAAGTGAGAAGGAGAAAAGCAGGTGGCCATCCCAATTGTATGGATAACTCATAAAAGGAAATATAAAAAGTATTACTATGCAAAGCATTTCCAGTAGGCTGTTAAGATCCTCACCCAATCAGTTAACAGTTACTTAAACAGCTATGCTTATTAGTCTTACTTGCAGACACAGTGTTCAATTATGCAGAGCAACAGTTTTGACAAGTTCTTAGTGATCAATGCATACACTTTAAATGAATCTATCCAGCACTGACCCAGATTTACTCATCATACACAGAGACTAACTACCCCTGGAGCACCTATTCACTGCCAGGGATGCAAGGGATCCTTAAAACACTGTTTCTACAGAGTGGATGAGCGTTTTTTGAAAGCATAATCTTACCGTCTTTCCATTGAGGTGGTTGAGACGGCTCTATTTAAATCTCCGTGTAGGTAGAGATTTTGTTTCTTGCCCTTGTTTTGGTGAGCATCCCTACAGAGAAATTGATGACTCGTTGTCCATAAGTCCTTCCTAACACTCACAAATGGTTTTTATGTATTTATTTACAATGTAGAGGAAAGCAGGCTTAAAACAAATAGTGATTGCACGTTCACAGCCTTCAACACAGTCTCATTTCTGGAAATGCATCATGAGGAAATAAATGTGTACAGAACTCAGAACTCTGACTACTGTCAAGCTTTACTTAACTGTCATAGAGACCAACTCATTAAGAAATTATGGGAGCTAAATATTTTCCTTTTTCTAGCTGGGCCATCCTATACCTCTGCCATTCATTAAAAAAAAAAAGTGGGGGACATTTGAGAAAACTTGATAATAACCATTGCATGTAGAGAAATTGTCAGGGGCTGCAGACTGGTGTGTGTGTGTGTGTGTGTGTGTGTGTGTGTGTGTGTGTTTATAAGTAGGTAGCATATGGATTGTCTATGTGGTGTATGTGTACATGTGGTTGTACATGTGAAGAACAGAGGTTAATACTGGGTACCTTTCTCTATTACTCTGAACATTTGTTTTTGAGACAGATTTGTCATTGAACCTAGAGTTTCCATATTCATCTAGAGTGGCTGGTCAGTGAGCTTATGGATCTGTCCATCTCTGTCCAGTTGCCCCTAGCACTGTAGTTACAGACATGCACTGCCATGCCAGACTTTACGTGATTGCTGCTGAACTTGGGCCCTTAATGCTTGCACGGCATGTACTCTACCAATTGAAGTTTCACTAGAGCAGAGCTTAACACTTGTGTTTTATTCAAAGTGGATCATTGGATCATGTTGTATGACAATTTGGACGGCAGGGGCATTAGTTTCTGACTGCTGTAAAAAAAAAAAAAAAAAAAATACCTAACAGAAGAAACTTAGAAAGGGAGGAATGATTTTGGTTCACAGTTTGAGCATGTGAGCCATCAGGACAGGGACGGTTGAGCAGTGGACACTGAGGCATCTGGCCATGATGTACCCGCAGTCAGGGAGCAGAGAGGGATGGAGAGTGGTGCTCAGCTCACCTTTGCCTTTTCATTCAGTCTAGTTCCCCGGCCTATGGAGCGCTGCTCCCCACATTCAGGGTGGATCCTCCCACCTCAGTTAACTGAATCAAGAACCTCCATCACAGAGATTCCCAGAGGCTTATCTCGTAGCTAATTCTAGAAGCTGTCCTGTTGACAGTCACTATTAACCATCATGACAGGGCTAGGGTTTTAGCCCTCCAGCTGACAAGAAGCACAGCAGTCAGCAACATAATTCTAATCAAAGTTAAAGTGTGCAGCCCTGGGTCTGGCCTTGTGCTTTGGAGTGAACAATTTTCAGCTTCCAGGGCCCAGAGCTTCCCAGGCCTGTGTAGTACAACTGGAGCAGGCAAATGAGGAGAATCCTTTCCTGCAACTGACATTGGCATGAGATTAGAAGAAGCTCCTGATGCTCTGTAGTCTTGGTGGGGCAAGAAGGATACCTGACCTGAACTTCTGAGGAGACCCATCCATTTGAATAAGTCTTCCCAGTTTTCTCTTTCCTCCCTTCCTTCTTCTCCCCTCTCTTCCATGTCCCTTTGCTTCGACATAGAATTGTATTACATAGCTCAGACTGGCTTTATGCCTTTACCTCTCAAGTGATGGGATCACCAGTGTGCCCTACTCTGCCTGTCTTAAATACAGTATTTCATTTACTCTTGCCCACAGCTTAGCTGAGGCCCGTCTTCCTAGGTTTCCCACATGGACAAAAGTAAAGACATAAGGGGAAGTGACTTTTAAGTCAGACTGATTCTAAAATCAATGCTTTGGGCTAACCTTCAGCAAAATTGTCCATTTAAAGACCCTTGGTAAGTAATTTTGGTTCTGAAAGTCATAGCATCTCTGTGTTCATGTCTCATCTCTGCCGCTGCTGTGGAGGAAAACACTAACAGGCAAGTGTAAAGGATGACTGAATGGCAGTGTTGCCTTAGAAGTTGATTCATCTCTCCTCCATTCACAGGGAGCTAAATTTGGCTGGTAACCAACATCTATGTCTACAACAACTATGTCTACATAGTTGCTCCTTCATCAGGTTTTTGGTTAAGACTTAGGTGCTCTCTCTAAACAGGTCAGAACTTACATTTAGTCTGTGTCACTCACTTTCTGTTTTCCTGAAATCACTAATTTCTGGGAGCTGAGTTTCCTCATCTGCCAAATTAGCAGATGTTGAAAAAAATCAGAAATAAAAACATGACTTAAAAATCAGTATTCCACTATCCAGGGAACTATTGGGTTGTAGGATCAGCCCTTAGGAGATGGTCCCCAATGTGTCATCTAGCCTCTAGCCAGAAAGCATCAATTTCTGTGTAGGTACAAGGCTGAGAATCTCCAAACCTGGTGGGGAATGCTCTGGGCCCAAGAGCCAGCTTTCAATCATGTTTCTGCTGCTAAAGGAATGTCTTGTATTAGGAAGCCAAAGCTGGGAGGTTTCAAGGTGAATTCAAGCAGTTTGGGGTCCAATATTAAAGTACAAAGAAGGGAAACCAAGACCTTTGCAAAAGCTCTTTTGAGGTAGAAAGAGTCACAAAGAGCCTCTTGCTGTTTCACACTTGTAAAGAGACCCCTGCTGGATTCCCAGTTCTCATCCCTAGTAGACAGCTACAGGGCTACAAGGCCCATGCCTCCACTCACACACTTCTTTTCTTCCCTTTGCCTCTGGCATAAAAATGCCAGCTTGAGAGACTCTTTAAAACTGACTTCTGTGCTGCCTTTTCTGTCAATCAGCTGCTGGTCCTGGAAACAGAGATGATGACAGGACAGAATTTCCATTAATATCTTTACTTCCTTTATGAGCAGCCAGTACGGATGGCAATCATCAGCTATTTGTGTGTAGCTCTCCAGGGCATAGCACCCTGAGCAATAAAACCAAAGCATTTGGGTTGGAATTATGCTAATGAGAGCTACAGGAATGCAGAAGGGAAGGCAGGCTGGGGTCCTTCCCACCTGGAACAGGAAGATGAGTGTATTCCTGTGCATTCACTGGGGCATGCCAATGAAGATCCATTCCTTGCATCTCTATCACTTCCTCAGTAGATTAGACCCCAGACAGCACTGAATAGGTTCACAGAGTGCTAAGTATAGAGGTCAATGGGCCATAGAAATAGCTGGATTCAGGAGCTGAGTCACAGCCTAAGAACTTAGCAAACTGTCTTTCTGTATGCATGTATCTCCCATCCCCACCGCTTATCCTGTCCCTATGTCTTAGTGATAGAATGGATGGAAAAGAGATAACACAAGGGTACAGTTGCAGAAGGATGGGCAAACAAGGTTTTAGGGAAAAAAGTCTTCAAGGTTGAGGTTACACCCTTTGGGAAAAGCCTAAAGCAGTGTTTTGTGACCAGTACTCTGTAAAAATCCTTAGAAGAATCTCCAGAGGTTGGTTGTCATTGTAACTTTCAGGGCTTTAGCCTATGGGGTGAGATTCCTGGCGAAAGGCTTGGTCTATGTATTTCTTCAGCAAGTTCTTTTGAAGTCCCATGCACATTCTGTTTTAGAATACCATGAAGTACAGGAGTCTCTCTTCCTGCACAATTAAACTGAAGGATAGAATTTGAGGATTCATACCAAAACTAGACCTGGGATATATGGATGCAGATCAGTAACTCTAGGAGGCTGCTAGATACCCCCTGTCCTCTAAGGCTCTCAAATGACACCCATAGAACAACTGTTGTGCACAGTGAATCCCTGGAATCCTACAAGAAAGTGGGGGGTGGGTGGGGGTGGAGGGATTCTTTTCCATGCAGGAGTGCAGACAGCATAAGACCGTCAGGGAGTCTACCAGCCTTTGCTCCAGTGCTGGGGCCTCTCAGTTCATCCTACCTGTCACTGTTAGTCAGGATCAAAGTGCAATGTTCCCTGGTCTGTGTCTATCTCCTTTACTGCTTCACTGGACACCTGTATGAGCTCTGCAGTCTGTAGACAGATTTCTGGGTTGTCAATCATGCTCTTCTCCTTACAAACTCAGTAACCTTGAACAATTTGGCATCTCTCTGATGGTTAATGTTGATTGTCAACTTGATCTGGAATTGCTTAGAAGACATTTGTTTGAAAGAGCTTCTAGACCAGCTTAACTGAGGTGAGAAGACCCCACCCTAAATATAGGAGGCACAATTCCATGGACTGGGGATCTGAACTGAAAATGAGAAAGTAAGCTGAGTACTAGTACTCATCTTCTCCCTCCCTCCTTCTCTCCCTCCCTCCTACTCTCTCTTTCTCTCTCTCTCTCTGTCTCTCTCTGTCTCTCTGTCTCTCTTCTCTCTCTCTCTCTCTCTCTCTCTCTCTCTCTCTCTTTCTCGATCTCTCTCTCTCGATATCTCTCTCTGCTTTCTGACTTTGGATGCAACGTGCCAGCTGCCTCAGGTTCCTGGTGCCATAATCTTCCACTGTGGTGGACTACCCAATGAAATTGTAAGCCCAACAAATGTTGTATACTTACTTTTGTCATCTCTGTTTCTTAGCTCCCATGGCTAATCCTGAAATAAGCATGGGGATGAGACCTCAGTTCAATAGATGGGAGTTGGATTTCTGGATAATACAATAGCTCTAACTCATCTGAGGGATTCCCATGCTGCTTTCCAGAATGATCCTACTAATTTATATCCTGGAGTTCCTTCTAGTCCACACCCTGCCCAGTTCTCGATACCTTTTGCACTTCTGACACAAGTCATTCTCACTGGGATTAGGTGCTAGCTCACTTTGATTCTGATTTGCAGTTCCCCGAGGGTGTTGTATATGTTTTTCCAGGGCCTGGTGTTCATTTATCTGTTTTCTTTTGAAATCATATCTATTACTCTTTTTATTTGGATGATTTAAGTTCATGTTATTATTGGATGCATTTGTTTGTTTATTTATTCTGAAAACCACCCAAGCCCTTAACAGGTGAATATATTGGAAATATTTTTCTCAAATTATTTTATTCTATCCTTTATTTTTAGCTGTGTGGTCTTGTTTTTATGTGTGTGTGTGTGTGTGTGTGTGTGTGTGTGTGTGTGTGTGTGTGAGAGAGAGAGAGAGAGAGAGGAGAGAGAGCGCCTGGAATTCTCAACTGTCATGCCTCAGTCTTCCAAGTATTTGAACTAAAGACAAGTGCTATCATGTGGAAAACATTTGTGATTTAAGGGTCATACCTAAAAACACTTCACTGAGTCCATAGTTCTGAGGCATGATGATGATGGTGGTGGTGGTGGTATGTATGCTCTATGTTGTATGCACATTTGCTACAGCACGTACGTGGAGGTCAGAGGACAGACAACCTCTGGTGTCTTTTTGTTGCCTGTCTCCACATATTGCAGGTTAGTTGGCCTTGAGCTTACAGGGACTCTCCTCTCATCTTCCCATCTCAGTGTGTACCATGCTGGGCTTCACAAGGAGTGTGGAATTTCAAACATAAGTTCTCGTGCTTATGTGTAATGTGTTTCATCTGCTGAGGCATCTCTCTAGCCCTGAGTAGGTTGATCTCACTAGGACTTGATCAGTGCTATGCACAAGGAGACAAAATAAGATTTTACTATAAGAAAGTCATGAGACTCATACATCTTTTGCAAACTAACTTTGGGTCAATAAAGCTTTGGGGAAAGGTTTGGCTTTTATTAGTGTCTCTGTTGACCTTAATTATAATTATAATTATATTTATAATATTTTGTGCAACTATTATAAAGAAATAGTAATGAATACTTGGTTCATTTAAGTTACATAAGTAACTCAGGAGACTGTGGTAGTTAGAAGTGTGACCTTAGGTGTAAGACCTACTTGGGGACAAGCCTGACTCTGACATATTTTAGATATAATGTCCTACAATCTTGGGCAAGTCACCGAGTCACTGATACTTTCCCACCTTAAGGTACTTATCTGTAAGATGAGTGTCACTCTCACTGGATGAACTGTTTGCTGGAAGCAAGGCACAGTGCCTGTCTCATGGCCTCCGCTACTGCCCTATCATCTATGTGAACCTTTGTCAGTAGCAATGTCTGTGTGCTTCATGTACTTTTTCGAGAGATAGCTCTGATAAGCTTGACATTTTTTCCATTTAAATGGCTGCATGATAAGTTTTTAAAACTATTACTTATTATTTGATACTATTTATGTTGTGGATTTGGTGTAACGCTTGCATTATTGATTTCCAAAATTGCACAAGAATTCCACATGTGAGACACTGAAGGTCTCTGCCCCAAGTTGGTTCTTATTCATGAATAAAGTTGCCAGCAGCCAACAGCTGGGCAGGAAGACAGAGGCAAAACTTTAGGACTTGTGGGTAAGGGGACGCGAAGGAGGGAAGAATTGCCACGCTGTGGAAGCAGAAAGATCAGGTGTGAGAAGGTCAAGACAGAGAGACAGCCAACATTCAAGAGGCAGGGATTGTGGCCCAGGGGGGCTGCAGTTCTGGGTCCAGGGCAGTCAAGATGGAATATAGGTTTTAGTAAGTAATAATTCAGGAATATTAAAGAGGAGAGTGTGTTAGCCACTGGGAGCTTTGGAAGTACCCAACCATTGAGTCATATTAAACATAAGCCTTTGTGTGTGTGTATGTGTGTGTGTGTGTGTGTGTGTGTGTGTGTGTGTGTGTGTGTGTTTTATTTGATAACCCAGAGCACTGGTTTATATTACCAGAAAAGAGCCCCACCCACGTTATAAAGGAGAGGATTAGTATAGAAGTACAGGAAGGGAAGATATAATGATTGTCTTGGACTGCATAAGCCTTTGAGCATTTTAGCATCCTTGAATGTGGGAATGAGATACATCACCATGACTTTTTTTTTTTTTTGCTGTATTTCTCTTCTTTCACCCTTCTTCCTCCCCTTCCTCCTCCCCTTTTTTTTCTTGCTTAGGCATAAGTATAACAGATAAAGAGACGCAGCCATTTTCCCCCTTGAAATTTGATCATCCCTAGCAGATGCAGGTGTAACACAAACATTCCTAATTGGTTTTCCCTGCCTATTTATTCTTGCAACAAAATGCCAGGGGATAGATTAGAGGAAAGATGCTTTCAAATGCCCTTCCCTTCAGAGTGATGAGGGTGACTGGGAAGTCCCCTCTGCTGCTCTGACACTGTAATCACTTTCTGGCCTGGACTCTAGTCTCTTTCCCTAAGGCACCTGAATGTCACACCATCTCTTTCTTTCCAGATGTGCCTGTTCATGAGTAGTACAGGGGGCAGCTCACCATGGTTCCAGGACTTTGTGGGTCATGACAGCCCACATATAGTCTGGTCTGTGTTACTCCCAGTGGGAGGCACAGCTCTTCAGGCCTGGGGAGGAATGTGGTTTTCACAAGATCCTGTGAACAAAACATGTAAAAACCTAGCACATCACAAGCTGAGCAACTATTCCCTACTGCTTGTCAAGTGCTCAAGGAGCCTGGCTGTGGGAGCATGAGGGCATTTTAACACCTCTCTAACACTTGCTAATGTCCCTTTATAATAAAGTGAGAAGACAGTTCAGTGAGCAGGGCTCTCAGTAGGCACCAGTCCCTCCTAGAATTTAATAAGCTCTATTTTCAGTATTTCATGAGATTCATCTTCATCGTTAGCTTCCATTTATGGCAAGGGATCCTACTTTTCCATTTACTGAAGTAATTGTAACTTTCCTTTCAGCTGAGAAAATGTAAGTAAGAATGAGAATCTTATAAGAGAAACACAGTAAGTAAACAGAGGTGTGCTGTACACAGTGAAGAAAGAAGCTTGGGGGAACTCCCCACACTGTACTCACAGATATCTCTATAGGGCTCAATTCCAACGTGGATCCGCCTTCCATGAAGCCAGATGGCTGAGTGTGTTGGCTCATGAGTCTCTTGAATACACAAAGCCAAGCTCTGCAGACAGTGATGAGGAACTTAGACTTCAGTGTTAAGTGAGAAGGGACCATCGTTTTATTCCCCAGGAAAAGGTTAGTGTCGTAGTTTAAGTAGGTATGGTCCCAATAGACTCATGTGTCTTAAGTGCTTGGTCCTTAGCACTAGTAAGAGGTGTGGCCTTATTGGATCAGGTGTGGCCTTGTTGGAAGTGTGTCATTTTGGGGAAGGGCTTTGAGGTCTCCTATACTCAAGCCATATCCATTGTGGCACATAGTCCTTTCTTTGCTGCCTGTACATCAAGTAGAACTCTCAGCTCCATCTCCAGCACCATGTCTGCCTGCATGCTGTCATATTTCCTGCCATGATGATAATGGGCCAAACCTCTGAATTAAAAGCCAGTCCTAATTAAATATCTTCCTTTATAAGGATTTCATGGTTATGGTATCTCTTCACAGCAATAAAACCCTAACTGCGACAGGCAGGGAGCAGGAAGATAGATTTTAGAGCTTAGTCAAACTGGGTTGGCTTGCCAACCAAGCAGAGGTTATTATGGATTCTAAATACATAGTACGTGGACTCAAATCCAAGTTCTTACTTCTTCCCACTGGGTCTCATGGTCAAACAGAACATCTTTTGTGTTGTATTTTCCCATCTGTAAAATGGGCTATAATAGAACCTTTAGGGCTGTTGTGAAGGTGGGGGAAATGCCAAAAACATAATTTATGATAAGCTCTCAATAAATATTAGGTACTATTATTATGTCAACATCATCACTACCACCTTAGGTAACCTTTTCTCAATTTTGCTTTTCTTGTAAAATCAGGCTGGTCCTATCTGACTCTAAAGGTTACTTGGACATGATAGATGAGGCATACATACATTTCAACTCCCAACCATTCTCTGATCAGAACTCTTAAGCTGTAGGTCTGTGACCTTTGTCACAGATGGGGGTTTCTGTACAGAGACCTGTCCCTACCTCTGCTCCGGCCTGGATTAACTATGGATGCATACTGGCCATGGCCATTAGAGAAAATCTGAATATCATTGTTTGGAATTACCCTAACTTATGATGGAGGTCTAAGTCCAGGCAAGCCCATTGAAGCAGACCATGCACTAGAGTTCTTTTGAGTAACATATTCCATTGATAGCACAGGTGAACTCCTCCCTTTCAAGTGACATACATGAGTCTTCAGTAGTTAGGTCTGTCTTTAACCAATGTTCCTTATTGTGGCTGAAGTCACTGCCAATTTTTTAAAGCTAGTCATGAGCTATAGCTGTTCTACTTTCCTGTCCTTGTTTATCTTCTATCGATCTAAGCTAATCACTTAATTAGCCCAGAGAAGAAGACTTCTGTGCTGTTAAATAACTCTAAAATCCTACTGGAGATGCTCCAGTGGCCTGATTGGATTTAACTTGCAGCTCATTGCCTCCAGACAAAAATATGTTAAATGCATCTGCACTGAGAAGATCTGACTTGTTTTTGGTGGGGCGGAATCTATTCACACTGGTGTTTTTCAAAATTTGGGTTCTGACCTACTAGAACCAGCATCAAAAGGATGCTGTCTCTGGCCTGGAATTGTACTTGGAAAGCTAAAGGGAATGGCTTACTATCAGGTCTTCGTTGGCTTGTTTAACAGGGTCAATACCTGGTGTTCTGCTTTGTTGCCGTCTGTATTCCTTTCCTTTCTGGTGCTGTGATAAAACACTAATCCACATTATCATGGAGAGGAAAGGGTTCATTTCATCTTATACTTCCAGGTCATGATCTATCATTGAGAGAAGCCAAGGTAGGAACTGAAGGCAGGAAGTAGAAATTGAAGAAAGAAAATGGAGAAATATTGCTTAGTGGCTTGCTCCAAGGCTTGTGTGCAGCCACTGTTCTAGATAGCCCAGGATCACTTACCTAGGCATGGTATTGTCTACAGTGACCTGGGCCTTCCTATATCCATTCACAGTAAAGAAAATCCCCACGGGCCAATTTGATGGAAGCAAGTCCTAAATTGTGATTCCCTCTTCCAAGTTTTGTCAAGTTCACTGCCAAGATTAGCCATCTGAAGATCCACCTTGTTTTGTAAAACAGGGTCTTTCACTGGGACCCAGGACTTACTAGTTAAGTCTAGCTGCCTAGCAGATGAGCCTGTCTCTGTATCTCCTCAGTATATGCATTATAAGTGGGTGTTAACATGTCTGGCTTTTTAATGTGGATTCTGGGACTCAAACTCTAATAGTTTACCAGCTGAGTCATCCTTCCAACCCCAGCCTCTGTTCTGACAAGCACTCTTGATGATGCAGACTGAAACTGAAGTTGGAGAATCACAGCGTTCGTGATGCATCTCTAGCCCACAAACTTGTTTTTGTGATCTAGCTTTTCTGGCAAAGAGAAAAAAAAAATAAGAAAATAGGAGAAGAAAGGGACAAAGGAAGCAGGAAGGAAAACCATAAAGAGGATCAGAGTTCTTTGAATACTAGCATAATATTAGAAGTCTGGAGGAAAATTGGGGAGCAGTCCAGGAAAATCCTGATAGTTCTCAGAAGATTCTCACAAGAAAGATATACTGAGTGTACCTAGTGTATGTTCATTATACTGACAAAGAATGAGTCTTGGTAATCCCAAACTAAGTTAACTGCTAACTGAGAACCTAGGTATGCTTCCTGAGGCTAGCCAATGGAGAAAAGTGAAGAACTCTCCTGTGGGACATATACAGTATCCTCTCTTCCCCCATTTTGAGAAACAGCTTTGCTTAGGAGAAAGAGGACAGCTTCTCAAGTGGGCCATGCATTCTTATCAAGCAAGCCACAAAGTCTCCAAGTCTCAGTTTCTTTATCTATAAATAGAGACTATTACGTTCTTATGGATGGGTTTGCCTAACGCTATAAGCAATGCACCTCATAGTTTGGCATACATGGTAGATGTTGAATACATTGTAAACTAGAGAGAAAGGAAGATGATTAGTTGTCTTTTGTGAAGCTTGTTTGCACTAATGTTTTGACAATTTCTAGACAAATGCCTGCCATAAGGATGTTCTGAAAGCAGTTTTATCATGTGATCATACAGACAAGGAGGAAGGAAGGATGTGATGGACAAGATCTGATTCCAGCTCATCTCCCAAATGCCTAGTGTGGAATCTACATTTGTGTTGACCTTTTCAGTTCTCTTTGTAGTTCATAGTCTGTTGGCACTACTGGGAACAAAGTGCAGACGATGAAGTAGCTTCTAAACAACACACGTTCTTTTCTCATAGTTCTGAAGGCATAGAGTCCAAGATCCAGGTGCTCAAAGATTATATGTGCAATGAAGTCACACTTTTAGATCATAGATGACACTGTGTGATCACAGAGTAGGAAAGGGGCAGGCAGCCCTATGGGTATACTCTGTAAGAGACTGTGCCTTCATGATGAAATCACTCCCCAAAGGCTCTACCTAAGCCTAATCCTACCACACTGTTTCAATGTATGGATTTGGGGTGGGGGTGGAGGACAAAAATACAGTTTCACAATGGCCCCAGAGTTGGGCAAAGACTGAGGTGGGGGCACTCTTAGAAAACGCGGAGGCAAAGTAAGAACTTTGCAGGGTTTTGGTAGCACAGACAACATAGAAAAACAAACTACGACTTGCAGGATGATTCAGCTAATTGTTCCGTGTGACTCAAAGCTTATTCATAAGTGCTTCAGAGGCAGTGGGTGTAAAAGGGAATTAACTGCAGAGGCAAGGAGAAAGCTTTCAGGTCCTTTTGATACAAAAGCCAAAGAGGGAGGCACTTGAGCTCCATGGTAGAGGAAGGGTTGTTTTTAAGGCTTTTGTTTGACTGACCAAGCAGCAAACCCACAGCTGGCGGATATCTGGGCATCTTCTCCATTCCCTCTCATTCCCTGGCATTGTATCCACTGAGCACATCCTGTCCAGATCACAAAGCTTCTAACTTCCAGCTCAGAGACGAACTCTGTAGTCCAGGCTTGAGGACTGAAAAGCTTCCCACTCAAGAGGCACTCTCAGTCATGGTCAATGGGTGCCCACTGCTTTGGCAAAGACATAGAACAAGATTTTAAAACAAGGCACACTGAGTCATACCCAGTCTGTTATACAAAAGCAGAGGCAGTCCAGCACCAAACACCCTAAGTAGTAGGTTGAATAATGGGCTTTAGAAGATAAAGTCCCTTTCAAATTATTGAAACCAGTGAATGTACTCTTATGGGGATTTTGTAGATGAAAGTAAGCTAAGGTATTCTTATGATGGCACTAGAAGAGCCACATGGGTGTAAATCCAAGAGCTGTGTTCTAAGCCACACACATGCAGGGAGAGAGGAGAAAAAATGTGAGAGGAAGAATGGCAATGCGCTCAAGCAGCAGCAGCCTCAGCAGCAGCAGGAGACTGGCACGGAGCAGGACTTTTCCTACAGCCAGAGTAGGGGTTAACTGTTGTCTTCAATTGTGTGAGAGAAAAATTGGTAGGTGTAAGCCACCTATGTTCTGCAGTCACAAGACACTAAAGCACCACATGTCAGTGAAGGTGCAGGCTGGGAGTGGCCAATAAGCTAAAGGAGGTTCTCAAAGAGGATTTGTGTCGAAAAGAAGACCATGGTTTTCAGACATTCGTTTCCATGCTACCATTTCCTGTGCAAACTCTAACCCCCTTTTGTGACACTTCAGAGCAAACAGCCTTTGCCGTAACTCCTCCCTTAAAGAATGTAGCAGATGGAGAAGAGCACAATTTCTAGATACTGAGAGCTTTCTCTGTTCCTTTCCCTTAGATTCCCACTACTGCAGGTGGGGCTGAGAAATAGCTCCATCAGCGCCTGCCACATCAGCACAAAGATCTGAGTTTGATTCCATGTAAAAAGTGAGGCATGATAATCTGTGCCTATAATACAAGCACTTGGAGACGTAGAGACAGGTAGATCCCTGGGTTTTGCTGGCTGTCCTGTCTAACATAATCAGTGAGCCCCAGGTTCTAGGATGACTCTGTCTTAAAAAAAAAAAAATAGTAGAGAACTGGAAAAATGGCTCAGCAGGTAAAAGTGCTAGCTGTTATTTCTGACTATCAAAACTTCATAAAACTTCATTCCCAGCACACATATAGTGGAAGAGATAACTCCTTAAAGTTGTTCTCTGATCTCCAGAAGTATACCAAGGGCAAATAGGCATGCACACACATAGATGTGCATCTGTGTATGCACATACATTCACTAAATAGGTAGATAGATGATAGATAGATAGATAGATAGATAGATAGATAGATAGATAAAAAGAAATTATCAAAACCACAAACCAATACAGCTATCTGAGCACGTTGTGCTCCTTTGTTTCTCAGAGCTACCCTGGCCATCTTGAACTCCTTGAATTTCACTTTTCTGCATCAATGGCAGGAAAATTTGACCAAGGAAAGGTTCCTGTGCTGTTATCTTTCCAACCCAATGATATGCTCCCAATCTCCTTCTACCATACCAATCTTTGGCTCACAGGAAACACACTAGCTCCCAGAAAGCAACTTCCTCATTTATGCTGTTTGGGAGTCCCAAACTATCAATGTTTAAGTTATCCAGAACATCAGATAAATATTTTAGCAACCACTTTATTTTAATCCAGGCTAAGGGACAGTTTGGAAATGTTACTATTCTAAGTACATAACTGAGAAACTATGGCAGGCTGTCAATGCTACTGTTTGGGAAGCTAGCCTATCTACCATCATGATGCAATAAAATTCTTTGCACAAGGCTGCGGGATCATGAAGTACAATAAAGGGTGGTTAGCTTCATTTCCAATGTCGCAGTGGCCAGAAGAATGAGATCCATTTTCTTATGCCTTGGGAATTGCTTGAGTTACTCTCATGCCTGGAAATGACAAAACATAAAAATAGACATTTAGTTAGAACCAGTAGTATTTTTTTCCTGAAGCGTAGCAATAAACAAAATGTAAGTTTGTTTACTGTTAATCTGTTGGATTGCCATTAACATTTTATGGGAAACGATATTGAGGTGTGGGCAAGCTATGTGCAACAAATGGTTCCCGACCTTTTGATGCCTACACTTATTCTCTGGGTTCATGTACTTTCCTTGTCCTTTGCCCATCACCCACATCACAAAAGGTCAGCTGCAAGGACTCTTAAGATTCCACATCAGCAATTCAAAGCTTATGTACACAGCATACCAATTCAGATTTGTATATGCTATCTAAGAAGAACATGCCAAACATTAGTGTTGTCTAAACTCTCTGCTGAGCTTAAGGACACAGATTTCTGGACTCTGTCCCCCATATTTTGATTCAGCAGGTCTATGGAGAGGGCCAGGAATCTATTTCAAAACAAGCTTTGGCTGTGACTGAAGACATTGGCACCTGGAATTGGGGACTCATTAAAGCACTGTATGGCTGGCAGAATCAGCTTTACATACTGAAAGCATAATAGACCAGATAGCCTAAGGACATGTTCCAGACCTTAAACATTTTTACTAAGATGATTAGACTTCTCCTTACTATATCTTATCTAGCAAGAAAGTAAGAAAATTTCTTGATGGTATAGTGTGGTGGTTTAGATCTAAGTCCAGGTGACCATGGAAATACATTTCACACCTCTGTACCTGACTTCTTTGTTGCAGCCTTGACCCATCTAAACCTCAATAATTGGCTTCTGTAAAGTGGGTGTGGCCAGCAATTGTGAAGGCAGCATCTGGTAGCTGGGAGCAGAGGGAGAGATGGGAAGACTTTAGGAGTTGTATCTCATAAAATCTGGGGAAGACTGGGAAAGGTGCTAGGAGAATAGATCAACTACTATACATGTGATAAATGAAAAGATTTTGAGAAACACTGTCATGAATCACAGATTTCTCTAGTGTTTCTATTCTTAAATCTTTTTATTTATGTACATGAATGTGTATACACAACTGTATGTTGCATATGTGTGCAAGTGCCCGAAGAGGCCAGAAGATGGCACTGGATACTGTGGGTTTGGAGTTGCAGGCAGTTTTGAGTAGCTAATGTGGGTGCTGGGAACTAAACTCAGGTCCTGTGGAAGAGCAGCAAGTACTCATAACTTCTGACTTATGGCTCCAACCGCTTCCTCTGTGTTTTTAAGAAATCCCAGAAGAAAACTGATTTGCCTTCTATGTCTGGTTTGCCATTTGTGGGTCTGAGTTCAGCACAGAGGATGCAGACCTGGGATACTGGGATATGAAGGGCTAGCTCTCTGTCTATTTCAAGGGCTCTATTTAAGGCTGTCTTGATTTTAGAGCCATTCAAACTCACCTTGGTGAAGATATAAACATTGGCCTTTGGCATATGATGAATTTGTATGAGTACAGAAACCCATTTCCTGCAAGTTGGTACAAAGTCAGAGAGCACAGGGTGGCACAGGTCTCTGTAATGATATGCAGTCCCTTTGGGATCATAATACAGAGGCAGAGTCACTCTTAATCTGGACCAGAGTTCTCTTCTCTGAGCACAGAGCTGTACCATAGAGAAGGTGGGAGAATGGGGTATTTGAACCAGTCAAAGTAGCCTCCAGAGATGGGTCCTGTCCTATTCTCACATGACCCTGGGACCATTTGCTGCTGTTCCTAGCACTGCTTGCCTTGTCTGGAGATATGGGTCATCTTCTAAACATCCATCACAGACTTCATCCTTGAACCATTATTGACTTTGAGTCAAAGGCACCTGTGCTGGCCTGAAAATGAATGTGCCCTCTCTCTTCTTCTGCCTTGCCTGTCTATGGCAGATTTATGTCTGAGAAGTTTCTATCAGTTTTATTTTTGGACATTGTAGCCCATGTTACTTCCACTGCCTGCCCTTCTCAGTCCAGTTCTCTAACCTGACTTTGCTCTATCTCTTCCTACACAGGACCCTCTGTCAGCCCACTCTCTGCTTCTATAATTCATCCTTCACACAGCCTTAGCACCTATATATCCATCTGGCTTCTCAATGCTCTATCTATGGTAGTTTCATTTCCATAGCTGGTCTGGAGCATCATAGGAAGCAGTGTCAACCTTTAATGCCCAAAGCACTAGGTAGGCTTGTAGGATTTGAGGAGAGATGTATCCAAAGTTTTGTTGTGTGCCTGTGAAGGGGAGTGAGGTGAGCACACTGAATAGGGACTGCAGAGTCTACATAAAGCACCCACAAATGTGCCTGAGGTATTGCAATGTTCCCTCAAGGAAGGTCTGTCTCTCTTGTTTGCATGACTCTGATTTCTTCCATGCTTGTAGGCACTAAAGACTCAGCACTTAGTATCTAGTAAAAGCTATGAGTCTACAATGCAGACTGCAGCTGGTGGAATGCCCATCTCCCCCATGTTTTAATGGACCTAACACTGCACAATCATCTTCAGGTCTTCAGTTTCCTTCTATGTCACAGCTACCACTGACAGTAGAGCTTTTAATTTTACCCAGAGATGTCAATGAAAGGATTTACTGACAAGTAAACAGGGCTCCCAGGAGGGAGTAAGGAAGTGAATGGTTCAATCCCTGACATGCTTCCAGCCCACTTGGAAAATACTTTATACAGAGTGAGGCCAGTACACTGATCACAAGAAGTCAGGTAAGCAGGCTTGGATACATGACCTTCTACAATCAGGAGCCCAATAGCCATGCATGCTCCGATATATAGAGATAGAGATAGAGATAGAGATAGAGATAGAGATAGAGATAGAGATAGAGATAGAGATAGAGATAGAGATAGAGATAGAGATAGAGATCGATAGAGCGATAGAGCGATAGAGCGATAGAGCGATAGAGCGATAGAGCGATAGAGCGATAGAGCGATAGAGCGATAGAGATAGATAGATAGATAGATAGATAGATAGATAGATAGATAGATAATTAGCAGGTTAACTGTCCCCTCCCTCAAGGATATCCCTGAGAAATGACTGGGGGACAGCATTGTATTGTCAGGGGTATATTCTTCAGAGTCATAAAAGGTAACAGAAGGGATTTTCCATTGCTCTGCATAGTAGGAGAGACATTTGGAAAAGGGAGCTTTGAATCTGGAAGAGAAATCAAAATGCTCCAAAGAAGAGCAACATCAAAGTTTTCAGGAAAGACTATGGAAAACCTTTGTATCTCTTTCCCTAAAACCCACAGGAAGGCCTTTGACATTTCCCTGTGCTCTGTAGTATGATTCAATGGGTACCGGTAACATCATAGGTGCCACCTTTGAGTAGAAACTGAACCCCACTGACTTTTTGAATGTGAAACTCTCATCACGTTGGCCTATTTTCTATCACTTTACATAATGGGATTCTAAGATAAGAAATGAATGAAGCTGAAAGGTTTATTTGGGTTCGAAGTTTTGGAGAGAGTGTCTGTGATCAGTTGGGCCTGCTGCTTAGGCTCATAGTACTGAGCCATATAGTAAACTGGAAGCAAAAAAAGAAGAACAACAACAAAAAGACCAGAATCTCCTGAAAGCCCAATGAACCAAAGACAGCTCAGAGGACCTTACTGTTTAAGGTCCATCACCTCCACATAATGCCAAGTTTAGGCATCAAGCCTCCAGCCCACAGGCCTTTAGGGGACCTTCTAGATCCTAATGATTCACTCATATACCCACTTTCTCTATACCCTCTGAGGACATTGAAAGCAGCATCTTTTTACTGGGAGTATCAAGAGGTTTTTTTTTATCCTACTCCAACCCCTCTTATGCTCAGTCCAGAGGAAGTCCTCTTCTACAGTGAAGATGACATGACATTGCTACATCTCTCTCCTGGAGTTGTGTCTGGGTGGGAGCTGCCCACAGGGAAAATACCTTGATAGTGTATAGAGGGAGGCTTGGACTGCAGAGCCTGGCTAGCCTTTCCTATCTTTACAGTAGTGGCTCCTCACTTGCTTGCCCATTAGAATCACCAGGGGAGGTGGAATCATTCCTGAATGGGGCCCCTTCTGACTAATCTTGATCTGGAGAATGCAGAGACTGCAGATGGGAAGTTTTAGACTTGATCGTGACAAGGTCCTCACCTATCTCCCTGGGCTTCCATTCTAAAATGTGTTCATAGTGTAGCATGGCTCAGCCATTCAAGACAGGATTTATAGAGAGTGTTTTCCTCACTCACACGACAGGGGCCACTGCTGTCTTTCCAGCTAGCGAACCTTGCCCATGGGGATTAATGATATGGTCTGTTTGGCTTTTGTAACAGGGCTAAGACAAAAAATGGTTTGTTATCCTCTCTCTCTCTCTCTCTCTCTCTCTCTCTCTCTCTCTCTCTCTCTCTTTCTCTCTCTCTGTTATCTCAGCAGTCCCTTAATTCAGGCTGTCCTGTGAGCTATTCAGGTGTCTCCTACCCATTTTCCCCATCTCTGCCTCCCTGTGCTGAAATTAAAGGTGTACGCTATATCACCTAGATTTTTATGGGTGCTGGGGATCCGAACTCAGGTCCTCATGCTTGCATGGCAAATACTGACTGAGCCATCTCTCCAGGCCTAGAACTGGTTTTAAAATTAGAGCACCACATTTACCAATGACACAGCCTGGAAAGCTGACGAAACCTAGTTAACAATCTTCTTTTAAAAGTCTTAGCTTGCGGCAGGCTAGTGAGTGGGGCAGGCAGAGCAGCTATAGAACTGCATTCTGCTCACAACAAAGTATGGTGAGCAATTTTCTAAGGGCAAGGCCTCCTGACCTCTCTTCTTCAGCTTTTTCTTAATAAACTGGCCTTTAAAACTTATACCACAAAAGCCACTGGTGGTGGCAATGTGGTAAAGTAGGTGGGTGATGGAAAAGCTGATGGCAAGGATCAGGGAGCCTCTTTGATTAGTATCTCTGAGACAATGCAATTATATTTCATTTCCTTCAAGATATAGGAAGGGGTTAGGTCAGGTTCACTACCAGAAACCCAGCAGTATGAGGGTGAAATCTAGAGAGTAGGGCAACTTCCAAGTATGCTGACAGACTCCAAATTACTTCTCTGTAGCATGTTTCACATGCTGATTAATAACAGTACTTCCTGAGATGTCCAGGGGCTAATTAACTTCCTGTTCAACAGAGTGCATTTCCCAGGCTGCAGCATCAATGAAAACAGAAGGCAACCCTAGAATGCAGCCCTGTATAACACACACCTCTCAGAGACTGGGGTAGAGATGACTGTTCTCTGGCAAGGCTGAGACTCACTCACCTCTACTTAGACAGTGGCCATAGACTCTGAGAAGCAAGCTCTTAAGAATCAGAAAGACTCAAGAAAAACAACCTGGAAGCTTGGAGCTCTGAGTTATATACTCGGGTATGTCTGGGTTGTCTCTTCTGCAAATTAAATGGTGTCTGCTTTGAGGTTGGTAGTGAGTTAAGGAAACAGAACAGGCTGGGGAACTTGTATTCCAGCTTGGATACTTCCTGTTACATACTATAGATAGGCACCAAGGCTTTGTTTAGTGCTTGCTGTGTTTCTACCCACTTCCCTGTGTCTGTGGCATACCCAGCAGGGACTTTCCCTAAAAGAAACATTCTTTCCTTTGGGCATATATAGAGAACAGACTTTATTTGTCCCAGATTTTCTGCTGATATAACACTTTTCTGCAACCCAGTCAAAATGAAAGGATTACTTTCTATTCACTTGCATCTTGCAGGAGATAAACTAATTTTGAGAAATTCCTTACAATGGGAAGCACTCTCAGACCCTGCAAATGGGCAAAGAAGAAGCTAAAAGGCATCCATGCTTTGTCATTTACTTTCTGTGTCAGATTCTTCCCATGTTGCTTTTTGATGGTGACCTTCTACCAGCTCATTCTTTAGAGCTAACTCATGCTCTTCTGTTATAATGGCATTTAGAGCCAAGCATGGAAGAGGCTACCTTTGATAATTAATGGCTCCAAGAGTCTGCTAAGCATGTCATTTAATTAATGGCACTTGTGTCTGGAGTATGTACAACTCTGGAGCTGAATAGCAGACAGGATTGCTAAAGTGGATAGGCACCCACTCAGTTTATAAGGCTTCAGCACTTCCAGCTGACTAATGGGTTAAAGTGCCCACCCCCTTTCTTCTTCACCATTTAAAAGAACTGGTATTAGTGAAATTATGTTCATTTTCCTTGGGAGTACAGATTTTAATCCAAATAAATCTTCAGACTAATGGATGATCACTTATTACCTTAGAGCCGGATATTTCAACAAAATCCAAAAGATGAACCTTTAAGAAGTTGACGTTGAGTGTAAGACCAGTGGTCAGGGAAATTCTGATTTACCTCAATTATTCACATATCAACTAGTCCAAGTTACAATTGAATCTGTCTTGAAATCAAAATCTGAAGGGATAAGGACACTAGAAAGATAGCTCAGTGTTTAAGAGTGCTACTTGCTCTTGCCAGGGACCTAAGTTCCATTCTTATCATTCACACTAGGCAGCTCACCACCACCTATAACTCCAGATGCATTCTGACAACTTCTGACCTCTGAGGTCACATCTTCACACATATATTTTTAAAGGAAAATGCTTATTTAAAAAGGGGGGTGGTGAAAACTGGAATAAAACATGGGTGACACATGAACAGAGACTATTTCACATCACCTGCAATGTCTGAAACTCTAGTCTCTGAACTGTAGAGAGAATATTGTAAAACTTACTAGGTTTCTTCCTCAGTAAAGCAACAATCAAAATACAATCATCTTTACACTTCTTTTCAGTCCCAAATTTCTCAGTAGGGGCATTAACGATGGTGGTATCAATCCTAGGAGAGCTAATTGATTGTCTCCCTTTGGGAACCAGAGGGTTATTCCTCCCCTACTCCAAGACTCCAACACTATCTCAGGGATATAAAAGTTCAAGTAAACATATCCTGCACCAATCTAGAAGCCCATCTATAGGGAAAGAGACCAGGACCATACCCAGCATTAGGCCTTGTTTCCTTCTACTGGGCCTCACTCCCTTATTCAAGGAAGAGTGGAATTAAGGGATGAAGGGAATAGGAACATTACCTTAGATTGGGCACTTGGGAAACACCTTTCTAAGAGGTGATATTTGGGCCTCATCAAGAATGGAGGGAAGAAGGAAGGGAGATTATTCTAATAGGAAGGGTGCCCAGGGTACATTGAATCATGGGGTAGGTCAGTGTTTGATGTGATCCTATACCAGCAAGATTAGGAAAAACATTGTGGAAACTGTTGTGGGGCATGAATGGGACTCTTGTGCTCTATCCCTGGTTGGCTCTTCAGGGTGATGGGAGACCATGACCTTTCTTTTTATTGAAGGATCATGATCTTAACTTTTTTTTTCTGTTTTAATGAATTCTTTCTATGGTGTGACCTTGGGGGATCTAGAAGATATAGACATTTATTTTAAGAGTCAAACTTAACAGCTTACATATGATAGCTTATATAAAGAAATGGTATTTTTAATTGTAGTATTCTGAAATTCAATCTTACCCAGAATGAGGGAGTTCTTAGATTTTCTTTTTCAGAAAATGCTTTTCTTCTAAATTCTTGTACTATTTCAAACTTCCATTGAGTCTCCCTCTTTTAAAACATTAAAGAATTTAAAGCTAACCATACATGAGCTCTTAAGAAATTCCTGAATAGAAAACAGTAAGCAAGATTTGCATGAGAATATTGGGGGAAAGGACAGCTTTAAACCCTAGGCATGATCCTCAGCATAAACAGATAATTCAAAACTCTGCAGAAGCCAGGAAGAGATGAGGTAATATAGGAAGAATAGTTTGGCCAGTTCCTTGATGCTTTGCACAGACAAGGCTAGAGCTTTCTAGAAAGTTCCCCTTTCTGGGAGCTGTGCCTCAGATTCATTGTTTCTAATTAGAAGATGACTTGGATACCAGCATGAGCTTTGAGTTCCTTAAGGCAATGCCACACCCCACACTTGCACTTTGTAGCTCAAAATGCCAGCAGCTCAAAATTTTGCCTCTTTGGAGCAAGATGCAGAGCTTTAGTGGAGGGAAATTGGTAAGAGCATCTAATTGCATTCAACATCGCTTTTTGCCTGTCTTAAAGGAGTGCAAATGATCTGCTGGTTTTTATAGACCTGCTTGACCTAAAGATATGTGCTGGCAAAAAAGAATATTCTGTTGAGCTCTTTTAATGCTTAATAATTACATGATCTATCATCTAATGTACTGACTCCCACTTTTTGAAAAGAATTTTAAATACTCATTAAAATTCATTGACTGATTCTAGATCATAAGGTGGCTGGGGGGTGGGATATGTGATGAAGGTTTTAGGGAAGCAGAGGGAGGTGGATAGATATGACTGATAAAATGTCAGCTGGTTCATGGTATGATAAACGTCTGAAATAGCTTAGATCAGAGTTGTGGTGGACAGTGTACTAGTGACTTGCCCAGGGTCCAGGTACATACTTTCTTGTTCTTGTGGTCACCCTCCTCCTTTAGAGGTATCATCAGTTCTTAAGGGGAAGGATAACTACTGTGTTTGGCTTGAAATGAGTGCTTAGCAAATAGTTTGTGATTGTGTTATGGAGCCTCCCATTTAAAATTACCACTGGGGAAATCGCAATTTATTGCTATTAAATAGCTTTAAATAGCTTTAAACAGCTAGGAATCCTTTCATGACAAGCAACATGTCCCAACATCAAATTTTCCTCTGAATGAAAAGTGATTCAACATCTTTGTAACAGTACTGGACCTCCCCTCTTGGTTTCTTGGCTCCTGTCATTGTAGAGGAGTCTCCTGTCTCTGGTTTCTCCCAATGATGAGTAGATTTCTTGAAGCCTGACATTGTCAACATCCTAGTTGAAGGCTTCTGGTTTCCTGTTAGTGCATCAATAAAAGGGGAGGAATAGGCTGGGGTCACATTCTATAACATGTTCTTCATATGGAATTGGTAGTTCCAAAATGAAACATCTGTCATGTTCCTGTAGCTGGAAATTCCTGCAAGTTGGGAGGGGCTAAGGTGGGAGGAGTAAGGAAAGGAAGAGGAGGAGTAAAGGGAGGAAGAGGAGAAGGAAGAGGAGGAGCTAGGGAGGCAGAGTTGTAGGTGCCATAGATGACCACGAATGTACCGAGAGAAGTCCTGGGTAACGACTTATATCTAGGTTAGTTAATTGGGAAACACCTCCAATTGTGTGGGCGTCTGGTTAATTGAGCATTACCAAACAAATAAAGCCTGTGGTTAATCTTTAAGCATTAGCGTCTCATTCATACCGGGCACTGCGTGGATGGTGGGATGGTCTGGGCTCAGCCCAGCCTTGTGGAGACAGCGTGGAAGATTGGCAGAGCCATCTCCCACATTGGCATCTTGTGGGTGTCAGGGCTGGTGTCCTCTGGTAGCCTGAGCAGATGACCTGAGCTGAGTGGCAGCAAAAATATGCTGCCACCGCTTGTGGCCACAGGCCTTGTCTAGTCAGCAAGATGGCAGCTGATTGAGAACAAGCCAGATTGGGGCATGCCATTTTAAAATATTACCACAACATGTTCCATTCCATTCCTATTCTCTGATTGAATCTTTCACTGATCTTATACATGTTTTCTAAGAAACAATGGCAGATTCTCCAAGACCCTCTGTCTAACTGAAGGATCTTGAATGGAGCCCCTGGGGGTCCTCACTGACTCAAGGGAGAGTATCTATTGGATTGCCATCAACATTGATTAGCTATGGTTTATTCCTGGTTATCTAATGAAGTGTGTTTTTTCAAGTTTGTAATTGGAGACTTGAGATAGCATTATGTCCCCAGCAGATGGCTGTGATGGCTGGCTAAAGTAACATACAGGAAGCCTTCAGCACAGGAATCATCAAATGCTGGCTGTGTTCCTGAAGTTAGTGAAGAAGTAAGAGAAAAACTGTATCTTGTTCTTCTGCTTCATTGGATAACTCTAGCTGTCAGTTAGCTAGAAATCTTTAGGGGCCGATGTTTCTTGAAAGACACAGCAACTGTGTTGTGAAGACTAAACACCTGCTACCAAGTTAGATAACCTGAACCTTGAATTTCCAGAGTTCTGGGGCAAGTCACATAGCTCTAGCCTCCATTCCTGCTTCTGAAAGCCCAGGAAAACTGGCACATCCCTGAGAGGTTTGAGATTAAGTCTGTGAAGTACTTAGAACAGGTTATTCATAATAAGCTCTTCTTATATAGTATCATTATGCGTTATTACTACTAATAAAGTACTCTCTTCACAGTGGTTTCTACTATTCACTTTAAAACGTAATGATAGGGTTGCCAGTGTATCATCTGGAAGTAGGGAGGATGGTGGCCAGGTAGGGTGATCAACGCTCCATGCACTAGGAGTGCATCTGCCAAGATGCCATGTAACAATTACTTTCTTGTTCTGATTTATGCCCACATGCAACAACAGAGTATCCAGCCAGCAATTAGACATTATAGTGAAGTCAAACTCTTCCTTTCCTTCCCTGTTTATTGCTGTTGTTGTTACTTTTTTGTTATTTCTTCTTTTCTTGAACTATAATTCACACAGAGAAAACCTAGCTTAAAGAATTCATACAAAACAAAATGAAATGCATATCTTCCTACCACCCGTGCCAAGGAATGGAACATTGCTGGCCCCTGTGCCCTTCCTCGGCTCACACTGCCCCTTCCTTTTCCTTCCTATCTCATTCTTAGTGTCTGACCTCTGTAGTGACTGCTTCGTATATTCTAATTTTACCATTTCAGTGAGTATCCATAACCATACTCTGGAACAGAATGTTGCCTGGTCTGGCAACTTGTGTGGTTCTGTTCTTCCATAGTCTTGCAAGCACTTATTCCAGGCTGTCTGCAGAAACTTTGATAGCTGCCGTAAGCAAATCTGGGATTTCATTCTGATCTAAGCTCCATTTTGGTCCGGCTAACAATGGGCCATTTCAACATTCCTTGGGGGTGGGATGGAGAAGTGTCAATTTCTTCTTCAAGTCCAATTTGTTAACTTTTTCTTGCTGAACTTACAGAGATTTTTTTTTTTGGTGCCTTGTTAGTTAAAGCCTTTCCCTATAGCAAATCATGAAGATAATCTCTATACTGTCTTCAAAACCTCTATTGTTTTATATTGCACATTGTGAGTTAAAATTTACCTGGAACCAACCTTTATATACAATGTGAGGCAGGGATTCACTTTATTAATTTTCTACGTGGATAGCCAATTTGCCTACAACAATTTACTGAGAAGATTTTCCTTTCCCCAGAGGCTTGTGGTATCATTTTCTCATAAACCAAGTGTTCAGATATGCCAGCATCTCACTCCGGCTTCTTATATTGTTCTGTCCGTCTGCTTGTATTTGTGCCAATATCATCATGCTTTCTTAAGTCTTGTGGCCTTGTCACAAATAAGTCCCGATGTCTTGTAGAACAAGCCCCAGAGTGTTTTTAACCTTGGCTTTTGTTGGTAGAAGTGGTTGTTTGTTTGCTTAGCTTTATACGGCTACATTTCTACAATAAGTTTAGGGTCAATTTGTCACCTTTCACCAAAACCAAACCATGAGACTTTGGGTTTGTATCCCCCTGAGTTTAAAGAGTGACTGAAAAAAATTGAGTTTTCATAAAACCAGTAATCAGTCTCTTTGTTTATTTAATTCATCTTTGATGCTTCTTAACATTTTATACTTTTTATCTAGAAGATGGCATATCTTTATTTCTAGATATGATTTTTTACATTAATATAAATGTTAAATTAAAATATTTTCCTTCCTAACTGTGAATATAGAGAAATTGAAACTGTGTATATTATTTTTATGTTGAAATATCTTTCTAAGTCTATTGATTAAGTCTAATAAATTCCCTATATTGGGAGTTTGTGAGTAAATCATCATATGGCCCACAAGTAATGACAGTTTTATTCACCTCTCATTCCTTCTCATTTATTGTGTGCTGGCACCTTGAGCTCATTTCATAGTACAAATGTCAACAATGATCATTTTGATGTCATTGTCAATCTTGGACTGACAATCTTTCAGCATTACTTATAAATTCTTTTACAGCTGTATCAAAGCTTCAATATTTATGTAGATGTTATTTTGATCTATAAATTAATCCATACCTCCTGAGCTGATCCTCTCATTTCCTCTTTGACTAATCTGAGGGAAGGCATTATTTAATACTGTATCACAATGCAGAAGTCATACTGATCACTAATATTGTCCTCCTGATAACTGTACAAATACATAACCTGTGTGTGTCTGTCCCTCATCTATCTGGCATCACTTAGAGCTTCATCTTTTCTAAGTACCATTAGGGTGTACATTTTCCTTCTGTACTTCTCCTGGTTGGCTTGTTTGCAGGGTAATTCATATAAAATTTTTCTTTCCTTACCATTCCTGCTCTGACAGAATTTAAGTATCATTCTCTCCTGCATGGCAGATTAGACCGATAGATTTGTCTGGGCCTTACAACATATTTGTTGGAAAACAGCTTGAATTCTCTAATCCTTATCAAATTATTCATATAATCTTTTTCATCTTGCAGAAGTTGGATCAGTCATATTTCTCTAGAAACTTGACTATTTAATCCAAAATTTCAAATGCTCTGCCCGGGTGTTACTCCATATACTCTTACTCGTTTTAGCAACTGCACTAATTATATAGAAGTTTGTCTTTATATTTTTAATATTGGATTCCCTTGGTGATTTCTCTTTTCAAAGAATCAGGATTTGGTCTTCTTGATCTTTTTTATTTGATTGTATATGTGTTTGCCATTGTACTGTTAATCTCTGTTATCTCCGTTTTATAATTTCATAGTCCTCTAATGGTTCAGAATGGTTTCTACAATACCTTACAGCTATTATTTTATTCAATAAATACATTAAGTCAGAATTAAAAGAAAATTACCCTTTAAATGCTTGCTTAGTTGTCTACAAGTTTTAGTTGTCTTCATTCAGCTCAGAATACTTTCTTTTGTTTTATTGCTTTTTCTTTGTAATTCCTTTAATATGTCTATTGATGATGAAATCTCTTAAGTTTGTCAAAAAAAAAAAGGCTACTTCGTCCTCATCCTTCCACTTATCTGAGATAACCAACTCATAAAGAGAAAAGGTTCATTCTGGCTCATAGGTTTAGTCCATAGTCAACTGGCCATCTTGTATTTGGGCTTATGGGTAGAGAGCATGTTAGAGCAAAGGTACTATGTCCATTGCAGCCAGTGGAAGATGAAGTCCATGATCCTATATTTCTCTTAAGGAGCATGACCTAAGACATCTTACTATACTCATTTCTTGGTTTATGTCAACTCCCAAATGTGCCAGAATGAGACTAGTCCTTTAACATGTGCCAAGGCATTAGGGAACATTGAAGATCTAAACTGTAGCATTCATGAAGAATTTGTGAATTTTATGGATATCTAACTATCTAACTTGCCAGTTATTTTCTCTTGGCTACTTACATATCCTGATCTACTGATTTTCATAGTTTTTTTTTTGTTTTGTTTTTGTTGTTACTGTTGTTGTGTTTGTCTTTAAAAATACACATTTCTAAAGTCTAAAAGCATTCTTATACTTTGCTGCAATTTTATTATCTTCATATGGATTCTGCTTTTCTCCCTCCTATGGCTTGGGTATATTCTTGAACTTTTGGACTTTACACACACCACACACACACCACACACACACACACGGAATGGGAGAGAGAGTAAGGGAGAGAGATAGAAAGAGAGACAAAGACAGAGATAGAGTCATGCATATTTAGGTAGCTTGAAACCAATCATGCATCTAAGGATAACCTTGGTCTTCTGAGCCTCTTGCTTCTACCTCCAGAGTATTGTGGATTACCAGAGTGTGCCACCATAGCTGGCTTTATACTTCATTAGGATGAAAGCCCACACTGTGTGTGTGCTCAGCCAGAACTCTATTGAGTGGGCTACAGCTCTATCAACCCTTTTTTTGAGACAGGATCTCCTTATGTTGTTAAGTAGTCTTGAACACCTATGCTCAAATGGTCCTCCTATCTCAACATCCTTAGAGCTTAGATTACTAGTATGAACCAGTATACACAGCCTTTTCCCTCCAGTTTGGAAATTTTCTCAGGCATTATCTCCTAAAATATAATTTCCATTAAAATTCTGGATCTTATGGATTTCTAAATAAATACATATTGGACTTTGCCATTATACTTCTATTTTCTCTCTTTGTCTCTCTATCTCACTATGGCTTATACCATTACTTTCAAATGGCTCATGGTTTAGTCGACTAACCACTATATTTATGAAAAATGTGGCACTAAGTCTACTCATTATGCTATTGTATGTTTTTTGTTTGGTTTTATAATAATTCTATTTAGCACTTTCTTACATCATCTGACATTTTTGCAGATGTTCTGGCAAATTTTATTTGAGAAAAATACTTCCACTGCTTAAGAAATTACTAGTTGAGAGCCATTATGTCTTTCACAAAGAACTTCCACTTCCATTATCTTTCTCTACTTACTTTCATTTTAATAAAAACATTTAATACTTTAACTCACATGTGAAAGTATCACACTGTTGGTTTTAAAGAGGTATCTTGAATTTCTTAGAATTTCTTAGAATAAGAAATGTCCCCAGAGTTCCAGAATTAGAAGGCTTGGTCCCAGTTGATGGCACTGTTTAGGAAGGTTATAGAGCTTGATGCACTATCACTAGAGGCTGGACTTGAGAGTTTATAACCTTGCTCTACTTTCCGGTGCCTTTTGCTGCCTATTTATAAATGAAAATTCTATCAGCAAGATTCAGGCCTCTGCCTCCCATTGACATGCATTCTATGACACAATGGATACCATCTCTCTGGAATCATTAATCAAAACAGTCCTTTCCTTGCCTATGTTACAGGGTATCACAGCAACAGAATAGCATTACTCCACTAAAAACACTTTCCCTGTTCCAAATCCTATAAGTCCCAATGAGTATCTACATAGGCAGAATGTCATTCTGAAACCATGGAGTTTCACTTGGGGTTTTATATTTTCACAAGCAATTATATTTTACTTATTTATTTTTATTGTTTTGGCCACGTCAATACCCAGAAATTTGAATTCACTTACCCATCATGGAAAAGAAATCTATGAAAGATTTGAAACTGGAAAAAGAAGACTTTGAAACATCTGTGATTTTTAAAACATATTCTAGCTTTATGCTAAATTAAAAACAACTAAAGAATTTTATACTTTTTAATCTGGAATGAAGTAAACAATTATGTTAACATCTACATCTGATAATTACAATTTTATATAAATCATGATTGGTCACTTATTTGTAACAAAATACTATGAACTGAGAGACATAAACAACGGAAATCCATTTTTCACAGTTCTGAAGAATATGTGGTCCAACAGCAAGGCTGCCTCAACCTGATGCTCTGTCTCTTGTCAGGAAGTCATCCTCTTTCTTGTTAACATCTCAGGTAAGCACAGAGAGGCAAATCAAAATCAAATCATTTTATAAGGCTACTAAATCCATCATAGAGGCCACGTGCTCATGATGACATCCTTACTTAGTTACCTGGCAAAGAACCACCATTAACACCATTACAAGGTAATTAGGACCTTAGAATATGAATTAAGGGGAAGGAGATGGCAACCTGGTTCCTGACATTTTTTGGTATGCTTAAGTATGAGCACACAGACGTACATGCTGGGTATTCTATTTGGAAACAAATGGTAGAAATAGTCTAAGATCTTACACTGGTGTTATAGTCTTCAAGGAAGATTTTTCTCTTTTTTTCCTACCAAGAAATTAAAGGAATACAATTTTGCAATAATTTTAATTTACTTTTCAGGACAGAGATCTTTCAGATGTTCTGATGATTTGATGTTGGGTTGAAGTTAATTAAAGAATAGGTTATATCTAGTTCAGTCTTACTCCAAGGACTAATGTTGCCAGATGTTTGGCATCCCACTCATCTGTAGAGGCTTGGTAAAGCCTCTATCATGAGCAACCTCTAAATCTATTCTCCTATCCAAGACTCATGTAAACTTTCAGTATGAAAAAGCAACCCAAATGCTGGGCTCACCTCTCTGGATTTCTGTCTTCTCTTGCCTGTGTAAAATTTTGCTGTGTTGGTATCTCCAATAATATCTCCAATGGTGGTTTGATTTAGGAAGAGGAGCACAAGTCATTATTTTTCTTTCCTTTTTGATAGTCCAAAACTTTTCCCCTCTGTAGTTTCTAGTATTTAATAACTATTTAAACTAATTTCTCATATTGTAACCACACTGATAATTTGTCATCTTCAAAATATTAAATAATAGGAAAACTATGACCTATAACCTTCTCACCATAGTTCCCAACCTTACTATTTTGTTCTCCTTATAAGAGCTCCAGGGAGTATGTGCTGTGCTTTTCCTATCCATGTAATTCACAGAAGAACAAAGTGATGTAGTTAATATTTTATTGCAAACAAAACCCAAAACTGAAGACAACTTGGTATGATCCTGAAGACTATAAACTTTCATCTCAGAGTACCTGAATGGCTTTATTCATTTAGTGGTTAAAAACAAGAGCTTGGACTCAGAGAAGGCAGGAACAAGCTGGGACATATTTTCTGTAACTACAATGTTCATTGTATCAGCCTTTTTGTTTCAAAGTATCTTCTACAAAGTTCCATGTAAAGTGCAAGACCAATATCCATTTGCCCTAGAAGAGTAATTAACTGCCATTAGACCTTCTTACTCTAAAACACTTGCAGGAGGTTTTTGTAGAGACATCAAATGCTCTGTGATACTGTTAATGTGGAACCAAAAGAGCCAGGGGGAAGCAGGGATTCATCTCTTGAAGAGCTCGATTATATAAAAATGTGGGTCTGTTCCTTTCATTGTCATTGAATTGCTTCTGTTTTGTTTTAGAAAGTCTGTCCTGCCTCAGTTTCCAAGAGGAGATTGTGCATTAGGCATGTTTGGGTTAAGGTCAAAGTTTACTAGTTATACGGCTGGACCATTTCTCTTCCCCTTACGAAGCAGAGGATGATTTCATAGATAAAATACTCAGTTTGCAATACCTACAACTCATGAACTGAATATACTGAGCTATATTTTAGCTCATTGGAGAAGAGTTAAAACCAGAAGGCACTACTTTTGCTGGTGAGTCTAGCATGGATAATCCAAGTTGAGCAGTGATGTGATAACTTGAGTGATGTTCCTGCATGTCAAAATGATGCAGCAATTACTATGAAGAGGCGGCCAAGGCACACTGTAGGCATTGGAACAGGTGAAGTGAATGAACATTAGCTATTTTATGTGATGAGGTCAAGGATTATTAATGTGAATTTTCATTGCCTTCCTTCAGATTAACCTCCCCTGCTCTCCAGAAATCTCTGTCTTTTGCTAGAAAGGAAGGAGGCAGGGGAAGACAAAATTCATACACTGGAAGGAGAAGCCTGTCAGAGGTGAGAGAAACAAGCAGAAAAAGCAAAACCTAGTGAAGGAACAGATTTATTTGAGGAGGTTTTACAAGACAGCAGAGTATGCTGATTAATGTGCAGCCATCCATTTCTGGAGACAGAGATGGAGAGCTATATTTTACTATACTCCCATTTTACTAGATGCAAGGAAAAAAACCTAAAACTGTGTTTTTAAAGATTTAGTGTGTGTGTGTTTGTGTGTCTGTGTGTGTGTGTGTGTGTCTGTGTGTGTCTGCCTGCCCATGGAGACAAGAAGGGGTGCTGGATCCCCTGAAGCTAAAGTTATAACTGTTTGTGAGCTGCTGAAAACTCAACTCAGGTCCCCTGGAAAAATAGAAAGTGTACTTAACCATTGAATCATTTCTTCAGCCTACACCTCATAGTTATTTTGGGTCCTACTTTCCTGAAATAATTTCATGTTGGTGGCCCATGATTCACAAGGAGAAAAATTAACCTGCACATTTCTATTATGTGCTGAGGTACAGCTTGGTAGAAAAGTCTACCCCTTATCCTCACTCCTATCTAAGGACTTTTAGCTATTAGTGGCCTCAGAAATATTTTTACCTAAACTATTTGGTCCAAGTAGGATCTCAGCAAATATGAAACCAAACATAAAGCCTATTTTGAATATTGGGGTAGACAGTCTTATGGACAGCTATAACAAAAGAGTAACCAACTTGGCATTCTGAATAAGTCATTTCGTGGGACATTATATTTGATTACTTCCAGATGATTCTATGTATTATCATATTCTCAAGACCTGGGGGACTTGGTCTATGTTTATCTTTATGCCCTTGCAATTGAAAACACATTCTAGAAATGTAACACAAAGGGAGAAAGGGGCTGCATTATCCAACAGAAAAAAAAAAAAAAAAGACTAGGAAAAAAGTAAAAATTCTCTTTTCTTGCTTCTTTTAAATCATTGTGTCAAAATGAAGGATGAACATTACTCAAACATATTCAATCTAAAGAGAGGCACCATCTCTGACTCTAACATGCTACAGCAAAGATGTGATCATATCAATTGAGGGTTGATTGAGGAGGACAGACTAACAGTTTCATTCCAATTAATGGGAGTCCCTCCTCTTGGGGATCCAGATTAAATCCCTACTTAAACGCTACCTCTTTCTTCAAAATTTCTTTCATGAATCCCTTAAGTCTTTCTCACTGGAGTCTGTTCATGTGAAAGGCAAATCCTCTCTATGTTTACTTGGGTAGATTTTAAGAGGCATAATTTATAGACTACAGCATGAGACAACCAGGCAGACCTTGTCTGACTTTGCTGCCTGTGACTATCAGCGATTGTCCAATGGCTGAAACTATAGTGGCTTAAAAAAAATCCTCTGGTGCCAAAATCTCTCTTGACATCTGTAACTACTAATAATGCTGTATTGGGCCAACTCATTTGCTTTGAAATTGCACTGTACTGTTATAAGTGAATGAGAGACAACCAATTATCTATAGCATAATGACACACCCCTAAGGGAGTGTTATGAATTATGAAGGATCTCACTGACACAACCCTCTGTGGAAACCTGTCCTGCTTTCAATTCCTATCCAAGTTGGGAGGTGATGTTTGCATATGTTACAGCAGAGATCCCTTGGTTCCAGTGGGGAGGAGGCGATGACAGCATCATGTCCCATTGGGATACATCATGTTGAATTAAAATTAGAAAGGCAGAAAAACCAAGTGCTAAATACCTACATAGAGAATTATCACACTCCAGAAAGCAGGCAAGGTTAAGATAGGAGATGCATATCCACTGTCATCTAACGTGATTTAGAAAGACTAAGAGACACACCACAAAGTCCATCCCGGAAATCAGCTCAGTATACCGGGAGCCAATGCATAAATTCACAGAGGCAGAGAGGAGGCACTGACTTCCTGGAACTAAAGTAGCCCAATCTCATCAGGGATCTGTCAAGTAGGCATCAAGACAGTTAGAGCTTCACCCAGCAACCAGAACATTCCTGATTTCACTGCCACAGCAAAAGTTGGTGTGTGCTTTTCATGATTTCCCAAGAAATGGTGAACTAGTTGTGTTCTGGTTGGCAGGGGCATATAGGAATCTGTTCTATCCCCTGGACCTTATCTTCTCCACATCCTGGGAGCTGTAGGTCTGGGGTCAGCTGACTCTAGGTTTGAATTCTAGTCTTCACTGTTTATTTTCCCAAGGTGGGAATAATACTTAAATCTCTGAAAGATTATTTTATTTTAATGTTTCTAAATAGATCAAGTAGACAATTTCAGGGTTTCAATTTGGCGATGGAATTTAAGCTGAAGAGAGACTGGCCTTACTTTCTATAAGACAGAATGAAGCACAGTCTTGGTAGTTTGAGGTGAGCTACTATGGAGAACTAGCCTTTCATAAGCACTATATCTTTTTCTATTTATGTTTATACTTCTATTTAGAAACAGTGTTCTTTTTTACACTGAGGCAAGGCTACCCAGCTTCAGATAAATGTACTGCAATGCAAAAAGTGAATCAAGGAAATAATAAGCAAGCGGTACCCTAGGTGATACAAAAGACAAGAGAAGTTATGAGGAAAGGGAAGGAGCAATGTAGACTGGACCCACCCACACTGTCAGATGGGAGAGTAACAAGGAAGGATGGCAGCCTCCTGGGAATCAGCACCGTTAACCAGCAAACTACTTGGTGATTTGGCTCACAACTGGGTCAAATTGCTTGTGAAATTGGGGTCCACTTTAGTTTGTACTACTTTGCACGGGTGGCAGAGAGATAGGTAAAGGAATTTAGCAGTAGAGGAGAAAGGGCTCTCTTTCCAAGGAAACCAGAGAGGCTGCTAGAAGGCATACAAGGACTTCTTGAGGGCTACCATAGGAGCTGGTGAAGGAAATATGAAGTTGCTGGAGTAGTGAGCAGTGTAACAGCTAAGAATGATGCCCGGGCTCAACTGTCTTGTTGACATTGTGAATGCTGCCACTTCTATACCACTGAACACAGAAAAAAAATGAACCTGGCTGAGCTTGGGCTTTATAATAGTAGGATATTTCTGTGTGCATTCTCAGTAACTATTTATGATTGTCATCCCTCCCAGATCCCCATCCCATTTCTGGCTACACCTCTTGGGAATTTCAAGGTTTTATAGAGTGGCAACAAACCAAGTCCTTCAAGTCACCCTGCCCAAGACAGACATACTGCTGACTGTAGTATCAGGAAAGTCTAGTGAAGCAAAAGTCATCTTAATTTTACATAAACAAAGGATACTTTCTTAAGTCATGCATCGTTAGTCTAGATATCACTATATACAAATTCAGTATAAAGATGGAATTTGGAAATGGAAAGGCCAGTATCAAATAAGCAGAGGGATTAAGCTAAGGACCATATGCCTTGAGGGAAGTATATTTAGTTCCTTTGTATTGCAAGTTGTGGTGATGCTCTTGGTAAAATTTGAAGACCATCTATTTAACATCCCCCTTTTAATATCAGTAACAGTGGCTACTGTACTTTTTTTCTAGTCTCAGTACCTATATCAGACTTCTCAATAGGCCATTTATTTAGTCTGAACAAAAACCCATTAAAGAGAGATACAAATTTTAGTTAATTAAAACAATGAATAGGCATGGTGCCCGATGGTTTGTATGACTGCCTAGGATAAATGTCTTTCTGGCAAGAGTTGCTAGTTAAATGAATTCACTTGGAAGATAGTAAATTCAGGATTCTGCACAGAAGCAGGTAAGAATCATGTAAGAATATTGAGTTAGAAGCTAAAATCTTAATGCACATAGATGACCCATTCTAATGTAAAAATTCCACAAAGACCTCTGCAAAAGCCTAGACCTTCCTTGCCTCTACCTGAAAACACCCATTACATAGGAAGCCAGAAAAACAATTTCAGGCTAATAAATTGAGCCTCAAGATGTGGGATCCTCATTTTAACAGGGCATTCCAAAGTGACACACCAGACTTCTGAAGAGAAATTGAATAGAAAACAATGTTTGGTCATTCCCAGAGGCTGGTGTTCATTACCAACCCTTTCTCTTCAGACAGAATAGAAGGTGAACAGAGGGAAAGGTTAAAAATAAAACACGAGCAATAGCTTCTGCTACACTTCACTGTATTCCTTCAGGCAAAGGAACTCTGACTGGGTGCATAGATGACAGAATGAACTGAGCTTTACAGTGCTTGGCTGCAGTGGCCTGCTTGAATTGAGGGGCTGGAGAGGCAGAGAGAAAACCAAGACCACCTGTAGGGAAGCACAAGGCTACCATAATGGCTGGGACCAATGGCCTACTGAGTATACCAACTATCCTCTCCTTCTTGACCATCCTCTCACTGACCTTGTAAAACTGCTTGCTGGTGTCTGCATAGATCAAAAAATTACACAAAGAAAAAAAAAAGGAAAAAAACTGAAATATTCAAAAATCACAGAAAAAAAAAAATAAAAAGGTAAATGCTATTCTAGACAATCTTGACTGATTCCTGAATTTCCTCCCTTAACCCGTGAGTAATTCTCCCTCTCAGCTAATACCTTACTTTGTTCTATCTCTGAATGCTTTCTGTGATGGAGAAAACCACTTGGACACACTTGGAAGGAATCCTCAGTGTGCCCTTCCTAGCCTGATATTATCCCAATGTCAAGTACTGACTGACACTAGAGGGGAAGGCACTCTGGGTCACTGAGTAACTAAAGTATTTTAAAAGTAAGGCTGGGGAGAGAATGGCCAGTTAATCCACATGTCTTTGAACTTCTTACATTCATATCAAAGCAGTATACAACAGTTTTCTTATAACCTGCAGGGATTCTGTCCAAGACCCCCAGTGGATGCCTCAAACCAAGGCAAGTGCCAAATCCTCTAAATACTTTGTTCTATAAATATACTACAAGTTAATTTATAAACTATAATGAGAGATCCACAATGAAGTAAAACAATTATAAGAATACACAGTAGTAAGAGCTACATGAACAATCTCTAAATTCCAGAGAGGCTAATGTTACACAGATGGCCCAGAAAGGCTCACCACTCTCTTGGCTGAGCACATTAGAGCCAATCTCCCCAGCTCTCTGGTCCTCTTGCTCACTCCAAAGTGCTCTTTTATTATAAGTTACCCTTATCTCTATAATTCATCATAGGTTCCTGGTCCAATTCATTGTTCCAGAATACAAGAACCTGGAGATCTCAAGACTTTTCCTCCAGATTCCTGCCCATTCCTACAGTGGTTAAGATGCAGATAAGTCCCACATGGGTTAAGGTTTTCCTCAGACTTTTCATGATCTTTGTAATCCCCTTGGGGAGACTTGGTGTGGCTGTGTTTCTGTCCTCCTAGCCACTGCTTTTGCTTTCCTGAGGCCCATCAGGAGGTCTGGGTGAAGATGGAGTACTTGATGCTTTGTTACCAGATATTTGAACTTGTTTATAGTTAGGGTGTGGCTCAGTCCTTAGCACACACCTTTAATCCCTCTGGCTGGAACACAGACACACCCTTAGCAATCACATTTAATCACAAACAATGAAGGTAAACTTAGTTTGTAGAAGGAAGCAGCTATGTTTGAAAGTGATGTCTAATTGAGTGGCAGACAAAGTGACAAATCACAGACAGCTTTGACAAAATAGGATGTGGTCAACTCTCAAGAGAGAGGAAAGGGAAGTGACTTAAGAGAGAGAGACAGACAGTACAGGAAGAGAGATTACAGTACAGGATACTGTAGAGTTCATTGAGGGCAATGCAGTAGAGTTGAGAGGGTGAGAAGAGCCACACAGAGAGGGAGAAGGAGGCAGTTTTATCAGGAGAGTATTACAGAGACAGATTGAAGAGAGAACAAGCTGTAAAGACAGAATGAGCCAGAGAATGAAAAGCCAGAAGATTAGGAAAAATTGGTAGAGTTACTTTGAGACCAAGCAGAGCAATTCAGAGACCTAGACAAAAGCCAGAATGAATCAGTCAGCTTGGAGAGGAGTTTGAGCTAGAACTGCTTTGTTGAACCAGCCAGCCAGAGCTCAGAGAGAACTAGAAAGGGTAAGCTTATTCAGCAGCAAGTCTCAGAGGCTAAAAACATTCTAAGCCTTGATAAGATTGCACAGAGGCTAGAAGCATCCAGGACTAGGCCTTGGTTAGCAGATGGAGGCAGTAAGCAGCTTCTGACTATAGCAGGAGAATAAAAGTTATTTCTACAATGTTTACCTGAAAATAGACCCGCAGAGCCTCCGCCTCTGCAGCCATCTCCTCCTCAGATCTCCAAAAGGCTGGTGAGTCCTCTTCTTCTCTGTCATGTTTCTGGAGCTTTGGAGAAAGAAAATAGAATAGGCTCATTAAAGAGTCCATGAGATTTCCTTTTAATAATGTTGGGGGAGAGAGGAAGAGTGAAAATAATTTGCAAATTAGAGGCCTGTAGGTGTATCTTAATTACATTAATTGCCCAATTTCAAAAATAAAGAGTTTCACGTAAGATTTGACATTTCTAGCTTCTCTAATAGAATAACAAGGCTATGCACTGGGGCCCTTGCTGCCTTGTGCTTGCCTGATAAGCCCGTGATGTACTGAGGCTGGGTAAAATGGGAGGCTGGTAAGCATGGCATTCCACCATTCCCTGGCTCTTTCTGCTTGTCAGGCACTGTCCAGTTATTTATTTCCTTGACTGCAGTTGTGCTTTGTCTCCAGCCATCCTTGCTGGACATCCTCCATTCTGGCATATGGTTTACCTACCATTCTCTCTGGCTTCCAATGTCTTTTATGAGCTCCAAGGAGTTGTAAGTACAGTGACTGGAAGAAATTCAGAAGCTAGACACTCATGTTTGTCTAAACTGTGAATGAATTCATTTTTCATTATTAGTTTTTTTTTCTAATTTCTTTTAAGAAGTGGCAGGTTTATGAATCTAAGTGCACCTGCTATAATAGAACTTACGTGAAAACAGCATAGAATATTAACAACTTAGTTAATTCAGTTCCTCCTTAGACCATTCGCTCTGTGTATGTATCTCTGTGTATAGGCATATATAATACATATTCACATATATTTACATATATTTACGTATATATTTACTAGCATGTGTATGTGTAAGATTTCTATATACAGTGAACATATGTCAATTCTATCAGAGAGCAGGTTTTCAGTTGAGTTTAATCTCCTATTGTATTTCAGTTTTGTTATCAGACTTATCCTTCCTGTGGCTTTATTAGTGCAGTAATGTGCTGTAGATGAGGCTTGTTCACAGGTTCACAGTGTAGTGATTCGTGTTACGTTGACTTGGATTGTTTAATAGTGCTGCTGACGGTGGCCAACATTTATGATGCGGAGGGCAGTGTCTCTGGTGGTCATTATCTCACAGGTAACCCTTACAGCTTTCCATAGGTAGGAAGATACTACCTAACTCCATTTGCCCTGGAGGAAATTCATTCACTTATCCAGGTAGGTAATGCTAAGTACCAGCATAGTTGTCCCTAACTATTTTCCTTAATCTTGGAGAATCTACACAAATGGGCAATTCCATAGCTAATGTCTACACTTCACTTCATATATAGTCACCTTGAACATGGATACTTTGAAAATAACCTTGCGAGCTCAGCAAAACATGTGAGCTGAAAGAGTAACATAGAAACATGGCAAGCTGATCACTGGAAACAGTGGTAAAATGAAAGGGGAGAATCACCCCACACAGTTGTCCTTTGACTTCCACATACATTTATGGCTCCACTAACCCCAGCTACACACAGTATACACAATACTAATAAAAATTTCCCAACAAAAATAGCAATATTCATTTTCTTAGACCTCCAATACCTCATCCTACTCCAGGGACTCCACCTTGGTGGCCTATAGCAGACAGACAATTTCCCCCATTTATCTCAGAGTGACTTTGATGTGGAAGGCAACATAGTGTGGGAAAGATATCCTTGCTCTCCAGCAGGACTGCATTTCCACACTGAGCAAGTCTGAGCCTAAATGAGGCTCATTAGCATAGGAGTAGGCCACAAATATCTTTATGAGGGTCATGGATCTTCCTTTCAGAATTTGGCTGCCAGCACACTGGCTTTTCTATTTTGCCACACAGATTTAATTCTTCTTAGTGGAAGAAAAGTACATTAAGAAGTCATTTTCTTGCTCGTAGAAGCAGATATGACACAGTTGCTACGGGCAAGTCAAATGGGATTGCTATTCTACCCAAGAACTAATTTTCATTTTGCTACTACCTTTAGGTCCGTTATAAATCCATCTTCTAACAGTGTGATGGGGAAGACAAGGAGCTAGAGAACATGTCATTCCCACTGTGGCATTGCCATAGGAAGACACAGAAATCAAGCTTAAAGCAGCCTTGTCAACACAGACCATACCAGCTGATGCCAGATAATTTGGAGGATAAGAACATTAATGCTTCCTGCTTATTAGGCACCCTTCTGTTGGTATCATATGCCTTACAGATGGCAGCACTTAGACATTATTTACAGGAACTAGGGAACCAATAGCAGAAACTAAACGTGTTTGAGAAGTTCTGTTGTACATGGCTGTTATTAATAAAACTTTTGAAGACTCCAGTTGGAAGCTTGTGGTTTTCTGTAAAACAGCCTGTATTACCAGTGCATTCACTAGAAGACACACCTTAAAAGACACACCAAGGATTCTAACTCAATATTTAGAGATTTTGAAAAGAAAAAAAAAACTGAACTTTTAAAGGAAAAAGGTCTATGTATGTAAGTAAGAGCTCATATATAAACAGAAGTATGACTGTCAACTTGTATCCATGGTGACAGCAACTTTTCATAGGGTACCAAAATCCAGAGTTATTTAAGTCTTAGATACAAAATTTATATATTTACATATAACCTTTGCATATCATCTGATATACTTTCCTTCGTGCAAAGTATCTACAAATCCCAATATGGCACAAGTGATGAGAAAATAGTCATTCTGCTTGTGGTCAGTAGAGATGTCATTTGTTTTCTGCTATTTTTGATCAGTGGTTGCTTGAATCCATAGATAACAACCAAGGACTCAGGGCCCACCGTAACTCATCTATCTCTAAGCCTATTGCTCAGGTCCTTTCAGACTGTATCGTATCTGTCCTTTGAAAACCCCACTGGAGAGTGCTTTACTTTTGTTTACTGTAAGTCAAGGGGGCATCCGGAAGGCAAGATTTGTCTAAGTACCTTGATGATGCTAACTAGAAGTACCTTGATGATGCTAACTAGTGCAGGAGGGTGCAGTCTTTGTAAGATCTAGGAGACTTGGGACAGCCTGAGAGAGTAAGACTTGTTCCTTACAAGAGTCGTGATGGAGACTAGGAAATTTAAACCTGCAGAAGGTTGTGAAAAGAATCTGAGGCAACCTAAGAATGTGATTACAGTAACCTGTTGCCAGGCTAATAAATAGGAGCTCCATGAAGCAATAGCTTACTCAAAAGGCAGATTTGCCTTGTGTGAACTATAGTTGGGGAGTTTCATTTGTAGATGAATTTCCAGAATAGGCTACAAGCGGGGAAAGTTAATGCCTATTTAACTATCATACCCAATATCCTATCTGTCCTTCCAGTGCCAGGAACGAGTGTTCCCTCCTATAGTCAAAGGCACCCAAACAGGGAAGACAGGCACTAAATGGTTGATTTTTAGTGCTATAGGATTACCAAATGGACAGGTGCTGAGTGGAGGTCACCTAGATTTTAGAAAGAAATGGTATTATGGTAGCCAGGTATGCCTTTAATCCCTGAACTTGGGGAACTGAGGCAGGTGGATCTCTGTGAATTTCAGGACAGCCAGGGCTACACAGAGAGATCCTGTTTCCAAAAAACAAACAACAGAAAAGTTATGGGAGAGAGGATATTATTTAACGAGTATCTAACAAGGGTTCCCCGATAAAGCATAGTTGTGGTGGTTTGAACAGGAATGGCTGCCATAAACTCAGGTGTTTGAATGCTTGGCCATAGGGAGTGACACTATTAGAAGATTGGCCTTGTTGGAGGAGATGTGTCATTGTAGGGGCAGGCTTGGAGTTCTCTTCTGCTCAAGTTACACCTAGTATGGAACATAGTCTCCTTCTGCTACCTGCTGATCAAGATCTAGAACTCTTGCCTCCTCCAGCACTATGTCTGCCTGCATGCTGCCATGCTTCCTATCATGAGGATAATGGTCTAAGCCTCTGAAACTGTAAGCTAGCCCCAATTAAGTGTCTTTTATAAGAGATGCCATGGTCATGATGTCACTTCACAGCAATAAAACCCTATCTAAGACAATAATCTATTGTTTAATACTATCAAAAACAAATTCCTCTACCTCTGTTACCCTCTTTGTAAAAGGAAAGCCAATAAAGACTTGTCAACAGTACCTGGCACAGAAAGTACTTGTGACTTCTGGATGTTGCTACCATTACTTATTATCAGTGTTAGGCTAGACACAAGTGACCATTAACTCTCTCAGCAAGTTGGTTCTAGGAATAAGACACCCACTTTCATGCCTCCTTAGTATCCATGTTGTGGCACTATATACCCCACCAAATATGAAAAGTTATAGTCAGAGCTGAAGTCCCTGCTGATTAATTCTAATGACATATCATGTCTAAAACAGAATTCAGATCCTTCAGTTCTATAACTGTGTGCAGTAATCCCTAGCTTCTGGGTTGGTGCAAAGAGGGAGTAAGTTATTAACAGAGACTTCTTACAGAACGCAAATCAGTATCCTAGAGTGAAAACACATGGAAAGTCAAAGGCAATCCAAACTGTTCTTATAACACAGTTGCCATATTTGATATACTCATTGTTAGTAAGACATTTAACATTTCATGAATCATCTGTGGTCATACTTATACTAAAAAGTGTGTTTGTGTGTTTGTGTGTGTGTGTGTGTGTATGTGTGTGTGTGCATGCACATGTGTATCCTTTTTTTATACACATGGGGAAGCCTGGTGGTCAATGCTAGGTATCTTCAGTTATCACAGTATTGTCTAAAAGTGTCTCACTGAGTTTGAAACACACTGATTCAACTAGACTGGTTCACCAGACAAGATGCTAGAATCTGAGGGTATGGAGTGTCATGCCCAGCTTTACCCTGGGTGCTGGGGACCAAACTCAATCATCAGGCTTATGCATCAAACACAGCCATTTTTCTAGCCCTATGTGTTTTTAATTGTCCAAAATCCAAATGTAAAAGGGCTTCCATATTTGATTTGGTAACTCACCTTAGAAGGCCCTTAAAATGTTGCCATCAGAAGACTATGAACTGCAGCTGGTAATCTGGTTGTCCCCAAATCTATTTAGCTTTGGACCAATGTGGGGGCAGGTTGCTCAAACAGATCAAATTCAAGAATAGCATGATGTGCCTCTATTGCCACTATTATTACTGTAATGTGTCTCACACAAATCATGAGCACTGTTGTAATTCTATAGTGCACTGGTCACAAGATGTACGTAACACTTCTTCATATTTCAACATCTCTGATATCAAAATATGACCCATTGTCAAGAGTGTCACAGTTTGGTTGTCAGGGTTTTTATTCCTTAGTGGTACACTGCATAGAAGGACTTCTAACTGCACTGGGATTTGATGTACTGAAGTTCTCCATTTCTCCTCTCTGCCTTAAGTCCCAGAAGCTAAACGTGACTCAGCTTGCTGTGACAGTGCTCATCGTCAAGGCTCTCTTCTCTCTGATGCCGTAAGAGTTGACATTTCTCATAGATACTTTGTTATTTGATGGAAGGTTTGTAGCAAAGTGATAAAGTTTGCAAAAACTTGAACCAAAGTCTTTGTTCCTAGTTCAACACACTGAAATATGTGATGGTTCCTCCAAGGGAGTTCTGTTTCTGTAAAACTTTTGAAAAGAGATTTAAAAAAAAAAAAATGTATCTGCAGTCATCTCACTTGATCTGCTTGAAATGATTTTCGGAGAAGGAAGTGTTAAGAGGATTTCTGCTAGAAGTGCTGATCTGTGTGGATTCTGACACTGCTCCCCCTGCACATCGAGTGTGTTATCGCAAGGTATATGGGGAAATGATTAATTCCCCCATGGGATACTCAAGCTGTCTTGGCTATTGATGCTTCTCTCGTTCTGTAATGGAATACAGTAGGAGAAATGATTCACAGTAATTTGAATGTTTTGTAGAATGTAGAACTAACCTGGAGTAAATGTCAAGCTGCCTTCAAAAGGCAGAAAACCAATTTAATGTGTTCCTTAAAAAGCGAGTATCTGAGTAGAAACCTGGTCGCTCTTATAAAAAGATATATTTTATTGTTATCAGATTTATAGAACAACATACACAAGAAAGAGCTTAAATAAACCATTTCCATGGGTGAGTGTTTCTGTTCATGTTGAGGTAAGTTTATGTTAAGGTTAAGTTAAGGTAAATAAATTGTTGAAAGGAAAAGAATTACATTAAATAGGAAAGTTAATCTTTCATTTTTAAAGATGATTCTCTTGTTATTGCTCTCAACTAAACTTTATCAGGCACACATTTATTCCAGGCTCTGTACTTGATTTTTTGAGTGATATCTTGATAAACAAGCTGAAAATCCTTCTCTTCCGGAGTCTTACTCAATAAGGCAGGCAGATTCATGTATACATAATATAATTAGAGTTGGAATGATGAAAATGGGCTGGATGTCCCATCCAAATGTTCTCGGAAAAGGGCAATATTTCTCTAGAGTGAAGATCTCAGTTTGTCTTTAAACATCACAGAGATTCGGAGTGGGTTTAATACCTTGTGTGAGAAAGGGTTGCTTTGAGCATTGAAAACGTTGTCTGTAAGCAGGTGCTATCTGAGCCAGGGCTCTTGTATCATGTGTCATCATCAGCTAACCAGATCAGCTTTCCTGCTCAATCCTTACATGTCAGCTTGTAAGCAGGAACTGGCTGTCCCAATAGTTCAAAGATAGGACATACATGTCAGTGGCTCAGGGAATGGTCTCCAGAGCTACACATGCAATACTACAAATACCTTTGAATCTGTGGGCTAGGGTGTATGCTCAGATCTTAAGAGCACATTTTGCTCTTGCAGAGGACCTGGGTTCAATTGCCAGCATCCACATAGTGACTCTCAACCATCTGTAACTCCATTTGCAGGAGATTTGAACCTCTTCTGCCCTCTGTGAGTGTCGGGCATACATGTGGTTTACAGATACATATGCAGGGAAAACCTTCATACAAATAAAGTAATAAAATAATTAATCTTAAAAAGTAAGCATTATCTAACTTTGAATTTCTACTCTTCTTAGTTATATTTTAGGCTTAACTAACTGAGAAAAAAAATCTTAATGAGTGTCAATATGTCTTCAATGTAGCACCAACATGACTTCTGAAACAGTGGAGAAGCCATCCAGAATGTCACTGTATCTGCCACAAGATTGTCTTGTTTAGATCATTTTCAATTATGGCAAATTACCTGAGGTCTCTTTGCAGGACACTTATTGAAGTTGAAAACAGGAGTTAATTTGAAAAATGTATTACCAAAAAGTAGGTATGCTTAGACAGTGTGGGCTTCGGTTTGTGTGCAGAATAAATAGATAGTATAGAGACACAAGCAGGAAGGTGAAAGGTAATTTTTCATAAGGAATGGCTAGAGGACAGGTTAGAGGGAATAAGCTATGGTAGCTGGCATATGAGAACAATGAGAGATGGGTTGGAGGTGTGGGGAGCTTGGGTTCTTTACAAACTAGCATGGTAGTGAGCCATGGGCTTAGCCTTTTCTTATAGGTAGCTTTTCTGTCCTGGCACTTGTCCATAAAGTACAAGCATCCTGACTCCAATAGAGAAATTGCTCTGAACCATTGTGAAAATCCTTCTCTTCCTGCCCAAAGCTGTTCTGATTCTATTGAGTAAAACAATGGCCAAAGTCTTCAAGAAACCATATCCCATCGTCCCCTGACACTAAGATGGACTGACTGTAGTATCTACATTGCTTCCTCACTTCTTGTTCACTCCTACCACATCTGCCTTCTCTCAGCACTTTGCCTAATGGACAAGGAGTAGTCTGAGTGCTAGGCAGATTTGCCAATATGAGCACCCACTTTGCACTGTCTTTGTGACCTGACAAATCACCACTTGTGTTTTGCTTTGCATTGTGACAGGGTCTAACTATATAGTCCTGGTCCATCCTCCTGCCTTGGACTCCCTGCATGATAGGGTTACAGGTGAGACCACCAAGCCCTGCTCAGTCCTTGCTCTAACCTGGGGTTTTGCCTGTGGTTTCTCTTTCCTTCAAACCCTTGAGCTCTTCAAATATCTCTTCAATAACGCAGTGATTCCTTTCTATTTAGATGATGAATCCCATAGACCCTCTGCAGTCTTTACTCACTGGGGACATGCCAAAGCCAGTTATTTGTCAGATTATAGAGAAATTCAGGTTGTCATCAGAGCATCCATCATTTTATTAGTTGCCAAAGATTTAATTTAACCATAACTTGCTTGAAATAGTTTCTATGTGTATTTATTGCCTTCAGAGCCAGAATGCTGAATCAGCTCCTCTATTAATTAGTGTCATCCCTCTTTTAAGAAGTATAGAGTGTTGATGATTAAGAATTTGTAACCCCCAAAGTATTTATCAATGAGAAAAACCACAGCACTGGAAAATAATTATGCCAAACCACTGTACTATAACAGAGTCCAATTGCTTATCCAATTATACATTAAAGTATCACATTGTTGAACCAATTACCAAAGCGGCAGATGAGATGCTATGAGCTCTGGACTAGATATTACTCAGATAACTGTGAACAATATAGAATGTTCCCATAAAACCTGTACAAACAAGAGTGGACCTTTCAGGTTGCTCACATGCTAACAGAAAACTGCCTTAAATGACTTACACTAGATTGTGCAGTTACCCCAAAAAATCGTGTTACTGAGGTAGTCAAACAAACAGCAAACATGACTCCTGGTACTGAGCAGAGCTCAACTGAAGCATGCAGAGTCACCTGTCAGGAGAGTAATCACTGTACCTAAGCTGAGATGTATATATGACAAAAACCCAATGGCCCTGCTGTGATGCTTCATGTCTGGCCAACATCATTTTTACAGCATATCAGGGCTGAAAGAAAGTCCAGAGCTGAGCTGTGTGGGTTGATATATAACTTATTATGCTTAAGAATCATCAGCATACACAGGATGCTTGCCTTATTTTTAGGATTCCCCCACTGTTAAATCTTTCTGCGTGTAGTCTCATGTTGATAGAGACCATGACCGACTCATGTAACAGCTGGGCTCCCCGTTCTGATGAATATCCACCATAGCAAGAGCCTGCCTACAAGAGTTTGGTCAAAAGATCAATTCCATCCATTAGCAGGTCTTTGCTCTTCAAATAATTATAGGCCTCTGACAACTTTCACTTTAGTAAAAATCTTCCATTCTCACTTTTATATTTATGGCAGAAATGCATAAGCCACAGTAATGTCCCTCTTTGTAGCCTTTCTGATCTCACCTTTCTGATAACAGCAGCCTTTCTGGAAGACACTTGTGCAATGTGTCACTGAACTGTTGTTTCCTTTCCAACATACTTACTACCCAACTTCATCGTTCCCATTTTCCTGATGAAACCCTCAAGTCAGCTAGGAATATAACTAATTCAGCCCGTGCCATGGCCACTTTGGAGCACTGTTGTTGTTGGGTTTGGTTTTTATTATTATTATTATTATAGTTTTCTGACTCCTACTAGACCACTAAACCCCTTGCTAATCTCTCTGGAATGTTAATTGGGCAACATTTTTGTGCACATGGGCTGCACAGCAGCATGGAAAACAGAAGCACATTTGCAGATAGAGAGACTCAAGCTGGAACCAAAGGCCAGCTTGTGCCCCCCTCATCTGAGGGGCAAATTGCATCACAGGGCAGCTCCCGTGAAGTAATCATGGACTGTCGATGTCTTGCCCCAGGCTCCTCAGCGGCTGAGCTCTACTGGTTTTCCAGTGGGTGGGAAATTTGTGAACTGACAGGGACTAGAGATTTCTACCAGTTTGATTTCCTCAGGCCTCCTGCTTCTAAAAACATGCTCACTGAGAAATGAAATGAAACTCTTTCTAAAAGCGGCGTCTGCCATGGCACAACTCTGGAGAAGGAAGCGTTTATTCAAAAAGCAATTTCTTTGGCCAGTTATGTTCTATAAGCCTTTTCCCCCTGTGTTTCAGATATTGGTGTTTGAGCAAGAGTGTGTTCTCCTTTAATCCTGGAGTGATGTCAACCCCCTTAGAACAGGGGGTGGAAGAGGCAGAGGGCCAATTTCTGCCTCCTTTTGAATCTCTTGAACACTTTGTTTCATATTTGCTCAGCCACATATGGCTTAGTTTTTCAAAGGCACCTCACAGGGTCTTTGGAAGCATGCTCCCTAGGCAAGATAACCCGCTCCTAAGAGGGTGGAATGTCTGCCCTACAGGAAGCTAAGCCAACACACAGCCAAGAAAGGCAGGCAAGCGCACAACAAATAATGCGTGTAGTCACAGCCTCAGATGTTTTCTGAACCTAATATTCTAAGCAGCATCAACTGTGTTCTCAAGATAAAACACATTTGGAAAAGCTGGCCCAGATGGGGTTTTGCACACTCCTTGTTCCTATGCATTTGATGCTCGTTCTTTGCCGAATCACTCTATTATTCAACAAATATTATTATGCTGGTTCATAGTATTTCACACTCCAATAATAAGCAGTTTAGACAGCACTTAGCACCCTTGAGAGGCTGTAGGAAGACAACTAACAAGTATAATCATCCCTCATTCTCCCATGGAGAGTTCAGATCTTGTCCTATCCCAATAGGATATAAAAAGCTATGCTTTAGACAAGATGATGTGGTGTTTGTATATGACTTTTATATACTGTTCTGTATACTTTCAACTATTCCTTGGTTACTTAAAATACTTAATGCAATATGAATGCTAGAGAAATATTTGACTTATAGTACTATTTCAGCAATAACAAGAAAAAGGAGGAAAAGCCTATACTTGAGTCCAGGTACTCAAATCTGTCACTTCCATGAGAAAGAGCATGGGAGAATGACATTAGGCAGTGTGGTCTTCAAAAGGTGCTTTGAGGACAGGGACCACTAAGCTGAGAGAGAAGACAAATCACCAAGTGCAGGTCTGTGAGGAAGGAAAGAGGTGCTGAGGGTCTGCTTACTGGGCAAATGGCCAATGGCTGGAGCACAGAAAGTTTGAAACAGAAGACAAAAGATAAGCATGTGAGCCACAAATGTCAGACAGAACAGGGACTGAACAGTTTATCTTACTCAGCCTCTTCCATGCACTCAGAAGACAGAGTCAGGTAGTATCCACAATCCTAGATCCAGGTGCTGAAGGTAGAGAGGGCAGACAAGAACAGCTGTACTCAGTGTCACCTCCAGTCATCGGCAGTGCCACTGCTTGGATACAGTTTACTTCCTGGACCTTCCATCCTCCTTAACATCAGGCCCTGCTGATAGGATACTTTGCACACAGAAGTAGATGAGCAGCGAGCAGTCTGCACAAGTGGTGGCCTCCTCAACGCCAGGAGGACACAGTGGGCTTAGCAAACATCCTATGCATGGGCATTTGTATCGGTCAAAGCTACAAGAGCCACACCAGCAGCAGCCTGCCTGGGGCTGGCACTAGGAACCATGCCTTGACAGATGAAAAATGACTCACATAAAATCTCTCTTCTCACAACTCAGCTAGACTGGTCATTAGTCTTCCTTCTACAAGAATGGGGGTTCTGCCCCAGGTGACAAAGCCACACCCTCTGAAACTGTTCCTCACCACCTTCAATGCCTACAAATCTATTAATTTCTCACTTGAGCTGTCCCAGCACCCTCAAAGAGCCTGGCCTGTGTGAGTGAGTTGTATAAACATTAGGAGCCAACCTTTCCCAAATGCCTTTCTATTTCCTTTAAAACCCTTTAATGAAGACATAAAGCCCCAACTGCGGCTGGAACACTGAGCTTACCATGCATGACAGCAGATCTTTCTCACCAAGGATTTAAGTGCTTTTCTCCCCTTTTTAGCCAGAATATTTGAAAGAAACCAAGCTTTCCTTGCTATTGGTTCAACTGTTCATTTTATATACCCTATAACTGTTCACAACCCAGAACCAACATATGCCACAGAGATCTAAGGCAACTGAAACTCATCTCTCTCTCTCTCTCTCTCTCCTCTCTCTCTCTCTCTCTCTCTCTCTCTCTCTCTCTCCCTTCTCTCTCCTTTACACACACACATATACACACACAGTCACACACACTCACACACACATAATTCTTCCTACCGTGAATCTCATGCCTCTAATTTTATTACTGAGAATTCTCAAGAGGCCATGGAGAAGGTCTTGCCTGAGAGACATATGTAGAGATATAGATGAGCATATATGTCTTCTTCATTTGAAGAAAAAATGAATTTTTGTTACTCCCGATCCAGCTGAAAGTATTATTGGGAGTTGGCGAGTGAAGAATTCATCAGAAGCTTGAAGGAGACTTAATCTTTTAATTAATCTCACCTTTATTCTACTCAAAGTTTAAAGCAGTTTTAAAAGGACAAAAGGTAAAAATGCTTTGAAGTAAATTCTTATAATTGCTAGTTTCTACTTAAAGGCCCAGATACAAATATGTGAGAAATGCTTGTTCCCTAGAATCACAGTTTGACATGGCAATTGACTTAAGGTATTCTGAATCAAATAGTATTGCAACGTTTGAATACTATTTGTTACACTGGTTTTCAGGGTGCTGATGTCATAGATTGCATGACAGGTGAAAGGATGACAGTGTGCTCCATTACTGTTCAGTTGTGTTAGGACTGCACTCTGTAACATGCATGCAGGTTAGCAATGTTTCACTGGAGTAGAGGAGTAAAGTCTCACTTATCAGGAAACTAGGCTATTATGAAGCAAATAGTCAATAGCAAACAGAAAGCACATATCCAAACCTTTGCTTTTTCAACTCTTGGTCCTAAGTCTTATGGCATTACTGTCACCCACACACATACTAAGTTAGTGTAAAAATATCATCTTCAACTACTGGCGAATCTGAGTTATACCTATGCTTGCCAGTACTGTAAGAGGATGTAGACCCTTAAGGTCACTCTGACATTAATGGTAAGAGTATACATGGGGTCAACCTCTCCATAAACTACTTTGACACTACTGTCTAATATTGACATCAGATAGCCTATAATCCACCAATTCCAAAACCAGAAATATACCTAATAGAAATTACTAAATACAAATGAGACATGTAGAAAACGTTCAATATCTAATTAAAATAACATGGGCAAGCCAGCCATATGGCTCATCAGATAAAGATACCTGCTCCAAGGTAAACAATACAAGTTCATTCCTCAGAAATCATGTGGTGGAAGGAGAGAATCAACTCCCATGGGTTGTCCTCTGATATCCATGTGCTTGTACATACACACACAGAGAAAAATCTAACTGAATAAAAATGAGATTAAGAACATTTAAATAGGGGAATGCAAATCATTGATTCCCATGAGCAGAGATGAATATTGATATATTCAAAGTATATAGAATATTAATATAAAGTATTATAAAGTTAGCAAACCAAATGTCTGATAGTGACATAATCTATACAGACAAATCTTAACATATTTAGGAAATATAACAGTTCTTCAAAGAAAAGATACAACATGAGGCTTATTTTGTATGAAGTTAAAAACAAATATGCCTGAAACTATATTGAAAACACAAAAGGCATGCAGAGCTGTGCTCATGAGATGCAGGGTGGAGGGTAACACAGTGTTTGGGGGAAAAAAAGATTAGGACTCTGGGATTATCATTTGCTTTGATGTAGGACATTGGCAAATACACTTTTATTTAGTGGGATTGCAGATACCCACTCATCATTAAAAACAGTTAGTAAACTACAAGACAGATCTGAAGGGAACTAAAAGTGACCATGCTTGGTCCACAGGAGAGTGTGAGGTTTCATGATGGAAATCTGTCCCCATTACAAGAACCTCCATGGGATGTAGTACACACTCCCTGTAGTCGTGACATATCTCTGCAGTTCAGTCTTAGTCCTAGATATCTGGAATCCATATACCCTTTGCTGAATGTCCCATGGCATCTGTTTTGAATATGACACTCCACGCAGGGTGTTGTCCTTAGTTAAAATGTCTCTGTCATAAAAGCTTTTTGTCTGTGAGATATTCACTACCATGTTCTTGTTCTACAGTTTTGCTTTATGTCCCATTTCTGAAGCAGAGAACCCCTGGTCTAGATGTTAATAACATGCCTGCAATCACAAGATAATTTCATGCACTTTACATATTGTATAACTTTTTTGAGTCCGTTTGTTTATGTTGATTCCTAAACTAAGACTGTATTTTGAGGGTTCTGCAAATCTGCCTCTGTTTTTGCTGCCTTCCACTGGGGAAAGGAACACTGTACTGATTGCTATTTGCATAGAAAACAGGCACAGGATATTGAAAAAAGCAATTCATTTCCAAGCTATTTTGACATTGGCAGTAACTGACTCCAGTTCATTGACATTAGACAGAAGCCTAGTAGCCAAAGTATTAGTCCAAATCTGCAAGTGCTTCTAATCAGTTATCAGATTGTGGCTAGCTGGATGCCAAAATCAAATATTCTCAAGTCGGGCAAACTGATTTTTGGCATTCCAGAGGCAAGAAAGCATAGTGATTAACTGTCCTTTCTTGGCAAATGGTTAGTTTGGGCTTTGGGTGCAAAGACAACCCATCTACTTACAAAAGAAGTTAGATGCAGGACTGGATCTTTCAGCCAAAAGGCAACAAAACCACCAGGATTAAATGGTGTTCTATGGAAAATGGCCTGCTGTCCTGGCTGAGGGAGAAATATCCTTGGTCTGGTTCTGGGTCCTTTCTGCTCTAGAAGAGTGGACACCAAAGGGTTGGAGCCCAACAATAATGATGGCATGATTACATTGTTCTATTTTGATTACAATTAATGGAGCACCTGCTTTTTACCTGGTACTGTGTTAGGTGTCAGATCCACTGTGCTGCTACAAAAAAAGATGGTTTGGGGGTTTCTGTTACTGTCATAAAGCACCATGACCAAAGCAACCCGGGGAGGAAAAGGCTTATTTGGCTTTCAGATAACTTGTCCATTATCAGGAGAAACCAAGGCAGGACAGGAAGCTAATGGCAGGAACTAAAGTAGAGGCCATGGCAGAATGCTTCTTACTGACTTTCCCCCATGGTTCACCCAGTTTGCTTTCTTATTCCACCCAATACCATGTACTTCAGGGTGGCATCACCCATAGCACATTGGGCCAGGCCTTTCCAAATCAGTCATTAATCATGAAAGCAGAGTTGACTATGGGTCAGTCTATTGGAAGCATTTTCTCAATTAAGGTTCATCTTTCCCACATGACCCTGGCTAGTATAAAGTCTCCTTATGAGACTAACTGCCCCATGGTGCTTAAATCTTCTCAGATGATGAAGTAAAGGTTGAGAGCTAGGACCATACATTGTGTGTTAGAACTATAGTACCACACTTCTACATTCTGTTTTTTTTTTTCTAATTTAATAATTAAACATTCCTAATGTGAATGAAGTATTGACAGTGAAGCCCTTTTAAATTAATTAGTTGAGTAAATAAAGCATGCATGCTTCTGTATAAATGTATGTACACATATGTGTGTAGTTATATGTACAGAGACCATAAGTGTGTTAGTTGCTGTCCTTTGCTCTGTCACCTTTTGCTTGGGTGTGCAAGCAAATGTCCATTTACTCCACATGGTAACTAACAGCAGATCAAAGTTTGATTTCACCAGAGTCCAACATGGTAAGACCTGTGACTTTATTGAGTTTACTAAGAGAGCTCAGGTGAAATGTCACTCACAGGTGTGTGGATAGCACTGGAAAACCTGTAGCACCCCAATCTTACCTTATCATGGAGGGAAACCTCATGGAAGCTACACCATTGGGTCCCACTTTTAATTGCCCCCTACATTTTATGTACTTGAGCACCACCAAGGATCACTTGCAGCTAGGGAAAGAGTGGAAGAGTAGCATCTGGAATCTCAGATGAGGGTCTTGTGACACACTTCTTCCTTCATCTACCAGGAAGTATCAATAGCCCCAATATTATTACAATAGGCATGGCTAACATTCTGTTGTTCTTCTCTAGTTGTCATGGCTGCCAGGGGTAAAGCCCCAGATAGCAATATGTTATGTCCAGAGGAAAGAGTAACCATGCATATCATCTATCACTCTCTACCTATTTCTTTATGGTAAGGTCTCTCTCTGAACCTGGGACCCATGTTTCTCAGGTAGGATGGGAGGTGTAAAACCCCAGTGAACTCCCCATCCCTGCATCCCTGGAATCTGGGGTGTAGGTATATTTGTTGTTTGGTGCTGACGTTTGAACTCCAGTCCTCATAACTGTACAGCAAATGCTTTTAACCACTGAACCATCTGACTATCCCCACTGAAGCATTTTCATATACAGTGGTGGTTCTCAGCCTTCCTGAGGCTGTGACCCTTTTATAAAGTTCTTCATATTGTGGTGCCCCCACAACCATAAAATTATTTCATTGCTACTTTATAACTATAATTTTGCTACTGTTGTGGATAGTAATGTAATTTCTGATATGCAGAATATCTGATATATGCCCCCAAAAGGGGTCATAACCCACAGGTTGAGAATCACTGACGCATAACATCTTATTCAATTGCCTCACCATACAGAGAGACAAAACAAGGTCTGGGGATATAAGCAACTACACAAATTGATTCAAGTATCCGAAGTTCTGAATTGATTTCTGTTTTTAAAAAGACCCTCAGTTAACTATAATAGGGGTAGCCTGCTTCTAGCTTTTAACTTGGAGATCAAAACTTATGAAAAGAAGTATGTGGAGGGTAAGGGACGGTTCATCCAAGGCATGGCATTTGAGTTAATCTGGCCTGGAGGTTAGCCACATGGCAGGCATGCAGCCACATGGACAGGAGGGGAGCTTTAGAGAAAATATTAAAAAACAAAAGTACCAGAAAAAAAGCACACTTGACCAGTATCCAAAAGATAGACTAAGGAGGAGAAAGAAGGAAAAGTTACATCTTTCTGAATTAGGACTTTAAAAGACTGGAAGACTTACAGAGTCTCAGGCCATGGAAGGAATGCATAGAGGACAGAGATGCAGAAGGAAAAGTGCATAGCTCATTAAAGGAATAACCATTGTTCCTATCTCATTTAGAGTTTAAGGTAAACCCATGTGCCTAGAGGATTGTGCCTCCCTCAGGTGTTAGACTAAACAAACTGGATTAATTTTATGTTTTATGTAGCTTGGAATGGTAGGTCTGCATTCACGCCAGAGAAATAGCTTTTCTAATGGACCTCTACAGAGCTCTGATCAAGGCCATGGTAACATCTGTAAGTTCAATGTCAACCTAGTCTATACAGTAAGATCTAAGCCAACTAGGGATAAATAGTAAGACCTTTTCTCAGAAAAAACAAACTTCAACAAATCATGAAGAAACACAGGGGAGACTTGCCCATTTTGAAGGTAGAAACTGGGTTATTAGTAATATCCAGGTAGTTTCAATTGGTTTTCTGATTCTTGATATCTCATTCTTTGTCTTTGGCCTACCTTCTTGGAACTAAAGGCCTTTAGTTTTCACTTCACCCTCATCTCTCAGCCCATATGACTATGCATTGTTCTCTAGAAAGCCTGCTTTGCCCACCACCAGCCCATTTGCACACGCTGTTCTCTGCCTCATATAATATATTTATTCCCCAGATCCTCCAAAGGATGAGATGTCCATCTCAAAGACTGCAGGAGATATAGTGTAAGTACAATCATATGCATCTTTCTTCCTCACTAAATTATAACTTTCTTGTGGGCAAAATCATGTCTATCCATGTCAGCCCATGTTATATTGACCTCCAAAACATCAGTGATTATAGTTCAATCAAATGCTTTAACAATGATTTCAAATCAAATACCCTAATAACAATGACCTTACAAACACAAACAGGCATACAGAAGGTGCTTGTGAAGTACTGTTTATTTAAATGAACTGATTGTAAAAGAATACTCAGGAGAATGATACAGGTCTTCCCACCCTCTGACCTCCAATAAGAAATTGATTATGCTTTGTAACCATAAAAGACAAGAAGAGAGACATGCTAGAATAGATATACAGAACATAAAATTTCTTCATAGCCCTCATCAATCTGAAATTTTAATGCCAATTGTTCATAGAAGTTTGATGGAACAATAAATTTATGAAGGATGTGGATAGACAGCCAGCTCTTGAATATCCCCTCCTAACCCATCTCTGCCCCTAGAACCCTAGTAGCTACCCCCTTCTCCCTTTAAAGGATACCTGGAGAGAAAAACATATAACAAACAGAAAGGCAAAGAAAAGATATGCCTATGCATATATATGGGCTGGCTGTCTACCCTGCTAGTGACAGTTACACTGTCTAAGAGCCTGGAAGATCACAAGCAAGCTAACCTCTGGCTATTCCACAGGAACCATTATTGGAAGGAGAAGCTTGAGAAAGGACAATGAGTTGGCATTTCAGGGTGTGGGGGTGCTTTAGATGGTCTACTAGCCCGTGAGAACCCATGGTTAAGCACCATCTTGTGATAGCCCTGCAGTGACTCTTGCACACAATCCACTGATTAAGGGAGCATTAGTACCTGATTGTTATGGTTGGTCTTTATAATCAGCTTGACAGGTCCTAGAATCACTTGGGATGAAGACCTCTGGGTATGCCTATGAAGAAGTTTCTAGACTGAATTAACTGAGGTAGGAAGAGCAACCTAAACCGTGAGTAAACACCATCCCATGAGATGGGCTCCCAGACTGAATAAGAAGCATAAAGTGAGGTGAGCAGTAGTATTCATGCCTCTACTTCCTGACAGACAACCCAATGTGGCAAGTTGCTTCATGCTCTTGACAACATGGCTGCCCCATAGTGATTGACTATACTTTTGACTTGTGAGCCCAAATAAACCCTTGCTTCCTTATGTTGCTTTTAACACATAATTTATCACAGAAACAAGACACGTAACTAAAAAATTCACTTTGTAGAAGACTTGCAATGATACCTGTGGATCTCTTCTCATTATACATACCTTCCATACAGCATCTTAGATGTACACTATGCACAGGTTGTATTGAATAGGGCTTTTGCTTGCCTCTACTCACTGTGAATTATTACTTTTTATAAGGTGTGTGTGTGTGTGTGTGTGTGTGTGTGTGTGTGTTGTATGTATGATTCTGTAATTAAGAGCACACACTAATATTTGTATCTACAGAAGCCAAAGGTTGATGTCAGAATAAGGATGTCTTCCTCAATCATTCTGATTTCATCTTATTTTAAAATCCTTTCTAAACATAGAGTTGGAGGTCATCTCCACTGTTTTCACACCTTGCCCTGCCCTGGGGTTTAGCCACTTATGGCTGTACCTAGATATTTTCCTAGGTCTTAGAGATGCAAACTCAAGTCCTTTTGTTTGCATGCAAACACTTTACTTGCTGAGCCATCTCCCCAGACCTATTTTTAATTAGTATATATAATTACTTAGTGTAAGCTGCCAGGCCAGATTTTCTGAGCATTAGTCTAATTAACTTAAGCTTGATAATTATGTTTCAGATCCATAGCAGTACACATGGATTTTGCAGATTTTGAGCCAGCTTATCTGATTCCAATAACATGGCTTCTCAATCTTGGGTTAGAAAGTTAGAAACAAAAAAAGAGTCCACTGGATAAACATTATGGTTTTAAAATTGGTCAGGTAAAATCATCTGGCTACTTAAAATAGTTTCTCAGATGAATTAGACCGAAATAGGCTTCCGTGTATTCTTGTGATTGAATGTAGAGCCTTCTACACTGAGATATGGTCTTTCCTCTGCCCTTTCTATTTCCCTTTGTTTCATGAAAAATGAGAGAAAAGCAGAAACAGAAGAAACACAGAGAAACTTCAGGAATTGTGAGAAAGGTCA